>JAGIQG010000017.1:13901130-15101130 GCA_024679065.1 Sphyrna mokarran | reverse complement strand
CATTAACCAGTCATTCTTCTCATTCAGCTGTTGTATAAATCAGCTGCTCCATTCACATGCACTTCAAAAATAATTCATTGATTATTAAGCACTTGGGACATCCTGAGGACACAAGAAGCCAAATTTTGGTTCTCATCTGGTGGAAATTGTGTGGGGGAGCACTTTAAAGCAGTGGCTTAACTACCAAGATTTTGCTGTCTATCCATTGTGTTCCAATATTAAACTGTGCTTTGGAGCAGGCAAGCAAGACACTCACAGGAATGAGGTTCAGTTTTTTTTAATATTCAAATCAACAATGAATGTTAAGCTAATAAGGCCATCATTATTATGCTTCCCAAGTTGGTGTAGATGCTGTATTTTGGACCTTGTTTTTCAAGATATTCACACAATATTGTGGGAGTTCTCATGCATTTTTGCAATAATCAACTGTGTGGCTTGTTAGGCCATTCTGAGGGCAGTTAAGATGTTGTATGACTGGAATCATATGTTGGGATGGCACACTGGTTAGCATTGCTGCCTCACAGTGCTAGGGCCTGTGTTCAATTCCTAGCTTGAATCACTGTCTGTGTGGAGTTTGCACGTTCTCCCCATGACTGCATGGGGTTTCCTCCCACAGTCTGAAAGATGTGCTGGTTAGGTACATTGACCCAAATAGGCGCCAGAGTGTGGTGACTAGGGTATTTTCACAATAATTTAATTGCAATGTTAATGTAAAACTTACTTGTGACTAATAAGTAAACTTTAAACTTGATGTAGACCAGACCAGATAAGGATAACAGCTTTCCTCCTCAAAAGGACATTAGTGAAATATTTGTGTTTTTACAAGAGTCTATCAATTTTATGTACATTTTTATAAATACTAGCCTTTATATTCTAAATTTATTTATATTTTTAAATTCAAATTCATCTAATGGTGAAACTTTTTCATAGATTTCATAGAACCCTACAGAGCAGAAGGAGGCCCTTTGGCCCATTGAGTCTGCATCGACCACAATCTCACTCAGGCCCTGCCCCCATATCCCTACAAATTTTACCTGCTAATCCCTCTAACCTAAGCATTTTAGGACACTAAGGGGCAATTTTAGCATGGCCAATCAACCTAACCCGCACATCTTTGGATTTGGGAGGAAACCCACGCAAACACAAGGAGAATGTGCAAACTCCACACAGACAGTGATTCGAGCCAGGAATCAAACCCATATCCCCCTAATATAAGAAATTGTCTTATATTAGTTACCATAGTCCAGACCTCTAATTTTGAATATTCAAATAACATAGTGACTTTGTTAAATGTTCATGATACACTATGTTTGACCATCTATGCTGTAGTGCTTGTTAAGTTTCCTACTTCAGTCTGCATATATTCCCAACGTGAAATAATGTGGCCAAGGAAAGACTCCACTTTAAATCTAGGCACTCCCTTATACGATGGGAAAAATCAGATAGCTGCTCTCAGTTGCCTGGAAAATTAGTGCATCTGAGACGTATAGCAGGAATGTCAGGATGTGGGTTTGTGCCTATATTTCCTGTTATATCTCAGCTGATTGTGGAGAAAGAGGTGAAGATCTGAGTGGTGTAGGCAGTGGGTTTGAGAGGGGGGTCACTGATCTTTATTTCATCTGGAGAATGGTGGCACAGTCAACCAATAAAGAGCAATATATACTACTTATATAAATATCAAAACAGTGCAGTTTATGCTAAATATACAAATTCTTGCCTTAGGTGATCACTCATATGTACCAATTTTAGTACGTGGTTTAGATATTCTAAGATTTTTTGCCTTGCAACAAAAATATTTAAGTGATGATTCATTCCACACTTGAAATTGTGCAAACAAGAGCAGTTTCCAGATCTTCATATGAAGAAGATTCTATTGCTAGTGGAAATGTTATATATAGCTTGTTCTGATATTTTATTTGGTTTTATTTGATTGAGGCTCAAGTTCTTGGCATGAACAGAGTTCTAGCTTGTGCCAACAATTCTTGGTGGTATTGGAATAGTGTTACATTTGGAGAGGACTATTTTAGAATAGTGATGAATTTCTAGAAGGAGGATTTATTGAATACAAGAATTACTTTGCATTGAATGAACCAAGAAGTGGTGGAAAGAACATCTGTCTATAACATAATGTTTCTATAATATTAATATATGTTCCTTCAATGCATTTTGACGAAACAATTTGTAAAATATTTCTGTAACTCAGGGCTTTAAACAATCCCATTACAGTGTGTGTGTTAAAATGTTGCAGAGTTACAGCAGGTTTCCAACTACTTTCCTGCATTTTGCATTTGTCATAGGTCCAAAGAACCAGTCTGACTGGAGTCTCATGTCTCTATCACTTCTACACGCTGAAATGTAAATGAAACAAATAAGATTGTTAAGCAATATGCAGAGAAGACCAAGTGGCTGAACCCAGTCTTAGTTATGAGGAAAAACAAAAATAACACAAGTTCTTTGAGCTTATAGATATATATAACAACTATTAGCATTTATTTTACAAATGCAAAATGCAGGAAAGTAGTTGGAAACCTGCTGTAACTCTGCAACATTTTAACACACACACTGTAATGGGATTGTTTAAAGCCCTGAGTTATTACAGAAATATTTTACAAATTGTTTCGTCAAAATGCATTATCTTTGATGTAGTAAAATATGCCGAGGAGCATCACAGGAATATAATCAGACCAAACTTGCAATGGAGTCATAAAAGGAGATTTTAGCACAAATGACCCAAACTTTAGTTAAAGAATTAGGTTTTATGAAACATCTTAAAGGAGGACAGAGAGATAGTGAGGCAAAGAGTTTAGGGAGGGAATTCTATTTGGTGCATAAATCGCTGAAGATAGGACCATCAATGGTGAAGACCCTTGTGCTATAGAACAGGTAGTTTATATTTTTGATGTCTCATCTCAGAAACGTTTGAAGAGTAACAATATAAAGGTCAACAGGAGATGGAATTTGGAGGATGGGGGGGGAGAAGAGTGGGTGTGAGATGGGTCGTTTGAGTCAGTTACTTATCACCACACTTTGGGATGGAATACAAATTGTACTGGAATGCAAATATTTTTGAGGATATGTCTAAATATGTTGATGAAGGAAGAGCATAGATATAGCATATATGGACTTCAGCAAGGCATTTGATAAGGTGTCCCATGCAACGCTTATTGAGAAAATGAGGGGACATTTTCCCTTTAAGGGGACAATGCTTTGTGGATTCGGAACTGGCTTGCCCGCAGAAGGCAAGGAGTGGTTGTAGATGGGTTTTTTTCTGCGTGGAGATCAGTCACCAGTGAAGTGACCAGGGATCTGTTCTGGGACCCTTGCTCTTTGTGATTTTTATAAATGACCTGGATGAAGGAGTGGAAGGATAAGTTGGTAAGTTTGCTGACGACACAAAGGTTGGAGGTGTTGTGGATAGTATGGAGGGATGTTGCACTGAGACATTGATAAGATGCAAGACTGGGTGGAGAAGTGGCAGATGGAGTTCAACCCAGTAAGAATCTAGCAACACTACTTTTAAATCCAACCGATTTATTTGATAGTAAATTTGCGAGCTTTCGACCTTTGTCTTCGTCAGGCAAATGCAGTGTTCTGGTCTGCAATAGCACACATCAGCACAGACAGTCACAGATTGCTGATTAGAATATGAATCCTTACATCTAACCTGCTATTCAAGTGTTAAAGTGGCTAACAATGTGTGTGAAGGGAATCCTGAGCATTGGTTAGAGAACTCCACAGATGGAGTTCAACCCAGATAAGTGTGTGGTGATTCATTTTGGCAGATCAAATAGGATGATAGAATATAATATTAAGGGTAAGACTCTTGGCAGTGTGAAAGATCAGAAAGATCTTAGGGTCTGGGTTCATAGGACGCTCAAAGCAGCTTGGCAAGTAGAGGCTATGGTTAAGATGATGTATGGTGTACTGGCGAGGAATTGAGGTTAAGAGTAGGGAGAAAATGTTGCAGCTCTTCAAGACCCTGGTCAGACCCTAGTTGGAGTACTGTGCTCAGTTCTGGTCACCTCATTACAGAAAGGAGGTGGAAGCCATAGGATGCAGAAGAGATTTACAAGGATGTTGCCTGGTTTGGGTGGCATGCCTTATGAGGATAGGTTGAGTGAGCTGAGTCTTTTCTCCTTGAAGAGATGAAGGATGAGAGGTGACCTGACAGAGGTGTATAAGATGTTGAGAGGTATTGATCGAATGGATGCTCAGAGGATTTTTCCCAGGGCTGAAATGGTTGTCATAAGAGGACACAGGGTGCTGAGGAGTAGGTACAAAGGAGATGTCAGAGATAAGTTTTTCACTCAGAGGATGGTGGGTGCGTGGAATCAGCATGCCAGCTCTTTTAAGAGACTTTTGGATAAGTACATGTAACTTAGTAAGATAGAGGGTTATAGGTAAGCCAAGTAGTTAGGACATGTTTGGTGCAACTTGTGGGCTGTTTTGTGTTGTAGTTTCTCTATGTTTCTATATGTGGCTGGTTGGCAATCTTTTCAATGTCTTAATGCAGGTGGAACTTTTCCATTTTGCTACAGAGTATTTTAGCAAGCGGGAAAAGCAGCATAAAATGGCAGTTTTATCTGCTGTATTGTTCACAACATAGGAAAAAACATGGCAAAGGACAGATCCTTCAAAGTCATACTGGTGGATCTGAGAGTGCCTGCCAGCAACTTAATATTTTAAAAGTTCAAGGTGCCATTTAAAAGGCTGCTCCAGTACACAACAGTAAAAGTAGAACATCCCACCCTTTCCCCTCCACCCCATTACCATTGGGCTATGCCAGGGCAGTGTCCAGATGGAAGTGTTCTGGCACTGATCAGGAAGACACTCTATCCCCAAGCAATGAGCTCACCTGACACCCTCTGGTGGGTTCGCCCATCAGGTGCATGGTGGGGGAAAGCAGTCGTAATTCACGTCAGCATTTCCTCTCAGTGGGTGACTTTCAGTATTAAGGCCTGATGATTCCCAACATTTAATCTAATCAGGTTGCTGGCAACCTCCTGGGGGCCTCCTGCCAATATATAATAAGATTTGGACCTCTGGGATTTTGCACTCTTGTCGCCAATCACATGCTTTGAACAGACGATGCAAAATCCCATCCTGTATCCTTTTCATGAAATAAACACATACTCATCACAAAATTTTCCATACTTGTTTTCAAAACCCATCATGATCTCACCCACTCCTTTAGTTAAAATCTCCATCATCGCTACACACTCCAAAGGAAGAAAATGTCATTCCCTTTGGACTCATGGCAAACAATCACTGAAACAACTACATGGTGACATCAACAAGTTCCATCCCACCGTCAGACTCACCACAGACTACTTTCTAGAATTGGTTGCTTTTGTGGACACATGCATCTCCATTAAGGAAAGCCATCTCAGCATTTCACTGTACCGCAAACACATCGATAACTTCACGTTGCTCCACTTCCCCAGCTTCCACCTTAAACATGTTAAAGAAACCATCCCCTATGGATAAGTCCTCCATACACACAGGATCTACTCAGATGAGGAGGATTGCAACAGATGCTGAAAGATGCTCAACCCATCGATAAACAGTTCCAACGTGCCACAGCGAAAAACCGCACCGAATTCTCAGAAGACAAACGTGGGACGTGGCGGATAGAATATCCTTCGTCTTCCAGTACTTATCTAGAGAAGTTATGACATCATCTTTGGAGCCTTCAACATCTTGCTAAAGTCATCCCCAAACCCCACTACTTTCCTTCAAACAAAAACACAATCTCAAACAGACCATTGTTCGCAGCAAACTACCTAACCTTCAGAAGAACAGTGACTACGAAACCACACAACACTGCCACAACAACCTCTGCAAAATGTGCCGGATCATCAACACAAATGCCATTATGTCATGTGAGAATATCATCCACTAGGTACACGGTACATACTCTTGTGACTCAGCAAACATTGTCTATCTGATACACTGCAGGAAAGGATGTCCTGAGGCATGGTACATCGGTAAGATCGTGCAGGTGCTACCACAATGGATGAATGGACACCGCTCAACAATCACGAGGCAGGAATGTTCTCTTCCTGTCAGGGAAACTTCAGCAATCAAGGGCATTCAGCCTTCAATCTTTGGGTAAGCGTAATCCAAGACAGCTCTCAAGCCACACGAAAACACAGAATTACTGAACAGAAATTGATAGCGAAGTTCTGCACATATGAGGATGGCCTAACTGGGATTTTGTGTTCATGTCATTACCTGTAACCCCAATAATTTGCTTGGGTTTGCAGAATTTAATAACTAACCTGGGTTGAGACAATTCACAACTCTTTAACTTGTGCTTAACCCACTCTCCACTTGCATTGTCTGCATCTGTAAAAACTTGATTACCTGTTAAGACTCGCATTCCAACCATTATCTTGTAATTGAGTTTGTGTCTATATATGCCCTGTTGTGAACACAATTCTTCACTTACATGATGAAGGAGCAGCACTCCAAAAGCTCATGCTACCAAATAAACCTATTGGTCTTTAAACTGGTGTTGTGAGACTTCTTACTGTGCCTACACCAATCCAATGCCAGCACTTCCACTTCATAAATGTAGGTTGTTGTTGGTATCATAGCCTTGTGTGAAATTTAGAAATTCATTTAAAGTGAGATTTGAGCACCCCCTTCAGGCAATTTAGTACACACTTGCTAAATTTATGTTAAGGATTTGAACTCCTTACAATTGCTTCAGCTATAAATTTTAATTGCAATACATGTTCCTTATCTATTTTTATTAGGTGCACTCATTCCTTTCCTCCTGCTTTGTTCATGTTGGTATAGGCATGATGAACTGCATATGTTGTAAAGTACTACATTTTAAACTTCTGTTGTCATCAACAGCCATAACACATGGAGAGTTTTGTCAATAAATGAGTTTGTAAATGTTTGTAAAATTTTGGGAAGCTGCAGGAACTGGAGTAGATAAAAGGGAAACCTACCAGGGACATGGATCCCGTGCACTCTCCTACCATTCACATTAACTGTTAGGAGGAAGTGTGTGCAACAGCAGTGTTCAGGAGGTAGTAGCAATGAGATGGTGGTATGCATCAGCCACATTTAAAAAAAAAATGGCACCCAACTCCATCTCCTGCTCAACTGTCACTTTTGCTTCATCAAATCTACACTGGATCCCTTCTCCTAATATGGGGCTGGATTTTTATTTGTGGATTCTATCCTGACATCAAGGAGAAATTAGAGTCAAGGTTTACATATAATTACTGTCTGATCCAAGATGCAATTTAATTAACCACCAGAGCTCCTCATCCGATTCAAAGTGATCTGAGTTTCAGAGACTCCACGATGATTAGGGTGTCCTTCTGCACTGAAAGATGAGCCTCCCTGTCATTAGAAGTGAGAGCTGCTGATGTGGGTAGGCGAAAGAGGATGCATCAAATAGGAGCAACCCTCCATGATACATTCAGTAGCCAGAGCAGTAACTCATGGCTATGTAGGAGCACAGTTGGCCTCAATCTGCCAATAAGAGGCTGCTGCCATCCCACAGCCGTGTTTTAGCCTCAGCAGTGGGCCCATATGCTTGCTGGAAAATTTCAGTCAGCACAAACAAACAGAGAAACATAAAAACATAAGAACTAGGAGCAGGAGTAGGCCTGAGCCTGCTCTGCCATTCAGTGAGATGATGGCTGATCTTTTCGTTGACTCAGCTCCCGCATGCTCATCATAACCCTTAAGTCCTTTACTGTTCAAAAATTTATCCTTGTCTTAAAAATATTCAATGAGATAGCCTCAACTCCTTCACTGCACAGGGAATTCCACAGATTCACAACTCTTTTTGTGAAGACATTCCTCCTTAACTCAGTCCTAGATCTACTCCTGCCTTATTTTGAGGCCATGCCAGTAGAAACAACTTTCCTGCTTCTATCTAATCTATTCCCTTTGTAATCTTTCTTTGAAATCTCATCTCTTTCTCTCTCTCTCTCTCTCTCTCTCTCTCAATTGGCTCAGAGAATTCTATAAGTTGCCTTCCCTTACTCTTGCAAACTTCTACCCACATACTAGTTGTGATAACCCCTGTGATATCCTTCGGGAATAACTGATTGAACTGATGGATTTGAGGTCCCCTGGTAACAGGCAATAGCCTGTCCAGCTGGAACTCATTACCTGAGCTTTTATAAAGCAGGACCAGGACTAAGACTGCTGAACTGTAGTCCAGGCTTGGACTAGTATGTGTACATCATGGTAATGGTTTTACTTTGCATTTTATAATAACGGCCAGAATGTTACAGGTATTCAAGCTGGCAAGATTTTCCCATCCTGCTGCAACGAACAGTTATAGAACATAGAACATAGAACAACACAGCACAGAACAGGCCCTTCGGCCTTCGATGTTGTGCCGACCAAAATAAAAAGCAATGCCCCTCCAAACTAAACCATTCCCTTCTCTTCCATATACTTATCAATTAACCTCTTAAACGCCACCAAACTTGGCGCATCTACAACAGCTGCAGGCAGGGCATTCCACTCCCTAATCACTCTTTGAGTAAAGAACCTACCTCTGATATCCGTCCTATAACTCATACCCCTTAATTTAAAGCTGTGTCCCCTCGTGCTAGCTTTCTCCATCCTAGGAAAAAGGCTATCACTGTCCACCCTATCTAAACCTCTAATCATCTTATATGCTTCAATAAGATCCCCTCTTAGCCGCCTCCTTTCTAACGAAAACAACCTCAAATCCTTCAACCTCTCTTCATAGGACCTGCCCTCCATACCAGGCAACATCCTGGTAAACCTCCTCTGTACCCTCTCCAATGCCTCCACATCTTTCTTATAATGTGGCGACCAGAACTGCACACAATACTCCAAGTGCGGCCGCACTAGAGTTTTGTACAGTTGCAACATGATGCTGCGGCTCCTAAATTCAATCCCCCTACCAATAAAAGCTAAGACTCCATATGCCTTCTTAACAACTTTATCCACTTGACTGCCTACTTTCAGGGATCTATTGACACATACACCAAGATCCTTCTGTTCCTCAACACTATTAAGAGCCCTACCATTAGCCCTATACTCTACACATTTATTGTTCCTGCCAAAGTGCATTACCTCACACTTTTCCACATTAAACTCCATTTGCCACCTCTCGGCCCAGCTCTGCAACTTGTCCAAGTCACTCTGTAAACTAAAACACCCCTCTTCACTATCTACCACACCACCAACTTTAGTATCATCTGCAAATTTACTGATCCATCCCTCAATACCCTCATCCAGATCATTTATAAAAATTACAAACAGCAGGGGCCCCAAAACAGACCCCTGAGGCACACCACTCGTCACCGAACTCCACGATGAATATCTCCCATCAACCACCACCCTCTGTCTTCTATCTGCCAGCCAATTCCTAATCCAATTAGCTAAATCACCCTCTATTCCACACATCTGCATTTTCTGTAGAAGTCTTCCATGGGCCACCTTATCAAACGCCTTACTAAAGTCCATATATACTACATCAACCGCCTTACCCCCATCCACCTCTCTGGTCACTTTCTCAAAAAACTCAATGAGGTTAGTAAGGCATGACCTACCCTTCACGAAACCATGCTGACTATCCCCAATCAATTCATTTCTCTCTAAATAACTATAAATCCTATCCCTAATAATTCTCTCCAATACCTTGCCCACAACAGAAGTAAGACTCACTGGCCTATAATTCCCTGGAAGGTCTCTCTTCCCCTTCTTAAACAATGGGACCACATTCGCTATCCTCCAGTCCTCCGGAACCACACCCGTAACCAACGAGGACCTGAAGATCAGAGCCAGAGGCTCTGCAATCTCCTCTCTTGCCTCCCAGAGAATCCTAGGGTAAATCCCGTCCGGCCCAGGGGACTTATCCAACTTCAAACCCTCGAGAATTTCTAACACATCCTCCCTATCTACTACAATACTTCCCAATTTGCAACCCTGTACCTCAGTGCTCTCCATAGCTACATTTCCAGCACTCTGCGTGAATAGAATTATTTCTATTCTCCAGCACTCTGCGTGATTAGCCAATTATTTGGCTGGGCACCAAATTCTCAAACCTCACTGCAGCAGAAGCATGGCATGAATGGCTAGTGAGATTATGCCACATGTGTTCCTTTCCAATCAGGTTTCCTGAATCTCTGCAATAGTACAGATATTAGTTTTTCTAACCCAAATTTATCCCTTGCTCTGATCAGCAATCTGGGACTATATACTGGGACTTTCTCTCTCTGTTTCTGTCTCTCTCTCTATAAACTTCTCTGCCATGCCACCTCTCTATTTATTTTCAAACACTTAAAACCCATCTTTTCAACCATATCACTAGTTATATTACCATAACTGCATCCACTTGTTTCCTGTTATGTACATCAGGATGCTTACTACTTACAAGATGCTATCTGAAAGAAAGGTAATTTTTAAAAAATACATGGGGCTAGTGTATACATGTTTGAGTAAGCAATATACATATTGCAGCATGATGAAAGCATTCTTCATCATTCAGATATCCTTTACAAACCACTGGACTTGTCCCATCTTGATTAATCTGGCAGCAGTACTGACAATATTTTGGAAATAGCTTTAGGAACAAGTGCAATGTCTTTATTTTGCTTTGTCTTTCATATTTAAACTCCAAAGACGTGCAGGTTAGGTTTAGCAATCCTAAACTGACATTAGTATCGGAGGTATTAGCAAGTTAAATATGTAGGGTTATAGAAATAGGGCCTGGGAGGGATCGCGATCGGTGCAGACTCGATGGGCCAAATGACCTTCTTTTGCACTGTAGGAATAGGGATTGTAAGCTAATTTTAGGAGCCAGAACATAAATTACATTCTATCATTGTTATAGCACAATATCTAATAGTCTTGCTCATTCCCTATTTATCTCACTGCTTCTATTGCCTATCACCATCAATTAAGCCATCATCTTTCATACGAACACCATTCTCTCATCAAGACTGAGATATAAGCTGTACCCAATAAATGGCTTTCATTGCGTACTACAGAATTTTTTTTAACATTGGGAACTGTAGAGAATCTCAAATTTTGACTAGCAAAAGTGAAACAATTGTAATCCTTTTTGGAAACTTGGGCCATGTTTACGAGTGACAGATTTCAGAAATGTGCACACTTTGTGTGACAATGAGCTGAATAATAGCTCTAAAACAGATGGGTTGCGGTGTTGACAAGAGGTTAAATTGCAAAAAAAATCTGAAACAGGAACTGATTTACCCTTGAAACTCCATTGAATCCCTACTGTGCACAAGGAGACCTTTCGGCTCATTTAGTCTTCACATCCCTCCAACAGAGAATTTACCCAGGTCCCTCCCCATCCACCCCGCATCCAATCCCTGTGATTCCATGCAATTCACCTAATCCACACATTTTTGGACACTAAGGGAAAATTTGCCAAGGCCAATCCATCTAATCTGGATATTTTGGACTGAGAGGAAACCCAGGCAGTCACAACAATGTGCAAACTCCACATAGACAGTCACCCAAAGTCAGAATTGAACCCAAGCCCTTGGCACTGTAAGGTAGCAGTGCTGGGCACTTGCCATCTACCCTGCCCACTTTTGGTTTCAACAGACGCTGGGCATAAAGCAAATGACCAGTTTGCTTATGGGATTATCAGCTAATCATTTAAACGTTATGAAGCTACCCTTCTTCATTTTAATCGTAAGTCTATTTTCAACCATAGGCAACTATGTTTCTTAAACCTTGGGAAAGCTGACTGCTGAAATGAGATGAAAAACCGAAGCTATGAGCTAAACTTCTTTACAACACTGTTTCTTGGCCAGGGGAAATAGGAATGCTTCATCAATTGATTCTTCACCATTTTCTCACTCCCCACCACAACATTGAAACCCCAACCCCCAACAACCAGGGCCATATTTGTATCACCACACCAATAATTACAATACTAAACCATCATCAAAATCTTGAAATCCCCTCCCACAAAAGCATAACGGTCCTCTGTAAAGCTTATTCAATCCCCTAATACACTTGTGAACTTCAGGCTTGTGTGATGCAAATTTACCATCTGAAACTTGTTCTGATTGTCAATCAGGCTGTCTCTGCGCAGGAATTCCTTAGAAAAATTTCAAAGGAGTCATGATGCTAAATCCTGCAAGATGTTCAGGAAATCCATTCTTCTGGGTTTCCTGACTTTACATTAGCAGCCAAAATCATCAATCCCTTTAGAGAAATCAACTCCTGACTAAAATCCAGCCAATACATTGGTCAAATATGGTTTATAACTACTTTACCATTTTGGTTCTTCCTGTGTGGTAATTTCCACCTTAAACGCACTGCCTGTCTCACAGATGGCTAGAGATCATGAACTCACTGTGTGGGGAAATGTAAGCATAAACATCATGTACTACCACACTCTGCTATATTGCATGTTGGAACACAAACATGCTGTGTCACCAGCTGTCTGAAACAGATGCGAAAAGGTAAGAATTATACAATTGTATTGTACATGCTGTGTTACAATCCCTGTAGAGACCAGTAATTTAGATAAATGTATCTTCACAAAGCCAATGGAAAGAACAATGGACAAGATTTCACTTTTTGTATTTTTTTTAACTGTAACAGACCAACCGAAATCAACATTTCAATCATTAATTAACAAAGAATATTTCAAATAAAATAAATGTCACTTTAAATAGTCAACGTAACAAATAAATATCACTTGCATTACTTCCTGCATAAATGTCGGACAATGTGCAATCTCACAGCCTTTCCAACACTACATCCATTTTGTAGGATTTCTCAATTGTCCAATTGTTTCAGCCCTTGAGTCGCATGTATTAGTATTTCATCCAAAGTTCCCAGACTATCATTAATAAGGCGTATGTCCATGAACCCACTTTCACTTGGATCACAGGAGTCCCAATGGCACAGATTTCCCCAGAGACTCCCTTCTCTGATTAAATGGTTTGGTGGGTGCCAATAGCATCGAGACAGAAGCAGTATGCCGTGTCCAATCAAAAAGCCTTTGTCTTTCTTGTCTTCTGTTCACCACTCTTTTCAACTGTTTAGCAGATACAGTAACACAGCTCTCACTACTGTATTCGCAGAGACCTGCTTCAATACCAAAATACTTTCAAAGACAGCCAAACAAAAAAACTGGTCTATTCAGAAGAACTTTCCTTGTTTCCTCTTTGCACAAATTTACAGTGTGATCTGTACTTCTAAAGGGAAAACACTGGTTGACCCAACCCCACTACTATTAGCTTCTATTTACCCTTTTCTTCTTAGCTGTTCATTCCCATGGCAACCTTGAGTCACAGGGGAATTTCTTGGAATTTAATGATGTCATAAGCAAGAAACCAGTTTTCCCTCTTTTAAATACTTTCCAGCCCACTTTGGTCTTGAATGGTAATTAACAGCTGACATAATAATTAATTCTTTATTGTTATGTTTAGCATTATATTTCTGAGGTTCGGTCAAGGATTACTTTGTGTTAATTTCATGATTTTTCTTAAGTTTTCGTTAACAGTAACTAAATTGATTACATCTCAATTATAATGCATCCATCTGATCTATTTTGACAACAAAGTTTCAGCAAACTGGCTTGGACCTCCCTCTTCCAAAATTAGTACAGTGTGCTATGTTGTATTGTGAAAGATTGGCTGTCTGACAGTTTTCATCTTCTATGATCATCATTCATCCAGCAATATCATACTTCACATGACACAATCCAGTCATACCATCCATTCAGACATGTTTGATTGTGATTTTTTGTTTTATTGTTGGGCGTAATTTTAGGTTACTATAGGTCAAAGGATAGATCATACAAATGCAAAATACTGTGGATGTTTAAAACAGAAAATTGTAGGAAATACTCAACAGGACTGGCAGAACCTGTGGAGCGAGTAAAAGAGTTAACACTTCAATCTGTGACCTTCCATCTGAATTGTAAAAAGTGAGTAATGTTTTCAGCAAATGAAAGTGGGAAAGGTGGGAAGAAGAACAAAGGGTGGTCAGTGATTGGGTGGAAGGCAGGAGAAATTAAATGACAAAAGATTTCATGTTAGGTGAAAGGAAGAGAAAATGGGACAAGCAAAGAAGAGCAGTCACACAATGCCAGGTTATGTCCAACAGCTTTATTTGAAATCACAAACTTTTGGAACACTGCTCCTTCATCAGGAGAAATAGAACGAGAATATAGAGGGAGAATGACAATAGCCTGACACCAAAAGATAATCAAGAGTGTTAACAGGTAAGTACAAACAGTGTAGGCTGGCTGAATAACAAATCTTCACAAGCAATCACAAGTAGTAATAGACAAATGCAACTATAAGTATATTCAAATTGTGTAAAGTGTCAACAGGCTATATAACAAGTGAAGGAATGACCTAAGAATGGATAATTTAAACAGAGAGATAATTACAAACAATCAAAAAATGAGATGTGGCTAAGCATTATGTAAACTAATTCAGATAGAGAGATCATCACTCAATAAGTAAAAGACAAAAGAATGTAGCGTAGGTATGGATGGGAGAATCCTGAATATCTGTTAATTGAAAGCAAAAGAAATCAGAAAGAATGAGGGGAAGTAAACAACAAAGGAAAAGGAATGCAAATGGAGACAGATGTTACAATCTAAAATTATTGAATGGAATCTTGAGTCTGCTTTCTGGACACTTATTAGTTCTCATGAAAGACCACAGACCTGACTTGTTTGTTTCTCTCTCCACAGATAGGGCCAAACTCTGAGTATTTCCAGCATTTGTTACAATCTGCTGGGAGCATTCAAGAGTCGAGGGAATTTTCTGTTTTTATTTGAGGTCAGGAGAATATTAGACAATATCTGAGTCTTTATACAGCAGCTAATTCAGATGGCAAAGTGAATGAAACAAATGGACTGAATTTCCAATTGTTTGTGCTGATTTTTTTTTAAGCACAATCTATCTGAAATCAACCATATATAAAAAAACAATATATTTTAAATACATTGAAATCAATAGTAATCTTTTGTGGTCATTTAAAAAACATTGTGACGAAGCTAATCCTGCACAAACATTTGCTATGCTCACAGATCAAATTAATCACAATTGCAAATTCCCACTGACTGCATCAATTTGTGGGCCTTTAAGGAGATTGTTAAAATTATTATTTTTTTTAAGCACTAGTAGACAATTTTAAAAGCTTATAAATAAATAGAAAAACCCGTAAGAACTATACAGAACCATTCACTGGTTTTGTTGGCATATTGTAGTCACTTTCTTTGTAAATTATTTTTTCATCAGATTGCTCACAACTGATGGACTAGAAACTGTAGCCTGATGGGTATTCATAATGAAGACACCGGAAAAGCCTGATGACTAAAAGAGTTAACTCTGTATCAGGCTAAGGACTGTGGGAGCAGAAAGGCAACGTGGAGAATGTGCCATGAAAAACAGGCACAGGAACTGATTGGACAGTGTCTGTTGAAATGCCTTGAATAAACAGTGATTGAACACAGCCCCTGTAGCTCATGCTCCTATGAATTAAGGCCTGTGAGAGAGACACAACTCTTGAGAATTTGTGACCAGCAGATAGTGATTGATTAGTGCATGTCCACGAGTACATGACTGGAAGTCTAATCAATCCAGCAAGATCTGTATGAGAAGAGACACATCGGGAATGATAACCTGTAAACAACTGCAAAAGAAGCAGCGAGACCTTGGGTCTAGGCCTCAAGACATCAGAAGAGAATCTGATCATCTCACCATGAGTAGTATCTAAATCCAAGTCATGCATTTGGATATTTTGTGAAGCTTTTGATAGCCTTTGAATATGACAAAATAAATCAGAGGTTTTATACATTGGGTATAACAAAGTAAATCAGAGTTAAATACTTTGTGTATAACAAAGAGGTTGAATACTTCATGTTTAACAAAGTTTTGTATCTTGTGTAACTAAAGGTTTGTGTAATGTAGTTTGATACTTTTGTGTAAAAATAAAGGAGATTTATTGTATAATAATTGAAGAGTTTAAATGTCTTTGTCCATGGTGCCAGTTTGAAGTCAACAAAACTCTAATTAAAAATGCTTATTTAAAATCCTGTGGGCAATCTTAAACCAAAAGAGCTCAATTCCCTGATTGACACCCCCCATTCCCAACCCTCCCACCCCACATCAAAAAATTAACAAGATTCCACTTTTTCTGCTTTTACTTTATATGCATCAGAACCAATGCAAATTAAATATGAATTAATAGGAAAATTATGCTTTAGATAAAAAGGTTTATTTCATTTTAAATAGCAAATACAACAAAGACACCTTCTATGCAGCTACAATCACTTCAATCATTCTGTGCATAAATGTGGCATTACTCAGCTAAACAGTTTCACAATATGTACCTCATTATTCACAGGGATCAGGAGTCCATTCAACACCATCTTTCACCTTCAAGTTTCACAATTACCAATAATTATCATCCACAAGACACACTTTTATGAACCCACAGTTTTTTCCAGAGTTCAATTTCAGCCAATCAATAGCACCCCAGTTCATAATTTGACATCTTCAGGGAAAATACATTTTAGCATTTCTATTATTCACACAGCTTTCTTAATTTTAGATCCTTTCAGCCAGCTTGCACAAAACCTCCAAGAAATCCAGTCTTTTTATCTGAGAACAAAAAACTGATCTCTCCCTGACTGATTTGCTTCTTCTCACAAACATTCCCTGTATTCTTCTTTCTGACCCTGTCTACTTTCTCTTTGCGTCTGCACCTGTATGATGAACGCAAAGAACAAAGAAAATTACAGCACATGAACAGGTGCTTTGGCCCTTCGAGCCTGCATCAACCATGCTGCTTGTCTGAACCAAACTCTCTGACTCTTCCAGTGACTATATCGCACTATTCCCATTCCATTCATGTATTTGTCAAGATGCCCCATAAAAGTCACTATCATATCTGCTACCACTGCCCCTCCCAGCAGTGAGTTCCAGGCAATTAGTCTTTGTGTAAAAAAACTTGCCTCGTACATCTCCTTTAAACCTTGCCCCTCGCACCTTAAACCTATGCCTCCTTCATGCTGCAGCCCCTCAACTTTGTGTCTGCAGATCTCTGTTATGTCTGCCAGCCACATGTCCTCTTTCCTTATTTCCTTACTGTTGATGCTTCCAGGTTAAGGGTCACCAGGTCAAATGGACCAGCATTTCTTATTTTCCAAAAAAACTGATCTTTTTGTAATTGATGCAAACTCTTAAAAGTTCCTTTCAGATATTTTTTAAAGATAAATACAGATTCCACACACTTTTTAAGGGATTAAAAATTTTCCTTATTGCGCTACTTCCAGGTTAAAGGTACTTGTGATAAATCAATTTTGAACTGTATAAATAAAACTGCATCAAGGTCATCTCACTAAAATATATCAAGGAATATTTTTGAATACAATTTTTCAAAAATGGAATTAAAAAATGATTGCACTGATCAATAGGAAATTTTATCTTTGGCATTATTCGAACATGTTTCAGCAAAGCGTTGTGTTTTGAGTGTGCATGTGTGTTTATATACAAATATTGGGTGAAAACAAGATTTTGTTCATCTCTGATGTTTTTCATCATTGACTAACTGACTGAATGGCTATTGGAGAGATGCCACACAAATTGTGTTAGGAGACCAGATCAAAAACTCCAAGATATGTTATGAAGCCAGACTAGACCTCAATAATTGATGTGAGGAAAAGATGTTTCAATTGAAGTACGCAGACAAACTGGAAAGCTTTTATCCAAACAATCTTTATTTAACAACACAGTTTATCATAAACAAATTAAATTTGGGTGACACGGTGGCACAATGGTGAGCACTGCTGCCTCACAATGCTAGGGACTCAGGTTCGATTCCTGGCTTGGGTCACTGTCTGTGCAGAGTCTGCATGTTCTCCCCATGTCTGCATGGATTTCCTCCGAGTGCTCCGGTTCCTCCCACAGTCTGAAAGATGTGCTGGTTAGGGTGCATTGGCCATGCTAAATTCTCCTTCAGTGTACCTGAGCAGTTGCTAGAGTGTGGTGACTAGGGGATTCTCATATAACTTCATTGCAGTGTTAATGTAAGCAATTCTGTGACACTAATAAATAAATAAAAACATTAGCTTAGCCTTTGACAATGAACAATATAAAACATGACGAGATATAAGTCTTAAGGGCTCACCTATCTCTCTGTGTTACAATGCAACAAATTTCCTTCTTATAGATTTAAACCTCCTCTTTAAAATTAGTTAGTGCATCACAGGCATAGTTGCTGTGTCTTCAGTTACCAGTCCTAGATCTTTCTGAACATCTCTGGAGAGAGAGAAAGAGAGAGGGAGATCTGTTTCTTCTGGCATCCAAGCAGCATCTGCCTGTATTTTTTAAACGAAGCTGAAAACAGTATAACTTTCCTACAAGCTTAACTTCTCCCATTAAGAATGTGACTCTGTACCTGTCAACAACATAATCAAAACTCTACTCTGAAACCCTCAGGGCACACCCAAGTAAACATAAGTGTATCACAATATGCAACATGAGAACCCTAACACCTACAAGTGGCTTGTAGGGGACCTCATGAAGTCTCAATATATCAGGGCAAAGGAAACCTCCTGCTGATTTCTACTTATCACCCTCCCCCAGCTGAGGAATGAGTACTCTTCCCATGTCAAAGGCAACCTGGAGTGAGCACAAAGGGTGGCTGGACCACAGAATGTACTTGGGGTAGCGGGGGGGTTGTTAAATAACCATCACCAGGAGTGGCTCAATAGCACCACCATTGACCGAGCTGGATGAATTCTAAAGTATATTGCTGCTTGAAGGGGCATGTGGCAGGTGGTGAATCATAGAAATCACTGAAATCATAGAAAAATCATAGAAACCCCATTGCAGGGAGAGGCCATTTGGCCCATTGAGTCTGCACTGACAACAACTCCAGCCAGGTCTTACTTCCATATCCCTACATATTTTAGCTGCTAATCCCTCTAATCTACGCATCTTAGGACACTAAGGGGCAATTTTAGTGTGGCCAATCAACCTAACTCGTACATCTTTGGACTGTGGGAGGAAACTGGAGCACCTGGAGAAAACCCATACAAACATGAGGAGAATGTGCAAATTCCACACAAAAATCACTCGAGCCGAGAATCAAGCCCAAGCCGGGAATTGAACTTCTGTGAAGCAGCTGTGCTAATCACTGTGCTTAAAGCAAACATTCCAGGTCTAAAATGAATACTTACCCTGTACCCTCAGCCACCAATTTAAAGTTTTGCTAGACAAATCAGCACCTTGCAAAACAGATTTGAATTCTAAGCATACCCCTTAGAAGAGGGAACCAACAAGAGAAAAAACCTACTTAAACTTGTCCTCACCAATCTACCTGTTGCAGAGGCATCTGTCCATGACATTATTGATCCAAGTGGCCACTATTCAGTCCTAGTGGAGACGAAGTCCTGCCTTAAGGATCCTCTTCATTTTGATAACAGCAAAATACTGCGGACGCTGGAATTTGAAGCAAAAAGAAAATATGCTGGAAAATCTCAGCATCTGTGTAGAGAAAATAAAGCCAGCATCTTGAGTCTGGATGGCTCTTCATTAGAACTGCCACTGTGATGTATGGCACAACCGTAGTGCAAAATGGGATAGATTTCAAACTGATCTAGGAACTCAAAGCTGGCAGTCATAGGCACTATTATACAATCTGTAACCTCCTGGCCAGGCATATCCCCCATTTGCCATTAGCATTAAGCCAGGGGATCAATCTTGGTTCAATGAAGAGTGCAAGAGGACATGACAGGAGTAGCACCAGACATACCTAAAAATGATGCGTCAACCAAGTGGAGCTATACCCCAGTGATGACTGTGACATTACATTCTGCACCTTCTCCTTTCCTTCTCTATACAAGGTATGCGTTGTCTGTATAGCATGCAAGAAACAATATTTTTCACTGTGTATTAATACAATAATAAATCAAATCAAATCAATTCAAGAATGGTGGTGGATGATTAAACAACTAACCGGAGGAGGCTCCTCAAATTTCTCATCCTCAATGAGGGGGGAAAGCATCATTGCAAAAGAAAAGGCTGAAGCATTTGCAACAATCTTCCACCAGAAATGATCCCCAACATCACAGATGCTAGCGTTTAGCCAATTTGTTTCACTGCACTTGATATCAAGAAATGGCTGAAGATAATGGATATTGCAAAGGTTATTGGCCCTGACAATATTCCAGCAAGAAGACTTAGAACTAACCAAGTTGTCCCAGTGTAGCTACAGCACTGACATCTGCGTTGCAATGTGGAAAACCACTCATATGTTGGGTGATTTTCCCAAAAAACTAAATGCCTTATGGATAAGAGTGTCTAATCCTTTTATTCCTTTTATCCCTAAGTTGGGCATATTTAGTTAAGTGAACCTCCAGTGCTCTGTGCATCATAATATGCAACAGGGGAACCCCAAAACCTGCAAGTTCCCATACAAGCCACACACTGTATTGACTTTGAACTGTATTGCCATTCATTCATTATTGCTGGGTCAAAATCAAAGAACAAAGAACAAAGAACAAAACAGCACTGGAAACAGACCCTTCGGCCCAATGATCCCGTGTCGCCACCTCGATGTTCCCACCTCTACCCATGATCCCTGTCTACATTTATAGATCTATGGATTGAAACCAAATTTGAAACAATTTAGGGAGAATTTGTTTTGCCAATTAGCTTAAGAGCACATTTTTGGGATGCGGGAGGAAACCGGAGCACCCGGAGAAAACCCACGCAAACACGGGGAGAATGCGCAAACTCCCACAGACACTGGCCCAAATCCATGTATCTGCACAGCACAGCGATAGTCACTGAACTGTCGTGTTGCCCATCAAATGGTCCAGGTCAAGCGTACACTAAAGACATGAAGCACTAGGATACTCTTGAAAAAGAATCCAAAAGCAGCCCTCTCATGACCCGTTGCGTCGATGCCCCTTGTTAGACAACGAGGCGGACCAAAGTACCTGTAGGATAAAGACAAATACATCAATATCATCGACTATTTACATACTTCCCATGGACTCCCAAGGCTCATGATCCCTATTTAAAATCAGTTTTCTATATCCCCCCATTCCCATTCGGTTCATGTGCCCATCTAAATATCTCTTAAATAACCCCAGAGTGCCTGCCTCCACCACTTTACTTGGCAGCGTGTTCCATACCCCCACCACCCTCTGTGTGAAAAAACTCCCTCTAGCATCCAAATTATACCTTACCCCCCTCACCCTAAGCCCGTAACCTCTCGTGTTATTTGAGTCCATCTCAGGAAAAAGCTTAACCCTGTTTACTCTATCTATACCCCTCATAATCTTGTACACCTCTATTAGATCTCCTCTAAGTCTACATCTTTCTAAGGAAAACAGCCCCAATTTGCCTAACTTCTCCTCGTAACTCAGACCTTCCATACCAGGCAGCATCAACAAGCCCCTCTCCTTCGTGAATACTGACACAAAGTATTCATTCAGGATCTCCCCCATTCCCTCAGGCTGTAAGCACAGTTCCCCTTCTCTGCCTCTAAGAGGTCCAATTTTTCCTCTAACCACCCTTTTATTCCTAACATAGGAGTAAAAAGCCTTTGGATTTTCCTTAATCCTATCTGCCAAAATCATTTCATGCCCCCTTTTTGCCCTTCTAAGTCCCCATTTGAGTCCCTCCTACTCTCTCTATATTCCTCCAACGCTCTCTCTTTTCCCAGCTGCTTTGACCTAACATATGCCTCTCTTTTCTTCCTAACCAAGTCCTCAATATCCCTAGTAATCCACGACTCTCTAATCCTACCTTTCCCATCTTTCCTCATAGCGGCACATATCTTTCTTGCAACATTTTCAGTATTTCCTTGAAAGACTCCCACATGCCTAGTGTGGACGTCTTGGGAACAACCATTGGGAACAACCGTTCCCAATCAGTTTCCATAAGTTCCTGCCTAATCCGACCGTAGTTAGCTTTCCCCCAATTCAGCACCCTGCCCCTAGGGCAACAAGCATTCTTTTCCATCTGTATCCTAAAGTAGACAGAATTGTGGTCACTGTTAGCCACATGTTCCCCTACTACAACATCAACCATCTGCCCTGGCTCATTACTCAGAACTAAATCCAATATATAGCCCCTTCTTTAGTCGGGCTAGCCACATACTGCTCCGACGATCCTTCCAGTACACATTTTACAAATTCCTCCCCATCCGAACCCCCAGCTCTGGGTACCTTCCAATCCACCCTAGGGAGATTAAAATCTCTCACTATAAAAACTCTGTTGTTTCCACACTTATCCAAAATGTCTTTACATATGCCTTCTTCCACTACCCACAGGCTGTTGGGTGGCCTATAATACATCCCTAGCATAATAATCGCCCCCTTGCTATTCCTCAACTCCACCCACAACGACTCCTCTCCTAACTCCTCTATATTGTCCTCCCTCTGCACCGCTGTGATGTTCTCCCTTACTAACAATGCCACTCCCCCACCTCTTCTGGACCCTCCTTTGTGAGTCTTGGAACTCCCTTCTGAATAGTGCTGTGGGTGTGCTTAATGCCACATGGACTGCAACAGTTCAGGAAGGTAGATCACCACTACCTTCTCAAGGGAAATTAGGGATGGGCAATAAAAAAAAGTGCTGTTCTTGCCATCGATTAGATTTGATATATCTCTTGGGCATAAAGAGATTAAGAAATATGGGTGAAGGCGAGATCAGGATTTTGAATTTGATGATCAACCATGATGAAAAATGAGTAGCAGACCAGGCCCTGAAGGCCCAAAGGGCTTATCCCTGCTTCTGTTTTGTATGTTTCTATGATGCCAAGGTTTCGTGAAAGAAAAATATCCAAAACATTGCTCTGCTGCACTGGAAAATACTGTGTAAATATTTCCTATGGTAATTCCATGTAACACCGTCCATAGTAAACTGTTACATTTTCCTGTAGTTTAACAGGACTTCCAAGATTAAAAGTCATGAAACTGATGGAATTATTATACAGCTGCTGTATTTTTGTTTTGTGTACAGACAGTTTATAAAGCTGAGAGGGGAAGCAGCAGATTGCCGTCCCTTACTTGCTAAGGTCACTGTTCAAAAAAATTAAATATTAAATTTTGAATCAAACAGAAAAATCTGTTATCACTTGTGTTTTGTTGGGAATTGCTAAATGTAGCTATTCTCATGACTGATACCCATAAGGGAAAATGACAATTGTAAAATGGAAACTTTCTTGCAAACACAAATGACAGCCAAAAGTATGTGGATAGTTTCTTTTCCCTCATCTTAATCTGAATTCATACTAAAATATTGAACGTTGAAAGCAAACTAATGTGAAAAAGGAGGGAAAAATGTGAAAAAGGAGGGGAAAACTCGAAAAAAAAATTAGAGGGAGGGAACTTCTGGCATGATGCCATCCTCCCTTTGGGAACCCCTGGGAATAAGGGGTCAGTGTATGGAAGGTTAAGTGTGACGTTAATTAAAACAGAGTGACAGGAAAGGGAGGAAACAGGGATTGAATGAGTAGATCAATATAGATAAGGTATTGGTTGCATGGAAATTGAGGAGGTGTGAGGTGATAACAGAAAGGAAATGTGATGTTTGAAAGCCAAAGGATAAGGGATTACAGTGAAGCCGCAGGTTTTTGGGGGAATAGAAAGAGAATCAAATGATAAAATCAGCCTGCAGTCCAGAGCAGCTTGTTTTGTTCTGTTATTGTAGTGCCCCTCCACAATCCCTATTGCCACAGAGCTGCAAAAAGAGAGAAGGAGGAAGGCAAAGAAAGGAAGGTAGAATGTGAAAAGAAAAGACAAGAGTTATAGGAATGTAAAGGTGAAAGATCACATTCCCTGATTAACTGAGGGCAATGTTAAGGGAGTTCTATTTAAGTGAATGATTGGGGAGCTGATTAAGAGGATTAGTTTGTCTGTATGGTGTTAAATTTCTTGAGTTTTGTTGGAACTGCACTCATTCAGGCAAGTGGGGAGTATTGCATCACACTCCTGACTTAGTATAGGTCTTGAAAAGGCTTTGGGAATTCTGTATAAACATACAAGTCTTGACAAACAGCTAAATTTCCTCTCCCACACAGTTGTGATGTATTGTGTTTTACAATATAAACATTCTCCACCTGAAACCATGTGATCTAGGAACATGGGAAATAGCAGCAGGAGTAGGCCATTCAGCCTGTTGAGCCTACAGTTCAAAAAGATCATGGCTGATCATCTACTTTTTACAACATTTTCCTGCTATCTCTTGATGTAACTCATATCCAGAAGCATATCGATTTCTGTTTTGAATGTGCTCAATGACTGAATTCCCACACCACTCTGGGTTAGCAAATTCCAAAGATTTGCCACTCTTTGAATAGAGAAATTCCTCCTGATCTCAGTCTTAAATGACCGACCACTTTGAGACTGTGTCCTCCATTTCTAGACTCATCTCACAGGGGAAATATTTATCTATATCTACCCTATCATGCCCTGTTAATATTTTGTAAATTTCAATGAGATCACGTCTCAATCTTTGAAACTCCAGAGAATACAGAACAAATTTTCTCAGCCCTTTCACTGAGCCTCTCCAAGTTTCCTTGAAGCGTCCCTTCATCCTACTCACAACTTACATTGCAACGTTGCTTTGTGTCGTCAGCAAATTTTGAAATATTACATTTGGTCCCCACATCCAAATCATTTATATAAATTGTGACTAGCTGTGGTCCAACCACTGATCCTTGCAGAGAGGCAAAAGAAAAAGATGTAGGCTGGAACCTTGTCACTGTTCAAGCAGCAAACGGAGATTTGACTACCACCAAATTTTTTAACCTAGCTGCAGCAGGAGTATGGTGTGAACAGGCAGTTAGATCGCACCCATAGGTGCCAAACTGAAAGAAAAATAAATCTGAGAAATTGCTCTTTGATCCATCTAAGCAGTCAATAATAGTCCAGGAGATAATTATATCCCAAATTTCCTCATACCTATCCTTTGTCAGAGGTGAAATCTGCCCCAACCAGAAATAGATCAAAGTTCCATTTAAAGGATTTCAGTGAACTGAAGTTCATTATGCAAGACTGCAATTTTTCCCAGAGGTGCACTATTCTCTGTGAAATGAACCACCTCCTGACACCCCACCTAGATATGGTTTTAACCAATTTAAAAATTGTGACCCACAGCCTTCTTAACTGTTTAATTGGAAAAAACTATCAATTTGAACATAATCTATTCCCATTATTTCCTGATACCTAAATGTACGCTTCTCTATGGTTTAGAGTCCCAACTCTGTTAGACTATCTTGATAATTATTAATTAATGGCACATTAGATAGGAAATTACTGCAGTGGTCCTCCTTAAGCTTCAATATCACCTACCATATGAGAAGACCATAACTGAACTCAGCATTTTGAGCGAGACCTAACTATAAGTCTTGTACAAAAACAACATAATGTGCCTCGCTTTGTAACCAATTGTCCCATGAATATATCCAACTACATATTTGTTCCAGCTGTTGCTTCATGACATCTTCACCCTATCTGTAACTACAACACTATGTTCTGCACCCGCTCCTTTCCTTCTCCCCCATGTACTTTATGAATGATATGTTTTGCCTGTTACAGCATGCAAAAAACAATGCTTTCACTCTATTTCAGCACATGACAACAATAAATCAAATGAAAAATGTACCAGATCTCTTTCGTTCTTCCTCTTTTGTAATGCGTTCTCTGAATGACGTATACACGTTGAACATTTGCTTTGTCCACATACTTACCGTTCTATTTATCCAAATTAAACAGCATGAATGGTTCCAATCGTGAATTCAGTTTCCTGAGACCTACAGTTCTAATACTCATATAGATTGTCATATCATCTGTAAATTTTCAATCATATTGTCAACTCTTACATCCAGATGATTGAAAAATTAGGAGTCAGTAGATCAGTCATGCAATACTCAGCTTCTAATCTTCTCTTGTATTTATGTGACTAATGTAAGTTAGATTCCTAGTCAATGATGATTACCCTCTAGGACATTGATGATAGGTAATTTAACAATGGTAATGCCATTGAATGTCATGTGGAGATGATTAGACTCTCTTATGTTGGAGATGGTCACTGCCTCGCACTCATGTGACCAATTATTACATCAGACCAAGCCTGAATATTGCCCAGATCTCAGCGTATGTGGGCACATTATCTATCATTATCTGAGGAATTGCAAATGGGACTCAACACCGTGCAGTCATCAGCAAGCATTCCTACTCCTAACCTTGTATTCGAGGGAAGATCAGTGGTGAGGCATCTAAAGCTATTAGGCCTAGGATACTATCCTAAGAACTTATACAAATTAGATCCTGGGACTGAGATAATTGATCTTTAATAGCCACAGCTAATGCTGGAACAGCATGTTGACATAGTGATTTGCACTGTTACCTCACAGCGCAAGAGAACTGGTTTCAATTACAACCTTGGGTGATAGTCTGTGTGGAATTTGTACGTTCTACTCTTGTCTGTGTGGGTTTCCTCTAGGTGCACTGATTGCCTCCCATACTCAAAGATGTGCAGGTTAGGTGGATTGGCCATGCTAAATTGCTCCCTTGTGCCAGAGGGACTAGCAGGGTAAATAATTTGGGTTACAGGGATAGGGTGGGATTTTTGTCAGTGTATGCTCTATGGTTGGATAGCCTCCTTCTGCGGTGTAGGGATTTTATGATTCTAGGATACTAAATTGCCTCTTAGTGTCCAATGGTGTATAGTGTTGATGGATTGACCACGGTAAATGTGTAGGTTTACGGGAATAGAGTGGAGGGGATGACCTGGCTAAGATGCTGTTTTGCAGAGTTGTTGCAGACATGATAGACCAAATGGCCTCCTTCTGCATAATAGGGATTCTATGGCTCTGGGTTTGGATTCCAACCAGTGGAAAATTTTACCACAATCCACGTTAGTTTCAATGTTACTCTGGCTTCTTAGTGCTATACTTGGTCAAGTGCTGCCTCGATATCAAGGACAGTCACACCTCTGGAACATAGCTCTTTTGTCCATGTGCAGAACAGGGGCACAATGAAATTTGGGGATAAATTGGTCCTGACAGAACTTAATCTGAGCATTAATGAATAGCATTAATATGGTGGCCATTACAGAGACTTGGTTGTCTCAGGGACAGGACTGGGTACTTCAGGTGCCGGGATTCAGATGCTTCAGGAGAGTCAGGGTTGGGGGAAAAAGAGGAGGTGGTGTGGCACTGTTGATCAGGGACAGTGTCATGGCTGTAGACAAGGTGGAAGACATGGAGGGAATGTCTACGGAGTCTCTGTGGGTGGAAGTTAGGAACAGCAAAGGCTCGACAACTTTGCTGGGTGTATTCTATAGGCCGCCCAATAGCGACAGGGAACTTGAGGTGCAGATAGGGAAACAGATCCTAGACAGATGTAGAAATAACAGGGTTGTCGTGATGGGAGATTTCAATTTCCCAGACATCAACTGGAATATCCCAAGGATAAGAGGTTTGGATGGTGTGGAGTTTGTTAGGTGTTTTCAGGAAGGTTTCCTGACACAGTACGTGGAAAAGTCTACGAGAGGAGAGGCTATACTTGACCTGATGCTTGCTAATGAGCCAGGGCAGGTGTCGGATCTCACAGTAGGTGAGCATCTTGGGAATGGAGATCATAATTCTATCTCTTTCACGATAGCGATGGAAAGAGACAGGATCAGGCAGGCTAGGAAGGTGTATGTCTGGAGTAAGGGGAAATATGAAAACATTAGGCAGGTAATTGGACGTATAAACTGGAAGGAGGTGTTCTTGGGGAAGAGTACAGAAGGAAAGTGGCGGATTTTCGTGGAATGTTTGTCTGGGGCACTGCAAGACAACGTTCCGAGGAGTCAAGGAGGTTCTGGTAGGATGCGGGAACCATGGTGCACGAAGGTAGTGATGAACCTAGTTAGGAAGAAAAAAAGGTATATAAAAGGTTCAGAGAGCTAGGGGATGTTAGGGATCTAGAGGAGTATAAGGTGTGTAGAAGGGAACTTAAAAAGAAAATTAGGAGAGCCAGAAGGGGTCATGAGAAGGCCTTGGCAGGTAAGATTAAGGAGAATCCCAAGGCCTTCTACAAATATGTGAAAAGTAAAATGATGAGAAGAGAAGGGATAGGGCCTATAAAAGGTGAAGGGGGAAAAGTCTGTGTGAATCCGGAAGAAATGGCAGAGGTGCTTAACGAGTACTTTGCCTTGGTATTCACAGTGGAAAGTGAACTGGGAGATTGCACTGCAGGTTTGAGGCATACAGAAAAGATTGAGTATGTGGATGTTAGGAAAGAGGATGTGTTAGACCTGTTAAATTCTATCAAAATAGACAAGTCGCTGGGACCGGATGGGACATACCCCAGGTTATTGTGGGAGGTGAGGGAAGTGGTTGCAGAGCCCCTGGCGATGATCTTTGCATCGTCCATGGAAACAGGAGAGGTTCCGGAGGATTGGAGGATTGTGGATGTGGTTCCTATCTTTAAGAAAGGGAACAGGGATAGTCCAGTAAATTACCGACCGGTGAGTTTGACTTCAGTGGTTGGTAAGCTGATGGAGAGGCTTCTGAGGGATAAGATATATGAACATTTGGAGAAGTTTGGACTGATTAGAAATATTCAGCATGGTTTTGTCAAGGGCAGGTCATGCCTTACGAGCCTAGTTGAGTTCTTCGAAAATGTGACTGAACACATTGACGAAGGAAGGGCGGTGGACGTAGTGTACATGGACTTTAGTAAGGCGTTTGATAAGGTCCCCATGCAAGGCTTCTGGAGAAGGTGAGAGGGCATGGGATCCAAGGGGCTTTGCCCTCGTGGATCCAGAACTGGCTTGCCGGCAGAAGGCAGAGAGTGGTTGTGGATGGGTCTTGTTCTGCATGGAGGTCGGTAACCAGTGGAGTGCTCTGGGGATCTGTTCTGGGACCACTGCTGTTTGTCATTTTCATAAATGACCTGGATGAGGAAGTGGAGGGATGGGTTAGTAAGTTCGCTGATGATACAAAGGTCGGTGGTGTTGTGGATGGTCTGGAGGGATGTCAAAAGTTGCAGCGGGACATAGACAGGATGCAAGACTGGGCAGAGAAGTGGCAGATGGACTTCAACGCTGATAAATGTGTAGTGGTCCATTTTGGCAGGAATAATGGGATGAAGGAGTCCAATATAAGGGGTAGGAGTCTTAGCTGTGTTGTAGAGCAGAAGGATCTCGGGGTCCGGGTCCATAGGACTCTTAAATTGGCCTCACAGGTGGAGGAAGTGGTCAAGAAGGTGTACGGTGTACTGGCCTTCATTAATCGAGGAAGAGAGTTTAGGAGTCAGGAGGTAATGATGCAGCTCTATAAGACTCTTGTCAGACCCCAGTTGGAGTATTGTGCGCAATTCTGGTCGCCTCATTATAGGAAGGATGTAGAGGCTATTGAGAGGGTTCAGAGGAGATTTAAAAGGATGCTGCCTGGATTGGGAGGCAGGCCTTATGAAGATAGGTTGAGGGAGCTGGGACTCTTCTCACTGGAGAGACATAGGTTGAGAGGCAACCTGATAGAGGTTTATAAAATGTTGACAGGAATAGATAGGGTGGACTCTCAGAGACTATTTCCCCAAGCTGAAATGGTCAGTACGAGAGGACACAGATTTAAGGTGCAGGGAAGCAAATACAAAGGAGATGTCGGGGTAGGTTTTTCACTCAGAAGGTGGTGAGTGAATGGAACCGACTGCCGTCGGAGGTTGTTGAGGCAAACTCACTGAGGTCTTTTAAAAGACTTCTGGATGAGTATATGGAAAAGAATAGGATCGGGGGTTATAGATAGGTCTGTGGATTGGTAGATGTGATAGGCGCAACTCGTGGGCCGAAGGGCCTGTTTGTGCTGTAGTGTTCTATGTTCTATGTCCTATGTTCATACTGGTGATTAACTGTCATATGATTACATTGTTGACAACTTTTGCTGATGATTCAGCGCAAGCTGATGGAATGATTATTTGTTAGAGTGGATTTTTCCAGTTTTTTGAGAAGCACATAGCAAGACAGTTTTCTACCAGTTTTCTGGTTGATGTCAGTTTTGTAGCTGTACTGGAACAACTTGGCTACAGGCAAATGACATATGACAAACTCATGATTTAATGGAAAGCAAACTAACTGCACAGCATGTTTATATCAAGATTTTTAATGGATGCCAGCTAATGATTTAGCATATAGGATTGTCAATGGCAATTTTTTTTATCAAATAGAAGTATTGCCTCTTTCGAGCACCAGCTGCAATTTGACTATTGCCTATGCACTGATTCACAGTCTAATCATACAATGTATAACTTCGATGTCAAGCTTTTTTGATTTTTCACTAAGCTCAAGTTTGTGAGATATAAATGAGGCATCAAGATCCAAACTAACTCCAAGTGAAGTGGCAGAGTTTACCTTCCCTAAAGAGTCACACTTCACTTTGCTGGCTCAGGCTATGATTCCGGACAGAGTGTATTCAAAATATAATTTCAGTGCTGATGCAAAGCAAAATTGCATCAGATTGATCTTACAGTATTATTTTAATGTAAGAAGGCAGGTTACGTCAGAACTCATTAATTACAAGAATCTGATAAAAATTATTTTGAAATTCCACAACAATTTTTACATTGCAATATGGCTGAAGGTTCTACAGATTTTGAACATGAATACGTATTTCATGTTACTTGTTTAAAAAACTAGAAACAAGCACAATGAATTTGTTTTAGTTTATTTTTAAAAACATGTATTTTCAATAAATAGTGGTTTGGGTGTGCCATTTTGGAACTGAGTTGAATACTGAATGTAAAATTTTATTAGATGCGTTGTTGATTTAAAGAAATTGACTATTTGAAACGTTGCCACTGCCTTGTGATGAATAGCTGGACTTTGGTTATGTGCAACAGGAGCTCACTCTCCAACTGTAGGAGAGACACAAAAATCCATGAAGATTTAAATAGGATTAAATTCGAAAAGATTAGTAATTTCAAGTGAAATGTAGCAGATTCAGTGTATTGATTTTATTCAACATTGGTATAATTGTTCGACAGTTTAGTTTTTGAAAAGTATTCTCTATTCTGTTTCGGAAATCATGAGGGTGATTTTGCAACCTCGTCGCTCCTGATGCAGATTGTGCCAATCCGGGGAAAAAAGCATGCAAGCCTAAAAATTGGTTTCGCACCCGGCTTCAAATGGTTTGTAATTGTTCTGGCCCTTTCCTAATGGTGCAAATCAGATTGTGCCCAGAAAGGGCATGAGGCCAATTAGTACATTTAAAATAGCATATGCACAGCTCATTCAACACTAGTTTCTCCCAACTCAAGACTTTCAAATCCATTCTTGCAAGAAATACTAGTCTCCACTAGCAGAGACCAGGCATGATGGTAATGCCAGCAGAGACCATTGAAGCATTGGGTGTTCAGGGACATCTGGCATTGTCCACCTGGCACCCTGGCAATGCCCACCTGGAACATTGGAAGTGCCAATTAGGCCCTGCCTGTGTGCCTGGGCAATTCTGATGTGGGGTGAGATCAGGGGCTATGGTTGGGGGGGTGGTGTTATGACAGGGGGGCTAATGGCTATGCAAGTGGAGTTATGCAAGGGGAAAAACATGCAGTTATGGATGATGAAGAGGAAGCAAGTCAGGGTCATGAATGGGGCATGTTGGGAAAGGGGGGGCATGTCAAGTGTCTCAAAGAGAGATCCATTAGGAGGGCCCACATCCCATGTTGGTGATTAATGCCAGGGAGAGGTGGGGAAACATGATGTTGATGAGGGGCGGAAATCCCCAATGCCTGTGGGGTTGGGTGGGGACTCCAGTGCACTGTGAGATTGGGGCACCCTTCCAAAATGGCACCTGATCACTTTGCAGCCAGCTCACTGGCCTGTTAGGCCTGCCACAACCACCACCACCCCCTCCCTCCCAAGAACACATGCGCAATTCACCACTGTTGAGAAAAATAACTGAGTGTGGAATGATTGCAGTCAGGACTGTGTCAAACCGACAATGTGGATCGCTCCAGTTTTCATGCCATTGTGACAGTTTCTGTGGGAAAATGGTGCTTCATTTGTTTTATTACACAGAGATTTTACATTGACATGCATCATTATTTTTCAAAACCACTGTTACTTTTATTGTTACAGGATCAGCAAATACCACAGATTTTGTATCAAGAACATGTGAGTAAACAGAGTGACTTGCTAGTTTACATAGAAAATCAAGCCAGATCCCTAACTGATGTACTTCATTATTTTAGTGGCTCACCTATTCCAGCAACAATGGCTTGCATTTATGTAGCACCATTAATGAAGTAAATTGTCCCAAGGTGCATCCCAAGAGCATTATCAAATGAAATTTGATGTCGTGCCACAGAGGAGATATTCAGACAGGTAACCAAATACTTGATCAAAGAGATAGGTTTCAAGCAACATGCTAAACGAGGAGATTGGATCGTGGGGACGGGGTTCTGCTGGGGTGGTTAGCGGCACTGGGAGGTGGGGGGGGGGTGGGAGATGGTGGTGGTCTACGATGGATGGTCATAGAGAATGGCTTCGGAGGTTCCCCTGCAGAATAGAAATCAGCTTCGGATTTTTATTCTGCAGGTCGCTTACAATGCAGATCCAGAATGGACCAAAAGATGGTAAAGTGGGATTTGGCGGTAGAGTTGGGCGCGTCATTCATTAAGTCGATTGAAATGCATGCTAATGCATTTAAATCATCGGCCTGCCCAAGTTTGGCGCAGACTGGACTATCAATCTCTGCTCAGTGATTCTTGCCTGGTGATTGCTGAGCGTTGTTCATTCACCTGTTATCATAGCATTAATAATGCTATGATGATGCTATACCAACGGATGAATGAACAACGCTCAACAATTACCAGGCAAGACTATTCTCTCCCTGTTCGCGAACACTTCAGTGGTTACGAGCATTCAGCCTCTGATTTTTGGGTAAACATTCTTCAAGGCGGCCTTCACAATACACGACAGCGCAGAGTTGCTGAGCAGAGACTGATAGCCAAGTTCCGAACACATGAGGCCAGCCTCAACGGATCTTGGGTTCGTGTCACATTATTTGTAACCCTCATGACTTGCCTGGCTTGCACCATCTCACTTACTGTCCTATCTGGAGACAATGCACATCTCTTTAACCTATGCTTAATGCTATCTCCACTCACATTGTCTGTATCTTTAAGACTTGTAAAGACTCGCATTCTAATCAGTATTCTGTAAACTGAGCGTATGCCTTTATATGTCCTGTTTCTGATCAGAACTCCCACTCACCTAACAAAGGGCAAAGCCCTGAAAGCTAGTGGTGTTCGCTACCAAATAAACCTGGTATTGTGAGACTTCTTACTGTGTTTACCCGAGTCTAATGCTGGCATCTCCATATCGAGGAAGAGTAGAGCCAACATTTTGAGTTTGGATGACCCCTCATCAGAGCAGCTCTGACAAAAGGTCATCCAAGCTTGAAGCGTTGGCTCTATTCTCTCTCTACGAATGCTGTTGGACCTGCTGAGTTTTTCCAGCATTTTCTGTTTTAGTGTCCTCTAGTTCTTGTGTCTCCCACAAGAGGAACATCTTCCAGGTATCCACCACCAACTCCCCTCAGGATCTTATCCTTTATGTTTCAGCAAGATCATCCCTCACTCTTCTTAACTCCGTTGGGTGAAGGCCCAATTGTTCAACTTTTCTTAAGGTAAGTCCTTCATCCCAGGAATGAGTCAAGTAAACTTCCTTTGAACTGCTCCTAACACAATTATATCCTTTTTCAAATAAGATGACCAAGACCGTACACAGTACTCAAGATGTGGTTTCACTGATGTCCTACAGCTGTAGTAAAACATCCCTACTTTTATACCCCATTGCCGTTGCAATAAACAAATAGAATAATGAATGGCATGGCAATATAGTTGCTGATTGATCTATCTTTGTATGTGATTGTGATCATTCCCTATTCTCTAATGGTGGAAAGAGTGTAAATTTGGAACGATTTGCCTGTAAGATAATGTGGTGGCGCCGGTTGCAAACCACTGGTCTCAGAACAGTAAGGCAGTATTAAGGAAGCCTATCTAATGTGTAAGACATAGAATGAAGCTACAGTTGCAGCGAGTGAGTCATCTCTCCAAGGGCACAATCAGTTATTTACTTTATCCATGACTTCAGTTACATGAACAGGATGTCGATTTTTTTTTCGGCTACTTGGAGCTGATATTTCTGGGTTGGAGAATTATTTTGGCTGAATCTTACAGAAGTGAACTAGGTAAGAAATAAAAGCACATTGTTGTAGGCCTGTTAAAAATATTGAAATATTTCTGGTTTTGACTCAATATTATTGGCAATAAACGCAAATTCTACTTAGCTGCAATAACTGTTGCAGAAGAATGTTTCATTTCTAAAGTTAAATTAAATCAAATACAGTTTTAACAAAGAATTTGTATTGATATAGTGCACCTCTTAGAAATCACCAAAAGTCTATTACAAGGAACTGCAACTACTGTTGCCAGATAAATAAACATCACAGCGTTCCACAAACAGCAATGCTTGAATTATCTATTTCTCTGTTTATTTTCGGAGTGGTGTTGGTTGAGAGAGAAAGGCTGGCCAGAATCTTAGAATCATACAGTGCAAGAGGAGGCCACTTGGTCCATCAAGTTGACCAACTACAATCCCACACAGGCCCTATCTCTATAACTCCACTTATTTACCCTGCTAGAATGCCTAACATTAAGGGCCAATTTACATCGCCAACCAACCTAATCTGCATATCTTCAGAGTGTGAGCGGAAGTTGGGGCACCTGGAAGAAACCCACACAGTCACAGGGCGAATGTACAAATTTAACACTAGACAGTGATCTGAGGCTGGAATTGAACCTGTGACTATAATGCTGTGAAGCAGCAGTGCTAACCACTGTGCCACTATGCTGCCCAGCTTTTCTTCACATTTTGCCACGGGATCTTTTACTTCTTCTCTGAACCATAAGGACACAGATGGGGTCTCAGTCTAACATCTCACCTGAAGGATGGCATCGCTGACAATGCAGCACTCTTTCGGTACAGTATTTGTATTTTTATACACATTAAGTGCTTAAGCCTAGGAGTGGGACTTAAACCCATAATCTTCTGATTTAGAATGTTCCAATTCGGCCAATCTGACATTGATATGAGCGATTAGAATTCTCAGCAGCATGGTGATTAAATAAAATCCACTTAATAAAAAGGTCAAATAACTCAACCTGATTTGGATAATCGGAGACTTTTTTCCAAGGTGAAAGTGTCAATTACATGGGGGCAGAGGTTTAAAGTGAGAGGGAGAAAGTTTGAGAGAGATGTGCAGAGTAGCTTTTCAATGAGAGAGTGGTGGGTGCCTAGAATGTACTGCCAGAGGAGGTCACAGAATCTTACAATGCAGAAGAAGGCCATTCGGCCCATCAAGTCTCACTGACCACAATTCCACCATGCCCTATCCCTATAAACCCATCATTTAACCTAGCCAGTCTCCCTTACACTAAGTGGCAATTTAGCATGGTGAATCCACGTAACCCACAGTGTTTGGACTGTGGGATGAAACCTGAGCACCTGGGGAAAACCCACATATAACACATGGAGAACATGCAAAGTCCATACAGACAGTGACTCAACACAGGAATCGGATCTGAGTCCTTGGTATTGTGAGGCTGCAGTGCTAACCACTGTGCCACTGTACCTGTCTGGGTGGTGTTGGAAGCAGGCACATTATTAACATTTAAGAGGCATCTGGAAGGATACATGAATTGGGAGGAAATGGATGGATATGGACTGAGTAAGGGTAGAAGGTTTTTTAAAATTTAGTTAGGGCGTCACGATCAGCATGGGCTTGGAGGGCCAAAGAGCCTTTTCTGGTGCTATATTTTTTTACAAACAAACCTTTGTTGTTTGGTAATTCACTGTGTGATTTGTTCTGCACATACCAAGAAGGATTCCAAGCATGGTCTTGGGTTTTTGTTGCATAAGTTGTGGAAGATTTATCAATCTAACGACTCTACCCACTCTCTTCAGCATATATCAGGCAGGCAAAAATGGGGATTATGTAGGCAAAGACAGAATCAGACTCGGCCATAACAGCATCTCATAATTTTTCAACAAGTATAAGCTTAAACTTGAAGTACGGTTGCTTGTGAGAGTTATCGAGGGTTAGTGGACCAGAAGGATAAAGGAGAAAATTGATAAACATAAATAGAAACTTGGTGTTTTGGGATTTCAAAGTGTTTCTGTGTGGATTTACCAGCAGATGTCACTCTTTGCATTTCCCTTGACGAGCTCTACTTTTTAAATTTAATTATTAGTGTCATAAACATGCTTACATTAACACTGCAATGGAGTTACTGTGAAAATCCCCCAGTTGCCATACTTCGGCGCCTGTTCGTGTAACACTGAGGTAAAATTTAGTATGGCCAATGCACCTAGCCAGCACGTCTTTCGGACTGTGGGAGGAAACCGGAGCACCTGGAGGAAACCCACACAGACACAGGGAAAATGTACAGATACCACACAGACAGTGACCTAAGTCGGGAATTGAACTCAGGTCCTGATGTTGTAAGGCAGCAGTGCTAATCCCTGTATCACTGTGCTGTGCCACATGACTTCAAATACTGAGCTGCCTCGTTGACAGAAATTATTTAAGTTGAGAGAAAAATGGAGTTCAATATCAGATCTCTTTACAAGAACTAAGATGGTTAAAGATTGAATAGACAGGCACGACTTTCATGCTAACCTATTTCTATCTCTATAGATACTGCCAGACATGCTCAACATTTCCAGCATTTTCTGTTCTTATTTCAAATCTCCCACACTTGCAATATTTTTCTCTTCATTTTTGTTGACTTTACAAAAATAAAAGGCTGTTTACTTTTGTAATGTTGTCCCCAAATAGATTTGATTTGATTTATTATTGTCACATGTATTAATATACAATGAAAAGTATTGTTTCTTGCACGCTAAACAGACGAAACGTATCATTCATAATGAAGAAAAGGACGTACAGAATGTAGTGTTACAGTCATGGTGAGGGTGAAGAGGAAGGTCAACTTAATGCAAGGTAGGTCCATTCAAAAGTCTGACGGCAACACGGAGAAAGCTATCCTTGAGTCGGTTGATATGTGACCTCAGACCTTTGTATCTTTTTCCCAACAGGAGAAGGTGGAAGAGAGAATGTCCAAGGTGTGTGGGGTTCTTAATTATGCTGGCTACTTTGCTGAGGAAATGTAGACAGAGTCAATGGGTGGGATACTAGTTTGTGTGATTGATTGGGCTACATTCACAACCTTTTGTAGTTTCTTGTGGTCTTGGGCATACTAGGAACCATACCAAGCTGTGATACAACCAGAAAAAAACCAGAAAGAAAAGAAAATAATGGTCAATTGTCAAATATACTGAATAAATTTTATTTCAAAAATGAGGAAGTCGAATTAACAGGCAAGACTGATTGGTGCCAACCCTGCTCATCTCAGAGTTAAGCTCCGTGTTTAAAGCTTCTGCTCATTGCAAAAGAGTATGCTTGTATTCAATCAAATTTATCTTAATCTGACTCATTGTAAATGCAGAGGATCTTCAGTGTTAATTATTATAAATTGTTAACATTTAGAGCAACTTGGATTTAATCTCAACATGCGATGCTCCAAACAATTGCAATTATATAAATACATTTACATCACTTCTGATGTATTATTTTCTCACATTTACAATAGAAGGAAGATGGTATCTAAGTTGGTTCCTTCCTCAAGATAACTTTCTATAGAGTTGTACCTATACTTACAATAATAGTGAGTCTTTTTGAAGCATTCTATTTCTGGGGCACAAGCACAGCAGTTCTGGTGATTGTATGCAATTTGTTAACTCCCAATAAAAATAAAGAAAATGTGGATTTAAAATGACATTAAGTGTGCAGAGGCTGGTGGTCACAAATTGGAAGCTGTGTGTCTGAAGACAGAGTAGTACTGACATAGTCACGATGATGAGAAGGAATGCAAAAAACACTTTGGAAGTGTGGCTGCCATTGAGTTGCCATTGCAATGCAGAGATCCAAATCTTGCACTGAATGTAAGGAAGAAAACACTTGCATTTGTTTAGCACCTTTAACAACTTTAGGACATTCCAAAACCAATTAATAATACAGGAAATGCAGCAGCCAATCCGCACACAACAACGTTCTACAAACAATAATGAAATAAGTGATCAACTCATCTGATTTAGGTTTTAGCCAGAACACCAGGAAAATACCTCTCCCCTTCTTCAGGAGTCGGTGCAGATTCAATGGGCTAAACGACCTCTTCTGCACTGTAGAGATTCCATGATTCTTCAAATAAAGTGAGATCTGTCCCTGAAAAGGCAGTAGGGGTTTTTGTTTAATGTCTCATCCAGAGCCACCGGCTGGAATTTCACCAACGCGAGGCTCGCAGAATGGAATTTTCTATTGGTCTCAGGACGGATTTTACAAGCCTCACCTGAGCAAGTTTGAAAAATACCAGTCACCATGTCTGACAGTGCAGCATTCTCTTAGCATGACATTGAAGTGTGATCAAATCTTTTGGAAAGGGGTTATGAAGCCATGACTTTGAGTCAGGAGTGAGAGTGCTATCACTGGCAGTTAAAGTTAAAATTGAAGTTTATTTATTAGTCACGAATAGACCTACATTCACACTGCAATGAAATTATTGCGAAAATCCACAGCGTGGAATGAATCAAACCAGATGGGAAAACAAAAATTATAGCCAAACCTTTGCTTTCATTATTATAATGAGCCTGAGGACATCAAGCAAACTCAAATTTCCCTATGAGCTGTGCCATGGGAAGTATCTTCTACCTGAGTGGGTAGATGATGCACAGGCTTAATGTCACATCTAAGAGATAGATTCTTTAACTGTGCAGCTATATATCAATATGATCATTGTTACATCTTTCTTAATAAGTTATTTCTTTGGGAAAAATGATTAGTTTTTTTTTCAAATTCCTACAGTGCAGAAGAGACCTCTCGGCCATCATGTCTGCAACAATACTCTGACACTACATCTTATCCTCTCTGTCACACCCTATCTCTGTAACCATATATAGTTACTCCACTAGTCCATCTAATATATGCATCTTGGAACACTAAGGGGCAAGTTACCATGGAAATTCCTTCTAACCTGCACATCTTTAAACTTTGGGAGGAAGCTGGAGCATCAGGAAGAAACTCACGCACACATAGGGAGAGCATGCATACTCCACACAATCACCCAAAACCAGAATTGAACCTAGGTCCTTGGAATCGTGAGGCAGTACTGCTAACCATTGTGGCAGTGTGCTGCTCCTTTGTATAATATTTAATCAAAATCAAAATGCATTTTCTACTGCAAGATGGAATACAGATGCAATATTTCAGAGCTCAAAATCTGGAATGTTTCTGCAGACACAATAGGCATTATTTTGATCAAAGGGATGGCCATAAGATACATCTGTTTGAAACTGGAGTTTTGATCTAATTGCTGATTATCATAACCTGAACTTGCCTGAAAATGCTAAAAGAGATTTGCCCGCAGGTTTAGCACTGATTAGAAGTTTTGTTTAATTATGGCTGATAATCTTCCCAATTGCATTCTCCTGCTTTTGCCCTGGAGTCCTAGTCTCCCCTACTAGTGGAAACATCTTCCCCACATCCAGTCTATCCAGACATTCCAGCATTCTGAGTTTTAACAAGATCCCCCCTCATTCTTTTAATTGAGTACAGATCCAGATCCTTATATATCAAGCCTTTCATTCCTGGATCATTCACACCAACTTCCCCTGGACCCTCTCCAAGGCCAGCACATCCTTCCTTAGATATGGGGCCCAAAATTGCTCACAGCTCTGAGTATAGTCTCACCAGAGCTTTCTAAAGCCCTTGGCAGTATTCCTACTTTTGTATTCTAATCCCCTTGAAATGAATGCTAACTTTGCATTTGCTTTCCCTAATTACCAAGTTACATGATAACTTTAAGGGAATCCTGAACTAAGACTCCTAAGTCTTAGTTTCCCCTGCGCTTCCAATTTCTGAATTCCCTCTTCATTTAGAAAACAGTTTATGCCTCTATTCTTCCTACCAAAGTGCATAATTTCACACTTTCCCATGTTATATTCCATTGCTTCTTCACCCACTCTCTTAATCTGTTCAAGTCCTTCTGTAGTTTCCCTGCCTTGTCGATAATACCTATCCCTCTGCAGATCTTTGTATCATCTTCTAACTTAGCCATCAGATCCTTCATCTAGATCATTTATGTGTCAAATGAAAAGCCGTAGTTCCAACACTGACCCTTGAGGAACTCCATTAGTCACTAGCTGTGATCCTGAAAAGTACCCTTTATCCCCACTCTGTCTTCTACCAGTCAACCAATCTTCCTTCCATGCTAGTACCTTGCCTCTAGCACCATGTTCTCTTATCTTTCATAGCAACCTCTTGTGTGACACCTTGTCAAAGGCCTCCTGGAAATTCAAGTAGATAACATCCACTGGCTCTCCCTTGTCTAACCTGCTTGCTACTTCCTCAAAGAATTCTAACAGGTTTGTCAGGGGTGATTTCCCCTTGATGAAACCATGTTGACTTTGCCCTATTTTACCATGTACTTCCAAATATTGCGACATCTCATCCTTAATAATGGATTCTAATATTGGATTCTATGGTGTCTTGTATTGAACATAAGGTATGCTGTAGTTTCAGCTCAAAACCTCATCTTGGCCAGCTTGAAAAACCTTAATGCCTGAAGGAGCTATCAAGAAATGGCTTCTTTGTGCTTTACGTGAGAATCGGAAACTGAAGAGTACATTGGATTTTGTGGAAATGTATTGAACCTCATCGTATTGTTACTGCATTAGAGTCAATAAAACCAGCATTATTTTTGTATAGAGATTAATACATTGTAATATGTTGTAAAACTGAGGCTGATAATGTTTCAGATGCCCACATAGTTCCTGTGTTTCTAACTCACAAATTCAAAGAGGTGGCTTATGTTTTCAGTTTTCATGCTTTCAACATGTTCACAAGCATGTAACAAATGAAGATTCTTTTGATCCATTCTGTCAGAACAATTATGACATAATCAAATTTGTAGTAATGATATGCAGTGTTTAATGTCTACCCAGAATTGCTATAAATTCCAAGAAATTGAAAGACTATTCCAAACATTTGGTCTTTTATTTGAAAGAACACAAAGTGTTGAACACAAGATTATGGGATTCAGAGCATGGCGATCCTGCAAAATCAGAACTCACAGTGAATGCTGGAAGATGTTACAGACCATTGGTAACAGTATTCTGACCAGATTCATTGAAGTAGAGCATATTTTTGAAATTTATTTCTAACATTGTACAGTATGTGTATCACAGCTGTTTAATATCTCTGAGATATTTGCTTAGTCAATTTAAATAATAGCCACAGCTCAGAGGGTAACACACTCATCTGAGTCAAAAGATTATGGGTTAGAGTCCCATTCTAGAGATTTAGTACAAAAATATTGGCTGGCACTCCAGTGCAGAGGTGCAATGTCAGAGGTGCCATTTTTTATAGAAACATAGAAATTATAAGCAGGAGAAGACCATTTGGCCCTTCAAGCCTATTCTGCCATTCATTATGATCATGACTGATCACGAAATTCAATATCCTTGTCCCCCCCTTTCCCCCATAGCCCTTGATCCCTTTATCCCCAAGAGCTACATCTAATTCCTTCTTGAAATCACACAACATTTTGGCCTCAACTACTTTCTGTGAGAATGAATTCCACACATTCACCACCCTCTGGTTGAGAATGAGTTCGACCAAAGTCTTTCTGAGGTGGGTATAAAACACCGTATGGAATTACTTTGAAGAAGGTAGAGGAATCATTCCCAATATCTTGGCCAATATGTACCCCTCAATGAACAACATAAAAACAAATGATCCGATTATCTTTGCAGTTTGTGGGAGCTTGTGCCCAGGTTCGCTGCTGCATTGCCTTTATTACAATGACTACATTTCTAAAGGACTTCATTGCCTGCAAAGCACCTTGAGACTTTTTGAGGGGTGTGAAAGGGGTTTGTGAAAGGGGTTATATATATATAAAAAAAGACTTGCATTTGAGCTATGTAAGGTTATAGATAAAGAATATGCAGTTGGAAGAATCTCCGTCAATCTAAGCCCATTTAAAGTGTGGTGGATTAATAGTAACACATTTGAAGTAACTCGGGAGAAATTGAGGCTGATTTAAAATGTAGTGGAAGCTCGTATTCAAGGTTTGTACAAATCTTGAAAGGTTTACGGGAAAAGAAAATTGTAGACTCCAACTTCTGCTTCACAGGTGTTACAAGCCACATGATGTTATATAACCATAATAATCAAATTTACTGAACAACCTTCAAACAAATAATATTCCAACAGGGTTTCACTTTTCTTAAGCTTTACTTTAACACAACATCTTGGGGCTACCATTGACCAGCCATTTTAATAATGTGGCTGCAAGGGCAGATTGAAAACTGGGAATTGTGGTGAGTAATTCATCTGACTTGCCAAATTCTGCCCAGCACTTGCAAGACACAAGTCAGGAGCATAGTGTAATACTTTCCACTTGCCTGGATAACAGCAGCTCCACTACCTCTCATGAAACTTAACCCAATCCAGGACAGAACAGTTTGCTTGACTGGCACTGCATCCACCACCTACAACATTCACTCCCTCCATCGCACAACGACAGCAGTTTGCACCTTCTACAAAATGCAAGACTCCTCTGACAGCACCTTACAAATCTGCAACTTCCCCCACCTAAAAGGATTGATTGATTGATTGAATAATTGATTTATTATTGTCGCATGTATTAACATACAGTAAAAAGTATGTTTCTTGCACATTGGACAGACAAAACATATTGCTCCTAGAGAAGGAGAGAGTGCAGAATGTAGTGTTACTGTCGCTGCTAGGATGTAGAGAAAGATCAACTTAATGCAAAGTAAGTTCATTCAAAAGTCTGACAGCAGCAGGAAAGAAGCTGTTCTTGAGTCGGTTGAGGGGTGACCTCAGACTTTTGTATCATTTTCCTGAAAGAAGAAGGTGGAAAAGAGGATGTCCAGGGTACATGGCGTCCTTAATTATGCTAAGCGCTTTGCTGAGACAGTGGAAAAGTGTAGACAGAATCATTGGATGGGAGGTTGGTTTACGTGTTGGATTGGGCTGCATTCATGACCTTTTGTAGTTCCTTGCAGTCTTGGGCCGAGCAGGAACCATACCAAGTGGCGATACAACCAGAAAGAATGCTTTCTGTGATGCATCTTGAAAAGCAGGTGAGAGTCGTAGCTGACATGCCAAATTTCCTCAGTCTTCTGAGAAAATAGATGCGCTGGTGGCTATCTTAACTGCAATGCTGGCACAGGGGACTAGGGTAGGTTCTTGGTGATCTGGATACCTAAACACTTGAAGCTCACGACCTTTTCTACTTCGTCCTCATTGATATAGGCAGTGACATGTTCTTTAAGCTTCCTGAAGTCGATGACAGTCTCCTTCGTTTTGTTGACATCGAGGGAAAGATGATTGTTGTTGCAGCAGTTCACCAGATTCAGGATAAGGTTAGCTGGTGCACATCATTAGAAGTACATAGTCTTTTTTAAAAAAAAATTGGTTGTTTGGCTCGTCTTCTATCTTAGTATTTATCATCTACAGTGTCATATGTTTTGAAAAACTATTTAATTGCGGTTGGAGGTAGTGATGAAGATGTGAGATATTGCAATGATTTACATACAATGTACTGCACAGGAACAGATCACTTGGCCTGATTAGTTCATGCTGATATTAATGCTCCGTTTAAGTCCCTACCTATCCTCATTTAACTCCATCGGCAAACATATCTCTTCCCTTGTCCTTCGTGTTGACAGGCTACCCTGAAATGTAACATGAAAGTGCTGGAAATACTGGTTTAGCAGTCAGGGAAACAAAGTTAACCTTTCAGACTGATAATTCTTCATTCAAATTGAAAAATGTTGTAGATATATTAGGCTTTAAGCAAGCACAGAGGCTGTTGCCAAAATCTTGCTCCTGTTTATACTGGCTGGATCTTTTGGGCCTGCCGATGGCACACCCTCACTGAGGCCTTTACTGGCTGCAAGGCATGCGTTCAGTGGGAACTCCAGTTGACAATGGTGGAACCACAAGATTCTGCTGTTGCCAAACACACCACAGGGAGGGGGGAAATCCCGCTCAGGGAATTATGCGTGGAGGAAAATTTTAATGGATAACCTGTCCCATTACTGCTCCCCTTCTCCCTTATAACAATACAAAGAGGCATTCAGAGAAGATATGTCGCACAAATTGGTTCCATTGTTTGTCTCTAGCTTTAGTCCAAATTGTAGGCAAGACTAGCTTCCAATGTCACAAGCACGATTGCAAAATACAAACTTACATCAGAAAGTGTTGATTACAAGGGTGTGATTTTCAAAGTATAGGATGGAAGACAGAAGTGAGCAAATGGAGCAGAGTGTAATTTTGAAATTTCAGGTTGTTTAGTGCTATGATTGTACATAAACATATGCTATTTGAGATGTGTCACGCTTATTTAATATCATCTCACCTGAGTTTGCAAAACCCTGTTAACTATCCTGGCTTGAGACAATTCACACCTCTTTAACCAAAAGAGAAAATGCTGAAAAACCTCAGCCTCATCTGGAAAGGAGAGAAAAGTGCTGATGTTTTGAGACCAATGACCCTTGAGGCCAGAAAGCGGGAGATATTTATATTATCAAGTATATCCTTATATATTCCGACAGTGTGAATACCTGCCACTTTCTATGACTTTTAGCTTTGACGTTTTGACATTTAGCATTTTCTATTTTTGGTTCAAATGCCAGCATCCGTAGTAATTTGTTTAACCTGTGATTATCCCTTTCTCCTCGTACGTACCTGTAAAGACTTGAATACCTGTAAAAACCCGCATTCCAACTATTCTTTACATTCCAATCTGTAATTATCTTGCAATTGTGTCTTGCCTATGTATGCCATGTTTGTGAAGCTACCTCCACTCATCTCATGAAGGAGCAGTGCTCCAACAGCTTGTGATTCCAAATAAACCTGTTGGACTTCAACTGGTGTTGTGAGACTTCTTATAGTATCTAGGAGATAGAAATAAAAAGCAACTTTGATTATTGTCAATTTTTTTTTATTCATTTGTATGATGTGGGCATCACTGATAAGGCCATCTTTTATTGCCCATCCCTAATTGCCTTTGATAAATGAATTAATTAGTTAATTTATGAGGACATAGGTGAAGAATGCTTGGTTGGAAGATGTGTTAGAGATCTCCCTCTGTCAATTTAAATGTGTTGTGTTTGCACCAGTTCTGAAATAATTTGGATCGAAAAGACCTGCAGGAAACTATGATTGCGTAAATCTGTAGGAGGAGGAAACTTGGGGCTGTGACTTCTGCTTCACAACAAATGTGGCAAGAATATTGGAAGCAAGAATTGATCATGATTGCTGAAAGCACAGCAGAATTTGTAGTGCTTTTGGAAGTTTGTCAGACAACAAGCAGTCAATGTCATATGAGATGTGCAGAGCTTGGAACACATGAGTTTTAACATGGAAATGGCAGCAAACTCCAATTGCACACTGTGGACACAATCGTGATGTACCTGATAGACATCATGGCCAGAATTCTACAGCATTCTCCATTGGTTTTGGAGGGGATCTTATGAGCCTTAGGTGGGTGAGTCAGTAAAATCCTGGCACACAACTTCCCTTGCAGCAAAAGCAGCAGTGATCAAATGACTTGGTGATGAAGTGGGAACTCAAACCACTGTCATGCTCTCTGACATGCAAGCTCAGACTGTTGCCATCACGACTGTGGATTAATGTTCCAAAGTGCTTGCAAGGCATCACAGCAGTCCAGCAATCTATTCTCCTATGGAGTGCTGGGTTGCTGAAGCTCTCGTCTAGGGAAATGGCAGCGACTCCACAGAGCACAAGCTTCCCCCTGCCTTTCATGAAGACAACAATTATCCTTGACAAATTCATTTCTATAACATTAACCACCAAAAAAAGAACATTAATCTCTAAAAACACAATCAATAAACTAAATTATTACACCAGTTACCAAAAATACAATCCAATTTGCCAAATATTGACCTAACTTTATTTGAATGCTCTGCACACTGTGTTGCTTCCTATATTCATCTATAATTCTTTCTTCTGTTTGCCAGGAATTGCCTGTATGCTTTTGCCAGTAAGCTCCATTATAATGGCTCCATTGCTGTTTAAATTGAAGCTGTGATTTTCCAGCTACGTCACACCTGATGCAAAGCATGTTCGAGGGAGCGAGGCCAGAGAATCATGGGTGGATTAGTTTAGCGCATCTTGCCAGACGTCAAACTTTGTCAGTATCTTCCCATCCACCACTTTTGAACGTGCCAGGGTGGGTACTGCCAGAGTGCCGGGACAGTGCAAAGGGGGCTGGAAAATGAAGGGGATGGATCCTTGGCGGGGGGGGAAGTAGATTCTGAGGGGGCATGAAGAGAGGGGTCATGAATGGGAGGACTATGAAGAGAGTCATGAATGGAGACCCATTGCAAGAGCCTCAATGCCCCGATGCCAGTGTCTTTGTTGCAAAGCAGGGGGTGGTATCTGGGGAAACAACAGGAGGTCCCTGCTGTTTGTGGGGGAATGGAGGGGGTTCTCAATTTCAATATGAGCCCTTTAAAAGTGGTTCACATTCTCTGTGAAGCCGGATTTACCAATGTGTTTCGGCTTCGCCTCTCTCAGAACTGGTACAAGACTCATCACTCTCCCAAAAAAATGACCAAATGTGGGAAAATTGCAATCTGATTGCTCAATCATACTGTTTTTCTCACTCAAAATGACACTTAGGTCAGGATTCTATGGCTGTTCGTGCTGGCAGAATTCTCCAGTCCCACTGGCAATGCATCCCCACCCGTAGGTTTTGCGGCAGTGTGGGGTATTAGCAATGGGAAATCCCATTGACTGCAGTGGGATCACAGAATCCCACTGCTAATGAACAGCACTCTGCCTTCCACCACTGGAAAACTTTGCCCATTAACAACATTCGGGAAAAATCTGATCCTCCACTTTGGGTCTATCCAATAGGCTATAGTAATCCCAGTTGTGCTGTCAGAGAAATAAAAGTCAAGCACTTTTCTTCAGGGAAGAGAGAAAATTTGAGTCCATCTCATCTTGAATTACTCACGGGGAGACGATGGTCTGGTGGTATTGTTGGTAGATTATTAATCCAGAAACTGTTCTGGGGGATCCGGGTTCAAATCCTGCCACAGCAGAGGGTGGAATTTGAATTTAACAAAAAATACCTGGGAATTAAGGCTCTACCAATGACTGTGAAACCAATATCAGTTATCAGAAAAACCCTATGGTTCACTAATGTCCTTCAGGGAAGGAAATCTTCTGTCCTTACCTGGTCTGGCCTACATGTGACTCCAGAACCACACAGTAATGTGAGTGACTCTCAGCTGCCCTCCAAAGGCAACTTGGGATGGGCAATAAATGCTGGCCAGCCAGTGACACTCATGTCCCATGAATGAATAAAAAAAGTCAACTCTCAAAGCCAGTAGTTACAAAAACAGATTGGTAAAACATTGGGATTTATCTCTGTGGTAGTCAATATATAAAAAAAGCATAGTATTGAGTCAATTTAAAACTGATTAATGGAATGTGGACATCACTGGCTACCCCATCATTTATTGCCCATCCCTACTTGCCCTGCAGAAAGTGGTGGTGACTTGTCCTCTTGAACCATTGCATTCCCTCAGGTCTAGGTATGCCCACAGTACTGTCAGAGAGGGAGTTCCAGGATTTTGTCCCATTGACAATAAAGGGACAATGATATATTTTTCCAAGCCAGCATGGTGAGTGGCCTAGAGGGGAACTTCCAGGTGGTGGTGTTCCTCATGTATCTGCTGCCCTTGATAATTGATATCTGCTGCCAATGAGTGATCATGGGTTTGGAAGATGCTGTCTCAGGAGTCAGATGTAGTGCATTGATGGTGAGGGTACTGAACATTTGTGGAAGGGATCAAGAAAACTAGCAGATGATGTGAGTTGCTTTTGATAATAGCCTGCCAAAAACTTACTTTTAAAATTTACACAAATATTAGCAACTTGGAGAAGGTACTGGATGAAGAATTGTATCCAAGGAACATTATCCTAGCGAGGATCAGAGTGTAAAAATGTTCAACACTTCAAAAAAGCATGGAAAGGGATACCCTTGGAAAGTGTCAAGCAAACAACAGGAGAAGGCAACATTTGTCATGGAAAGTTAAAGTTAAAACTACAAAAATACATTTTGTCACACTCCTTTTTGGTTATAAACTTTGTATCTAATAGCTGTGTGACTGAGGTTCCTGAGTGGGTCCATTATTGCGCCACCCCGGTTGCGACCTGGTTATGTTCACAACAGGCTTGTGGTTTTGCTTTACTTCATTTTGCACAATAAAGCACTATTTCTTCACAGATGATTGCTGGAGCATTACAGTGACCTTGAAACCTCTGCCAAGAAACTATATTCTCAGTAAGAATGTGGCAACACCAATTTTAAGTCCAACCAATTTATTTGAAATAAATCGGTTGGACTTAAAATTGGTGTTGCCAGATTCTTACTGAGTTTACCCCAGTCCAACGCCGGCATCTCTACATCAAGAAACTGTATTATCATAAACTTGAAATAGGGATTTTTTATTCTGTATGTGAAAACAATCTTTGTTTATGTACAATGATGAAGATAAACAGAAGCTTTTCCTAATGGGCTCAGGAATAATGAAGCCTAACTTAGAACTTACATTATGTCTCAGAATTACATGTCAGTGTGTATTATTGGGGTGACATGGTGGCATAGTACTGTTGCCTCACTGTGTCTGGGTCCTAGGTTCGATTCCCGGCTTGGGCCACTGTCTGAGTGGAGTTTGCACGTTCTCCCTGTGTCTGCACGGGTTTCTTCCAAGTGCTCTGTTTTCCTCCCAGTCTTAAAGACATACTAGTTAGGTGCATTGAAGCAAACAGGCGCTGGAATGTGGCAACCAGAGGAATTTCACAGTAACTTTATTTGCACTGTCAATGTAAGCCTTGTGAATAATAAATAGACTTAAAAAAATTATTACAAGAAAACTGTTTAAAAGTGTCTTCAGAGATTTGTTTCTTCTGATTTTCTTTTCAAACTTCATCAACGAAAATCATTATCAAACTTTGATTGACTATGTTTAACGCTAAATGCCTGATTTATTTGTTTGTGAAAACAAACGGAAGAATGCAAGCTTTAGAGATTTGTTATTAAAATGTTATTGGGTACAGTTTGCCACTTTTAGGTCTGTGTCATTGTTATTTCAAAACATCCCTAAGAAGTTAATGTCATTTTACAGAGGAAAACAGAAGGCTTCCAACTCTAATTCACTTAGATTGATATTTATCCTTTTTGTTTGTTGAAAATATGATCTATTTTCATGTTTAGCGCTCTTAAAAGTAAGAAGCATTTACAGTTGTTTTTATGGTAAATCTTATCTTGACAATTTACCAGTTCTAAAATAAAGATCTACCTTATGTCACTCTTATCACCACCTCATGGAATCATAGAACAGAATCATACAATCCATACAGTGTGGAAGGAGGACCTGTAGAATCTGCACCAACTCTCTGACAGAGCATCTTACACAGACCAATCCCTGCCCTATCTCTGTAACCCCATGCATTTAACCCACTGATCCTACTAGCCAACACATCTTGGGACAATAAGGGTCAACTTAGCATGGCCAATCCACTTGACTTGCACATCTTTGGACTGTGGGAGAAAATCGAAGCAATCACAGGAAACTCACAAGGAACCCACAAGAGCATACGAACACCACACAGACAGTCACCTAAGGCTGGAATTGAACTTGAGTCCCTGGTGCTAACCACTGTGCCACATTGGACCCATCACACAACTCAACTGGCCCATTGCCCAGGAAAATTAATCTGTGACCTTATCCTCCAGTAAGCTGCCAAACGAACCATCCTCACTGGTGGTCTACCTCTCCTCTCTGGTATCTCATCACATATGAATCATAGAATGTACAGTGCAGAAAGAGGCCATTTGGCCCATTGAGTCTGAACTGACAACAATCCCATCCAGATCCTATCCTATCCCCATAACCCACATATTTATCCTCCTAATCACTCTGACATTAAGGGACAATTTATCATGGCAAATCAACCTAACCTACACATATTTGGACTTTGGTTGGAACACTTGGAGGAAATCCAGGCAGACACAGGGAAAATGTGCAAGCTCCACATGGTCACCCGAAACCAGAATTGAACCCGGGTTCCTGCTGCTGTGAGGATGCAGTGCTAATTGCTCTGCTACCATACCGCCCCTAAGATATGGATCTTAATTCCATAGTAGTGTCCAAAATACATGCAGTGTCAGTGTCTGAGCAAGTGACTGTAAGTGTCAGGTAAGTGACAGGGCCTCTCTAAAAATGCTCTGCTATTTCTCTTTCTTTCTCCCAGGCCTGTGTTGGCTGGGCAGCTTGCTGTTCTTGGGTATCTGAATGCAAAATAATCAGAAGGGGAAGAATGGGATGAGAGAAGTGGGTTGGGGTGAAGGAAGAAGTCCATGGAGACTCAATCTGCAATTTGCTCATCTTGCTAGATAGCAGACCAAGGGTGAGTTGGCCATTGAGAAGGGGCAGAATGCAAGAACACATAGTAATGGTAATGATAGTATTAAAGATACAAAACATTGGTCCAGAGTAGGTTTTATTAGTAAAACTTAAGTCAGTGCTGTCTGAAAGCAAAATAACACAATATGCTAATGGCAGAATAAAGATCAGCACTGTCATTAGTTCATAAGGTATAGGAGCAGAATTCGGCACATTGAGCCCATTCCACCATTCAATCATGGCTGACATTTTCCTCGTCCCCATTTTCCTGTCTTCCCTCCATAACTCTTCAACCTATTACCAATTAAAAATCTGCCTAATTCTTCATTAAATTTACTCACTGTTCCAGCATCCATGATACTTTGGGGGTAGCGAATTCCACAGATTCACAACTCTTTGGGACAAGTAGTTTCTCCTCAACTCTATTTTAAATTTGCCACCCCTTACGCCAAGACTATGATTGCTCATCCTAGAATGCCTCACAAGAAGAAGCATTCAAACCATGTCTACTTTATCCATACTTGTTATCAATTTATATACCTCAATTTGACCTCCCCTCATTCTTCTAAATTCCAGAGACTTTAGGCCTGAACTGTCCAATCTCTCTTCATACGACAAGCCTCTCATCTCTGGAGTCAATCCAGCGAACCTCCTCTGAACTGCCTCCAATGCCACTACATCTTTCCTCAAATAAAGGGACTAAAATTGTGCACAATACTGCAGGTGCGGCCTCACCAATGTCTTATAAAGTTGCAACAATACTTCCTTAACTTTACATTCCATTCCTTTAGCTATAATTGGCAACATTCCCTTGGCTTTCTTTATTATCTGCTGTACCTGCATGTTAGTTTTCTGTCTGAAAGCAAAAACATGCAAACAAGATACAGACTGGCACTTGAAGAAAGTTTCAAAATGGAGGATAAAGTTTGTGGTCTTAAGTTGTTGAACTCAATGTTGAATTCAAAAAGCTATGAAGTGCCTAACAAAAAAATGAGGTGCTGCTTTTGTAGCAGCTAAGGAAATGAATATAAACATGAGAACAAAGTAGTAAATTGAAATGGCAAGTGACAGGAAGGTCCGAGACTAGCTTGCAGACTGAGCAAAGATGTTCCAAAAAGCAGTTCCACTCTCCACAAATGCTGCCAGTCTGGCTGAGATTTTCCAACAAGGAAACCAACATGTTTCTTTCCAAACCTTACCACATTCTGCCTAAAAATAATCAAAGGGGCGTGTTTCACATTGTCATGCAGAAGGATTGGGCCTAAACACACTGGCAAAACCTGGCTGCACTTAGATCAGGGCACTATGTTGAAGAGCTGCTCTGATTATAACAGGAATAAACCTCCACCACAGCCTGCCTTTCAAGGGCACCTCTCTCACCCTTGATTAGAGTAGGCATTTCTCTCTCCTCCCCCACTTTCCCTGATCAATGGTCACTTTTGCTGGTTATCAGCCCGTCCCTCCATGTCCCTCTGATCATTGGCCCTATCCCATACTCCCCCCAAGAGCGGGAGCTGGCAACCACTCCTCCTCATTCCATTTCCCCCCCACCCCTCAATGGCCTTTGCCAGGATCCCCTGCTTCTCTGTCCACTCCCAGCCCACAAACAAATCTGAATGAATTCCCACCCCTCCCTCATGTGGCACCCACAGGAGCCTGCCCCTGGCATTTATTGGCAATGCCAACCCATGCTAAGAGGCAGTGCCAGGGGATATTGCCAGATCACTGCCTGGCCATGTTTCCCCCTCCCCCACCCCCCTGTGTGATACAGTGGCACAGTGGTTAGCACTGCTGCCTGACAATGCCATGGATCTGCGTTCGATTCCAGCATTGGGTCACTGTCAGTGTGGAGTTTGCATGTTCTCCCTGTGTCTGCGTGGGTTTCCTCTGGGTGCTCCAGTTTCCTTCCACATTTTGAAAATATGCGGATTAGGTGAACTGGCCATGTTACATTGTCCCTTAGGGTCAGGGGGATTAGGAGAGTAAATACATTGGGTTACGGGGATATGACCTGGCTGGGATTGTGGTTGGTGCAGACTCGACGGGCCACATGGTCTCCTTCTGCACTGTTGATTCTATGATTCTATGGTTCTATATTACTTCTGTACCCCTGGGAAGATCCCTACAACAGATTTACGTTGAAATGAATGTTTGCTGACTATCCAGTGAGAGGGAGAAATCCTGCAGTAAGTGCTCGCTAATGTGATAAAATGAGCTTTCCACAGTCCCATGGCATGTTTAATGCCATTCTGTTGGTAAAGATCCTTGCGAAACATAACTCAGAAAGTCGCCAGCATGAATCCCGCTTTCTGGATATTGAGCACATGCTGCAATTCCCAGACAGTCCAGGCTCAAAATCGCCTCCAACATTTTCTGTTTGTATTTCTGATTTTCAGCATCTGCGGTATTTTGCTTTCATTATAACAAAGAACAAAGAACAAAACAGCCCGGGAAACAGGCCCTTCGGCCCAACGAGCCCGCGCCGCCACCCCGATGTTCCCACCTCTACCTGTGATCCCTTCTATGTTTATAGATCTAGGGATTAAAAAACCAAATTTGAGACAATTTAGGGAGAATTTGTTTTGCTAATTAGCCTAAGAGCACATTTTTGGGATGTGGGAGGAAACCGGAGCACCCGGAGAAAACCCACGCAGACACAGGCCGAAATCCATGTATCTGCACAGCACAGCGATAGTCATTGAGCTGTCGTGTTGCCCATCAAATTGTCCAGGTCAAGCGTACACTAACGACATGAAGCACTAGGATACTCTCGAAAAAAATCCAAGAGCAGCCCTCTCATGACCCATAGCGTTGATGCCCCTCGTTAGACAACAAGGTGGACCAAAGCACCTGTAGGATAAAAACAAGTCGTTGAGAATCATCTGCTCTGTCATGTTCAGGAAATGTAGGTGCTGCTCTGCTCCTTTCTATTGTCTGTCCCCCCTTTGTCTTGTAAGCCAGAGAAAATAATGTCAGTGTAGAGCTGTGTTTTTATATGATGTGCCTGCCATAACTGAAAGGGTAGATGTGTGTGGAGGCAAAGAGGTGTGTGAGGATAAAGTGAGTATCTGAATGTTAGTTCAGAAGGAGGCCATTCAGCCAGCAAACCGGCACTGTCTACAATCCTATCCATGTTCCAGCCCCATAACACCATGTATTTACCCTGCTAATCCCTCTGACATTAAGAGTCAATTTAGAATGGCCAATCCACCTAATCTGCATATCTTTGGACTGTGGGAGGAAACCGGAGCGCCCAGAGGAAACCCATGCAAATATGAGAATGTGCAAACTCCACAGTGACCTAAGCTGGGAATTGAACCGGGTGCCTGGTGCAGGGAGGTAGCAGTGCTAACCATTGTGCCACCACACCATCCAAGTGTCATTGTGCCACCCTGAGTGATCAGGATTATTGCTGTTGAAGGGAGTAATGGGGATGTGACCCATTGAATAGTGTGAGAGATTGTGAGTGTGATGGTTAGATGATGTCACTCAAAGATGCATTTACTGACCTTGGCAACCCGTGTGGTCAAATCATTACATTTGTGGCATTGCAGACTTTTGGATCCAGACACTGAGAATTGATCTTGCCAGTCATCTGCGACCAACCTCCTTCTGAGGATGATGATTCATTAGGACCTCCTTTTTCCCCATCCTGCTTGGAGAACACTATCTCTCCTCCCATCTGCCTCCATTACTAAGACCTGTATTACTACATACGTGTCATTTAGGATGGCACAGTAGCTAACATTGCTGCCCCCCAGGGATCCAGGTTTGATTTTGGCCTTGGGTCTCTATCTATGTGGAGTTTGCACATTCTCCCAATGTCTGTATGGATTTCTTCCTGGTTCTCCAGTTTCCTCCCACATTCCAGGTGTACGTTAGGTGGATTGGCCGTGGTAAATTGTCCCTTAGTGTCCACATTGTGCAGTTTAGGCAGATAGATCAATGCACAAGTTGGGGCACTGGCCCTAAGTGGGATGCTCTTCCAGAGGGATGGTGTAGACTTGATAGGCTGAATAGCCTCTTCTGCACTATAGGGATCCTATGATAAGTGACCCTGGTGCCCTTTCTCTGCTCTGGCGCTGTTTAGCAAGAAGTCTCACAACACCAGCTTAAGCTCCAACAGGTTTATTTGGAATCATGAGCTTTTGGAGTGTTGTTCCTTCATCAGCTGAGTGACTCTTACCTGTGAGACTACTTACTGTGCCCAGCCAGTCCAATGCTGGTATCTTCACCTCACTGGTGCTGTTTAGAATTGCAGCAGCCACCTGGAATTCAGTGTGTACTGAGCCTTTAAAAACTGAAAACCGTTGTGCCAAATACTGAGCAGGGAGGTGATCAGCAACACAGGCTCCACTCAGCCCTGCGTTACTAAGAGGCAGAGGAGATGGCAACCCTAAAAGTATGTGTCTATTTCCCTAGAACACAAATTTAACGGCGATGCGTTGTGTGAGCACATCTCCCCTCTGTTTTCTTTCTGTCTGGTGATGTGACTCATGCAGCTTGCAGTCCAGTATGGTCTGGAAGGCAGCTCCACACACACACACACACACACATACACACAAAAATGCTGAAAACCTCCAGAGAGTCCCATTGACAGCTGCACTTAACCATGATTAAGATCTGGGCGTTGGATTGGGGTGAACACAGCAAGAAGTCTCACAACACCAGGTTAAATTCCAGCAGGTTTATTTGGTATCATGAGCTTTTGGAGCACTGCTGCATCTGATTACATGCTTTAAAAAGTACCTGGATGAGCATTTGGCACGCCATAAGGTTCACGGCTATGGGCCAAGTGCTGGAAAGTGGGACTAGATGGGCAGGTCACGCATCCGTGCAGATTCAATGGGCTCAAGAGCCTCTTCTGCACTGTGGTTCTGTGGTTCTGTGAACTGTGAAAGCAGAAGAAACTCTCAGCAGGTCTGGCAGCATCTGTAAGGAGAGAAAAGAGTTTGGAGTCCAGATGACCCTTTGTCAAAACTTCTTTTCAGCAGAACGAAGAGGTCAAGAGCAACACTAAAATGATCTCAGGGAAAATATAAATGTGACCGCGTTTGTAACGATGGGAAACTTTCTGTGATTTTTTTTCCAGGTTATATGTGGATTTGCGAAATAAAAGAGACACTAAAATGAACTAACCGGAGATTTGGGCGTGTAAATGTGTTTCATAAGTTAATAAAACAAAGAGCCACGTTAAATGAAACGAAGCAAATTAAAATCTTGCATCTTTTGAAAGCTCACACTGACAGACTGCCCCAGTGGGCTGAACAAACTTTGCAGTCACCCAATCGCAAGGCAGTTATTCCAATTGGCTGAGTTATGAAAGAAACTGATAGAGGGGAAAAAAACGCTAAAAGTCTTGCTCAGTTGCCTGGAGTCCGAACACATTTAATAGTTCGCTGGTACTCCAGGCAACATGGCTTTAAGGTGCACGGTGTTGCTTGTTGTAATGTTTGGTAAGTAATTATTCTGTTGCAATGCTGCAGTGTTCTGTTTTAAACCGAGCAAGGATGGGGGATAATTCTATCTCATTGTTATTATTTTATTTGTTAAAAGGCTCGGTGTCTTCCCAATACTACACAGCTGATATCAACATGGCTGGGATTCAGGGCAGAGTAGAATTGAATGCCTCTTCCTGGCTCATTCAGTTCAAACTCTCGATGGATTGCGACCACTTTAACATCTCTCTGCACCGATTCCCGGTCATGTACGGCAACTCCGAGGATCCCTGCGACCAGGCGAACATCGGCGAGAAGATCTACGAGGCGATGGCGAACAACACGGTGCAGACACTGCAGTGGAGCAGCTCCCAGCCTCCAGCGGACCCCTCGGATCTGACAGTCACCGTAGGCGGCTGTCCAAACCTGACCACGGCGTGCGCCAGCCTCAGGAAGGTAGGGAACACTCCCAGGACATGGCAAGGGAAGTTTTTCTCCTCCATCGCCGGAGATGTCTACATCCGCCAAGATGATGATGGGAATTCCACTAGGGTACTGACCGACCTGGTGTGGACCAAGACTGGCAGCCCCGTGCCAGGGAATGTATCTGTCTACCTGCAAGTTGGGGCAGAGCGCTGCAACCTGTTGGTACAGCCCACTGGGCTCTTGCTTGGCACCTTCAAGGTGGGCAAGCCTCTGAACCCCGTCAAAGATCGTGCTGATGGGGTGGCTGTGCCAGTCGGGGGCAGCGCCCATCAATTTCTCTACGCGTACGATGGCGCCGAATGGTCCTGTGCTGAAATGCGACTGCTGGAGGCAAAGGAAGTCTGGGCAAATATCGACATGGAAGCAGTCAAAGGAACCTTCAGGTTCTATCAGGCTTCCCCGTTCGACACCACAGACTACTCCATGTCCCTGACCAACCTGCGAGAGATGGCCAACGCCTATCACGTTCACAATTTCCCAGTGCCACCGCGCCACACTTCCAGAGACCAACTTTGTGCCAATGATAAGCTCGGAGGGCACTGGAATCCATTTAGGAAGCATGCTGCTGGCCCTTCCTATCCCCAAAACACCAATGGAACCCACGACCAGTACGAAATGGGGGACTTGAGTGGAAGACATGGCTTCTTGAAAGGGCTGATGGGTTACGAAGCCACATTTGAGGACTGGAACCTCCCCTTGTTTGGGAGGCACAGCATCGTTGGGCGTTCCGTGATTATCCACCATCCCAATTCATCCCGCTGGCTCTGCGCTACGATTGGATACCCTGGTGAGGTCGTGATAGCAGTGGCCACCTTCAAGAGCCCAGTATCGGGAAGGATCATTTTTCAACAACTGAAAAGCAACCCTTACTCGGACTTATCCATTTTTATGGACCTCTCCTACACCAATTCGTCTGTCCTAGCTACAACCAACCATCTTTGGCAGATTCATGAATGTCCCATCAGCTCTGAATTGGATTCTGACCCACGTGTTTGCTCGAGTACCAAGATGATTTTTAACCCTGCCAAAGTAGATGTTGGTGCCTGGTATGGTGCTGAGTGTGGCCCAGCCTGCCCTTTCTGCTGTCAAGTTGGAGACTATGCCAAGAAACATAAAGCCATTCGTCTCACCGACATCCCGAGTGTAGTTGAAACCAAGAACTTCTTTACTGACACTACATCAGCACTTGCTGGGCCAATGTCCATTGTTTCTCGATCTGTGGTCATCAATAAAAGAAATATGGCAACTTCTCCCTTAGCGTGTGCCAATGTCACCATCCTACGCCCAGCTTCACTGGAAATTAATTTATGGAGGGGTGTTGGGACAGTAAATGGAAATGTGACATTCAAACAATTGTCTGATTTAAACCATACGGTTGTGCAGGTTAACTTAACACATCTGAAAGGTGAAGCAGGAAGTTACAGCATCCACACTCTTCCCATCAAAGATGGTTTGCCTGATATGGATGCCTGTTCTGAAGCTAGCGTTGGTCACCGTTACAACCCATTTGGTATAAATGGATCGTTGTCCCCTGAGCCACGCAATGGTACAGTTGACCAGTATGAAGTTGGCGATATCAGTGGAAAATTTGGAACACTGAATAACCAGACCCAATTTTCTGCTAACTTCACGGACCAGAACTTGCCCTTGTTTGGACCTCACAGTGTTGTGAGTCGTTCTTTGGTTATTTATCAGACAAACGGATCACGGTAAGTTTTACAAGCTTGTCATTTTTTTTCCTGAATGAGGCTCATTGGAATAGTATACTGACCTTTTCAAGATTCTCAACGCGGGCTATGGATTCTTAAGTATCTAGAAGTATTTATTCTTCTCTCCGAATTTACTCCCCTCTTCAAAAAGGGGTCTCAAATAGGAATGCAGCTCCACTGGGCGAGTAGCTACTCATTATCTTGCCTAAGTGGCTGGTTTTCATATGTGTAAGTGTAGATTAGGAGTGATGGCAACCTACCTACTGAACTTTGGGTGTCTTACAGCCTGCCCCTGTTTTCATCCAGAGTCCTTGTTTGTACTTTCATCAGAGATGACTGGTTGGAAATTGTGAACGAAAGCCCTGGTTGATTGTGAAGTATTGGTTTAACCAAACTACCATCCTGATTGAAGTCTGGTAACTGAGCACAAGCCAGAACTCAGTTGGGATTTTCTTGACCTGTTTGGCTCAATGGAATTCAAAGTTATATTTCTCCTATTACTAATCATCGACATTGCCACTAAGCTGTGAGGTTGAGCGGCAATCCATGCAGGGTACAAACATACCACACACAATATATAGTCTCTTGTAGAAATCTTAAAGGGACTACACAGTGAAAGAGCAGGTTACGCATAGCACAGAGAAATTAGAGGACGTATTGCCATTCATTTCACTTTTTGAATCATAACATATGATGTTAAATACGTGTTGTAGTTCTACCTCGTGTAACCAGTTGTAAGTTATCAGTAGGATTTCCAATCTGAGCTAGGAAGGGACATGGTCTTCAGCTAATTTTCACATATTCTTTTGAGGTTGCATTCACCTATTTAAGTTTGGTAGCGCTTTGACTATTTTCAGGGTGACTTCCATCGTGGGATAAAGGGTTTACCCACTAATGACAACATATGCACTGGCTGTGAGTCGGAGACTCAAATACCAGTAAGTTAAAGACAACATTTAGTTGTCTGCATCGCTATTAACCTATTCTTTTTCGTGTCCCCCAAAATATAAATTGCAAGTTTGTACTTATCAAGATTTGATATTATGTGTATTACTTAAATGCTAGTTTAAAACAGGAATGATGTGGAGATACTGGCTTTGGACTGGGGTGGTAAGAAGTCTCACAACACCAGAATAAAGTCCAATAGGTTTATTTGGAATCACAAACTTTTGGATTGCTGCTCCTTCCTCAAGTAAGTAGAGGAGCAGCACTGAGGCAGGAGCAGCACTCCAAAACCTCGTGATTCCAAATAAACCTGGTGTTGTGAGACTTCTAACTAAAAAAGGAATGTATTTAAAATGTTGAGTGAAACAGTTGCTAATTGTGATGCCAGCTACTTTTTCTATGGACAGAGATGTGAGGGTAAATATAGATTCAAGTAGATTAAGAAAAACATGGAATAAAGTGAATACAGTAAAAGACTTAGGAAGCAGAGGATGCGTGCATAGTGTAAGTCAATTTCTTTTTCCCCCAAAGTTTGACACAATTCTATGGCAATGCCTTTTAAAAATATTGACCATGACCTCACCCTGACAGTTGTAGAACATTATTGTATTGAGTGCAGTAACTGGGATCACAATTAGATTCTGACGCTATAAAATACAAGAACATTTGTAGCTTGATGTTAGATAATCATGTTTCCATTTTCTGGGAAATAGAGAAGGTAGTTAAGTTCGGAAATCCATGTGATACTGCAGTTCCAAGCCAGTTGGTAATAAATTATTTAGAAAGGTTAATTTGATATAGGTTTGGATGGCATCTTTAATATCAGTGACTCATTTATCATTTTTATCTTCTATTGTTTGCAAGGAATATATATAACTTGCTCATTATACAAAGTAATGTTTAAAGATCAGAAGTGAAGCTTTTGAGAGACTAGACAGCAGGGTCATGAAATTGTGCCCATTTCAGACACAATTCTATCTATAATTCAATCTTAATTCTGCATATACTGCATGCACTTAATGAAGACCTTGGAAAATTGGTCCACTGGCCTCATTTGTTGTTTGTTGTCGATCTGTGAGTGTATAACAAGTCTTCAGAGGCAGAAGTCTCTTCACCAAAATCCCTTTATTTATAATTCAGTATTGCTGTCAGTCAGCAGTCTATCTTCGGCAGTGCCAGAGGAACTGACACTCCTGGTTAAATACAAAGAAAAGACTCCCTTATTAGTCCATCAATTGACTCCTTAATCAGGGATATCTTCTGAGTTTAACCAAATAAACAAAATCAACTTAACGTAGGGACAACTCAAAAGCGGCAGCTCCCTAAAAGAAGGGGAACCGCCCGAAACAAGAGGAAAGGAAATTTAAAACATCAAATTAAAATGTGATTAAAGGGATCAGTAGTACACCCTCGTCCCTGCAGTGCCCAGTGGGCATGGAAAGCATCAACAATGCCCTCAGACATTGCATGCTACCTTTTCAGAGACAGCCAGCCGTGAACGTAGCTGTGGAAAGGGAGCAGACAGTCAGATTAGACGACCCCCTTGTTTGCCTGTTCTTGGATCTGTAGATGGAATGCCTTGCCAGGCCCAAGAGCAGCCCCCCCACTCCACCCCCTCCGTTTATATTCCAATAGGGCAACCTCAATGACCTGATTGAAATCTTTACAGATTGCTAATCATGGTCCTAAATGCACCAAGATCAGAGGTGCCCTGGATACCTGTGGTGGGAGCTTTACCACTATGATGCATGGTGCACTTCTAGCGTGGATGAGTACATAAAGACCATGCACCAAAATGATACCATGCACCAAAATGATAAAGAGGTTTAAATTATGAAGTTGGTTATGTAAATGTGGCTTGTATTCAAACTATTTTTTTTGGAGTAACAAGAGTTAAAATGGAAACTTATTCCTTACTGAGTTTTAAAATGGGACTGCAGCCTAGCTTGCTGTGAGGCTGCAATGCAATTCTCTAATTTGTCAATGAACAACCACACAGAAGGATGGCTCCCATTTCTAATTGTATTTTTGGCCCTTTGAGGTACTGTGTAAAATCAAGCCACTGCCCATTAACTTCAACTGTCATTAAGGATTAAAAGACTGCAAGCTTAAAGATGAACTTAATACATCTCAAATAGCTGAGTAACCTCAGGAGCTTTGTCAAAATTCAGAAAATACATTGTTTAAAATATTGACTGATATGTGACAACAGGGCAAAATGTGATTACAATAGATATAAGATGTAACATCAAAATTGATGATGAAGAATCCTACTTTTGTATTAAAGAGAACATTTGATCAAATGCATTGTTCACAAAGTACAAGTATTTGGTGGCATGGTGGCACAGTGGTTAGCACGACTGCCTCCCAGTGCCAGGGATCTGTGTTCAATTCCCAGCTTGGGTCACTGTCTGTGTGGAGTTTGCACATTCTCCCCGTGTCTGCGTGATTTCCTCTAAATGCTCTGGTTTCTTCCCACAGTCCAAAGATGTGCAGGTTAGATGAATTGGCCATGGTAAATTCTTCCTCAGTGTGGTGATTAAGAGATTTTAATGGTAACTTCATTGCAGTGTGAATATAAGCCTATTTGTGACTAATAAATAAGCTTTCAAAACAGCTTTATGCAAGTTTAGAGCTAATGTTGTTTACCTGAGTTTGGAAGAGTGAGAGGTGATCCTATTGAAGAGTACAGGGGTTTGATGGGGTAGATAATGCATGGATTTTTCAACTTGTGGGAGAGACTATAACCAGGATACATAGTTGAAGAATAAAGTCTCATGTTCTAAGACAAGAGATGAGAAGAAATGTCTTCTCGTCAGTGCGTGGAATTCCCTTCCCCAGAAAGCAGTGGAGGTTGTGTTATTAACTCTGCCTTGGATAAATTTAGATTTTTGATTGGCAAGGGAGTTAAAGGTTATTGGGAGGATAGACAGAAAAGTGGAGTTTAACCATAGCCAGGTCAGCCAGGATATTATCGAAGAGTGGGGCAGGTTCAAAGGATCTACTCCAGCTCCTATAGTATATGTACTTATATAATGTGAACTGTAAAGGAAAGGCTCCAGGGTACATTTCCTTTGTAAGTTTCATCAGAGTTTTCCAAACCAACTATTGTGGACATGCCATTTTCATTTGAATTTCTTTATATATTGTGCATGTGTAAATTGTGCTATTTTGTTTCAAGATGTAAATGAGAGATAAGGGAATTAGGTCGCGACACATTTAAAAGCTGAAAAGGGAAACTTTCAGGCTAATAGCGTGAGGAAAAACCTGAAGGCCAATTAGTAATTGAACAAGTAAGGAATGTTTGTTGGCAGGGGGTTTCTTGAAAAAAGATATCTGGAGGCAGTACTAATGAGTGTTACTATTAAGCCTTGCCCATAAGTTCTATTTTTTTTTATCCAGTTGCCATGAAGCTTAACTTTTGGCTGCCAGGTACCCTGATGTAGGCATTCTACATCAGCCCTCTCGATTTCAAACTCTGAGTTAATATAATGTAACCGAATCTTTGCTTGTCACAAATATCTCCTTGTCATTACACTTCACAGGGAAGTGAAATAAGATTCTGTTATTAATTATCTTAATTCCAGCAATTTTAGTAGGCTGGCCTGAATGAACTAATCCTGATGAGTTGTTAGTTGAGGGTAGTAACTGGAGTCCCCACAACTGGACAATGTGGGGAGTCCAGTTACTACTCTCATGTACTGAACTAGATGTTGTGACTTTTTTAGGGTGGGAAGGTTGATGCCCAACAATGGAGAAAGATTATTAAACAGACGCAGGAAGAATAAAGTTCTAAAGTTGCAGTTTCAATGATTCTTCCATTGGTCATTTTTTTTTATCCATGGGACGTGGATTCATTTTGATCTTTTGGGTTGGCTACTACTCAGTCCTATTAGCCAAGATAGAAAGATAGAAGGACCCAGCGTGCCTTCTGGAGAAAGCAGATTTTATCTGAATAACTTGACCAAACTTTATAAGACCTGATCAGGTTGATGGCTGAAAGTATATCCATTGCCTATCTGGAATTTCACAAACTATTTGACAAGGTTACTCCACAAAAACAACATCTTGTGAAATTAGTGGAATGTTGCTATGGAGAATACAAACCAATATCTATGCCAGAAGTTGTATCATTCAATTCATCTTCACCTCTTTCACAAACTAAAATGGTAAGTTTGTTTCTGTTGACACTCAATGTTTGTGTCTAACAGCACAGGGCAACATGGTGACGCAATGGTTAGCACTGCTGCCTCACAGTGCCAGGGATCCGGGTTCAATTCTGGTCTCAGGGCACTCTTTGTGGGGAGTTTGCGTGTTCTCCCCATGTCTGTATCTGCATGGGTTTCCTCTGGGTGTTTTGGTTTCCTCCCACATGCCAAAGATGTGCAGGTTAGGTTGATTGGCTATGCTGAATTGACTCTAGTGTCAGGAGGATTAGCAAGGTAAATATGTGGGGTTACGGGAATAGGGCATGGGTGGGATTGTGATTGGTGCAGACTCAATGGGATGAATAGCCTCCTTCTGCACTAACTCCAGATATTCCTGCCTTCCTCCTTATTTTGATGTTTCCCATCAATCCTCTAAAAGTGACATGATGTTGCAGACACATTGGTGCAATCGCTATGTGAACATTACAACATAGATAACCTCGTAGGGTTAAAGTAGTGCCTTTTCTGTCCCTGTGTGGAGTTTTATTAGATTGAGCAAAAATATTAATAAGCCCAAAGAATCAAGTTGTGTCCAGGTTGTTTTTTTCTTTCACTCCTGGGATATAGATATCACTGCTAAGACCAGCATTTATAACACATTCCTTGCTTTGGAACTGTTTCATGTTTTGTGGTCATGTATGTTGAAACAATTCTGGCCTAAACCACAGTTGCATTTTTTAAAAATGCATCATAGGAATGAACCAATTGGGAAAACAGGAGATTATTTCACTAACAGTCTGGTATAGAACTGAATGTTCATGATATTTACAGTGGGTGTACATTCTGTTTAAAAACTAATATATACATTTAGCTTCATTACTTCCACAAGTTGTTTTCACATTTATGTCACTAAAGGTTTGTGCCTCGGTCTCGAACAATTAGCGGTAAAATTAGAACTCATATTAATCAACTGAATATGATAATTCTGTCTGTAAGGTGACACTTTAAAAAAGCTAATTATATAGCAGCTCTTTGAGTGGGGCTATAGCAACAGTGTTGTGTCGGTTCAAATCTAAATATTAGTCTTTTTTGGTATTGCCATTATTTATTCAGCATATTTGGGAAAACAAATCAGTCCACTTGTACAAGTGCCGTGTTACCAGTTTTGTTGTTTTATTGCTGTAGTATGGTTAACTTAATATTCAGAATGAAACCTTTGTGATTAATGTGAATGGATTTGGAAAGATTACTGTCGCTCTGACTGATGTCAGAGTTGAAATCAACAGACTGCAAAATCTTATGGCTGCCATAAATATCTAGGAATTAAATCCTTAATCTTTCTCACTGAGGAACACGTTGCAAGTTATGTAACAATTGCTATAGCTGTTGTAATATTCATCCTTTTTTTTAGGTAATGGTGCATGGTAAAGTGGGGGGTTTATAAATTGAGGTCACTTAACACCTAGTAATCTGATCTCAGAAGTTGTCATTTCTTCTGAAACTAACAGCATCAGTAAAAGTCTGAAGGGTCATCCATACTCAGAATATTAGTTCCATTACCTCTGCATAAATGCTGTCAGACCTCCTGAGATTTTCCAGCAATTTCTGTTGTGTAATCAGTAAAGGTTATGACATGGTAGGACAGTGGTTAGCACTGCTGCTTCACAGCTCCTGGGTTCGATTCTCGGGTCACTGTCTGTGTGGAGTTTGCACATTCTCCTCGTGCCTATATAGGTTTCCTCCCACGGTCCAAAGATGTATGGGTTAAGTTGATTGGCCATGCTAAGAAATTGTCCCTTAGTGTAGGATAGCGGAAGTTAGAGGGATTAGTGGATATAATATGTAGAGATATGGGTGTAGGGCCTGGGTGGGATTGTGTTCAGTGCAGACTTGAAGGGCCTCTTTCTGCACTGTAGGATTCTATGATTCTATAAGATTTTCGGGAGATATTTTAAAGTTTATTTATTAGTCACAAGTAAGGCTTACGTTAACGCCGCAATGAAATCACTGTGAAATTTCCCCTAGTTGCCACACTCTGGCACCTGTTCAGGTCAATGCACCTAGCCAGCATGACTTTCAGACTGTGGGAGGAAACCAGAGTACCCAGAGGAAACTCATGCAGACATGGGGAAGATGTGCAAATTCCGCACAGACAGTGACCCAAGCTGGGAATCAAAGCCAGATCTCTGGCACTGTGAGGCAGTAGTGTGATGTGCATATCCACAAGCAAATTGAAGAAAAGGTTGACAAGGTTGCTAAAGTCTTGGCAAGACTTATGAATTATATCTCATGAAAAGTAGTGCCGCCAAAAAAAGCAAACACCCTGATCTGGACTTTGCATAAGGTGACCAGAAGATGGCAAGCAACACACAAAAGATTAAAGTGTTTAAACATCAGAATCTTGCCATAAGTTTGCCCCCAGCCCACCCTTTTCCTGTTTTATTGAGATCGCTTCTAGGCCTTTTGGCTCAGATCAAGTGTCAGATCAAGCCCAGGATGAGGTACATTGCCTTATCATGTCAACTTGGGCTTTGTTCATCTCCCTTGGGGGGACCATGAATTGGATTCAATTGGATTTTGAATTTGGATTTTGGAGCAAGCAAGCAAGGAAATGGATTTGGGTTTGCCTGGTCCACTCTGAGCATCGGCTTTGTAACTTTAAAGATGGAGTTAAAAAGAAAATGGAGGCGGAGCTTGTTTGCATGACCAAATTGTTCCAAATAGGAAGCGCAACACTTCAGATTGTGGATGAACAGGCAACAACATCCAGGTGAGGACTGCCTGATTCTAACGTTAAATGTCTTTCCACTTACTTGCTAGATTCAGCGGGCGGAATTTTACTGGCGTGTCTGCCCAAGGTTTGTACAATCCCGCTCGAGATCATGGAGAATGCTGTTCTCTGAGCCTTGCCTGCCCCTGAAATTGGAGTAGACTTGCTGGTAAAATTCCGGCCAGCATGTCTACTTGGCAACTGCTATTGGCATCAATTGAGGTTAGGTGCATACAGGTGAAGGACATTGGTTGGATGTTTACTTGTGTACATATAAAGAAATACTTTCTGACATAGTGGGTGGAATCTTCCTCCCCGCCCCCAGAATAGGTTTCACAATGAGGGCATTTAATCAAGTGAGAAGATGGAACATTGGTAACCTACCCAGACAAGTTCGTAACAGGAAGGTCCTTCTTGCCCTGCCATTAATTGGAAGTCTTAAGTGGGTAACTGATTCCCTCTTGAGTGCCTCATCCCACTGCCAATGATGTTAACCCTGGATTAATTAAGACTGGGTGTGGTTTCTTCCTTGAGCTGTTGGCCAGGACTAAAACAGCAACCCTCTGTGTTCAGAGTTACCCTAGGAGAATTACAGCCATGATGTGGAAATGCCAGTGTTCAACTGGGGTGAAAACAGAAAGAAGTCTCACAACTTCAGGTGATGAAGGAGCAGCATGTTCCGAAAGCTTGTGGCATTTGCTAAAAAAAACCTGTTGGACTTTAAGCAGGTGTTGTGAGACTTCTTTCGAGAATTCCAGCCTCCATATTGGCTAGTTATCTATTTATTTGTAAAGATGTGTCTTTTTCTTTACCGCAGGTCTGATTTAATGCTCCTCTGCCAGTGAGCACTTTATCTGCCCATCTTTGCCTGGCCATACTTTTACCAGCAAGGTGTCAGAAGTTCCATGGGCTAATTGAGGCCATAGTAGGAAATTAGTGCTAACTTAATAGCCTCATCCAGTCAATGGGATTTAACCATTGGTATGAGACGCCTTTACCAAGTGCCCGGCTTGACACATTATTCTGCATGCACGGGTGAAGGGCCAGGTTTGGGGTTTTTCCTAACAGCACCCCCTCCCACCCCAGTGTTCCGGCCCCATTTTTCTCCCCCAATTGACTTTTCTACCTTGGGCCCTAACCCCCACATCCCTCATTTCCCAGACCCTGAGAAGATTCACCTGACATTCCAGGTGCAGCACCACTGTGAAACTATCCTCCTGACCCTGCTGCCGATCTGGTTGTGAACACTGCTCCTGGTGGCAATGCTAGCAGTGGACAGCTGTTGGTCTATGCTTTTGCAAGACCATTTGACTTCTGCAGGATAGCTGCCTGGCATGGGGCAGGAGGAGGGGCACTCGCTCCATCAGCCTTGACATTTTAGCTGGTGAAATGGTGACAGTGATGCCATGCTAATTCAAGTTCTGATCTCCTGTCATTTGTTCATTCCTACTGACTTCTATTTCTCTAAGCTGTCGCAGTGTACCTCTCCTGATGAAGCAGAAAAGAGTAGAAAGGCGGATGGACAAAGATCCTTCTCATGGAAGGATTGCAGTAATCATTAATAGACTAACATTAATGTTCTTGTGATGTCACTGGCCGAAACTCTCTGCTTTCAGAGCAATATTGCCACTTCTGATGTCATTATTTTTCGCAAATGCCTTTGATATAAAGTGCCAACTTGCATATCCGTCTTCACTGGAAACATGCCATGCTCATATATTCTCTGTGTATAGACTCCATAAACTGAATAGAGTCCACCAGGCATCATTGTCTTTAATCTTTGGCCAAAGGAATCAAATCCAGCCTTTGGGCTTTGCAATTTTACATATTCTCCAGTTTCAGTTTTCATAAAAAAAGATCTCTGCACTGCATTAACTTGTTGCATCTATCTCATACTGATTTCGTAGCTTCTATGCTGAGTTAACTTGAAAAATAAATGGTTATCTCTTTGGGGAAAGGTTTGAAGACTATAAAATGTAAGTCGAAGTTTATAGATTTCCAAGGTTCTAACCTTGCCAAGATCTTTATTTAGAAATTTTTCTGTGGTTTTAAAGTTGACACACTTAGCAAAAGCAGATAATGAGTAATCATTAGAAGGTGGACCCTGGCTGGCACATGGTTAGCACTGCTGCTTCACAATGCCAGGACCCAGGTTTGATTCCCGGCTAGGGTCACTGTCAGTGTGGAGTCTGCACGTTCTCTTGTATCTGCGTGGGTTTCCTCCAGGTGTTCCCGTTTCCTCCCACATCCCAAAAGATGTGCTGGTTAGGGGATTGGCCAAGCTAAATTCTCCCTCAGTTTACCCAAACAAGTGCCAGAGTGTGGCGACTAAGAGGTTTTCACAGTAACTGCATGGCAGTGTTAATGTAAGCTTACTTGTGACAATAATAATAAATATACGTTAGAACTTCATGTTAATTTTGACCTGTTTCTAATTTAATTGTTTTTTCTTTTGGTTGCTGCAATACCGCTGACCTGTGGGGGAAATAAAGTTCACGATGTGCAAATCTGCTTGCTGTGACGGCGACAGGCGGAGAGTATATTCGAGCCAAAGCAGAGTTTAATGGAACAGTGAAGGGAACAATTATTCTGGTGAGGCACTATTTGTTTTTTACAATTACTTTTTTCCAGCAATTAAAGTTAAGGTGGTTTCCTCTGCATTGCTGCAGTAACTTTGTGGAATTAAAGAGATGATCATTTCCACCTTTGTGATTCGTTCAGTAATGTACATCATGTTGCTCCTGTAAAAATGTGCACTCAATTTCAAATTCCCATTGCTTTCAAATTGCCACAGTGGTTAGTACTGATGCCTCACGGAGCCAGAGACCCAGGTCCAATTCCAGCTTTAGGTGGCTGTCTGTTTAGAGTTTGCACATTCTCCCCATGTCAGCATGGGTTTTCTCCGCCTTTCTCCGACAGTCCAAAGGTGTATGAGTTGGTGGATCGGCCATGATAAATTGACCTTTAGTGTCAGGAATTCTAGGGTAAATACATGGCATTACAGGGATAGGGCCTGTGTGGGATTGTTGTCGGTGAAGACTCTAAGGGCCAAATGACCACCTTCTGCATGTAGGGATTCTATCTTCAAAAAAAGAAGTCCAAAAAAACAGATGTTTGTTCTGAATGGACAAAGGACCTAAAATGCAGCTGTTGTTTCGGCTGTAGTCATGGATAAGGTGATGGATTTGAACTCCACTGGGGTTTCCCCATCCAGGTTCATATCCTGTGGACTGCGTTGCTCTCTGTTTCTTTGTCATCAAAAAACATTAAAAAATAGGAGCAGATTTGACCATTCAGCCCTTCGTGCTTGCTGATGGTTGATCGTTCAACTCAGTAACCTGTTCCTGCTCTTCCCCCAGATCCTTTGATCCCTTTAGCTTGAAGAGCTATATCTAACTCCTTCTTGAAAGCACTAAGGGAAGGATTCTCTGACCTCCTTGTGGTGTGTTTCTTGCAGCTGGAGATGGCACCCTCTTGGTGATGGGACCTTCTGGTCTCACTGCTGTCAGTGGGAATTCCCATTGATTCCACCTGATGCTGCCAGGAAGACAGCCTTTTCCCTGCTGCCATCAGACTTTTGAATGGACTTATCATGTATTAAGTTAATCTTTCCCTTCAGCCTATATGTAACTGCAACACTGTATTCTGCACCTTCTCCTTTCCTTCACCCCTGTGTACCTAATGAGTGGTATATTTTGTTTGTATAGTGCACAAGAAACAATACTTTTTACTGTATCCCAATACATATCACAATAATAAATCAAATTAAAACCATGACGGGGTACACTGTCAACAGGACCAAAAGGTCCTGCTGGCATGAAAGCTGGAAAGTTCTGACCACAATATTTTGGCCTTAACTGTTTCTGTGGTGGAGAATTTCACAGCCTTAACATTCTCTGGGTGAAGAAATTTCTCCTCATCTCAGTTTTAAATGGTTTACCCTGAATCCTCAGACTGTGATGCTTGGTCTGGACTTCCCCACCATTGGAAATATTCTTCCTGCATCTACCCTGTCTAGTCCTGTTAGAATTTTGTAGGTTTCTATGAGATCCCACCTCCTCATTCTTTTGAAATCCTACCAACGTAATCTAAACTGACCCAATCTCACCTATTACATTAGTCTCGCGATCCCAGAAATCAAGCTAGTAAACCTGTTCTGCACTCCCCGCATAGCAAAAACATCTTTTCCTATGTTCTTATGTCCTCATGTGGCTTTTGCTACCAAATAAACGTGTTGGACTTTAATCTGGTGTTGTGACACTTCTTACTGTGTTTACCCCAGTCCAACGCTGGCATCTCCACATCATGCCTATATTTCTGACAGATAAGGGGACCAAAACAGCACACAATATTCCAGATATTGTCTCACCAAGGCTCTGTATGACTGCGGCAAGACATTTCTCTATTGTATTCAAATCTTCTCACTATGAAGGCCAATGTACCATTTGCCTTCTTTACCGCCTACTGCACCTGCATGCTTATTTTCAGCGACTGGACACGTACGTCTTGTTGTACATTCTCCTCTCTCAATCAATAGCCATTCAGATAACAACCTTCCTCCTTGTTTTTGCTCCCAGAGTGGATAACCTCACATTTATCCACACTATACTGCATCTGCCATGTATTTGCCCAACAAGTCACACTGAAGCATCTATGCCTCCTCACACTCACCCTCCCACCCAGCTTTGTGTCATCTGCAAATTTGGAGATGTTATATTTAGTTCCATCATCGAAATTATTAATATATATATTAATTATGTATAATTATAGTGAATAGCTGGAGTTCTACACTGTACCTTCCTAATCACTGCCTGCCGTTTGGAAAAAGACCCGTTTAATTCCGACTCTTTGTTCCATGTCTAGCAACCAGTTTTTTTTCCACCTCAATGCACTACTTCCAATCCCAAGTGCTTTAATTTTACATGCTACTCTCTTATGCTAATCTAATTTTACATGCTAATCCCTGTTGAAAGGCTTCTGAAAGTCCAAATAAACAATTCACTGGCTCCCCCTCATCAATTTAAAGAATTCCAGTAGATTTGTCAAGCACAATTTCCCTTTCATAAATCCATGCTGACTTTGTCTAATCCTGCCACTGCTTTCTAAGTGATCTGCAATTAAATCTTTTAAAATGGATTCTAGCATTTTCCCCACAACTGAAGTCAGGCTGACTGGCCTCGTTAATTCAGTTGATGGAGTTTAACTCTGAGTGTGAGATCATTCATTTTGGAGGACAAATTTAAACGCGGATTACAGGGTCAATGGCAGGGTTCTTTACTCAGAGTGGTTGGGGAGTGGAATGCACTGTCTGCTGTGATAGTGGAGTCGGACACTTTGGGAACTTTCAAGCAGTTATTGATAGGCACATGGAACACACCAGAATGATAGAGAGTGGGATAGCTTGATCTTGGTTTCGGACATAGCTTGGCACAACATCGAGGGCTGAAAGTCCTGTACTGAGCTATATTCTGTTCGATTCACTAATCTCTTTAAGGGAAGGAAATCTGTCATCCTGACCTCCTCTGGCTTACATATGACTCCAGAGCCATAGCAATGTGGTTGATCCTTAGCAACCCTCTTAATTGGCCTAGCAAATTACTCAGGTCAAGGGCATTCAGGGATGGGCAATAAATTCAGTCAGTGATGCTCACATTCCGTGAATGAACAGAAACAAAAAAGGTTGAGCATCTCCAGTGTATGAACTGAGAATGTGAATCATAGTCGTATATACGCTGACCAAGTCTTTTCTGGATTTTGGAATTTTCTGGATTGTGCAATGATGCTAGAATGTCTAACCGCAACTGTATGAACTGAAAGGCACCATAAACATTCATTTTTACCTGAAGCGTAAGCAGTAATAAAACATAATAAAGCCATATAAAAATTGCTGTATTTATTCAAACACTTATTCTTCCATGTTTCTGTTCTGGAAGTACTATAATAAAATGATGAAGCACATCATCAAGATGTCCAGTGATTGATAGAAATTGGTTGTCATGCTTCATCAGCACATTCTAAGAGAACCGCCAGCGCTGGTTACGCCTCTGCATACAGTGAATTTGACAAGACTAAAACAGTTTAGGGTTGCTTCACACACAGGCAGGTATCTCCTGAATGGGCAAAGGGTTTGGAGTATGCTTTGTGGAGATGGGGGAAATGGTGCAGATTGTGGAGTCAGTGGGACATTCTTAATCATGCCTCACCATCCAAAAGATGCTTATTCAGAATACAACCCTGAAGTACGCCAAGCATTTCTTGGCTTTGTTGCTGCGTTTCCTTACTCTTGTCAGTGTTGCCTTTCATCAGGTTCATTTGAGCTTTGCTTTTGAAAAATCTAATTTGTTAACGTACAGATATCTCGCTGTTTAAAGCCCAGTTATTCCAATGGTAGCCCTGCAGCCGAAGTCAGACACAAAGGCTGGAATCTTACTGCTCGGCCTGCCATGGGAATCGGAGCAGGCAAGGGGCAGATCACAGAAAGGTCTGTTGACCTGGGGCTGGATTTAATGGTTTCAGGACGAGCGAGGCCGTAAAATTCTGCCCAAGGTAAAAACAAACTACTGCAGGTGCTGGAATTTGAAAGGAAAACAGAAAGATCTGGCAAATCTCAGCAGGCCTGACAGCATCTGTGGAGAGAGAATAGAGCCAACGTTTTGAGTCTAGATGACCCCTCGTCGGAGCTCTGACCACTCAGACTCGTGCTGTCAGACCTGCTGAGATTTTCCAGCTTTTTCTGTTGAGGCAGGAATTCTAGCTGGACATTAGAATGCTGGGTTCTGCTCAGTTTCCAACTGATTAGAACTTGGCAGAGGTGCCTGGGACAGGTGAACCTTTCTGTCTGCAACTTCCTTGGTAAGGAAGTTGAGCAACAGAAAGTAAGTTTCATTGGCCTCAGTTACCTTGACACCACCACACTTGGACTGGTGAAATAGACATGGCAGGCAGGTCTCCTCAATGCTCTGGGATCCCACTCCAGAGCTCCCCAGCCAAGAAAGCTGGCACAATGGTGATTTTTGGCACACTTATAAAGAGGACCGATGAAGCTGCTTTTAAAACTGACCTTGGCTAATGCTATCAGCTGTAGAGCAAAAAGCTTCCCTGTGTCTTTGTTGCTCAGAAACCTGCCACTGGAAGTCAAGTGAAATGACTGTAGACACACTAGCACAGTCAGCAGTGTAAAAGCAGGTTTTATGCTGCATTCGTAGTGATGGAGCTGTGCTGAGGATTTTCATTACATTATTATAACCTTGGAGCTAATTGGTCACCAACTGGCCTCACTCCATTTGACACTCTACATAAACTCTTCTTAGCACATGCAAACTATCGGTCAAGGAGAGTAATTAATTTTTAATTGCAAACAATTCATTGCAATCTCTTTGTTGCTGAGGTTGGACTGGGTGTCTACAGTGTAAATGTGGAAGTGGGTTTTGTATGGAAGCCTTCTCTGTTCTTCAATGAATATCAATGTATTCAATATCAATCAAAATATCCCTTGAAGGACAATATCTTTGAGAATATAGAATTCCACCAGCACTACATTGACATGTTAATTTAGATTATGTACATCAGGATCTTGGTCCCAAATGGTCTCCTTCTTTGTGGCAGGATTCCTTGTGAACTGGTAGCATCACTCTGGGAAAAAAACTTAAGGAATAATCCTCCCAATTTTTTGGTTGCTTTATGGATTTCCTCAAAACCTATATTTATTTAACATTTATGTAAAAGTCCTAGGTGGAGTAATTTATGTTTGTTTACTAAACTTCACTGCTTGGATTTGCTACCTATGACATCACTTTTCTCAAACCTGTCCTGCCAGTATAGTTACCTAATGTTCTCAGAGAGCCTTTCTACTCTTACTCCTGAATACGATTAGATTAATTTCACAGTAATTTGTATAGGTTACTGAGTGCAGATCAACTTGCACTTTCCTTAAACTGAACATATGCAAAAATCTGCTGCCCCTGTCCAATGTCACTGGTACAATAACACCTGATATTTAAAATGCTTAACTTTTCCCTCTCCATCTCTGCAACTTCCTTCAGTCTTACCACCCTCTATTCTCCAATTCTGACCTCTTACACTATTGGCCATTGGCGACCATGCATTCAGCTGCACAGGTTCCAGGATCTCCTCCCAAAATCTCTCTATTTCTCCTTTTCCTTTCAGGATGCTACTACAAAATCTACCATTTTGTCCAAGCTTTTGATCACCTGCCCTAATATTTTCTTATATGGCATGATTTCATAGTTTATTTTATAATATTTCTATGGAGGATCTCAGGATATTTCAGTATGTTAAAGGTGCTATCTAAATATAAGTTGTTAAATGCATTATGTAATTGCATGTAGTTGTATCTTGTGTAGCTGTCTTCACTATTTGAAGAAACATTTTCCACATTTTTTTGCTTCCATCTGACCATTTCTTTAGACTTTGTGGAAAGTGCAAACATAGTGTTGTTCCATTTTAACTAGTTCTCTAATGACATAACAACCAATGCTTTAATGTCACACGGTCAGCTTTCATTTGATGTCGTCACTTTCCAGTATGTCAATGATCAGAAAACTCATCGTTGGCATCTCTCCGTTCCAGGGGTGTGCGGAGGATGGACCATGGGGCAGCACAGTGATTAGCACCGCTGCCTCACAGTTCCAGGTACTCGGTTTGGATTTCCCACTTGGCTTGCTGTCTGTGTGGAATTTGCACATTCTCTCCGTTTCTGTTTAGGTTTCCTCTGGGTGCTCTGGTTTCCTCCTACAGACTGAAAAAAATGCTGGTTGGGTGCAATATCCTGAACAGGTCTCAGACCAGGGGACTAGGGGAATTTCACAGTAACTTCATTGCAGTTTGAATGTAAACCTTACTTGTGACAAATAATTTTTTTTTTACTTATAGCAGTCTACTTCTCAGCATTAATATCATTCACAATGATGAGCACAAAAATAAGAAATGAAGCAATAGTCATGTTGTATTTTTAGATGTCTCAGTGTTTAAAATTCATTTCTTTTTTCATTTCGAATATTCTAAAGTTGAAAATTCTTTTTCTTTTTCTTTCCTGACTTCAAGATACTGAAACCCTCCATCCAATTCCATTCTTCCCATACACAGTTAAGCACTTAATCCCCTGTCAACATGCACACAGTTAAAGCTATTAATATTCTATTTCACTGCTTAAGTTTGATTCTCCTGATACTATCTCTTAACAGTAGAATACAGAATGTACCAGGTTTCAAGAGCAAGCTTCTTCCTGAAACAGCTGATATTTTGAACAGGCAACAGTGGTAGACTCCTTATTGTTAGAGTATGTCACTTTTTACAGCTAAACCTACGCTAAAGAATTTGATTACAGAGGAGGGAGAGCTTTCTGTCTTGGCTACTGTTCCATGATCCCAGATGCAAGGAAGATCCAAGGCATCTGGGTAACTTGGCAACTATAGTGGACAACGAGCACAAGATATTTTGCTTTTGCTCTTCATTGCAGTCAAATGCGGGTTGCTAATCTTACAATTATCACTGTGGGTTAAAGTAAAAAGGTAGGCCTCAAGAACCACCCACAGCCATTATGAGGATTAAATCTCTGCTGATGTTAATCTGCACCATATTCTTAGCCAACTGAGCTACTTGTTGACTATTTGTTTCCTTGGCCAATGAATAGATGTTCCCTGGAGTAAAAGATAATCTCTACGTTAGATTAAGGATAAACAAAAAGTGATAATTCCATCTAATCCAGTTATTGTCCTGCATCTAGTGGTGCAGTAAGGCAGACTTCCATCCTTTTCCATGACTAGTAATTCTGGGAACAGGTCACTAGTCTGTCACCAGAAGCTTGTGGCTTGAGAGGCACCATTCCCAATCAAGAGTGGCTGACCAGGAGTCTCTCCTTGGCATGTTTGGAAGGATTTGCAGGTTGACCAAGTTACAAATGCACCTTCCTTAACCATCATGTCCTGATGGGATTCTGGCTCAGGGATCGGTTCTGTAGGCACTTTGCTACAATTTCTCCTGATAATTGTTTACTGTTATCATAAGGGTGACTAAATATGGAAAAAGGTCCGTGTGTAAAACAAGTTTACCTTTTCAAGATGTCTCTTTGGAGTAGTCTGTATCATAACACTTTACCCTCATGTATAACCTCAGATATGCAGTGACTTTTCATTTTTAAAGGGATATTTTCATCATTTGGATCATCACTTTTGTGAGACATCGCTGCTGTGGTGCTTTTTTGGTGACAAGCTTTTATTGTGCTTGTGTCGTGTTTTATTTAGTATGAAAGTTTTTAACCACATAAGAAAGAAAAAATCGTCATGTCTGAAACAGTTATTGTGCCAGCCTTTGTGTGTAAAGTAAAATCTTTTTTTAAGGTACTCCACTCATTTCTACACTGACCAGTCAGCATGACTTGACATGGTTGATATAACTACTTGAAAATTCAGAGAACTATCTCCCAACTAGATTTGAGCAATAATTGAATGGATCATCGTGAGTTGCTAAAACCAGTTCCTTGTTGAGAAAGGAAATTCATTCTGCCCACATCAAACTCCCACAATAATGTCATTTTGATTCATGGCGGTGTAGTAAGAATATAAGCATATTTCGGGAACATGAAAGTGCCTTTGCGCACAGCAAACCCTTATGTTTTATCCACTTGCTGTCTCATATCTCTCAACTTTTACGCCCAGGCATGCAACTGGCATGTGGATTACCTGGTTTTCACTTCTATTGCTAATGGCAGTGCTGGTGTTATGTCTGGGTAGCAGATGGTTAGTTGCAGTCTGTGGGCAGAACGGTAGCACAGTGCTTAGCACTGCTGTCTCACAGTGCCAGGAACCGAGGCTCAATTCTGATCTTGGGTCACTGTCTATGGGGTCTGCGCATTTTCCCCGTGTCTTGCGTGGGTTTCCTGCGGGTGCTCCATTTCCTCTAACAGTCCGAAAGACGTGCTGATTAGCTGCATTGGCCATGCTAAATTCTCCCTCGGTGTATCAGAACAGGTGCTGCAGCAGCTGGGGGATTTTTCACAGTAACTTCATTGCAGTGTCAATGTAAGCCTACTTGTGACACTAATGAATAAACTTTAAAAACTTTAAACTTTAAGAACTTTAGCAAATTGAAAACTTCAGGCGGGATTTTCCACTCCTGCAGTTGCTTGTTTTTTTTGGCAGTGAAGGTGACTCGTCATTGGCTGGTGATGGGATCTTCCTGTCCCGCCAATGTCAGTGGCATTTTACATTATTCACCGTTCGCACTGCTGAGGAACCTGTCACCATCAGCAAGAACAGAAAATTCCATTGCCGGGAAGAGCTGGAAAATTCAGTCCCTAGCCCTTTGTCCCTTCACCAGTTATATCTGTTACCTGCGTAACTTCAATGTTTTGTTTTCTCCTAACTTCCCTATTTTAAATTTTTGCACCCTTATATTTATGCCCTTTCCGATAACATCTCGAATGTCTTTCAGAATCTTCAAATTTTAAATTAGGTCACTTTTAAGTTTGCATTTTTCCAGGAAAAAAACAGTCTAATTTTAAATTTCCTTTACAAGTGAAATTATTTTAATTGCAGACCTTGATGTCATTTCAGGGATAATTACACTGTGTTGATTAAATGGCCAGATGTGCCCAAATGCTGCAGCTGTGCTCTGACCAATGCCTGACACAACAACAGTACAATCACATTCTACTTTATACTGCTGCTGCTGCTGCCGCCCCCCCCCCCCCCCCCCCCCCCCCACACCTCTGGCAGCTTTACACAGAACTTTATTTGTATTTCTTCCAGGAGTCAAACATTGGGCAGAAATTTTATTCATGTAACTGCTATAACTCTCCTTTCCATGACTGACTTTGAACTGAAATTTTTAACAAGGATTCCCCTAATCGCTGTGTGTGAAGTTGACAAAAGGTCTGCAGAAATCTTCACTGTTTCTCCAGAGTTTTCACAGATCCTCCTGATTAAGCTAAAGTGAATGATGGGGTGAGACTCTGCCAGATTTCGCTGCCAGCTCCTATTTAGCCGGCTCCCTTTTGGTTCCTTGTATATTATCCATGCACAATTACGACTAACTCACCCAATTTTCTACCAAACACTTAACCCTCACTTTTAAAAATAAAACAAATGATCTGGTCATTTTCACAATGTTGTTTATGGGAACTTGCTGTCCACAAATTGATTGTTGAGTTTCTTCATGTTTCCTATGTTATAACTAAGTCAACTCCTCAAAACTTTTAATTAGCTGCAAAGTGCTTTGGGACATCCTGCAGTTATAAAAAGCACTACTTACATGCAAGCAGCTTTTTTTCCTAATAAACCAATGTAAAAAATCTTTGTTTTGTTGCCATGCCTGACCCAGGCACTTATGGAATTGTTTTGTGTTATTATTTATTAAGGAGTATTTTGGCATGCACTTGCAATGCTAAGACATATGTGCCAAGGCTGGAAAATGGGATTAGAATAGCTGGGTAGCTTGACTTTTACTGGTGCAGACATGATGGGCCGAAGGGCCTTTTTCTGTGCTGTAGACCTCAGTAGGGGGAGGCGGGAGGGGGGCAACCTTTAGCCCATGCTCGCAGTCCATGGGATTGGCATTGGGGCTGTATGTTCGGTAAAATGCTGCTGCCATTCCTATGGGCAGCAAGCATGACTTTCATTCCCTCTTGCCAGTGACATAACCAGGTTCATGCCCATAGCAATACATGCTTTTAAATATATTTAAAGACCACCCCCCCCGCCCCACCATTTGATGTTGACTCCCTGCTGTACATTCAAATGCATCGACGGCTGTCACATTGGTGAGGTTTACAACAGGTTCACCTAGGTGTGAACCTGTCTTAGAGGTCATTCCAAGGGCTTAAGGGTCAATAGAGCCCCTGGGGAAGAGAGATATTGCCAGGCAGTGCCCTAGCAGTGCTCCTGCACTTCCCCCAATGCCAACTTATACCAGTGCTAGGGGTAGAATCCAGTGAATTTCCTTATGGGAAAGGGGGTTGGGAGGGATCCATTTATTTGTTCTGGTGGGTGGGAGCTGACATGAGAGCTGGGCTTGCGGGGGCAATGGCTGATTTGTGAGATGGGGATGAGCGGGGGCTTGGGGCTGTGCCAGGATTGAATGTAGGTGTTGGGAGGGTAAGGAAAGGAACTGATGTTAAGGATGGGAGGGTGATGAATACCATATCCGACTGGGGAGGAAAGGGTGAGGTTCTGGGGAAGGAGGGAGACCACCTGGGACCCCCATGGTGGACTGGGGAGATAGTCATTGTTTGTTCTGATTGGGGTGCCCCAGTGTGTTGAGGCCCTGCCCCCCTACTTGGCAAGGTGAAACACACCCACCTGTATTTTTGAGGCAGAGTGTACTAAAATCCGGAGATGAAACCAATATGACTCCCTGGAGAGAAACACAATTTTTTCTTGCCGGCACCAACACGCTGCTATTTTCTAGTAAGATTGTGCCCTATGACTCTACCTTGGTGTCATAATACATAATTGCTTTTGAAAACAAAAATGGATCTTGTTGAATTAAGTTGTATTAATGTAAAATGCCAGGCATTTCAGTAAACTGATAAGAATATATTCGTGGACTTTGAAACTTGTTTTAACAAGTTTAACAACCAAGAAAGTTTGAGAAAAGAGTTACTTTTCAACTGGGAAATATAAACAAAATGTTTACACTGAATAACTTTTTGCAGAAGTATGAAGTGATCTGATCTTCTGATATACCATATGAGGTATTTTATCAATTATCTCACCCTTGTGATTTAGCTGATTGGAAATGTGACTAGTTTTTCTGAGAACATTTGCGCAAACAGGGTCAGTGAAAAAACTATCTTCTCACTGTGGGGGAGACCAAGTTGTGCATCGAAAGCATCTACACTGATTCAAGTTATCCAACACCCAGGCTTGCAAGAAGTATCCCACTGTTTGTACTTGGCTTTGCAACAAGCAGTCTTGGATGCTTTCCACAGAATTGAGATTGTTGATAATTTAAGATAAACCTTGGATCATTTCATATTTGTAACCATTTCTCACCTTCAAACACTAGCAGTGAATAACTTGGGATTTAAGATTCATGGTGTTTGAACCCAGCTTTAGCGTAGGATTGGCACAATAGGAACTTCGCCAGATTTTCCAGGGTGGGGGAAGTTTGCTAATTTTAATTAATGATAGGGTTGAATTCCTGGAACTATGATAAAGGAAACAGTAAAATGCAAAGGAGATTTCCTGCTCCAGAGTGGGTAGTATCATAGAATGCCTGTAGTGCAGAAGGAGGTCATTCAGCTCATCAAGCCGGCACTAACAATCCCACCCAGGCCCTATCCTCGTAAGCCCATGTATTTATCCGGCTACACCTCCTGACACTTAGCACAGCCAATCCACCTAATCTTTGGACTGTGGGAGGAAACTGGAGCACCCAAAGGAAACCCAAGCACACATGGGAAGAATGTGCAAACTCCACGCAGTCGTTCGAGACTGGAATTCTCTGGTGCTGCAATTTTTTAAAAAATTATTCATTTGTGGGACATGGACGTCACTGGCCGGCCAGTATTTATTGCCCATCCCTAGTTGCCCTTGGAGGGCAGTTGAGAGTCAACCACATTGCTGTGGCTCTGGAATCACATATCGGCCAGACTGGGTAAGGATGGCAGATTTCCTTCCCCAAAGGATATTAGTGATGCAGCAGTGTTTACCACTGTGCCACCCCCAGGACCCCCTTGGAAACATTCTGCAACATTGTCCATTACTCTCATTTTAAGGAAGGCAAGGAACATTTTTTCAGGGGACACATACCATGACCTAGGCCTGGATCCTTATGTGGTGTATGCTGGTTTTAAAACAAAATGGGATTTAGGCAAGTCCAGCATTTGTTGTCCATTCTGAACTGCCCTTAACTGATTTTTAGGCCAGTTAAGAGTTAACCACATTGCAGTTGGTCTGGAGTTACATATAAGCAGATCAGGTAAGGACAGTGAATTTATTTGAGAATCAGATGAGTTTTAAAGTTTATTAATGAATTTGAATTAAACCAGAGCATTAGCCTGACTGTCAAGATTACTGGTCTAGTGACATTCCCACTATCTCCCCATGGCAATCCCCCTTTCACTATATGTGTCAACAGTTCCACCAGGCTGGGATTGAGAAAACTCCCTTAGTTCTGACATAGTCCCCTTGGTAACAGGATTTAAGGGGACGCTGCAGGCAAATTAATTACAAAAGATAATACCAACCAATTTTGTTGATAAATCTGTTTTTAATTAAAGACAAATTTAAATGAATTATTTTAGTGAAGGTTCAAAGATTTGTTACAAGTTGACTCTGCCTGAGGGTTTATGGATCCCAAATTGTATAGAACATAGAACATAAAACATAGGAGACGGAATAAGCAAATTAAAAATAATATGCCTAGTGACGTGTCAAAGTCTTAATTTCCTGATGGTATTAAGCCATTATTCATTTAAAAAATTACAATAATTTGGTAATGGGCTGAGCTCTATTGTACAGTACATCACCAAGGTTAACAAAGGTAGGAGAGAAGATTAATCTCTGTGTATCTCTGTGTGTGTCTCTGTTTGTTAAAGTGTGTGTTTGTGTGCAGATATGTTAGTGTGTGTATATGCCTATATGCATGCATGTCTGTGTGTATATGTCTCTCTGTATCTATGTGCATGTGAGTGTATATGTATTCTGGCAGCACGCTGGCACAGTGGTTAGCATTGCTGCTTCACAGTGCCAGGGATCCTGGTTCGATTCCCAATTTGGTTCATTGTTTGTGTGAAGTCTGCATGTTCTCCCTGTGTCTGCGTGTGTTTCCTCTGGGTGCTCGGTTTCCTCCCACAGTGAAAAGATATGTGGGTTAGGTTGATTGGTCATGCTAAATTGGACCCTAGTGTCAGGGAGATTAGCAGGGCAAATACGTGGGGTTACAGTGACAGGGATTGTTGTCAGTGCAGACTTGATGGGCCTAATGGCCTCCTTCTGCACTGTAGGGATTCTATGTACAATACATCACCTACAGAGATAGAAGAGAAGATTAGGTTGAATTAAGAATTAATGATTACGTGATAACTAGCCTGAATTTAAAAGCTGATTGACTATTTGAATTATTCTTCTCCTTGTACTGAACCAGCATAGGAACTCATTGGCAAAAAAAATGTTGGATGAAAACAGGTTAAATGCCACATGTAAAATAATATTTTCATTCCCGTGGGAACACACTATTGGTAACAGATAACTGTTCCACCTTCTCCATCAGTAACAGTGCCTTGTTTCAGTATTTTGACAAGATGTGATTTTAAGTAACATTGAGGAGGTAACTTTAGTTGCAATGTTAGTAAAAATGGAAACCCATAATCTTGAATGAAAAGGAAGGTGCTTATATTTATTTTTTATTATTATGTTAATGTTTTGACAGATTAATTATGGTCAGTTTTCAGGATGTTGTTTAATTTCTAAACAAAGAATGTACTGCCGACTATTGAGATCCGGTCAGACAATATCTTTTTGTTGGTGAGAGGAACTGGAGAACATTAACGATGGATTGAGTCAATGCCGATCTGAATATCAGTGAGGATGTTTAATTAGGGGAGAGAGAGAGAGAGAGAGAGAGACTGAAGCTTTGATTAGTTTTAATCAGTGAGGAGAGTATTTGCTTGATGCAAGGTCAACAAAAGCCATGAAGCTCAAGTGTGGAAACAGGTGTATGTCAGTATCAGAATAAAAATTAGAAACATTCCCTAAGTCATTGGGGTCATGCCTCCCATGAGACCAATGGGGAATCACTGATTGATCTCTCTGTGAGGTTCATTAAGTGTGAGTTCCCCTGGTAACGGGCAGTGGACTGCACAGCTGGAACTCATAACCTGTGCTTTTTATAAGGCAGGCCCAGGAGTGGGCTAGCTGAACTATAGCTTCAGGGAGGCGTGTGCGTGTGCGTGTGCGTGTGCGTGTGCGTGTGCGTGTGCGTGTGCGTGTGCGTGTGCGTGTGGTCAATGGGCATTTGTTGGACAGCATGTTGTCAATGGACATTTGTTGGAAGTGCAGAGAGCAGGTGGGCCCTGGCATCAGGTAGCATTGACCTAATACCAGCAGTGCAATTTTAGAACTTAATCCTCCAGTTGACACCCTCTCTTAATCTTGCATAGCTGCACAGAATAGCAGGAAAGAGTCCTACTTGCCCAGCAACACTATTTAAAGAGATCATCAGCTTATTGAAAAATAGCTGCAAGTTATGGGAAGGCAATAGCCTTCAAAAAGAATGTTCCTGATAATGGGAGAAGTCCAGAACTAAGGATCATAGTTTAAGTATAAGGAGTAAATCTTTTAGACCTGAGCTGGGGAGGAGTTTCTTCACCCAGAGGTGGCAAATGTGTGGAATTCACTCCCATACAATGTAGTTGAGGCCAAAACTTTGTCTGATTTCAAGCAGAAATTAGATATAGCTCTTGGGGCAAAAGGGATTGAGGGATATGTGGGGAAAGGGGATCAGGATATTGACTTTGATGATCCACCGTGATCAAAATGAATGGTGGAGCAGGCTTGAAGGCCAAATGGCCTATTCCTGCTTTTAGTTTCTATGTTTCTGTCTTACTGTTTACTGGTTATTGAGTCTCTTTTGTCAAGCAAAGCTGACTACATTTCATTTTCTCTTGCCCAGGTAGGCAGGTGGAGCTTCCCCGTAGAGCAGAGTGCCATTGATTGCAGGTATCACTTTGCCAGCTATGCACATCAATTCTGCCCTACAGCAGAACTAAGCAGGATTCTATTCTCAATGTCCAGCTAGTGTGTACCTGTAGGTGGTGAATCAGGCAAATCAGTGCCTGATATCATGGCAGCAGCACTGATAACTTCATTCTGTTATAGTCCACTGTGTCCACTACACTGAAATAAAGAGCAGAAACTGAGAGACCAGGATTTATTGCTGAGCTCTTGTTACTGGGACTTGATGGATTGAGTTATAAGGAGAGGCTGGATCGACTGGGGCTTTTTTCTCTGGCGTGTAGAAGGTTGAGAGATGATCTTATAGAGGCCTGTAAAATAATGAGGGGCACAGAGCAGCTAGATTGTTAATATCTTTTCCAAAAGGTAGGGGAGTCTAAATCATAGGTTTAAGGTGAGAGATAAGAAAGTGTCCAGAAAACATGCAGAGGGTAATGAGTGTCTGGAACAAGCTGCCAGAGATACTAGTAGTAGAGTAAAAAGCATTTAGATTGTACCCTTGAAACTATGAGTATAGAGGAAATTTGGGCAATTGGGATTAGTTTAGGGGTTTCAAAAAGAGGAGCGGTGTGGACAAGTTGGGGCGAAGGGCCTGTTTCCATGCTATAAAGCTCTATAACTCTATGACATTGATGCCTCCATTTCAAGTACTTGCTCAACTGCTTTTTGAAAGCCATGAATAAACGTGCTTCACCACCCTTTCAGCTGTGTGTTCCTGATCGTAAGCACAGCTGCATGAAAGGTTTCCCTTGTGTCACTCCTCTTTGCCAAGCACCTTAAATTGGTGGGGGAAATTGCCCAGTCATTCATGCCAGCAGGATTCTGTGATTCCCAGTGGCAGCGTGCCCCTTCCTGTGGATTTCCCACCAGCGTGGGGTGACATCAATGAGAAATCTCATTGACATTGGCGGGGGGGGCACAGACTCCTACTGCTAGCAAATGGCACTCCATCTCCCGCTGCCAAGAAGCACGCAGCTGGGAGGCCAGAGAATTCTCCCCTGATGTTCTCTGATCCTTGTGGTAATGAGAACAGTCTTTCGTTATCTGTTTTTGCCCGAACTGCTCTTAATTTTGAATATTTCTGTCAAATCCCTTCTCAATGTTTGCTTCTCTAAACAGAGCAAACCCCAGCTTCTGCAATCCATTCATATCTCTGGACTCATTCAGGTAAACTTTTCCTGACCTTCTCTGGGTCCTTCACGCCCTTCGGAAATTGCAGTGCTCACAATTGGACAAATAATCCAATTGTGGATAAATCAGCATTTTCTAAGGATTGAACACCGCTGCCTTGCTTTTATATGGCCGTGTTTATAAAAGTGCAGAATCCTGTATACTTATTGTCATAGCCAAGGACGAGAGGTCAAATGGCCTCTTCTCGTTTGACGCACCAGGTTTTATTTCTTGTTTTGGGAAAAGGATATTCTTGCGAATTTAGTGTGAAGTTAACTGTTTATGTGCTGTAATCATAAAGTAGCCAATTTTTGAGTTTAAGAAAAAAAAAGGTTTGTTTTATTATATTTAAACTAATCGGATTTAAACAAATTAACAAAATAATAAAATACGCTGCAAAGTCCACTCGCATCACATGGAGAAATATTCACACAAAAATAAATCCAAGTCCAAACAAATCCCCGCACACAAATAAAGGTTACAGAGTAGGGGGGTATAATAAGACAATCACAGTCTGTCGCTGTTACAGCTATGTAAGGATGGCTGTCAGGCTTTCCCTTTCTCACAATTGATCGTGACAGGGATTTTACCAGTCTCTAAGGGTGGATCAACTGGGGGGACGTTCCTCCTCCTGCTTTTGGAGAATTGAATGGGAGACCCAAAACATATTTTACTCTGGTGAGATTTCCCCACTTGACTGTCCTCATCCCCTCTGCTAGCGGGTATTGACAGTCTGACTCCACTGGAGTAAAGTAGGGTGAGGTCATTGAGGCCCCACACGAGACTGAGAGTAAGTGGGGAGTTGCGGGTTGTGGGGCTGGCTATCAATTGAGCTGCCCAGTGATCGGGAGGCCGGCTACAACAGATTGATGCAGTGACCCGGTCAGTGTAATGCTGCTGGCCTCTCCAGTGGGAACAGGCCCCACCCACAGCTTTTCATCATGAACCCATGCTAGGACACTGTGTGGGGGAGATTCATTTTGGTAGTCTTGCTGAAAAAATCAACAGGATTTACTCCAGCTTTTATGCAAAATTTGGCACTTAGAAATTTTCAGGGAGAATGCCATCCTTGGATTTTAAAAGTCGGGATCGCTATTTACATCTTATTGTCAATGCACGTCAGATATTTAGAGGCATAGTGGAGGGCAATACAGAGGTTACAACTGCTGCCTTACAGTGCCAGGGACCTGGGTTTGATTCCTGGCTTTGGTCACTTTCTGTATGGAGTTTGTATGTTCTCCTCATGTCTACATGGGTTTCTCTGGGTGCGCTGGTTTCCTCGCACAGTCCAAAATGATGTGCTGGTTAGGTGCATTGGCCATGCTAAATTCTTTGTCAGTGTAACGCTGGCATGTGGCAACTAGGGGATTTTCACAGTAACTTCATTGCAGTGTTAATGTAAGCCTACTTGTGAGACTAATAAATAAATGTTTTTGATTGTTGCCCCCTCCATGTTAGATTATACATTTAGGTCAACCTGAAGGCAATCCCTCCCTCCCTCCTCCCTCCCTCCCCCCTCCTCCTCCCTCCCTCCCCCCTCCTCCTCCTCCTCCTCCCTCCCTCCCCTCCCCCCTTCCCTCCCCTCCTCCCTCCCTCCCTCCCTCCTCTCTCATAGCCTGGAGTTGTGATACTTCTTATTGTGTCTACCTCAGTCCAACGCAGGCATTTGCACATCATTGTTTGGAGTCTCTATTGGCCTCAAGCTGAATTTGATGCATCCAATAAAGACATAGGGAGCGGTAATTTGCAGTCCCACTCTGGGACTGGAAATTCCTGACCAAGGATGTTTTGCTGGTCCGTCAGATTATCTTGATTTAGGCCATAGATTATAGAGTTTGTTGGTCTCCTCGAGGCAAAGCTACGGAGTTAAGTTCTTTCTTTAAAATGTGTGTGTGCTGCAAAATGAGGACAAAGTCCAATTAGTAGACAGGATCCAAACGTGTTGGGTGAAGGGGGATAAAGAGAGAAGGGCAGGGAAGGCCCCATTTAACTTTTTGCCTGCTTGTTCTGTGTTCTACTGGGGAAATGTGCTTAAAGCACACAAAAGAGTTTTCTTGTCATGTAAGCTCCCTCTGCAACTGCCAGTAATTCAGACATAATTGTATATTTCGATTGTATCTTGATTAGCTTGTGCTCGGAAAGCTATCTTAAAACCAAAGCTCCATTGTCCAAGCAATTAGTTTTCAACAGTCCATAATCAACATTTGAATAGTTGAGGTGATTTCTATAGATGCCTCTTTAATAGGAAGGAAGGAAGGAAGTTCACCAAGCCTGAGAGTGCTTTTGTCTTTCATGGGTTTTGCAGACTTTGATGCTTCCTCTCCATAGGATTGGAATGTTCAATCTACAGAAATGCAAATTGGCTGGAATTATTACAAGGATAAATTAGTGTTGGCCATAGATTGAAACCACTTAAACCTGTTTCAAATAAAATGTGTTTTTCTAAAAGCCTTAATATTGTTTTTAACCATGAAAAAAAATTGATGAAAATAAATATTTGTCATGAGCATGCCATTGTAACACTTACTGCCAGTCTTCATCTTAGTTACATTGAAACATAGAAGATAGGAGCAGGAGGCCCTTCAAACCTGCTCCACCATTCATCACGATCATGGCTGATCATCCAACTCAGGAGACAAACCTGCTTTTCCCCCTTAACTTTGGATCCCAATCATCCCAAGTGCTATATTTAATTGCCTCTTGAATTCAATGTTTTGGCATCAACTACATTCAATGTTTTGGCATCAACTACTTCCCATGGCAATGAATTCCACAGGCTCATTACTCTTTGGGTGAAAAAAAGTCTTCTCATCTCTGTCCTAAATGGTCTACCCTGAATCTTCAGGCTGTGACCCCTGGTTCTGGACACACCCAATGCATCATTTCTGCATTGACCCAGTCCAGCCCTGTTAGAGTTCCCTCAGGTTCTGCCACTCCTTTCTTACTGCATTGATTCTAATGTCATTCTGAATCCCCTCTTTCAATTATGCTCCAATATCTCTCTATGTATTAATCAAAATTACAATCTATTTGGTTGATTTGGCTGTCAAGATTTATGGCTGATTGTGTACAGGCTGTGGCATGTGGGTATGAGGGTATGATAGAGAAAGTATCAAGTATGTTGTGACTATGCAGATTGTTGGCAGTTGGGTGATGTGGATATGGTGATTTGAACAATTCTGAGCGTAGTGTTGCAGTTGATAGGATGTTGCATTTGAAGAGGCATTCATGAGCAGTCATGTGAGGTCTCGAACTTCTTGCGACACTGCATCCAGATTTGCAGATCTTACTATTGGTATTAACCCCATGGCTATTTTATGTTCAGAGCATGTATCCGGATATGCCATTTGGATACAAGACATTTTTCCTCCTTTCCATTTTATGCAGCAGCATCTGAAAATCATGGCGCTTGCAGTCCCTTGTGCCATTTTTCAATGTTTTTTCCAGGTCATATCGTTTCCTAAATGAGTACCTACTCTAGCCACAGTGTCCCTCTTGCCCATTTTCTTCATTACTGTGTTGCACCAGCAAATAACCCAAAGATATGGAGACAATCTAGAGACCAGACAGGAAACTGCTCAACCTACATCTCCTTCAAACCAAAACCAAAATCACTCCAGCTCCAGAATGTAGATATCAGTTTGTGTTCTTGCTCAGAAACTGAGCTCCAGGTTATTGCTGACTGCTCCTTCAAAGCATATGAAAAATGGGTCTTTCACTAACACTGGATAACTCATGTTGTCTTCCAACCAGTTTCCACAGCACAACATCTCCCACCATCACCCACCTCAGTGTGATGAATATGACAAATTCCTGACATTGGTGGACCATTTTCCATATCTTGAGAGCTTCCTCTCATTGAAGGCAGACATAGCATACAAAATCCATCATCATCTTCAGCATGCCAACTCAGTCAACCTTTGACCGACTAATGAAAAGAGAATTGGGGTAACAGGGTTTCAAACACAAGACTAAAGCCATGGCTTACCATAGGGGAGGCAATGACCCAGTAATATTATCCAGAAAATCAGCTAATGGTTATGGGGAATTGGGTTCGAATCTCACCACAGCAGATGGTGAAATTTGAACTCAATTTTAAACAAATCTGGAATTAAGAATCTACTGATCACCATAATACCATTGCCAATTTTCTGGTTCACTAATGTCCTTTAGGGAAGGAAATCTGTTGCCCTTACCTGGTCTGGCCTACATGGACTCTAGAGCCACAGCAATGTGGTTGACAGTGACTGCCCTTGGGCAACTAGGGACAGGCAATAAATGCTGTCCAGCCAGTGATGCCCATGTCCCATGAATTAATAAAAATAAATTACTGAGCAGTAATGATCTCTGCATGCCAATATCCTTCAGAGATTGGACAACCACAGCACCAGAGACCCGGGTTCAATTCCTGGCTTGGGTCACTGTCTGTGAGGATTCTATACATTCTCCCTGTGTCTGCGCAGGTTTCCTCAGGGTGCTCTGGTTTCCTCCCACAGTCTGAAAGACCTGCAAGTTAGGTGCATTAGTCATGCTAAATTCTCCCTTCATGTACCTGTGGCGGCATGGTAGTACAGTGGTTAGCAGTGTTGCTTCACAGCTCCAAGGACCTGGGTTTGATTCCCGGCTTGGGTCACTGTCTGTGTCCAGTTAGCATATTCTCCTCGTGTCTGCGTGGGTTTTCTCCGGGTGCTCCAGTTTCTTCCCACAGTCCAAAAATGTGCGGGAGAGGTTGATTGGCCATGCTAAATTGCCCATTAGTGTCCTGAAATGCATACGTTAGAGAGATTAGCGGATAAATATGTGGGGATATGGGGGTAGTGCCTGTGTGGATTGTGGTCAGTTCAGGCTTGATGGGCCAAATGGCCTCTTTCTGCACTATAAGGTTTCTATGATCTGTCAAAACCACTTCTGCCGGGTGGTACGTGTCATTCCTATGCCTGACACCAGCCTCCTGAAGCAATTGCTCTGCTCAAATAAATAAAAGGAAAATACTCTAGATACTGGAAGTTTGAAGTAAAAACAGAACATTGCTGGAAAAATTCAGCAGGTCCGGCAGCAACTGTAGAGAGACAGAGTTAATTGAAGAAGACTCTTCAATTTCTCTTTCCAAGTGTGCTGCCAGACCTGCTGACTTTTATCAGCATTTTTCTGTTTTTGTTTGATTTGCTCTGACCTTGTTCATGGCAGGACACTCCAAAGAGAACAGCAGAAGTATTTTAGGGTTATTTGCAAAGCATTTCTAAAGAGGTCAGTCATACCCGTTGTCTCATGGGAGAGCCTGGCTGATAATTGACCACAATGGAAGGGGTTTGTTCAGAAAGGCCAATGTCAGGTTCTCCATTTTACTGTTGTGTTGGTCTACCCTGAGGTCCATTAACTTATTGAAACTTATTGCTTCACCAATTTGTTGATTTGTTTTTGGACTTTATGAATTAATTGATTTGCTGGAATCTGCTATTATTGATTTGTTGACATATTTGCTGTTCTATTCATTTTTAATTTCCTGATGCTTGCTTCTCTGTTAATTTATTAATTGACCGATGCCCTTTTGTTATTAATTTATTGACGTATTCACTGTTTCATTAGTTCACCGGTTCTTATCTGCACACATTTATTGAATCCACTAGTCTGGATTTATCAATTCCTTCCTGACTGTTTCTCCACCAGTTTATGTTTGCCACTAACCCATTCATTTTTAACTCATTGCTGTGCTAATTGCTTTGTTAATTTATGATTTGTGTATTTGCTGGTGCCTGCTGCTTTATAAATGTATTGATTGCCATGGTCTGTGCTCTATTGTTTTATTAACTTAGTGGTACTAACCAATTCATGCTAAATATTAGTAATTTTTTGTTGTTACAAAAAGCGGGTGGCACTGTGGCACAGTGGTCAGCACTGCTGCCTTGTGGCACCAAGGTCCTGCGTTTGATTCCTGGGTTGGGTCACTGTCTGTGCGGAGTCTGCCCATGATCCCGTTGTCTGCGTGAGTTTCCTTTGGATGCTCCAGTTTTTATCCCACAGTCCAAAAAACATGCTGGTGAAGCACATTGTCCATGCTAAATTCTCCCTCAGTGTACCCGAACAAGCGCCAAAGTGTGGTGATTAGGGGATTTCCACATTGCAATGTTAATGTAAGCCTACTTGTGTCACTAATAAATAAACTATAAACTTAACTTGTTAACAATATATATTGTATTGGATTCTGCAAGATAGCTTAATTAACTTGCCATTGTCCCATGTCCTTCAATAAGTTTGGTTATTGATATTCATCAATCTCAGTTTTAAAACTTAATTTGGCATCAATTTCCACTTGCAGAAGAAAGTTCCAAACTTCTGCATCCTTCGTATATAGAAATGTTTCCTAATTTTACTTCTGAAATGGCTCAAATGTTTTAGACAATGCCCTTAGTCTTATACTCCACAACTAGCAGGAATAGTTACTCCCTATCTTCCCTTTAATATCCTGAAATTTTCTATCAGATGATCCCTTAAGCTCCTAAATTACAGGGAATATAACCCTGGAGTATGTAACTTGCAAATATTGATGATCGGAAAGGCTTGGTATAAGGAAGACAGAAAATCAGTGTGCAAGTACAGCAAGGAATTAGAAAGGTAAATTGAAATGTTGGCTTTTATCGCAAAGGATTGGAGTACATGATTAAAGAAGTCTTGCCACAATCGTACAGGGTTTTGGTGGTGAGGCTACTGCTCAGTACTACGTGCAGTTTTGGTCTCCGTTTTTAAGGAAGAGTATATTTGCATTGGAGGCAGTGCACAAAGGTTCATTAGATTGGTCTGTGGGATGAGGAATGGTTGGGGTGGAGGGATTGTCCTATGATGAGAGACTGAGTAGTTTGGGCTTATATTCTTTGGAATTTAAAAGAAAGAGAAGTGATCTCAAACATATAAGATTCTGAAGCTGTAGTTGGGCTGAATTTCATCCATCAGGCAGACAGCCTGAATTTGGCTGGAAAAGTGGGTCGCTGGCAAGCATGGGCATCCAGTGGGGATTTCCCTCTCAATTTTAATGACTGGCAGCCCATTAAATAACTGATGATGGAGCTGCTGACCTGTTCCACATATCCTACAGTGCGACCCCAACAGCCTGGTCTGCCTCTGTATACCATCCTCTTCCTCCCAACCCAGCATATCACTGTATCCTTCTGAAAAGGGTGAACACAATAAATAGCAGCTCAATAGGCAAATGGAACAAAGGTTGGCAGCAAGAGGAGTACAAATTTGCAAAAGAATGAAATAGTAATAATGTTCTAACAGCACCTGTAAGTTAACAATTTTGCTCTTGCAAAGTCCCTCCAGCTTTTAAAGTATGGTGTAACAATCTTGGACTTTTAACATAAAAGACAAAATATATTCAAATTCATCTTATTGCTGCCCGATTTAAGTGCTTCCATCTAGATATGGATAGACTCTGTTGCTAGGTACTAGAAATACTGTCAAAAAGTAGTGGACAGAAAAGTGGGCAAGAATCTGATATTGTCCCCTTTTCTAACTGGCATTTGCCATAAGACCACAAGATATAGGGGCAGAATTAGACCATTTGGCCCGTTGAGAATGCTCTGCCATTCAGTCATAGCTGATATGTTTCTCAACCCCATTCTCCTGCTTTTTCCCCATAACCCTTGATCCCTTTACCAGTCTAGAACCTATCTACCTCTGTTTTAAATGCACTCAATAACCTGTCCTTCACAGTTTTCTGTAGCAATGAATTCCATAGATTCACCACCCTTTGGCTGAAGAAATTCCTCCATATTTCACATCTAAAGGGTTGTCCCTTTACTCTGACGCTGTACCCTTGGGTCTTAGTATCTCCCACTAATGGAGACATCTTCCACATGTCCACTCTATTCAGACCTTTCATTATTCTGTAAGTTTCAATTAGATCCCTCTTCATCCTTCTAAACTACGTTGAGTATAGACCCTGAATCCTCAGATGCTCCTTGTATGTCAATTTTTTCATTCCTGCGATCGTCCTCGTGAACCTCCTCTGGACTGTCTCCAAGGTCAGCACATCCTTCCTTAGATGCTGGGCCCAAAATTGCTCACAATAGTCTAAATGTGGTCTCACCAGAGTCTTATAAAGCCTCAGCAGTACATCCCTTTTTTTGTATTTTAGTCCTCTCATTTGATTAGAAGCAGATGAGGTGGCCAATTTGTATCATACAATTGCTTTTTGAACCTAGCTGGGAATCTAAATAATTTAGATGCCACAACACGAACAAATAATTATGGTTCTGCGGAGGTATTTTTGGAATAGTTGTATCTACTACCAACAAGCCCTCAGTTTATCTGAAAGACAGATTTAGCCTTGCTGATTGGTGATCTGGATAAGGAAGGATTGTTAGGTATGCAGATGATTTCAATTGCTTGTTAGCAATTTCTAAAATTTTTTGACTTGTAACTTTTTTACTTGCTTGCGACAATAGTGGCAAATCTCAGCTAACTTGGAAGGGACAACTTGATATTTGGAAGAGGTCATTACAAAGATAATCATAGAATTGAAAACAACCTCAAAAATAAAGTGAAGTGACAGGTGATGACAAATTGCATTGCACCCTTATCTAACTGAAATTTTCTTAAAGAAGTCTTGCAATCTTCTCCATTTCTTTTCTTCTGAAAGCACTGGTACATAGTGGTTATAGTTGTACATTACAACCACATTTGATTTCTCCTCAATTTATACTACCAGAGAAAAAGTTTTTGATTGGTTGGCAAGTTGGCTTTGATTGGCCAAGATGTTGCCATTGGAAAAAGTAACAGATAAATTTGGGCTCCTCAAGATTCCAGATAATCCAAAAAATGCATAAGTCTTGAATATATTTCATTTTTGCAGAGTATGAGTTACTGTGTGTAAATGTATGTTGTTTCCAGCAAACATAAATAAGCCACATTACAAGTTTAACTGACTATCTTAAGTTGGTTGTTAGCACAGCTATTAGTAAATTCAGATTTATTAATAGATATTTTGATTTGGGCTTTGCAAGTCTCGCTTATTTGGGTGAGGTCTGAACTCTGCCTATTACCAACAGTGGAAAGACCTACTGATCCATCAGCCAATTGTTAGGCTTACATATCTGGCATTGCATTGCATTGAAATTCATACATGTTGGGGCTTAGTTCTGAAATAAATAGAATGTCTTTTTGCACTAACGGCAGCAAACTATGTGCGGAAAATTCCAACAATGTAGCCATTGCATAGCAGAAGTATGAATTGACTCGCTTAACCTTGTGTTCAAATTTGTGAGATACTTTGCCTTTCTAGGGTAATTGAAGGTGGACCAGGCATTTTCCAGGTCTGGACACGGTAGCTTTTTGCCCATTTATGAGTTTGCATGACACATGGTCTAATCAGGATAGCTTTGATTTGAAAATTTGGCATTCTTTTGTTTGTCCTGATGAGTGTAAGATGAAAAGTTTTGGCAACATGTCTTTCTTTTCAGCAATGGGAAGGATCAATTAATTGTTTGTCTAATGCCAGACTTTCAAAAAATATATGATTTTCTTTGACAAGTTTGGGACATGTGTAGAAGGGTAAAGCAGGATGGGATGAGGCAAGCATTGATGGCATTGCAAACTATCCTGTTCTCAGGAAATGAAATGACATGCCCAGCTCAGTGCCAGACTCTTTCTGCAATAACATCCATGGTCCAGAGTCCCAAGAATTTTAGGCCAATTGGTCATGAATTAATGAGGGAGGTAAACCGTACCAGAATTTATTCTCGAAGCCTCCCCACAACAGTTCATAGAATCATAAAATCAGAGAGTCCCAACAATGCAGAAGGAGACTATTCGGCCCATCGAGTCTACACCAACCACAATCCCATCCAAGCCCTATCCCTGTAACTCCACATCTTTACCCTGCTAGTCCCACTGATACTAAAGGTCAATTTATCAAGGTCAATCTAACTAACTCACACATCTTTGGACTCATACTTCTCCTGTCCAATAATTTAAATTGCTAAAAGCAAAATACTCTGATGAAGGGTCACCTAGACTCGAAACGTTGGCTCTATTCTCTCTCCACAGATGCTGTCAGATTTTCCAGTATTTTCTGTTTTTGAATTTGTTTTGGTTTGATTTGCTTTATTATTGACACATGTATTGGTATACGATGAAAAGTATTGTTTGTTGCGTGCTATACAGACTAAACATATCGTACGTAGAGAAGGGAAGGAGAGAGTGCGGAATGTAGTGTTACAATCATAGCTAGGGTTTGGAGAAAGATCAACTTAATATAAGGTAGCTCCATTCAAAAATTTGATGGCAGCAGGGAATTTAAATGGCTGTTTACACTGGTTTATTAAGCACCATATTTCCAGATAAATTTTAGCTCCACTTGCTACATCTTAACCTTCCTGAATTTAGTTCCTGACAATAGATATTAGTATTCAGCCTTCTTGTGGAAGACTAGTGATAAAATGGAGAGATCTGCTTCTTTGTGCTTTTTACATTGCAGAGGCTATGTTTAAACTGTCACAAAAATATGACATCTAATCTATTTGATATTGTGGATAGTTTAGCCAGTAACGATTTGGAGTCTTGCAGTGCTCATTATCAGATTTGTTCATCTTGTTTTTCAAAGCACAACAGCCCAGGAACATCAGCAACCTGGTTCTAATCCTGCCTTTGCCATATGTACCTGTCAAGCTGAAAGTACATGGGTCACAGACAACTGGAGAAACAGAGGCAGTTGCCTAGGCAATGTTTAATGATAGGTAGCTGAAAGTACATTCATTATCTCAAGAATGCAATAATAATCAGACTACAAGAGGATGAAGAACAAATTAAAATTAGGAAGGTTCGTCCTTCATTAACATGTTAGCAAAATTAAAGCCTGGGATATGAAATTGGCTGAGGGACAGAAAGCAGAGAATGGTGGTGAGCGATGTTTTTCATATGGAAGGGAAGTACTTTGTGATTTTTTTTTTGAGAGCCAGAATGAGTAAAGGCAATACAAACTAAATAGTACAATTTTAAAAATGGTATAAGAGCAGAGAGATATAACAGAATTTTACCATCTTGCCCCTCCAAGGCTTTTAAGATCCCACCTGAGGCCAACGAAGAATGCTATTCTGCGAGCCTCACCCACTCCAGGCTGGTCTGCCGGGAAAATTCTAGCCATGTAGTAGAACCTGTACAAAAATCTAAGTGAATGGACATGTTAAGATGTGTGCTAAAAAGCATATTGGATTCTTGAATCTTGTAGCTGAGGCATACTGTACAAATTCAATTTGAAGCACCATGCTTTAGAGAGAATGGCAAAGCTTAAGAGATTGTACAGGAGAGATTTAATGGAACAATACACTGGATGAGGAAATTTAATTATGTGAAGGAACTGAAAAAAATAATATTATTTGCTTGACAACAAAGGAGATTTGGTAACAAATGTTCACCGCCCCTGATAGCACTCTTCCCTCTGAATCCAAAGGCTGTGAATTCAGTTCCCACCTGGGAATGTGAGCACAAAAACTAGACTGACATTTGAGAAGGTGTTGCAATACCAGAGGCACTTACTGGAATTTTACCGCCTCACTTGTCTGAGGCTTATCGATGCCTCTCGAGGCAAACCGAGAATGCCATTCTGTGAGCCTCAGTGGGCATGGCGGTAAAATTCCAACCACCGCCTTTTGAATGAGATCTTAAACTGAGACCATGGGGCGATCTTATGAAAAATGTTCTAAGTATCGAACAAGTGTGAAAATGGGAGAGAATTGCACTAATTTTTTTTTTGATGGGCTCCTAGATGCAATCATGTGGATAGTGAGGAGCATTGTCAGGTGATGCAGCAGGACATAGATGGGCTGGTAGCTTGGGCAGATAGATGGCAGATGGAATTCAACCCTGATAAATGCAAGGTAATGCATTTCGGGAGAAAGAATGTAGTGGGGAGGTATATGATAAAGGGTAGACCTATTAAGAGTATAGGAACACAGAGGTACCTGGGGGTGCAGGTGCACAAGTCTCTGAAGGTGGCAGAGCAAGTGGAGAAGGTTGTGAAGAAAACGTACGGTATGTTAGCCTTTATAAGAAGAGGTGTAGAGTACAACAGCTGGCCTTTAATGTTGCAGTTGTATAAAACGTTAGTTAGACCTCATTTGGAATGCTGCGTCTAGTTCTGGTCACCTTACTATCGGAAAGATGTGGAGACTCTGGAGAGAGTGCAGAGGAGGTTTACCAGGATGCTGCCTGGTATGGAAGGTCTGAGTTACGAGGAGAAGTTAGGCAAATAGGGGCTGTTTTCCTTAGAAAGACATAGACTTAGAGGAGATCTAATACAAGTGTACAAGATTATGAGGGGTATAGGTAGAGTAAACAGGGTTAAGCTTTTTCCTAGGATGGACTCAAATAGTGCGAGGGGTCACGGGCTTAGGGTGAGGGGGGTAAGGTATAATTTGGATGTTAGAGGGAATTTTTTCACACGGAGGGTGGTGGGGGTATGGAACGCACTGCCAAGTAAAGTGGTGGAGGCAGGCACTCTGGAGTTATTTAAGAAATAACTAGATGGGCACATGAACAGAATGGGAATGGAGGGATATAGAAAACTGATTTTAAATAGGGATCATGAGCCTTGGGAGTCCCTGGAAAGTGTGTAAACAGTCGATGATATTGATGTATTTGTTTTTATCCTACAGGTACTTTGGTCCACCTTGTTGTCTAACAAGGGGCATACACGCGATGGGTCGTGAGAGGGCTGCTCTTTGATTTTTTTTTTGAGAGTATCCTAATGCTTCACGTCGTTAGTGTACGCTTGACCTGGACCATTTGATGGGCAACACGATAGCTCAGTGACTATCGCTGTGCCGTGCAGATACATGGATTTGGGCTTGTGTCTGTGGGAGTTTGTGCATTCTCCCCGTGCTTGCGTGGGTTTTCTCCGGGTGCTCCGGTTTCCTCCCACATCCCAAACTTGTGCTCTTAGGCTAATTGGCAAAACAAATTCTCCCTAAATTGTCTCAAATTTGGTTTCAATCCATAGATCTATAAACATAGACAGGGATCACGGGTAGAAGTGAGAATATCGAGGTGGCGGCGCGGGCTCATTGGGCCGAAGGGCCTGTTTCCCATGCTGTTTTGCTCTTTGTTCTTATTCTTTGTTCATAGAATCCCTCAGTGCAGAAGGAGGCCATTCAGCCCATTGAGCCTATACCACACAACAATCTCACCCAGACCTTAGCCCCATAACCCCTTTACACTATGAACCAATTTAGCACATCTGCTTAACCCGCATATCTTTGGAGTGTGGGAGGAAAGCAGAGCACCCGGAGGAAACCCATGCAGACACAGGGAGAATGTGTAAACTCCATTCACATAGTCATTCAAGGCAGGAAATAAACCTTGGTCCCTGGTGCTGTGAGGCAGCAGTGCTAACCACTGTGCCACCATGCCACTCAATCATACAGTACTTGAAAAAAAGGAGACAAGATACAATTCTCAACAGCAAGAGGAGTGGGGAGAACCTTTTCTCACTGGGAAGCTGGCTGATGTGCTCGGGATGGGGTGGCATTGCGCAGGTGCCCTAACACCTCCACCGTACCCCCCCACCCCGATCACTACCCTAGCCAATGTCCACTCCCAATCCCCCAGCCAATTACTGCCCTCACCCACCCCAGCCAGTTCTCTACTGCCTCCTCTATCATGCCCCTATTCCTTTAGGCCCTGCCTCTTCAGGCCCCATTCCCTTCCCTCAGGCCCTGCCCCCTTGGCACTGCACAGTACTTGATGGGCACTGCCAGCTGGTGTGATGAGTCCGGAAGATCGCCTGACCTGTCTATCATTATATCAGCAATTGTTGTTTGGCAAGTATGATTAAGTTAGCCACAATGTTAGTCACTTGATAAACACTGGCTTACCTATACATAGACGTAGGTGGAATTGTGGGGTGCAAAGGAGTTGAAGAGTTGGTCATTCTGCTGAACTATCTTGAGATTAAACCTGCCTGAGGTAAAGGGCTGGTTTTAGACTCATCCTTTTGCCATATCCATTATTGGATTTAACATTATCTGTCCTCAGAGATGAACGTTAAAGATCTCCGGTTACTATTTTGAAGAAGAACAGGGATGTCCCTCTTTATATTCTGGTTAGCATTTGTCCTCACCAATATCTCTAAGAACAAACTATCTGATGATTTGCCCCATTGCTGTTTGTGGGACGTTGTTCTGAGCAATGTATGCATTTAGATTCGATAATTTTTTTGTGCTGCAATTTTAGGAATGTAATTTGAATCCACCACATTCTGATTCTGTGTATATTGGGCAACAGTTGGCATCTGGCAGCATGGGAAAAATACCAGAGTGAGTTGTTGGTTTCGACATTTCTGCTATGTGAGATGCTGGGTGGAAGGTAGGTCTCAATTTTTATCCTGAGGGCCACAGTGCTGTCAAGAACAATGCTACTGTCGCAACATTGAGGTGTTAAAAATTAATGTTGTCTTACTGGTACAGCACGATTGTGATAGTTTCGTAGGGCGTGGAATGCCCTGCCTGCAACAGTAGTGGACTTGCCAACGTTAAGGGCATTTAACTGGTCACTGGATAAACCTATGGATGACACTGGAATATGGTAGATTAGATTGGCTTTAGATTGGTTTCACAGGTCAGCGCAACATCGAGGGCCTATACTGCTCTGTAATGTTCTATGAAAGACAGCAATGAAGCAATCCTTCATTACTGGAGCATCAGCGTAGATTTTGACTTCAAGTATCAAAATTGATGAGCCTACAACGTTCTGAATCAGACACAAGACTACCATTACTGAGTCACACTGTATTAGACAGATCTCAGCAAAAGGTTATTTCCTGCACTGCCTTACAACTGTGAAGCATCAGCTAAGCAATTAATTCATGTGCATGAACAAGTCAAAGGAATGATCTTTTGGAATAGATGCAGGATCCTTTGAAAGCCAGCATTAACATTTTAATAAATTAAGTTGCTCTTGGCATTTTTAATAGCCAGCAAATTAAAAGGTTTGTGACAAAGGTTACATGTAAGATTTTAACTGCATTGCCTCAGGGAGATTGTTCATGTTGATGGTTGAAAATATAATGGAATGCATTTAGTGACAACACTATTACCTACCAAAGAAATACGTATATATTTAAGCAGAGACTCTGGAATGTCTATCCGGACTCTATCAAGAGCCAGGGAGAAAACAGGGGAAGAAATCTATGCATAGAGCCAGAGGAAATGGGCAAGGTATTAAATGAGTACTTTGCGTCAGTATTCACCAAAGAGACCAAGTTGGTGGATGATGAGTCTGAGAAAGGATGTGTAGATTGAGTCATGTTGAGATCAAAAAAGAGGAGGTATTGGGGTTTTTGAGCAACATTAAGATAGACAAGTCCCCAGGGTCTGATGGGGGATATACCACAGAATACTGAGAGAGGCAAGGGAGGAAATTGCTGGCGCCTTAAGAGAAATCTTTGCATCCTTATTGGCTACAGGGAAGGTCCCAGAGGAATGGAGAATAGCCAATGTTTAAGAAGGATTGCAAAAATGATCCAGGTAATTACACGCCAGTGAGCCTTATGTCAGTGGCAGGATTTATTCCCACTTGGAAATAAGTGGACATATTAGTGAGGGGCAACATGGGTTCATGTCTCACTAAATTGACCAAGTTTTTTTGAGGAAGTGATGAAGTTGATTGATGAGGGTGGGGCAATGGATGTTGTCTACATGGACTTCAGTAAAGCCTTTGACAAGGTCCCACATAGGATCAGAGGTGAGCTGGCAAGGTGGATACAAATTTGGTTCAGTTATAGAAAATAGAGGGTAGCAGTGGAAGGGTACGTTTTTAAATGGAGAGCTGTGACAAGTGGCGTTCCTCAGAGATCAGTGCTGGGACCTTTGCTGTTTGTGACGTATATAAATGATTTGGAGGAAAATGTAACTGCTTTGATTAGAAAGTTTGCAGATGACACAAAGGTTGGTGGATTTGCGGATAGTGATGAGGACCATCAGAGGATACAGCAGGATATTGATTGGTTGGAGACTTGGGCGGAGAGATGGCAGATAGAGTTTATTCTAGACAAATGTGAGGTAAATGCATTGTGGAAGGTCCAATACAGAGAGGAAATGTATAGTAAATGGCAGAACCCTTAAAAGTATTGCTAGGCAGAGGGATCTGGGTGTTAAGTACACAGGTCACTGAAAGTGGCAACGCAAGTGAAGAAGGCAGTCAAGAAGGCATACGGCATGCTTGCCTTCATCGGCTGGGGCATTGAGTTTAAAAATTGACAAGTCATGTTGCAACTTTATAGAACCTTAGTGAGACCACACTAGGAATATAGTGTTCAGTTCTGGGTGCTACACTATTAGAAATATGTGGAGGATTTGGAGAGGATACAGAAAAGATTTACTAGGATGTTGCTTGGTGTGGAGGGCATTAGTTATGAGGAGAGGTTGGAGAAACTTGAGTTGTTCTCACTGGAATGATGGAGGTTGAAGGGAGACCAGATAGAAATCTGCAAGATTATGAGAGGCATGGACAGAATAGATAGTCAGAAGCTTTTTTCCCAGGGCCGAAGAGTCAATTACTAGGGGGCACAGGTTTAAGGTGCAAGGGGCAAGGTTTAAAGGAGATGTCCGAGGCCAGTTTTTTACACAGAGACTGGTAGGTGCCTGGAACTCACTGTCGGGGGAGGTAGTGGAAGCAGATACAATTGTGAGTTTTAAGGGCCATCTTGCCAAATACATGAATAGGATAAGAATAGAGGGATATGGTCTCCGGAAGGGTAGGGGGTTTTAGTTCAGTAGGGCAGCATGGTTGAAGCAGACTTGGAGGGCCTGTGCTATAATTTTCTTTGTTCTCTTTATTCTTTGATCAGACTGTATGGTGATCTAATTCTGACCCTAGATATTTTATAATGTACTGAGCATTTCCTATATGTCTGCAGCCATCTCTCCCAAAAAGCTAGTGCCATAAGCAGGGGGTTGTATCCTCCTCCGCTGCAATTCTTTTAGACTCAGGTGCTGGATCTGGTGAGCCGCTGTGCTGCCTGGATTGCATCCAGCCCCAATCAGGAAGGCTCAGTGAGATAGTCACCGAAGAAATTTAGCTGATGTAAATGGGCAGAGGTGGCAATCTGACCAACGGTTAGTGCCATTCCAAGAAAGGTATTGCCCAAGAATTTTAAAACCAAGCTTCTGCTGGCTGAAAGGCCAACATGGATCAGCAAACACCAAAATGATGGATGACCAGGACTTGGTGTGAGTTAATACCAACAGTAAGAAATGGTAATAACTACTTTAAATGGTTAAATGTCCTTTTTAGCAGAGTTGGTTGAAACCTTCACACAGAAATTATTTTATTATTCAGCAGGAAAGTAGATTTTGCAGGAGAGCAGGAGTATGGTAAAGGTGCTCCGTGTAATCATGGAATCCCTACAATTCAAAAGGAGGCCATTCAGCCCATCAAATCTGTACTGACCACAATCCCACTTAGGCCCTATTTCTGCAACCCCACTCATTTATCCTGTTAATCACCCTGACACTAAGGGGCAATTTCACATGGCCAATCCATCTAACACACATATCTTTGGACTGTGCAAGGAAACCAGATCACCTGGCAGGAACCGACACAGACATGGGGAGAATGTGCAAACTCCACACAGAGACCCCAAGGCCAGAATTGAACCTGGGACCCTGGTGCAATGAGGCAGCAGTACTAACCACTGTGTCACCATGCCACCCAATCCAAACAGGAAGCTAAATTATTTCTTGTGGGACATGAACATCACTGGCTAGGCCAGCATTTACTGCTCAGCCCTAAATGCCCACAAGAAAGTGATGGTGAGCCACCTTCTTGAACCACCACAGTCTGTTTCATATAGGTACTTCCTCAGTGCTGTTCAGGAAGTAGGAGAGGAAGGTGTACTTCAATGCTGCTAGCTTCTTTTACCTCAGTATTCCATGCAACATGCATTAAATGTACATGCCTCACACAAATGACACCAATTCACATGCAAACGAATTTACTTATAAAACCAATTGCCTTTGAGGGAGTACACAATATTTACAGTCAAAACACGTAGACAGTGCCATAAACTATGGGATTGAAACTCAAGTGAATGCTTTGCACAAGTTGCCTGAGGCTAAATATTGGGTTTGCGATAGCTTATTAGTTTATTTAATATAAGCCTTGCTTGCTGTGCTTTGGTAGTTCGAGTAACATGAGCTTGTTCTGGGAGCCAGTATTTGCTTTGGTAGGCTTTGTGACTTAGGCAAATAGTTGATCACTGGTGAAAAAGCTTTTTTTTGTGCTACTCAATACATTTAATACTATAATTGACTTGATTGCACAACAGAATGCATCTTTTCTCTGCAGAGAATTTGACCTGGTTATTCACAGTGCACTCATACTCATTACATTTCAAGAAAGCTTCAGTAGATGTAACACAACAGAGTTCCTGTAGTTTGCTGAGGTCGTGTATTGCTGCATTTCAACAACATAGGAACAGAAGTAGACTGGTTAGTCCCTTGGGCCATTCTGAGATCGTGGCTGATTTGTGACCTGACTTGTATAGAAACAATCTGCCTTTGCCCCACATCTCTTAATACATCAGGTATTAAAATCTAAAATCTATCAATCTCAGATTTAAAATTCACGATTGATCGAGAATTACTTAGAATTTGCGAAGGAGAGTTCTAAATTTCCATTACTCTTTGTGCGGAATTCTCCAGCCTTCGTGAAGATCTGGCTGAAGTCGCCCTCCATTGTGGGTTCCCTCACAGTAGTAAGGGTGAGGAATGTAAATTGTCATTTGGTGGAATTGGAAAACCTTCCGCAGGGGATTCTGGAGAATTCTACCCTTGAGGCCTTTAGGGCGGCATGGTGGCACAGTGGTTAGCGCTGCTGCCTCACAGCACCAGGGACCCAGTTTCGATTCCTGGCTTGAGTCACTGTCTGTATGGAGTTTGCACGTTCTCCCTGCATCCATGTGAGTTTCCTGCGGGTGCTCCTGTTTCCTCCCACAGTCTGAAAGACATGCTAGTTCGGTGCATTGACCAAGCTAAATTCTTTCCCAGTGTACCCGAATAGGTGCCAGAGTGTGGCAACTAGGGGGTTTTCATGTTAACTTCATTGCAGTGTTAATGTAAGGCTATTTGTGACTTATAAATAAATAAGTAAACTTTATGTGTACTCATGCTTTCAAATTTCACTCTTGAAACATCTAGCTCTAAATTGTAGACTATATTCCATAATTCTCAACTCCCAAACTGGTATCATAGAGATATACATCAGGGAAACAGGCCTTTCGATTCAACCCATCTGTGCTGACCAGATTTCCTAAACTGAATAGTCCCATTTGTTTAAAGTTTATTTATTAGTGTCATAGGTTGGCTTACATTGACACTGCAATGAAGTAACTGTGAAACTCCCAGCCTGCATTTGGCCCATGTCCCTCTAAACCTTTCTCATCCATGTACCTTTCCCCAAATGTAATTGTACTGCCTCTACCACCTCCTCTGGCAGCTCATTCCACATATGCACCACCGTCTGTGTAAGAAGTTACAGTATGAACTCTCACAACACCAGGTTAAAGTCCAACAGGTTTATTTGGAATCATGAGCTTTCAGAGCACTGCTCCTTCATCAGGTGAGTGGAAGAGCAGTAGTCTGAAAGCTCATGATCTCAAATAAACTTGCTGGACTTTAACTTGATGTCGTGAGAAGTCTTCCTGTGCCCATCCCATTCATATCTGGCATCTCTACATCATGGCTACCATTGAAAAAGTTACCCCTCAGGCCCCTTTTAAATCTTTCCCCTCTCTCTTCAAACCTGTGCCCTCTAGTTTTGGACTCCCCTACCCTTGGAAAAAGATTTTGGTTCTTCGCCTTATCTATGCCCCTCATGATTTTATAATCATCTATAAGATCACCTCTCATTCTGCTATGCTCCAGGGGAAAAAAATTCCTGGTGTATCTAGCCTCTCCTTATAATTCAAACCTTGAATAGTTTGCCTCTATCTATCACCTTGTTAGCTTGAAAACTTGGATGAATCAACTTTGAAGTTCAAGCCTAGCTCATGTAATCACTTCTCACAATTTAACTGCTGATGTCTTTCTATTGTTTTGGAAACTTAACACTGCATTACCTCCAAGATTAATATATTCTCCCTGCAGTGTGATTCCCAGAACCGCTCACAATATTCCAGGCAAGGTCTAAACAGGACCTTGTAAAGCTGTAAATGTATTCTTTAGATATACACAGTGTCATTCCATAAGTTTCTTGATTATTTTCTGTACCTGTTCATGACATTTTGACAGTCTGCATATGTGGAATCACATGTCGCTTTGGACCTCCACTTAGAAACATAGAAATATCAAACACTTACTACTGTTGGCTCATTGTATCCATGTTGGAAAACTATTCTATTCTATTCTTCTGGTGTCCAAAGTGAATGACCCAGCATTTGCCTGTATTGAAATCAATTTGTCATACTTTTGCCCATTCACTTAATCTATTAATATGTTTGTAATTTCCACCTTCCATCCACGCATCCCAGATGTTCACTCTTCCACCTTCTTCCTTCAGGAAAAAGATACAAAAGTCTGAGGTCATGTACCAACTGTCTCGAGAACAGCTTCTTCCCTGTTGCTGTCTGACTTTTGAATGGACTTACCTTACATTAAGTTGAGTTTCCTGTCTGACTTTTGAATGGACTTACCTTACATTAAGTTGAGTTTCCTGTCTGACTTTTGAATGGACTTACCTTACATTAAGTTGATCTTTCTCTGCAGCCTAGCTATGATTGTAACATTACATTCTGTACTCTCTCGTTTTTTTTTCTCTATGAATGATATGTCTTGTCTCTATAGTGCGCAAGAAACAATACTTTTCACTGTATGTTAATACATGTGACAATAATAAATCAAATCAAATCAAAATCTATACTGCTTTTAATGCCAGATTTTAGTAATTTTCAGGCAGTGGATGTTAGACATTCTGGTCTATAATTCCATGATTTCCCTTTCTTATCTGTCTTAAAGGGGCGAGTGAAATGCACCCTAAAGGAATTGTCCCAGAATTAAAAGAACTTTGAGACAATGATAGTTCTGGAATCAACATATTGTCACTTACTACCATCAAATACCTGGGATAGAAAATGTCTAGCCTTGGGATATTTATGACTTTTTCATTCCATTGTTTTCCTCATTATTGTCATTTTGCTGACGTTAGTTTTGGTGGGTCCCTGTCCCTGATTGAATATTAGTTTCCATGGGATGTCTGGCATGCTATCTTCTTCCTCTATTGTAAATACTGGAGCAAACTAATTACTCACTATGTCCGCCGTTTCCTTATTTTCATGGACAGAATCACCATGAGCAGTTTTCAAGTGGCCCACATTTGTTCTTGACTGCTCTCTTTTTCCTGATATAATTGCAAGAGATTGTGTGTTGATTTTGGTATTCCATATACATTTCTTTTCATACTCTCTTTCCGTTATTATCCATTCTGCCACTTTTGTTGCTCTTTGTAACCTCTCCCATTCATTGGAATTTATGCTTTATTTTTCAGTTTTTCTTTGACTCAAACTCAAGAGCAAACATAATCTATTTGTTAAATTCAATAGGAATGAAAGTTTTCAAAATAAACCAGTCACCGTATTTGTGACTTTGGCTGACAGGCTGGTGAAAGATACTGGAGGATATTTATTGTGGAAAGAAGTGAGGATCGTATCAAAATCTTAGTCTGAATGTTCCAAACAATCTGTTAGAATTATATTTAATTGTGTATCACTTAGCCACTCAAGAGCTGCAGTTTTCTTTTTGTTGAACAGACCAGCTTCCGAATAAAATCATAATCTGCTTTAAAAATTCATGTAATAAACGGTTGCTAAGGAAGCCCTATGGAATGGAAAGAAACATGGTTCAATTTCACATCATAGTTTTTTTCCATATCAATCTCCTTGTCAGGACTGTGATGTTCACATATTCCACTTGAACTTGTTTATCAGATAAATTTTATATCGTAATTCTATGTGTACAAATGGACTGATTCAAGTGAGGACCAGATGAAATGCTGCTCCATGAGATACATTTTAAGAGGTCAGAGAACTTTAACTAAATTGTCAACTTGTGGATATAGGAACCTAACCAGCCGAGTGCTGAGAAAGAATCTTTGAGGTGACACCAATGTGCAAACAAATGTCTAATTGGATTTCCACTAGTTTCAAGGCCTCTCAAAAAATCATTCTTCAGAAGCAAAAATTAAAGTTTTAATTAAAATAAAACTGAAGAAGGTCTTTAATTCAACCTAGAAACGGAGCAGAGAAAGAAAACAAACGAGCAGATACAGAGATTGTTTAATTTATTTTTTATTCATTGGACATGTCACTGGCTGGCCAGCATTTATTGCCCATCTCTAGTTGGGCAATTGAGAGTCAATCACATTGCCGTAGATCTGGAGTCACATATAGACAATTCCAGGTAAGGATGGCACATTTCCTTCCCCAAAGGACATTAGTGAACCAAATGGGTTTTTCTGACAATGGTCTCATGGTCATCAGTAGATTCTTAATTTCAGACTTTTTTTTATTGAATTCAAGTTCCACTAGGTCCCAGAATATTAGCTGAGTTTCGGGATTAATAGTCTCGTGATAATACCAGTAGGCCATCCCTCCCCCAAAATGCCTAACATCTGCTTACAGGTTAAACAGGAAATTAATTGATGGTTGACATGATCTTTGTATCAGGCAGTATTAAGTAGCATAAAAGAAATTCAAGACACTGGAGAAAAAGCGATGTTGTAATATCCAAGCCTGATCAGTCCTGGAGTGCTCCTTGAAGCCTTTGTTTTATTTTTAATCACATAACAATGGTGGCTGCACCATTTAACTCAGTGTGTATTAAATCTTTGGGGACATTTCTGAAAGATGTTGTAATGACATTCTATAAATCCATTCCTTTCATTCTTCCTTCCTGACACTGTAAATACTTTAATTTAAGCCGCACCTTAGCTTTTTTTTAACCCAACCATCAGCATTTATTCCACAAAAAATATATGCAGCATAAATTTTGTTCATGATATTGGTGAAGCTATTTGAACATAGTTTTTGTAATAAGTCTTTGGAGGCAAAAGTCCCATTGTCAGAATCCCTTTATTTAGCGGTTTACCTCCGGAGGGGGTGTCAGAAGAACTGACACATCCTGGTTAAATAAAGGCATCCCTGATTGGCCATCAATTGGATCCTTAATCAGGGAGTTCACGTTCCAACAGGCCAACCTCAATGGCCTGATTGAAGCCATTACAGTTTTAAAAAGTTTATTTATTAGTGTCACAAGTAGACTTACACTGCAATTAAGTCACTATGAAATTGTTGAATCGATTAGGATCTTGTAACCAGATTTTGTAATGATTTTAAGAAAATCCATGATGTGGATTTCTTAGAATTCGATCTCCAGTATTAAGGCAGTAATTAAGGCTGCCCAATCAGGGAGTCCTGCCTGTGTGTATAATATGGTGTGTCAAGATTCCTGGCAGTCTGAGTTAATACTCTATATGAGGAAGTACCTGGTCTGAGTGTTGCTGACTGTGTAAATAAATCTAAATTTGGTGTGAAAGGACAGCAACTTTGGAGGAGTTATTTCAGATGTGACGATGTTTGTTTTTCAAACCTGTGAAATGTTATGGTTACAATTTAAACCTACTGTTTAACAGCAGCATCCATTTGTATTTAAATTGTAGTATCTTTAACACAATAAGATGTCTTAACGGATTGTCATAAAGTGAAATTGAACACAGTCATCTATAGCAAAATTAGCCCGATGGTCAAGCGCGTAGGCTTTAAAGAGGGTCTTTAAACTGAGGCAAGGGAGTTAGAGCAACAACACAGCACGGGAAACAGGCCCTTCGGCCCAACGAGCCCGCGCCGCCGTCATAACTATATAGTAACAACTCCATTATCCTATTCTAATTTTAGGTTATTCCTAATATGGAAGAATCTCAATGTAGGGACAATTTGTTTCCCAATCAGCCTAAGAGCGAATTTTTGGGATGTGGGAGGAAACCGGAGCGCCCGGAGAAAACCCACGCAACCACGGGGAGAACGCGCAAACTCCCGCAGACACCGGCCCAATTCCAAGTGTCTGCACAGCTACAGCGATAGTCACTGAGCTGTCATGGTGCCCTTCAGATGGTCCAGATAAAGCATTCATTTACGACATGAAGCACCAGGCAACCCATGAATCAACATCCAAGAGCTGTCCTCGCACCACCTGCCAAATGCATGCTCCTTGTTGGTCAAGTTGGACCGAATTACCTGTGGAAAAAAAGCCATAGTTAAACAGTCCTACTATATCCCTCTATCTGCATACCGCTCATGTGGCTGTCCAAGAGACCCTTAAACAGCCCTAGCGTGCCTGCTCCCACCACCTTACTCGGCAGTGCATTCCACACCCCCACTACCCTTTGTGTGAAAAACTGCCCTCTAATATTCATCTTATACATAGCCCCCCTCACCCTAAGGCCATGACCCCTCGTCCTATCCATTTCTGAAGGTGGAAAAAGTTTACCACCATTTACTCTATCTATACCCCTTATAATCTTATACACCTCTATTAGATCCCCTCTAAGCCGACGTCTTTCAAGGGAAAACAACCCCAGTCTATTTAATCGTTCCTCATAAGACAGTCCTTCCATACCAGGCAGCATCCTGGTAAACCTCCTCTGCACTCTCTCCAAGGACTCCACATCCTTCCGATAGTACGGCGACCAGAACTGGACGCAGTATTCCAAGTGAGGCCTAACCAACATTCTATACAATTGCAACATCAAACTCCTACTCTTGTATTCTATACCCTTTTCTATGAAAGCTAACATACTATACGCTTTCTTTATCACCTTCTCCACCTGTGAAGACACCTTCAGAGACTTGTGAACCTGCACCCCCAAGTCTCTCTGCGTCTCTATACTCCGAATAGTTTTACCTTTTATCCTATAACTCTCTTCTACATTTTTCCGGCCAAAATGCATCACCTCGCATTTATCCGGATTAAATTCCATTTGCCATCTATCTGCCCAGTCTACCAACCTATCTATGTCCTGTTGTATTGCCTGGCACTGCTCCTCTGTACCCGCCAATCCAAGCATCTTAGTGTCATCATCAAATTTGCTGATCTCACCACCTACCCCAACTTCCAAGTCGTTTATGTAGTTAGAGAGACAAAAATCTTCAGGGAGGGAATTCTAAAGTATAATGCTTTGACAGCTGAAGGCACAGTCACCAGTGATGGAGAAGGTAAAATTACAGATGTTTTAAAAGACCAGGAATGGATATCTTGAAATATTCAGAAGATTACAGAGATACTGAGGGTGCGGCCGTGGAGAGAACAGTCAAATCAAGACATTGTTTGACCTGGAGTCATTGTAGATCAGCAAGCACAGGGCTGATGGATCAATGGGACTTGGGGCACATAAGGAAGAGTTCAAAGGATTTTGTATGACTTCAAGTTTAGGAAGATAAAATGTTGCAGGTTTGCTGGTAAGGCGTAGGAATATTCAAGTCTAGAGGTAACAAGGACGGGGCTTTCAGCAGTTGATGAGCTGAGACGGGACAGAGTTGGGTAATATTATGCAAGTGGGAACAAGCCATTTTACTGATGTGGTGGCTATGTGGTTGGAAGTTCATCTCAGGGTCAAGTATGATGGATAACGATCAAAGTGAGGGAAAGAATCTGTAACCAAGGAATAGAGTTTCCAGCAGGATTCAGTGACTGAAAAGAATACAAGTTTAAAAAAAATCCATGACAACTTGTTCCATTAGTTCAAAAATACTTAACTCCTTGCTAATCTTGGCTTCCAGGGAAAAAATATTTTTTGCTCTGGTAGCAATTATTTTGCTTGCTTCACCAGGAGAAATGTTGTTTGAAGAAATGAAATTGCAGGAGATTCAATACATATCAATATTTTCATTACATTCAAGGTAATTTTCAAAAATGCAGAGTAAATTTTTAAATTAATGTAGGCTGCTTTCTGGACAATACGACTGATATATTCAGATTTTCATAGAGTCATCTGTAGAGTGGCATGTTGGTACAGTGGTTAGCACTGTTGCCTCACAGTGCCAGGGACCCAGGTTCGATTCCTGGCTTGGGTCACTGCCTGTTTGGAGTTTGCACATTCTCCCCGTGTCTGTGTGGGTTTCCTCCGGGTGCTCCGGTTTCCTCCCACAGTCCAAAGATATACAGGTTAGGTTGATTAGTCATGCTAAATTGGCTCTGGTGTCAGGGGATTAGCAGGGTAAATATGTGAGGTTTTGGAAGTAGGGCCTGGGTGGAATTGTGGTCGGTACAGACTTGATGGACTGAATGGCTTCTTTCTGCACTGTAGAGATTCTATGGATTCTACGTATTACTGCTTCACAGCGCCAGAGACTTGGCTTGGGCCACTCTGCAGAGTTTGCATGTTCTCCCCATGTCTACAGGGGTTTCTTCTGGTGCTCCAGTTTCCTACCATAGTCTGAAAGATATACTGGTTAGGTGCATTACTCATGCTAATTTCTCCCTCAGTATACCGAACAGTTGTAAGAATGTGTCGACTGGGGGATTTTCACAGTAACTTCATTGCAGTGTTAATGTAAGCCTACTTGTGACACTAACAAATTGCTGCAAATTTTTCCTGTGGCACATTTCCGGTCTTCGGTGACTGTCTGGAGTTTGTACATTCTCCCTGTGTCTGTGTGGGTTTTCTCTGGGTGCTCTGGTTTCCTCCCACAGTCCGAAAGATGTGCTGGTTAGGTGCATTGGCCATGCTAAATCCTCCCTCAGTGAACCCAAACAGGCACCAGAGTGTGAAGACTAGGGGATTTTCACAGTGTTAATGGAAGCCGACTTGTGACACTAATAAATAAACTTTACATTTTTTTAAACTTGGGTATCTGTATATTGTCTCAGATAATGTAGAAAGTAGTACTGGGAGTATAAGAAGTTAACAAAACAGAAGCTCTTTTCGGAAAACCGCAATAAGAAGTAAAGGACAGAAGTCATAGAATATCTGCAGTGCTGAAGGAGGCCATTTGGTTCATTAAGCCTGCAATGACAAAATCCCTCCCAGACCCCTCTCTCTGCAATCCCGTATATTTACTCTGCTAGTTCCCATAACCCCAATGGGTAATTTAGCATGTCTAATCCATCAAACCCAGAATGTGTGGACTCTATACAGCCAGGAATTGAACACAGGTCCCTAGAGCTGTGAGACAGCAGTGCTAACCACTAAATAGGACTTCCTGCAAATGTTCCTTCTTGTTGTATTGAGGGTGGAATATGGGTTTATATGAAGAAATCCCTTTGTTTTACTTAATTTATTCTATTATTCTGCAATCAGAATCTCTTGAGAGCTATTAGCTTTTAAACCTCGAGACCAATGTCCTTATTTCAGGCAACCTTCCTAGACATGCATTCCGACTGACCACTCCTGCACAAGGAAATACTCTCTGCTGTCTTTTATTAACTTGACACAAACACCCATTTTTGTTCTGTAGCCTTGTCAGATCTGGATATATATTGCTAGTTCTGTTTTCTGGATGAGTGTAGAATCTGATGTGGAAGCCTGCAGAAAGCCTAAGAAATAATATCCTGAATCTCTTGCAGTCTGTCCTTTTCAAGGTGGGCCTCCCAACTTCTGAAAGCCAGTGATCAGATCATCCATGTGGAATACACTGTGTTGAAGGCTTTCCTTCAAGGCACAGTTGATTATGGTGCTGCCATTCACTCCAAGTAGCACTGTGTTGAACCCTTTTCAGCCTTCATGATGTTGGGGCTGATTCATCAGAATTTCAGATTCATTTCCATGAATTTTACCACCTCACCTACCCAAGGCTTGTAAGATCCCTCCTGAGGCCAACAGACAATGCCGGTTGACAATGTCAACCTCAATTTCAGGGCAAGTATGTCGGTAAAATTAAGTTTTGACCATAGTGGAAAGAGTCCCAAAGTACTTCACAAAAGAAGAAGCTTGGCCCTACGTAGCAGTAGTTCCCCAAACACAAAACCTAATTACATTTTTTGTTCTATTAGCTGGGAACATGCCAAAATGCAATGGAGCAATGTAATGTTACAAAAGCTAACACATGCAAAAGGCATTATTTTTCAAAAAATTCAACACTGGTAATAAGTTGTTTTACATTGATTACCTGGCAGCATTGCTTCTTTCAAAATCCTTCTTGATTACACTTCCTTGATATCCTGATTACCCCGTTTACTAATACACTGTGATTTGCTTTAATACCTTCTTGGCAGGATACACAATATACTGACATCATGGCAAAAGCAAAGGACATAGGAGGCAGTTGTTGAGATAAATTTTAATTACAATGTGCACACACTTGTGGGGAGGCAATGGCCTGGTGGTATTACCACTAGACTATTACTCCAGAAACTCAACTAATGCTTTGGGGAGCTGCGTTCAAATCCCGCCATGGCAGATGATGTAATTTGAATTCAAGAAGAAAAATGGAATTAAGAATCTACTGATGACCATGAAATAATTGTCAGAAAAACCCATCTGGTTCACCCATGAGCTTTGGGAAAGGAAATCTGCCATTTTTACCTGGTCTGGGCTACATGTGACTCCAGACCCACAGCAACGTGGTTGACTCTCAACTGCCCCTCGGCAGCTAAGGATGGGCAATAAATGCTGGCCAGCCAGCAATACCTAGGTCCCATGAATAAAAAAAACTTATATAGCTACATTTGCAAAGAAGTGCTTGGGCTCAAATCTCCACAGGGGTATTTCTGATCTCCAAACAAAACTCTCAGACTTTTCCTCAATGTCTTATAAATAACCAAAGTTTTGTCCACTTGCTTCTTAACAAATAATAGGCCAGGCACTTCCAAGCCAATGTTTCTGACCCATTTGCACTGTGGCGACATGCAGTAACTAATGAGTTGAGACGTACAGGGTGTCCTGAATGATTCACATGAGCCCCACTAATGTGTGCAGGCCAGGCAAGCAGTTAAAATTGTGAAGATCTTCGCAATTCAGACTTGCTGTTTAGGGCATGATTGTGACAGTGGAATTAAGGCAACCATTTCTAAGCTATTACCACTGTAATGTAATCTTTATAAACAGATCCTGAGTACGAAACTCATGTTTCTCAGCATAATTAAGAATAACAGTGGAAGCCGTCAGACTGCATTTTTACAATTATTCATTTGTATTAGAAAAGATTATGCTTTTGTTTAAGGCTTTATCCGAAAATAGTGCTTCTGAAACTACTCAAGAAATAATTTTTTAATAAGAGAGTTTAGAAAATCTAACTGAGTTTTTTTTTATAATTTCATTTGATAGTACAACAATGGTGGCCGTACAACTGCATATTGATGCCCTTGCTTGATAGGTCATCCTCAAGTTGTGGAGATAGAGTTTCGTGCTTGCAGGGCCTGAATTGTTCAATGGTTGAGCACTTCCACATTATCGTTAAACATGCACAACAGAACAAGGGGTCACTGTCTAAGGGAAGAGTTGCAGATGTCTAAAATGCCTGTGACTTAATAATGTGTTGCAATCCCCAAAGGGTCCCAAAGTTTGTAAATTCAATTTGATGCAGTGCATCTTGAAGAAGGGAAATATTGCAATCACAGCACAGACTGGCGGCAGAGGGAGGGTATGTATAAAATGGTGAATGGGGTAACCACTCAAAGCAGGCAGCTTTGTCCAGGATGATGTCAAGCTTCCTTAGAACTTTTGAAGTTGCACTCATCTAGAGTGGAAAGCATCCATCACATTCCTGACTTATCCTATGTAGGATTGAACAGGTTTTGGGAGTCGCAAGGTGAAGAATATCCAGCCTTTGAACTTCGTTGCAACTAACTGGTCTAATTCAGTGTATGATAAATGGTGATCTCCAGGACATTTGATGGGGTGGGAATTGATACTGATAATGCTGTGGATTTTCATGGGGAGTTGTTTAGAGATGTCTTCTTGGGAATAGGTGAATGAATGAATACCTGGCACTTCTGCAATGTGAATATTACTTACCACTTCATTATTTGCAAATTGCAAATGGAATGCTATGCAACATCAGTGATTACCCCCAGTCTGACTTTGTAATGGAGAGAAGATCATTGAGGAAGGAGCTGTAGATGGTTGGGTCCATGACACTGTGCTGAGGAACTCCTGCAGTGATATCCCGGAGCTGAGATGATTGGCTTCCGTCATCAGCAACAACCACATCTTCCTTTATCCAGGTATGACAGCAACCAGTGAAGAATTATTCCCCCGATTCCTATTGATATAAATTTTATTTGATGGCAATCATCACCATAGCAGCTTGGATCTCAAACAATGATGAGACGGAGTACAGGAAAAAGATAGAAAATTTGGTGAAATGGTGTGACAACAATAATCTCTCCCTCAATGTCAGTAAAATGAAGGATATAGTCACCGACTTCAGAAAGTATAGTGAAGGACATGCTCCTGTTTACATCAATGGGGATGAAGTGGAAATGGTTGAAAGCTACCAATTCTAGGTAGCCTGGTCCCTCTACATCAACACTATAGTTAAGAAAGCCCACTGATGTGTCTACTTCCTTAGGAGGCTAAGGAAATTTAGCATGTTTGCTAGGTCTCTCACCAATTTTCACATATGCACTATAGAAAGCATACTTTCTGTATACATCACAGCTTGGTATGGCTCCTGTGCTGACCAAGATCACAAGAAACTACAAAGGATTGTCAATGTAGCATAGTCCATCATGCAAACCAGCCTCTCATTCAATGATTCAATATACACTTCCCACTGTCTTGGCAAAGCAGCCAGCATAATTAAGGTTCCCACGCAACCTGGCCGTGCTCACTTCCACCTTCTTCCATCAGGAAAAAGATACGAAAACCTGAGGTCACGTACCAACTAACTCAACAACAGCTTCTTCCCCTCTGGCATCAGACTTATGAATGGACTTACCATTTATTAAGTCGATCTTTCTCTGCACCTAGCTATGATTGTAACACTACATTCTGTAGTCTCTTCTTTCCTTCTTCCCTACTCTATGAATGGTATACTTTGTGCAAGAAACAATACTTTCCATTGTATACCATTACATGTGAAATGATAAATCAAATCAAATCATATCTGCAATTCAGCTCTTTTGTCCATAGTTGAACAAAAACTGGAATGATTTCAGGAACGAAGATACAATGCCACAAGCCAAACTGAGCTTGTGCCAAGCAGGTTACTGACAAGTAAGTACTGCTGGATAGCATTGCCTTGACCTCTTCTGTCTGATGACTGAGAGCAGCTTAATGGGCTGGTAATAGGCCAAGTTGGATTTGTTCTGCATTTCGTAGGCTGGATACACCTGAGCAATTTTCCATACTGTTGGACAGATGCCAGTATTGTAACTGTACTAGAGCTGCTTGGCTCTATGCACCAATAGCTCGAGAGCTCAAGATTTTGTGTGTTTCTTCCATGGAGTCCAAACAATTTCTCTGTTCTCTGCTGAATTTTCTGGAGGTCAGTATCATGCAAGTTTTTCTTTCCTGTGTCCTCTATATAATGGCCTTTATTTTTGTTTGATGTCCCTGCCAGATCTATCAGTGACATACATTCTTGAAAAATAGGACAGAATCATGCAAGAGAATATAAGTAGGAACAGCTCATTTAGTCCTTCGAGCCTGCTCCACTATTTAATACACTTATGACTGTCCTTCTACTTGAATTCCATCTTTTCCACAGTAACCCAAATTAATTAATTCCCTTAGAATCCGTTACCAGTCCAGACAGCTGACATTCAACGCAATGAGCCAAGGACTTTCCTACTTAGTTGCTGCTACCAAATCTGCAGTTGCAGTCTGAAGCGGATGTATGGATGGCACAGCGGTTAGCAGTGCAGCCTCACAGCACTGGAGACCCGGGGGTTCAATTCTGGCCTTGGGTCACTGTCTGTGTGGAGTTTGCATGTTCTCCCCATGGGTTTGCTCTGGGTGCTCCGGTTTCATCCCACAATTCGAAAGATGTGCTGGTTAGGTGCATTGGCCATGTTAAAATTCTCCCTCAGTGTACCCGAACAGGCGCCGTAGTGCGGCGACTAGGAGATTTTCACAGTAACTTCATTGCAGTGTTAATGTAAACTAATTTGTGACACTAATAAATAAATTTTCAACTTATTTAAAGGCTCATTTTAATTTTGAAGTATCTCAAGCATGCTTTTCCCATTTGGAGGAAGATTTGCACATGGCAGAGCATTGGCAGGTGCAAACCGTGCCCTCATTGATGCAAATCTAGTGCAATTTACTTTATGCAATACTGGGTTGTTAATGCATAATCATCAAAACGTTGCTGCTCTTGGCTTCTTACCTCTCCAACATGACAGTGATTATGTGTGAGTTCCGTCACAGTGCAGTCACAGAATTTGGGTTCTGACTGGCCATTGCAGCGAGGATGGAGAACTTGGCGTTCGGCCAAATCTCCATCCACTGCTGTGGGACCAGAAAATTACCCCCCCCCCCCTCCATGTGAATGGCTGGGAGATTCTGCCCAATATTGAAAACTTTACCTGTACCTTCAAATGTGTTCAGTTTTGAGTCCAGTCATCTGGACTCAAAACGTCAGCTCTTTTCTCTCCTTACAGATGTGCCAGACCTGTTGAGATTTTCCAGCATTGTCTCTCTTTGTGTTCAGCTTTATCGTCTAACAAGTGTAACTACAGGTCCTGATATTTATAACAACAAGTATTTGCATTTTCAAGGCACCTTTAACATAGTTAAGTGTCCTTCAAAGGAGTGCTTTTAAACAATTTTTGACACTGAGGCACATAAGGAGATATGAAGGCAAAAAATGACCAAAAGCTTGATTGAAGAGGTAGGTTAAGTGGAAGGTCTTAAAGGAGGAAAGATGATAGAGAAGTGAGAGCTTTAGAATGGAAATGCTGGAGCTTAGGGCCTAGCTCCTAATGGTGGAGTGAAAAAAAAGGGATTTACAAGCTCCCTAAGAGCAGCTTGAACTAGTTACTTATGTAGCAAGCTTAAGATTCCTGGTTTCAGCAGAACTGACTCATCAGAGAGTATGACTATCTTCTTGCCAATTGTCTGCACTGAGTGCAAAAGCTGAGAGTTTGTGACTGGGGAATTTAGGTGAAGGGGAAACTATAAATTAATTAAGAAAAATAAATGTAATTTACACAAGAAAGATGGTAGGATGTGTTGCAGTTGTAGCATGTGGGAGCTTCTGGATGCCATTGCAATCCACAGCAACGATGTCAAGGTGTCTGTGGCTTGAGGAGCTTCGGCTCAGAGTTAATGAGCTGGAGGCTGATCTGCAAACATTGCGACGCATCTGGGTGGGAGAAATTACCTGGACACTTGTTCCAGAAGTCAGTTATGCTCCTGGAATTAGCATTGCCTGATTTGGTCAGCAGTCAGGGACAGAAAATTATGACTGCAAGTTAAGGCATCGAGAAGGTGGAAGAGGAGGAGCCTCAGCCCTTGCATTTGAGCCACAAATTCAAAGTTCTTGTTGCTTTTACATACTATGGATGAGCAGACTCACTGTGGTACAGAAGTCATTCAAGTTGGGGAAATTAAAAGGAATATAGTGGTAGTCAGGCACAGTACAGTCAGGAGTTAGACACAATTCTCTGCAGTTGAAAGCTAGAATTCGGAAGACCGTTCTGTCTACCCAGTGCCAGGGTTCGGGATATCTGCCCTCAGTTGGAGAAGAACCCACAGTGGAGGGGGGAGGATTCAGCTGTTGTGATCCATATAGGGACCAATGACATAGGTAAGGCTAGGAAAGCCTCACACTCCCTCCATAGGGAGTGTGAGGAGCTAACGCCAAATTAAAAATGAGAACCTCAAGATTAATCTGGATTATTACCTGAGCCATGTGAACATTGGCAAGATCCAAGGGATGAATGTATGGCTCAAAGTCTGGCGTGGGAGAAGTGGGTTCCAGTTTGTTAAACATTGGCACTAATACTGGGAAAAGTGGAATCTGTACATTGGGGTGGACTTCACCTGAACTGTGCTGGGACCAGTGTTCTAGCAATCACACAACTTTGGGAGTAGCATTTAAACTGAATAGAGTGGGTAAGAGATCACACAGCAGGAGAATGAGTAACGTAAAGGGCAATGACAAGGCAATAATGGTAATGATAATCACAGTATAGCAGGAATGGACAATGACTGCGTACTCAAGAGTGTGCTAGCAGATCAGACCATCGTTTACAAAACACTAAAAAAACAAATATAGCAGCATGCAAAGAAAAGTGATATTACCTGCAACTTCAAATATAATTGCCTAAAATTGAGCCTTTTAGATTCAGTCAAAGGGCTATCAGAACACAAGAATATACTAGATTATGTACTTTTTATTTGTTCTGATGCAGCATCCCATTTCCTTTGTCTTCAAATGTGTTAACAAATTCTGTCTTATATTTCAGTCTATTGTTAAGGACAATAGGAGATTTTTCTTCACCCTTGTGTATGTTGCCAGGTGTGATGACTCATTCCTTACTGGGAGATAAGTGCTAATTAAAACAGATCCTTCCTTCTTAAACATGGTCTCTTGTCATCTAATGGATGGAACACTGCGGCTTTGATATTAATCCACTTGGGATGAGGTTTAAAAATTAAAGACGGGCCAATTCCTCCTAACTATTTTTACGTCAATGGATTGCAAATTGTGCGTGTTTCCTCTCTTGGAGAACTGGAATGCTTCATTATTGTTTTTGCTTCAGGCAGCCACAGCGCAGTTGGAAGCTGAAACAATAACTATTGACCAAGTTTTCCAGGGCTTTGGAACCCTAGCAGCAAAATGGAAGATCAAGCTGCCAGTTCCAGCAATTTATCGTGGTTAGAGCACTCCTCATGGGCCAGGAGAAGCAGAACTCTCTCCACAGCCCTTCCAGGGATCCTTTAGCTTCCCTTCTGCTGATTGTGACCCTCTCTTCACTGCCACTAAAATTCATTATTTTGTCTTTTTTATCTCTACCACCCTGCCTCCCCCAGTCCCCCAACTCACCACCCCACCAAGCTCTCGTTGCAAGCCTTGTGCCCAATAGTTTCTAATGTTCTTTAGGGAAGGAAATCTGCCGTCCTTATCTGGCCTGGCCTACATGTGACTCCAAAGTCACAGCAATGTGATTGATTCTCAAGTGCCCTCTGAAATGGCCTAGCAAACCACTCAGTATAGCACAAGAACAGGCCCTTCGGCCCACTGAGTTCAAGGGCAACTATGAATGGGCAATAAATGCTGGCCCAGCCAGTGATGTCCATGTTCCACATATGAATGAAAAAAGTCTTCCTGTAACAATTTAATCAAATAAATCTGTCAATGTAGGTCACAACAGAAGGTAAAGAAAAGTTTTCTATTCACCTTGACAATAGACTGAAATATGATACAGAATTGTTTAACTCTGTTGGAGACAAAGGCAAGGGGATACTGCATTGTTATATGAGAATTATACAATAGTAATACCCAAATATCCTCATGCTCTGGTGGCTGAATCCTTGCCTCTAAAATGCTCTTCCATTCTGAGATGCACGTATATGACATGGCAGCCTTTACAATATTTTGTTTTCGCCAAATGTACTGAACATCAATTAGTAATGGAGGGGGGATGCGATTTTCTGAGCCTCTTTTCGACAAGGGGAAAAAAGGTGGTGGGGACAGATATTCCAATAGGATTCCACAAGTGCCTTTTACTCTGGCAGGATTTCTCACTCTCATTGTCCCCCCTCTATCCTTTCCAGGAACTTACTGGGGCTCCTGTCATCATCAAAGATCAGGAACTACATTACATTTACATATTATTATTGGGCTTTCCTGCTATGTTATCCCCCATGTAAGGATTCCCCCCTCTCCCCTACCCCTCCTGGTGTGAAATCACATTTGTTGGGTCTACAACAGGTGTGTATCATTGGCAACTAGCGAATGGTCCCTACCAGGAACACAAAGGTAAGTCTTTAGCCAGGGAGAGAAGGGTCATGCTCAGGCAATACCCTGGCACTGGAGCAGTGTCAGGGATGGGGGCTTCCAATGTGGAGGTTTGGAGTTGGGAATGTCCTTGTGGGAGGGAGGCTTCCATTGCGGAAGTTTGGGTTGGGTGGATGTTTCCCTGGGGGACAGGGGTTCCAGGACCATTAGAAGGAGGGAATGGTTTTCCGTTTCCATGGGATGAATCCCTTCTAAAAAATAATTTTCTGATTAGGGGCCGAGGTTGCTGAAAGTACAGTTTCTGAACGGGTTCTGTTCCTTCCCTGTTTTTCCAAAGTGCTTAAAAATTTGGCAGGAAATGGCAACTGATGATGCTTCCTCCGCTTTGCTTGCCCAAGAATTATCCATTTACATTGCATTACATTCATCAGCAAATGCTGCGCAATTGTGCCGTGTTCACTATTCTCAAAATAAATAACAAAGTAACTATTGTACTGAACTAAAATCAGATTGAGATACATGAATTGTGAGATGGGGGGAAATATAGGGACCATGCATATCATACAGCACACATTCCAAAAATCTTAGCAGCTAAGTTTAGAATTCTCAGATATGGAATGATGGATTGGAAACAAAAATTTTCAGAATGAAGAGTAACTTCAGAAGAGATTAAAACCGTTATAGTTTAATGTCAGAATTATTTAGCTGTCAAAGTCATTAATCTAGCTCAAGGGCATTATGTTAACAAGGCAGCTTTGATTTCAGTCACATGAATTGAAAATCAAGACTAGATTACAGCATTCAGTCTATAATTTCCATATACAATATGAACAGGAGAAGAGTAAGTGAAGTATGTAATTATTTTCAACGAAAATGAACCTAAAATCATGTATCATTCAAATGAATGAGGGGGGAATCTCATAGAGACTTATAAAATTCTAACAGGAGTAGACAGTGTAGATGCCGTTGGTGTGGGAGTCCAGAACCAGAGGTCACAGTCTGAAGATTCAGGGTAGACCATTTAGGGTGGAGGTGAACAAACATTTCTTCACCCAAAGATTGGCGAACCTGTGGAACTCATTATCACAACAAGTCATTGATGCCAAACATTGAGTGTATTTAAGAGTCAGCTGGATACAGCACTTGGGGCAAATGGGGTCAAAGATTATGGGGAGAAAGCAGAATTAGGCTATTGCATGACCAACTATGATAGTAATAAATGGCAGAAAAGGCTCAAAAGGCCAAATGGCCTCCTCCTGCTGCCATCTTCTATAATTCTATGTTTCTATAAGAGTTTTTCCATTGTCCTCACCATTTCTGGGGGATTCAAAAATGTGATTCACTTATTACAATGCAATGTGTAATGTCATATGAGGAAATATAAATATGAAGGAAATGTTGAAAAACAGGATTCTTCTGTTGAAATATTGTGGGTTATATGGCAATTTGCCAGAAGTGTTTAACATGACAGAAAGAAGAGGAAGGGTAGGCAAATCAGTGTGTTTCTGGTGGTTGAGTTATCATGAATATGGTGTCATAGATAAAAGACTTAAGATGTTAATGGTTTAGGATAAAGAAACATATGAGGCTTTGGAATTCATGCAATGGATATCAGTGAAGAAATTACCATTCGGAGTCAGGAAACTAACGGTAGTTCACTGTCACTTTCAGAGCAATGCAAAGTGACTTTGGATGTGAATTCATGCAAAATACAGCTACATAAACTGATCATTTTTTTAATCTGTCTTGAATGTACTAAAGAGGGTAGTGTAGCCACCTCCGTTTGAGAAGGAAGAATATCACATCACTTTAAGTTCACATTATGAAATAAGTCTATGGAGGCAGAAACCCCTTCACTAAAATCCCTTTATGTACAATTCTAACAGCAGTACACAGAGTGCTATCAGTCAACAGTCTACCTTCATGAGTGCCAGAGGAACTGACACATATGGTCCACTACAAGGAAAAGATTCCCTGATTAGCCCATCAATTGACTCCTTAATCAGGGAATTTTTTTTTTTGTCCAATCCAACCAAATAAACAGAATCAAATTAACTTAGGGACAATTCAGAAGGACAGTTCCATAAAAGGAGGAGAACTGCCAGAAAATCCTTAATCAGAGATTTTATATTCCAATAGACCAACTTCAATGGCCTGATTGAAGTCATTACATATTGACTGCACTGTCTTGGTGTACAGAGGTATTCTTCTACATCAATCACAAAAGATTATCCTACAGATACCACAAGCAATTAGGAAAACAAATGGTGTATTGGCCTGGCAAAGTAAGAATCTGGCAACACCAATTTTAAATCCAACCAATTTATTTGATAGTAAATCTGCGAGCTTTCGACTTTTCGTCTTCGTCAGGCAAATGTAGTGTTCTGGTCTGCAATAGCACACATATCAGCTCAGACAGTCACAGATTGCTGATTAGAATGCAAATCCTTACACCTAACCTGCTATTCAAGTGTTAAAGTGGCTAACACATCTTTAGCCACTTGTGAGTGAAGCATTGGTTAGAGAGATGTGTATTGTCTCCAGACAGCACAGTAAGTGAGGTTTTTTGCTAACCCAGGCAAGTCATGGGGGTTACAGATCGTGTGACATGAAGCCAAGATCCCTGTTAAGACCGTCCTCATGTGTGCGGAACTTGGCTATCAGTATATTCTTACTGAGTTTACCCCAGTCCAATGCCGGCATCTCTACATCCTGTCTGACAAAGGCATTGGAGTATAAAAGGAAAGATACATTACTGCAATTTCACTGGACTGCAACAGGAGTACAGTTTTGGTCTCTTTACCTAACAAATCATGTGCTTGCATTAGAGGATATGCAGAAAAGGTTTACAAGACAGATTATTGGGATGAGAAGATTTTCCGACAAATTGACTCACCCATTTCTAAGGTTTAAAAGAACGAGAGGCAATCTCATTGAAACAGATGTCAGAGGTAGGTTCTTTACTCAGAGAGTAGTAAGAACATGGAATGCCCTGCCTGCAACAGTTGTGGATTCGCCACCATTAAGGGCATTTAAATGGTCATTGGATAAATATGGATGACTTTGGACTAGTGTAGGTTAGATTGGCTTTAGATTGGTTTCACAGGTTGATGCAACATTGAAGGCTGAAGGGCCTGTTCTGCGCTGTTATGTTCTATGAAACCTATTTTGCAAGAGAATGGCAGGGAAATGCTGGGAGAATGTTGCCCCTAACTGGGGAGGCTAGAATTAAATTTCACAGTCTCAGAATAAGGACAATGTAACACTGGAGTGGGACAAATTTCTTCACACAAAGGAGTTTGCACATCCTCCTTGTGTATGTGCGGGTTTCCTCCAGGTGCTCCAGTTTCCTCTATCAAGATGTGCAGGTTGGGTGGATTGACCATGCTAAATTGCCCCTTAGTGTCCCAAGATGTGAAGGTTAGGAGAATTGACAGAGTAAGTATATGGGGCTACAGGGATAGGGCCCAAATAAGATGCTCTGTCGGAGAGTCGATGTAGACTCAATGGGCTGAATGGCCTCCGTCTGCACTGCAGGGATTTTATGGAAAGGGTGGTGAATATTTGGAATTCTTTTGTTGACAATTGTTGATATTCGGTTGCTGAGTATTTTGAAGTTAGAGGTCTTTAGATTTTTGAATAGCAAGGGAATGAGACAGTAAGAGATGGTATAGTTGAAACAGAAAATGAACTGTGATCTTACAGAAAGTCAGAGTGGAGTTGAGGGGCAAGGTGGCCTAGTCTTCAGCCAATTTGTCAGTTCTTTTGTTTTTAATCTTTGCAGCAGCCTAAAATCATGTGTCTCAAAACTGTACACATGATCCACTGAGCTGGAAATACTTTGAATGAGCTGTTGTTACTGCTAATTGCAAATACACGCTCCCACTGCTCTCCCTTAAATGAAAAGTGGGTTTCTTGAGGAACAGAAAACATTTTTATTTTGATCAGAATTAGACTAATGTTCACAATAACATAATATTCAATTCGTGATAGCTCATATCAAGTTTCGGGTTATTGGTCACAATGTGATGTGACTAAAACAATTCATTGAAGAAATTTATAGGATTTTGCTCAGTTTCCAGTACTATGAGAATTATTTTGCTGTGTATATATTTTGGCATTATTGTAAGTTGTAAATTAGGCCTAGCTTGCATCAGATAGCTTTCCCCTTAGTTAAGAGAGAATTGAGAGAATTGGACAGAGTGGATAAGGAGCAGTTGTTCCCCTTAGTTGAAGAGTCAGTCGCAAAGAGACATGGTGAGGGACAGGTGGTTTAGAGGGGATGTGAGGAAAACCTTTTTTGCCCAGCAGGTGATGATGGTCTGGAATGCATTGCCTGGAAGGGTGGTAGATGCTGGTCACCTCACATCCTTTAAAAGTACCTGGATGAGCACTTGGCCTATCATAAAGTTCAGGGCTATGGGCCATGTGTTAGCAGATGGGATTAGGTGGGAGTTCAGGTGTTTCTAATGTGTCGGGTTGGACTCAATGGGTTGAAGGGTCTCTTCTGCGCTGTCTGATTATGTGGTTCAATGACTGTAGAATTGTGCCCTTAAAATCAATGATTACTGATCCGGGCCACAGTGACAAACCAAAGCAATATTACTTGTGTTAATATCATTAATATTAGAAAGGATTGCATTGCTTGACTGGAAAAGGAACTAAGCTGAGAAAAGAATGATTTTTTAAATTCATTCATGAGATATGGACGTCATTGGCTGGCCAACATTTATTGTACATCCCAAGTTGCCTAACAGCAGTTGAGAGTCAACCACATTGCTGTGGCTGTGGAGTTACACGTGGGTCAGACCTGATAAAGACACCCGATTTCCTTCCCTAGAGGACATCAGTGAACCAGATGGGTTTTTCTGACAATTATCATCAATAAATCCTTAATTACAGATTTTTTTAAAAAAATTGAATTTAAAATTCCACCAGCAGCCGTGACGGGCTTCAAACCCAGAACTTTAGCCGAGTTTCCTGATTACTAGTCAGGCAATAATACCACTAGGCATCGCTTCCTCTGGAGATGTGAAGAGGTTGTCGGCTGTAGAAATGTATTGAAGTTAGGAGATCGATATTGCTTCCACTGAATAGTGAACAACTCCTTTGCTCCCCTCCTCTTTCCTGATTGAAAATCTGAAAGATTTATCGCAGGAAATACACAAGATGAAATTAAGAGTTTCCTGTTGGAAATGCTGATGCTTAACACACATTCTCTTTTGTTTCCAGTCACAACAGGTCTTTGCAGATGGGAGTTCATATGACACAACAATGGAAATAGCCCTTGAGCCAGCCAAACCTAATGCAGGTGGTGTAAGTGTCAACATTATTCCGTGCGTTGCTTTTCATCTCAACTTGAAATTATTCCCAAGAATGCTGCAATTAACTTTTATTGTAAACAAGAATGAATTCATCAGCTGCATCTTGCAAAATAAATTCTAGTTAAGAGAATGAACAATCCAGACACAGTTTGGTAAAGTCTGTCAAATTCAAATGTACCCCAGTGTGTTCCCAACACAACATGCATTGTGCAGAATCTGCCATTAAATTATTTTAATCTAACAGTCCAATGTTTGTGACATGAATATATTCTTGCTGATATTGAATTGCATGATGTTTTTTCAGGTAAATTTATTTCAAATTTCCATCCTCATTCTTGCAGTTAACATTCTTGGTAGAAGCTTTAAGAATGCAGGTCAACCTGAAATGGGAAAATGCCATTCATCTTATTATTTTTGCATCTCTGGCCGATCCAGAATGGGTGGCCCCGTGGCACAGTGGTTAGCACTGCTACCTCACAGTGCCAGGGATCCGGTTTCAATTCCGGGTGACTGTCTGTGTGGAGCTTGCACCTTCTGATAGTGTCCAAGTGGGTTTCCTTTGGATGCTCTGGTTTCCTCTCACAGTCCAAATACTCTCACAGTGCACGTTAGGTGGATTGGCCATGCTAAATTGCCCCTTAGTGTCCCAGGATGTATGGGTTTGGCGGATTAAATGGGAGAATATGTAGGGTTACGGGGGATGCTCTGTGGGAGAGTGGGTGCAGACTCAATGGGCCAAATGGCTTCCTTCTGCATAATAGGGATTCTATGATGGTCATATTTGAACTCACATTACTGGATTAGCTGCCCAGGCCTCTAGATTAATAGTCCAGCAAGATAGTAACTACATGACTACACTCTAAGGCTTCTTATAATGTTTCAGGACAAATAAAATTCTTCACTTCCAAGAAATTACTTTTTGAAGGTGGAGTCATATAGGCAAGTATGGGCAGAATGATTAATAATATGATTATAAATATGTTGGTTTCTACATTATGCATTGAGATTTGTTTATTCCATAGATTGATAATCTAATGTGGCATGTTCACACCTATCCTCGACAATTCAGCAACAACTGCAGTGGCGTAGGAGGACACTATAACCCTTACAATATAAATACAGGGGTAAGTGGCATCTCCTTTTAATCTCTTTACACAGAAAAAACAAAAATATCAAGCATTTAAAATTGTACTGTACTAAGTTGAAATTGGGCACTTGAATCTTCATAATAAAATATTTATTGGTGTTGTTAGAGAAAGGAATAAATATTTCCATTTGCGTGAAAAATTAGGAATTATTTTGCTAAATTTTTATTGGTTTACAGTGACATTTGAGTAAAACATGTTGAACTTTACACAGAAAGTAAAATAAATCCCTCACTCTATTCAGATTAATTTGATAGGAATGAGAGGGCACAGATTTAAAAAGTTTTGCAAAAGAAGCAAATGTAATGCGAGAAAAATCTTTTTCACACACTGGGCGAGATTCTCCCAAAAACAAAATAAAGTGCCCAACAGTGGGAAAATTGGAGTATTTCCCCCGTTTTTTGGGGGTACGTATCAGAACAAATCTCCAGTACTCTGTGCAGTGTGGAGTGTCTCAGCGTGATTCATGCTGAAATTATTGGGCTATTCTGCCTGAGAGACTAGCAACATAGTGCTGAGTGGGCCACTGCGCTTGTGCTGATACATCAGTGGAGAGATTGGCACATACACACTGGTCCCTCCCAATGCTGGCCTCCCAATTGCTGGTCTTTCATGGAACCCCTTGGTTTGCTGGCTGACCAGATACCCACTTACTCCTGGCCAGCCACGTTCTCCTTCCCCTCCCCCATCTCTGATGGCCAGCCCTGATATTCCCTTCTCCTCTGATGCCCAGCCCCAACCATCCAGCTTCCCCCACCCCACGATGACCACTAGGCCCAACTGCCCCTCACCTGCCTATGGCAAGTCCCAATTATCTGCTTCCTCTCCCACTGATCCCACTTGCAGAGTAGCAGGAGGCACCCTCTGCCCCCACTGATCGCCTCCAATAGGCCATGCCCCTGGCCTCTGTAGGACAGTACCAGTTTGCCTCTTAGGTAATGCCAAGGTGCCAGATTGGCATGATCAGGCTGGCACTGCCCATGGGCATACCCTACCCCACCTTGCCCCCCCCCCCCCCTTCCCAGGCAGGTCTCAATGGTGTCTGTTCCCACCAGCAGATTAAGGACGTCTGTTCTTCGTTGGTGAGGAGCAGTTGTAAACCCCTCTGTTGGGAACCACTCCTGGCGGTGGGGAGGGGAGGGAGACGCTAGACTAGCTGATCTGGAGAATACTGACCCAGGCCCGCTAAACATATGGAAAAGTCCATTTCAATGACATGGACTTGAAATGGACTTTTCCATACGATATGACATTTCCATATGATAATCAGCTGCTTGCTGATTTCTGGCACGGAGCTCACTTTTTTTTAAAAAAAAGCCTGTAAGATCAGTGTCCCTTGCGAAATGCCTCCTGCTGTTGTCTCCCACATTGTTTTACCAGTCAAGACCCTATTTATCTCTGTCTTAAATACACTCAATGACCTGGCCTTCACAGCCTTCTGTGACAATGAATTCCGCCAATGCACTTACCTCTGGCTGAAGAAATGCCTCCTCATCTGTGTTCTGAAGGGTGCTCTCTTCACTCCGAGGCTGTGCTAGAAACTTGGCTGCCACATTAAAGGCCTTTAAATCAGGACCACGTTTCAAGATTCCCTCCTCCACCCTGTGACCTTGCCTCTAATTGGCTGCCAAACCCAGTCTCCAGCCAAATAGCTCTCAACCTTGGGTGAAAACTGTGGGTTGCAATTACTTCCTCCCTCCGCACCCAATCCCATCCCCTCACCCACCCCATTACCCCACTCCACCCCGCAGTATGGGGGTCACAATCCAGAAATGGTTGCACTGTTGAGGCCTGATCACAAAATCTTGCTCCTTAGCTCCATCCTCAGTTGTTAATTGAGATCATTATTACTGTTCGATTGTTAAAAGCTCTGCATTATATTCTGTTGGAACTTAATAAAATTATGATATCGCATTGCATTTCTATCATTGTATTAATATTATGTTTAGTGATACTCAGTGAATCTGAGATTCTCATGCCAGATTCCACCTTCTAATGTTTATCCAGTTCTTGACCTGGGATCAGAATGCCTTTGTTTCTGTAGATAATGAAGTATCGCATCTTCCTGCTATAGACTATTAAGCACTCTGCGGATCCCATCTGTTCTGTATCTCGCTACTGGCATCTACATAATCAACTCGGTGAACTTTTTAATGTCAACAAATGATTGGCAAAAAACAGCAATTTACACAGAGGAACAGATAGATCTCATTTCTCTCTCGTAGCTTTGGCAAAGTCTTGAAAAAAAGCTTGCTGAGATTCAGAGTGAGACTTTCCTGTTTTTCAAAGAGAAACGGTACACAGTGTTAGGATCTCTCTGAAGTGTTAAGTAGAAAAGTTGTGCAGCAGGAAACCAGGGGAAATCATTAATGACAACCGATGCCTGCATCCAAATATAATTGGATCAAAAAACGTCAGTGGTTTACTGCAGAGAAGCTACTGAATGACATTAGCACAATGTGACTCACACGTGCTAAAGAGCTAAAGTTTTCCACATTCTGCAAACCTGAGACATATAGAAGAGGTTTAACCGAGACATGGGAAAGGAGAATTACAGTGCAAGCAATCACCCTCTATTGAAAAGCAAAGTGAAGGAGAGCTTTCATATTTTTATTTCCTCGATGACAATGTCATGTCAGTAGTTTGACATTTGGAGTTTTGTAGGCAGCAGAGACCATTGTTTCAATTGGCAATGTGTGAATGCTATGCCAACAAATGACAGGATTTAACCCAATTATTTCCTCAGCATATCGGTTCCATTGATTCTGGAAACAGAAAAAAAAGCTTCATCATAGGAAAAGCTTGCAAGAAAAGAGGTGTTGAAGGCCCTAATTTATTTCTTGAAACAGCCAGCTAACTGGCTCAGCAGTGACTAATATGTTTACACCACATTCTTGGTTGGGTGGGATTGATGTCAGTGTAGACCCGATGGGCTGAATGACCTCCTTCTTCACTGTAGGAATTCCATGATTCTATGACAGTGACACAGCGGTTAGCACTGCTGTCTTACAGTGCCAGAGACCTGGGTTGAATTCCAGCCTTGGGTGACTGTCTGTGTGGAGTTTGCACATTCTCCCTGTTTCCTCTGCATGGGTTTCCTCCAGCTGCTCATGTTTCCTCTGAGAGACGTGCTGGGTTAGGTACATTAACCATGCTAAATTCCCCCTTAGTGTACCTGAATAGGCGCTGGAGTGGGGCGACTAGTGGATTTTCACAGTAACTACATTGCAGTGTTAATGTAAGTATACTTGTGACTAATAAATAAACACTAGCATTCTGTAATAAACTATGTTCCTTTCCAGTTGGGCCTCTTGAGTCATTATAACGCCACATGGGTAAAGCCAAGAATCAGTTTGATGTGCCCAGGCCCGGAATAGTTCGGGCAGAGGGAGTCATTGCCTCAATTGTCTGTGTACGAGTTCTATGAGAAGCAAATGGTTAACCAAAATGTTTCCTCTGTTTATTGGTTCCAACGATTAGCTTCAAACTACCTTTCCACTGTGCAAATGAAAGGGCTGATGCCTATTTGTGACCCTAACACAGCTTTAGTTTGTCCTGAGGGGCAAAGTAAGTTTGTACACAACTGAATTGGTTCCAGTTAGCTGCGAGCTTTTAAAATATACTTAACCTGATTGTGAATCCTGCTTTTCTCAACTCCACATTAAAACAATATGGGTTGCTCCCAATTTCCTCTGATTGTTTCCTCTGGCTCTCATTCCTTCACAACACCTTCTCAGAACTGGTTGTTCCTCTTTCTCAATAATGTTTTGCTGCCAGCTGTGTTGAACAGAGGCCTCAGCCCGATACCCAGGTGAGCCTGGGGCCTCACTGTTCAGGTAAGCAGATTATGGTCATAATAATGAATTTATAATCCTTGTGTAGTGTGCTACAGGGTACATGCCCATGCATAATAGGTGACATGATAACACTGTGTCTCTACATAATGATCATCATGGATCATAGAAACTGTACAGTGGAGAAGAAGGAGGCCATTCAGCCCATTGAGTCTGCACCACTCTTACCCAGGCCTTATATAGCATTTATGTGATAGAAACCCTGTAGTACAGAAGGAGGCCATTTGGCCCATTGAGTCTGCACTGCCATCATTCCCACCCCAGGTCCTATCCCTACAACCCCACACATTTGCCCTGCTAATCCCTCTAACCTACACATCCCGGGACACTAAGGGGCAATTTTGTATGGCCAATTCATCTAACCCACGCATCTTTGAACTGTGGGAGGAAAGTGGAGCACCCAGAGGAAACCCACGCAGACATAGGAAGAATGTGAAAACCCCACACAGACAATGACTCAAGTCAGGAATTGAATCTAGGTCCCTGAGCTAGGTCCCTGAGGGGTAGCAGTGCTAACCACTGTGCCACCATGCTGCCCCGTCCACATGTTTACTCATTAATCCCCTTAACTTATATTTCTTTGGACATTAACGGCAATTTAGCATGCCCAGTCGAACTGCACATCTTTGGAGTGTTGGAGAAAACTTGAGAACCTGGAGGGAACCGACACAGACATAGGGAGAATGTGCAACCTCCACATAGACAGTCACCTAAGGCCGCAATTGAACCCGAGTACCTGGTGCTGAGGCAACAGTGCTAACCACTGTGCCACCGTGCCGCCCGTGGTGCTTAGTTTCCACATCCAGATTTATCATTTGGAAGCAGGTTGTTTCACTGGGGAGTGGGCAGGACAATGGCACAGTGGTTAGCCCTGCTGCCTCACAGCACCAAGATCTGGGTTCGATTCTCAGCTTGAGTCACTGTCTGTATGGAGTTTGCACGTCTCCGTCTGTCTGTGTGCGTTTCCTCTGAGTGCTCTGGTTTCCTCCCACAGACTGAAAAATGTGCTGGTCAGGTGGATTGGCCATGCTAAAACTTCCCTCTGTGTACTCGAACAGATGCCTGAGTGTGGTGACTAGGGGATTTTCACAATAACTTCATTGCATTGCTAATGTAAGCCGACTTGTGACTCTTATAAATAAACTTCTAATCCTGGATTGGCAGATATCATTTGAAATTAATTGATCAAGAATTTTTCTTTCATTTGTTTTGCAGGCGAGCTACCAGTCCAGTTGTTCCATGGCTTATCCTTTGCATTGCGAAGTGGGAGATCTAGAATCCAAGCAGGGCCTCCTTACTCTTGGGAAGAGAGATTTAAAGACTGACGTCCATCTGCCACTTTATGGAGATTTCACTGGTAGGTTCATGTCAAAAATGCGAATATATGTTTATTAATGTCCTAACATCAAACAATGCAAGCTCAGAAACATTCTTTTTGTTTTTTAACCTGTAAGTAGTTTATGTGTGTAAAGCATATTTTTACTTAGCAAAATGTAACTGGCATACTTATTTATCATATAACTTGTATGGAGGAACAGAGGGTGTCAAATTCAGCTCCATAGGGCCGCCAATGCTTAAACCATTTTTTAGATGCTGTCTTGCCAGCTGCTCCTGGCATTGTCCACATGGCATTTCGCGTTGTGAAGGGCACCTGTGCAGGTGTCCAGTAAATAGTTGAAGTGGAGCTGTCCTGAGATCCCATAGCTGTACCAGCTGATTTGATGCTCATTTTCCAAATTTGGACCATTCAATGAATTTGCTTGTCACTTACCAAAGATCAAGCACACTCAGCTGCAAGAGGGCTCCAGCACGACTGTTGCATGAATTTAAAGGATCAGTCTCCTAACTTGTGGGGGAAAGGTGATTTTGAATAACTCCTACACTCTGGAGAGAGACAGTGCTGAGGAGTTTACAAGAATGCTGCCAGGGCTAGAAGAGTGTATGAGGAGAGATTGGATAGGTTGGGGTTATTTTCCTTGTAACAGAGAAGGCTGAGGGGTAATGTGATAGATGTGTAAAAAATTATGAGGGAAAGCGATAGAGTGGACATGATAAAATTGTTTTCCTTGATGGGGAATTCTAGAATCAAATGACAGAGATTCAAGATAAGTGGCAAAGATGTGGAAGGGATATGAGGAAGAACTTCTTTACGCTAAGGATGGTGAGTGTCTGGAAATCGCTGCCTGAATTGGTCATGGAGACAGAGACCCTGAACTCTTCTAAAAAAATATCTGGATCTGCACATTAAATGCTGTAAAGAATAGGGCTATGGGCTGGATACAGAAAGTTAGAATTAGAAAGGGCATCTCGGGTCCTCGGTCTCGGACCGAATGGCCTCTTGTGCTGTAACTATTCTATGGTTCTGCAAAGTTTCTGGAAGTACCACAGAATCATAGGATTTTTATTACACAGTGGGAGGCAATTTGGCCTTCGTGTTGACATTGGCTCTCCCAATGAGCAAGTTGCCTCCTGACATTTTCCACTTTTTCCCCAATAGATCTGCACATTCTTCATTTAGAAACATAGAAACACAGAAGATAGGAGCAAGAGGAGGCCATTTGGATCAATTCATCACAATCATGGCTGATATCCAACTCAAATCTCTAGTCCTGCTTTCTCCCCATTAGTTAATAATCTAATTCCCTCTTGGATGTCTGGAATGAACATATCCCCCATCATACTCTCACTCAGCACATTCCAGAACTTAACTAGGTGCTGTATGAAAAAAGTTTCTCGTCAGTCTGAGCTGGTTCTTTTCCCATTTACCTTGAATTTGTGCCTTATCATTCCTGATCCTTCCATAAGGGGAACAGTTTTCCCTGTCCAATTTGTCCAGACCCCTCATGATTTTGAATACATAAATCACATCATCTCTCAGCTTTTTCTGTGCTTCTCTTCTCCAAGGAAAACACTTCCAATGTCTCTGATCTAATTCAAGTTCAGAGGAGAGACCATAAGAAAGAGGAACAGGAGTAGGTCATTCAGCCTGTTGTGTTCATTGACCTGAAATGTTATATCTGTCTGCACAAATGATAACTAATCTGCTGAACTTTTCCAGCATTTTCTGTTTTTATTTCATGCTTGCAGTGAAATAAAGTTACAACTGGTTTTCTTATTTCTAGTTGTGGGCAGATCAGTGGTAATTCACAACAAAGGGCCTGAGAAAACCTTGATGGATTGTGCTAATATTGAAGCTGAAAGTCCCATGAAGTCACTTACTTATCCGAAAGTGGACTCATTTAGCAGGTAAGAATTGGATGAAGGTGGAAAGTTCAGAGTAAGTTACGTAGTCCACAATATTACATAGCATTGAGAGCACAGAAACAAATCACTGGATTCAATAGAATTGTATTGGTATTTATATTCACATGAGCCTGCCCTCAAACTTCTTCATCTAATGTCATCATAGAATCCCAACGGTGCAGAAGGAGGCCATTCAGCTTATTGAGCCTGCCGATCCAGGCCCTATCCCCATAACCCCACATATATAACCTGCTAACCCCCCAATACTAAGGGGCAATTCAGCATGATTAATCAACTACACATCTTTGGACTATGGGAGGAAACTAGAGCAACCAGAGGAAGCCCACACAGACATGGGGAGAATGTACAATCTCCATACAGACAGTGACCCGAGGCTGGAATTGAACCCAGGTCCCTGGCGCTGTGAGGCAGCAGTGCTAACCACTGTGACACCATGTTGCCCTCCATCATATCTTTCCATTAATTTCCACCCCCCCCCCCATTGTCTAACTTTCCCTTAAATGTAGTCACTTCGTCTACTTCTTGTGATAGCACATTTCCCATTCCCCCGTCTTCTGGATAAAGAAGCTATTTCTGAATTTCTTGTTGGATTTTTTGGCTTATGTGTTTTGTTCAGTATTCTGTCCTTCCCTTACAAGTGAAATATCATTTTGGTGTCTACTATATAAATGGTAGCACAGTGGTTAGCACTGGAACTTCACAGCGTTAGGGCCCTGAGTCCAAATCTCAGCTTGGGTCACTATTGTGTAGAGCCTGCACATTCTCCCCGAGTCTGCATGGGTTTCCTCTGGGTGCTCCGATTTCCTCATTCTGAAAGACGTGCTGGTTAGGTGCATTGAACCGAATAGGTGCTGGAGTGTGGTGATTAGGGGAATTTCACAGTGACTTCATTGCAGGGTTAATGTAAGCCTTACTTGTGACTAATAAATAAACTTTAAAAAAACTTTAACTTTATGAATCCTTAATAAGTCGTAAACACCTCTACCAGCTTATCCCTCAGTCTCTCTCTTTTCCAGAGTGAGCAGCTCCATTTTGTTCACTTTTCCCCTGAGAGATTTAACTCCTCACTTCTGGTATCATTCTAATGAACCTTTTCATTAAAGAATCTTTAACGATTCTTTAATGAATCTTCTGCAATGCCTCTGTGCCTCTTTTTATAAGACGGAGAACAGGACTGTTTGAGTACTCCAAGAGAAATATAAGCTAGACCTTACACATATTTAACATAACTTGTCTGCTTTTCAATTCAATCCTTTGAGAAATGTGTTTTGTTTTCCTTTTTTTTTTGGCTGAATTAACCTGCATCACTACTTTCAGTGATTTGTTTATTAGTATCCTCAGGTCCCTTCACTTCTCAACTGCATTTAGGTATTTATTTATCAATGAATGCCCTTCTTATTTTTCTTGCCACAATGTACTATCTCATGCCTACTTATATTAAACTTAATTTGCAAGTTTATTAATGTCTTCCTGCATTTTGTCACAGTTCTCATCTGTGTTATTATAGTTTGTGCACAAATTTTGAGATTGTAATTTATATTCCTGAGTCCAAATGTCACATAAAATTACAGTAGTTACTGCATCAATTCTTCGGGGAAACTACTGCCTACTATTAACCAGTTGGAATCATAGAGTCATAGAGTTTACAGCATGGAAACAGGCCCTTTGGCCCAACTTGTCCATGCTGCCCTTTTTTTTAAACCTTTCAGCTAATCCCAATTGCCTGCATTTGGCCCATATCCCTCTATAACCATCTTATCCATGTAACTATTAAGTGCTTTTTAAAAGACAAAATTGTACCTGCCTCTACTACTACCTCTGGCAGCTTGTTCCAGATGCTCACTACTGTGTGAAAAAAAATTGCCCCTCTGGACATTTTTGTATCTCTCTCTTCTCACCTTAAACCTATGCCCTCTAGTTTTATACTCCCTTACCTTTGGAAAAAGATATTGACTATCTAGCTGATCTGTGCCTCTCATTATTTTATAGATCTCTATAAGATCATCCCTCAGCTTCCTCTGTTCCAGAGAAAAAAGTACCAGTCTATTCAGCCTCTCCTTATAACTCAAATCATCAAGTCCTGGTAGCAAATCTTTTCTGCAATCTTTCTAGTTTAATAATATCCTTTCTATAATAGGGTGACCAGAATTGCACACTGTATTCCAAGTGTGGCCTCACCAATGTGTGGTACAACTTCAACAAGACCTTCCAACTCCTGCATTCAATGTTCTGACCAATGAAACTAAGCATGCTGAATGCCTTCTTCATCACTCTCTCCACCTGTGACTCCACTTTCAAGGAGTTATGAACAGGTACCCCTAGATCTCCTTGTTCTGTAACTCTCCCCAAGGCCCTACCATTAACTGAGTAAGTCCTGCCCTGGTTCAATCTACCAAAATGCATCACCTCGCATTTGTCTAAATTAAACTTCATCTGCCATTCGTCAGCCCATTGGCCCAATTGATCAAGATCCCATTGTAATTGGAGCTAACTTTCTTCACTGTCCATGACACCAATGACACCAATCTTAGTGTCATCTGCAAACTTACTAACCATACCTCCTATGTTCTCATCCAAATTATTAATATAAATGACAAATAACAGTGGACCCAGCACTGATCTCTGAAGCACACTGCTGGTCATAGGCGTCCAGTTTGAAAAACAATTCTCTATAATCACCCTCTGGCTTCTGTCAAGAAGCCAATTTTGTATCCATTTATAACCTCACCCTGGATCCGGTGCAATTTAACATTATGCAACAACCTACCATGCAGTACCTTGTCAAAGGCCTTGCTAAACTCCATGTAGACAACATCAACTGCACTGCCCTCATCTACCTTCTTGATTACCCCTTTAAAAAACACAATTAAATTTGTGAGACATGATTTTCCATTCACAAAGCCAAGCTGACTGTCCCTAATCAGTACTTGTGTCTCTGTCTGTAGATCCTGTCTCTCAAAATACCTTCCAACAATTTACCCACTGCAAATGTGAGGCTCACTGGCCTGTAGTCTCCAGGTTTTTCCCTGCAGCCTGTTTTAAACAAAGGCACAACATTTGCCATTCTCCAATCTTCAGGCACCTTATCCGTGACAATCAATGATTCAAATATCTTGGTTAGGGGACCCGCAAATTCCTCCCTAGCCTCCCACAATATTCTGGGATACACTTCATCAGGTCCCGGGAATTTATCTCCCTTGATGTGCTTTAAGACTTCCAGCAGCTCCTTCTCTGTAATATGTACACTCTTCAAGACATGACTATTTATTTCCCCAGGATCCATGCTTTTCTCAACAGTAAATACTGATGAGAAATACCCACTTAGGATTTCACCCATTTCTTGTGGATTTGCACATAGATGACCTTGTTGATCCTTAAGAGGCCCTATCTCTCCCTTGTTACTCTTTTGCCTTTATGTATTTGTAAAAGCTCTTTGGATTCTCCTTTGCCTTATCTGCTGAAACAATCTTGTGTCCACTTTTTGCCCTCTTGACTTCTCTCTTAACTCTACTTGTACATTTCCTATACTCTAAGTTGTGAGTAACTACTTTCAAATCCCTTTTCTCTCTTGCCTCTTTGGTAGCCAGCTATCCATTCTGCTACTTGTTATCTGACCCTATATGTTCTGATCTTAGCAAATGTGGTATCTTATCAAAGGCCTTAGGCAAATCAGATATATTGGTAGGATTTTGTGGCCTTGCTCATCCTAAAACCCTATATCCACCCTCTGAGTGCAACTTTATTTTCTCAAATTCCCTCTAAATCTCCTGCCCTTCACCCTAAACCTATGCCCCTTTGTGGTTGACCCATTAATCAAGGAAAAGAGCTGCTTCCTACACACCCTCTTCATACCCTCATAATCTTACACATCTCAGTTATGTCCCCCCTCAAGCCTTCTCTGCTGAAAAGAAAACAATACAAGTATATCTAGCCTCTCCTTATAACTCAAATACTCCATTCCAGGCAACATGCTGGTGAACTCCTTGCACTCCCTATCGTGCTATCACATCTTCCACATGCTATGCAATGGCATCTTCGTGGCTTGTCAAGATCCCCATCCTCTTCAAACTTATCCCTTTCAATGTCCTCCTTATCCGAGTAGATGTGTAGTTCCTCCATGTTATCATGTTGAAAATCCCCCCTTTGCAGTGCGAGATGCAGCAACCAACAATGATGCAGGATATCCTCTGTGGTAAGCATTGGACAGCCCTGCCTGATTGGTCCAAACATCTGAAACACACCTTGAAAAGGCCAGTGGTCTATTCAGGATCTTGTGGTTGAATGTGAAGCACTGTGTCTCTCCTCAAATACACTCTGTGGATGATGAAAGGGAGTCATCAGCCAAGCCTTCATCAACAAGGAGCCAAACCTCAATGTGCTGATGGCTCGCAAAGATGTGTGGCATCTGAAAGTGATTGAAGGCATACTGGGCAGCACAGTGGCACAGTGGTGAGCACTGTTGCCACATAATGCCAGGGACTCGGGTTTGATTCATGGCTTGAGTCACTGTCTGTGTAGGCTTCTTGTGCCTGATCTGGTTTCCTCCCACAGTCCAAAAATGTGCGGTTAGGTGGATTGGCTACGCGAAATTATCCATTAGTGTCTCAGGGACTAGCTAGGATAAATATGTAGGGTTACGGGTATGGGGCCTGGGTGGGAATGTGGTTGGTGCAGACTCGATGAGCCAAATGGCCTCCTTCTGTACTGTGGAGATTCTGTGATTCTATGAGGTATGTGTATCTGTGCTAGTGGAGGGTGCAGACGAACGCAATGACAATCTTCATCATTCAGTTAGTTAGCTTTATCATCTGTGGTAGCCTGGGGACTGTGGATAACTACTCTGGAGGATGTATTTTTCCTGTTGCCTGGAATAGACAGAAAGGGATAGGCAGACAGCTATACTATAGGTCACTCACAGTCATTGTCTCTGGATGGACTCTCACTGGCTTATTTATCCAAACTGGGATATGCTTGATTTCATCTTCTATGCAAGAATGATCTTTGTCCTCTCCAGCCAGCTCTATTGAGAGAGGATCCCCCTCTGGACGTGGGCCGCTCTATCTTGCTGTGGGAAATTTTGCCTTGTGGAAAGGCAGATGAATTGACTGTTAGTACCACGACTGATAGAGCACTTCAGAAGTGTGCATGCTGCTTGTATTGAGCCCTTCTTGGTAATAGATGAAGACGCCAGGCTTGCAGGATACCATGAGCTGGGGCTCTGCGAGTAGCTGACATACTGTCAGTGCTGAGGTCCCATTTGCTGGTTATGTGTGACATCTCTGTGGAATCCAGCCCTTACAGTGACGGATGCCTTTATGGGAATTTGGAGTGAGAAGGATGGGTGGCACACTGGTAGAGTGGTTAGCACTGCTGCCTCACAGCATCAGGGACCCATGTTCAATTCTGGCCTTGGTAGATTGTGGAGTTTGCACATTCTCCCCCTGTCTGCGTGGATTTACTCCAGGTGCTCTGCTTTCCTCCACAGTCCAAAGATGTGCAGGTTAGGTTGATTGGTCATGTTAAATTGTCCCTTAGTATCAGGGGGCTAGAAGTGTAATTACGAGGCATTATGGGGATAGGGCCTGGGTGAGATTGTCATCGGTGCAGGTTCAATGGGACAAATGGCCTCCTACCGCCCTGTAGGGTTTCTATGATTCTGTGATTCTAAGGTTCACTTCAGATTGTTCATCCTTTGCCATCTCTCAGGCTGGTGTATTGAGGATACTTGCACTAATCCCAAGGAAGGAGGATTTGGGAGTGTTTCTTCAGGGAGGTCCCGCTGATCCGTGTAACAGAGGGTTTATTTCTTTTGGGCACCTTGCTAATTTAGATCTCCAGCTCACAGCTGGCCTGCAGTAGGTGAATGTGTGGGTACAGTTTAAATATGGCATTTGACCCCATGACCCCATAAGGACAAATCCCTGTCTGCCACACCGTGAGAATTGACGAGCTCCTCGCTGATATGTAACTCATGAACTGAAGAGCAACAAAGCTGGTGTGGAAATCCGCTCGGCAGGGATTACGCCCCATTCTCACCCGACCACTGCGCTTGCTTCAGAGTGGAAAATTCCGCCCAAAGTTTTAGTTTTAATGGTCCTTCTGCTTTCTATATGGTGTGAATATATCACATTGTACTTTCCCCAATTTCTATTCCTGATTTGTTTATAATGAAAGTGAATTGATTAAAAATAGTATTCATAAAATGGCAACACCAGTTCAGCAACTGCTAGCTTAGTTTGGTTCCTCAAATAAATTTGAATGAATATCAGACAGTGGGAGGGGAATTTGTATTATGAGCGAATGGTACATTTTTTTTGCCATGCAAATGTTTATACCATTGCTGTCATGTATTGATATTCACTTTTTTAATGAACATTTACTATATCAACACCAGATGGTTTGGGAGATTGAAATGTCTCACTAGTTGTGTGGGCAATAATTTGCATTGAACGAGTAAAAATAAAGTGTAAGTTCTAAGTGTGTAAAAAATTGGCAAATTGTGCTGTTCAGAGCTTTAGTTAGGCTTCATTTGAAATATTGTGTACAATTCTGGTCACCACACTATCAGAAGGATCTGGATGCTTTGGAGAGAATACGGAAGAGGTTTACCAGGATGTTGCCTGCTCTGGTGGGTGTTAGTATGAGCAGAGGTTGGATAAACTCGGTTTGTTGTCACTGCAACAATGGAGGCTGAGGGATGACCTGATAGAGGTTTACAAGATTATGAGTGGCATGGACAGAGCGGATAGTCAGATGCTCTTTTCTAGGGTAGAAAAATCAAGTACTAGGGGACATAGGTTTAAGGTGCATGGGGAAAAGTTTAGAGGAGATGTGCGAGGCAAGTTTTTTACCCAGAGAGTGGTGAATGTCTGGAACGCACTGCCCAGGGAGGTGGTAGGAGCAGGTGCAAAAGTGCCATTAAAGGGCATCTAGACAAGGGATAGGATGGGAATAGAAGGATATGGACTCCACAAGTGTTTTAGTTTATGCAGGCATCATGATCAGCACAGGTTTGAAGAGACGAAGGGCCTGTTCTTGTGCTGTACTGTCCTTTGTTCTTTGTTCTTAAAGCATCATAAGGATCTTCGCAGAGATACAATCAGTCCAAAACAGTTGCAGAGCTAAAGAGGGACATACTAGGAATGGTGAATAAAAGTTTAGTGAACCAAATGGGTTTTGAAGAGAGTCTTAAAGGAGAAATGATAGGTGGCGAGGCAGAATGGTAAGGGAAAGAATTCCAGAGCACGAGAGCCATGCAGAAGAAGGCCTAGTTGTCAAAGGCAGGTTGCAGAGATAACAGAATAAGCAAAAGTCGGAGAAAGAAGGAATGACAGGATTTGGGGGTTTGTGGCTGAAGGAGGCTAGAGATATGAGGGGAAAGAACATGCTGGAATTAATTACAGGATTATAATGTTAATTTGGAGCTTTGGGGCCTGGAGTCAAAGTAGGTCAGTGAGGACAAGAGTAATGGGCGATTGATGCTTGAAGCAAGTTTGGCAGCTGAGTATTGGATAAGTTGAAATTTATAGTACTAAGGTTGGGATGCTGGCCAGGAAATGAAGGGAAGATTTAGGAATTGCCAGTGTCCAGAGGGGCAGTTTGTTCACAGGAACTGCCAGCTGGATGCAACCGAAGTTTAGTTGGCTACAAATACAAAATTCTGCAGCATAGAGCATTTAGTAAGTTTCCCAAAGCTAGCTACAACAACTCTGGCAATTAGTTTATTAACCTGCAGGTAATCTGGAGCTTTGTGGAAAGTGACAGCCACAGCAGAGTCAGAGAGGTTTACAGCATGGAAACAGGCCCTTCGGCCCAACTTGTCCACGCCAGCCTTATCTTTTTAAAACCCCTAAGCTAATCCCAATTGCCCGCATTTGGCCAATGTAACTATCTAAATGCTTTTTAAAAGATAAAATTGTACCACCTCTACTACTACCTCTGGCATTTTGTTCCAGACATTCAATATCCTCTGTGTGAAAAAATTGCCCCTCTGGACTCTTTTGTATCTCTCCCCTATCACCTTAAACATAGTGTAACAGCTTCCCACTCCTTTAGGACTCTCTAGACAGGCTGCCTCAGTAATAGCGCTGTGGAATAGAAAGGATCTGTCTGGCTTAGTTATTGGATTATCAAGTTTCCCAATTTTAGGTATATCATTGTGGAGTCAGCTTGACCTTAATGAGATCTTCCTTACAGGTTGAATGTAACCTACTAGTGGTGTTTTTGTACCAGTGGATGATTTTCTTTGCAACTGATATTAATACATCTCTTTATTATTGGTGTTAAGTGTAAGCTCACCACAGTTTAGTTCTGTATAACGTATGTACCATTTCTGTTCAAAGGTCACCACACTTAGCATCTGACATTGTCAGGGAAACAGGGTCATTGTTTGAAACCTGTGCACTGCACATTCTGATAAACCTTTGGGAAGCAAAAAAACAGTTTCTCAAAAGAGCATTGTACACAATTCAACAGTGCATTTTTCTTAAGCTGCCGAGAGGTCACCTTATACAAAATTTTATGCCAAACATTTTTTCATTTTAACAGGAACTAAATTGTCTTCTAATTTTGACAGGAAATTATGAGCATTATTTTGGAGACTGATACTTCCCAAGTTGTGTCTTCTGCCAAGATCTTGTTTCTCACTGAGGAATATTTTTTCAAGTTCTTCCCCTTCCTTTGTAGTGAACAAGTTGCAATAAAGATTCATCCGCTAGTGTTGTCGTATCAGTTCCCAAACTTGCACGAAATAAGCTCTCAGTTAATATTAATGGCACAGTGGCTAGCACACTTCCTCACAGCGCCAGGGACTCAGGGGTTCAATACCAGCCTACGGTGACTGTGTGGAGTTTGCATATTTGCCACGTGTCTGTGTGGGTTTCCTCCAAGTGCTCCATTTCCCTCCCACAGTCGAAAGATGTGTGAGGGTTAAGTTGATTGGCCATGATAAATTGACTATAGTATCAGGGGTATTAGCAGGGTAAACATGCAGGGTTGCGGGAATACATCTGGTGAGATTGTGGTTGATACAGACTTGATGGGGCCAAATGGCCTCCTTCTGTGCTATAGAGATTCTATGAAGTGAATTCTTGGTTCTAGGTGTCTCATTTTGGAGACATCAGTCTTAAATTCTGTGTTGGCTGTGTACTGCTGTGTAAGTAGGTGACTTGAACTGGATTGATGTTACTTGTTAGACAATTTTTTCAGCTTGAGAACTGATGTGTCAAACCAAATAAGACTTGGTGAAGTACTTCACATCAGTGACCTTTGCAGGTCATTGGACTCATTACTACCTCGCTTTCATTTTCCTTTTCTGCTCTTCCCACTTTGTTCTCTATTCCTTTCCTGCCTTACTTAAATATCTTCCTTTCATCAATTCTAAAATTATACACCTAAAGCATCAAAACTTATTCTTATTTTCTCTTTAAATATTTTGATGGACCGACTGTACATTTCCAACATTCATTTCACATTGACATGGAATGACATTTAGCACAGAAACAGGTCTTTTGACCAAATTGGGATATGCTGGTGTTTATATTCCAAGCAAGCCTTGACTAGCAGTGTTTATTTGCATAGAAGCATAGAATCAACACAGTGCAGAAAGAGGCCATCCGACCCATCGAGTCTACACTGAATCTCTGAAACAATATCCCAGTCAGCCTCTCCCCTTCATCCCCTCCCTGTAACCCTGCACACATAGAATCATAAAATCTCTATAATGTAGAAGATGGCCATTTGGCCCATTGAGTCCGCACCGACCCACGCCCTATCCCCATAACCCCATGCATTTAACCAAGCTCGTTCTCCCTGGCACTAAGGGGCAATTTAGCATGGCCAACCTGCAGTGTGGGAGGAAACCGGAGCACCGGAGGAAACCCATGCAGATGTTGTAAGTGCAATCTCCACACAACAGTCCCCCAAGGCTGGAATCGAACCTGGGTCCATGGCGCTGTGAGGCAGCAATGCTAACCACAGACTCACTGTGCCACTTATCTCACCACATCAGCAAATAAATTGTTCAGAGATCCTAAATATAATTTAGTGGTTTCAGTCTTTAGTGTTTGAAAGTTGCAAACCATTTGTGTAGGAAGGTGGTTTTGAAGTGTAGTTACTATTGTGTTATGGGAAATGTGGCATCTAATTTGCACACAGCAAGCTCTCACAAACTACAATCGTAAAATGCTCAGATGATCTGTTTTTCAGTAATGTTGTTTGAAGGGTAAGTATTAGCTAGGACAATGGAGAGAATGCCCCTGTTCTTTTTCGAATAGAGGCGTTAGAATCTTAGTCCATCTGAGATAGTAGAAATTTCCCTACCACTAACATCCTACAGCTTGATGGGTCTAATTTTGGATCACACACCTAATCATTGTTAGAAAGAAAGGGAAGGAGATCACTCAAGTTCTGCCATTCTTCAATGCAGAATTGTACTAGTTAAAGGATAACACACAAACAGCAGAAGCAAATTGATATGCATTTGGGGTGTAAATTGGACATAAAGCAGATGGATTGAGCATTGGGATGGTCTGCAGCTAATTTGCACAGGCGTTGATCTCTGGGGAGGATGACTAAGTTGACATTAGGGGTAGGATACACGTTCATGCTGTGCTGCCACTGCCAGAGGAGACAGAAAATTTGGCGCTCAACCAAATCTCAATGTGAGAATTCCGCTAGTGTGAATGGCTGGTGATCTCTGACCTTTGCTTCTTGAATATGTAAATGAGAGGCATAATGAACTTCTCCTGCTTATCTTTAATATTCCATTTTCAAACAAAGAATCATTTTAAAAAAAATAATTGGTAGACTTGACGTAGAGAGAAATCTAAATTCTATCTCTTTGTAAGAAATATATTCTAACCTCCCCATTAGTTCTTTCTGTAATTATCTTAAATTCGTGCCTTTTCATAGTGACTCATGGAAGCACTATCTTTTTTTTAATCTTATCATCTTGAAATCAGTACTTTACCTTCTTAGCTGAAATTAGTGTAAAAGTAAATATGTTGGACATGAGTTTGAATCCAGTCAGATTTGATGAATTTTCTCCTGTCAGTAACTGTGGCACACTGGTTAGCACAGCTGCCTCAAAGCGCCAGAGACCTGGGTTCAATTCCTGGCTTGGGTCACTGTCTGTGTGAAGTTTGCTCGTTCTCCCTGTGTCTGCGTTGGTTTTCTCCCACAGTCTGAAAGATGTTCTGGTTTAGTGCCTGTTGATCCGAACAGGCGCTGGTGTGTGTGGCGACTCGGAGAATTTCACAGTAACTTCACTGCAGTGTTAATGTAAGCCTGCTTATGACTAATAAATAAATTTTAATAATGCTGTTATGTGAAATATAGGAAATCTCAATTCAGTGCCTTGTGGATGTGAATTCACAACTCTGTGCCTGACATTTTGATATCAAACTAACAAAATGTGTCACAACTTTAATAAATAAAATGGATTTGTCTTTTTAGGTATGAGTTCCGCAGTACTGTTGCTGAAGCTCTGGGGATTCCTATGTGGAGAGTAAATATATTACCAGGGAGCCCATCTGCACCCAATACAAGGGGTTGCCAGGAAATCAGATTCTATATGGCAGGCAAGTTCTCAAATCTGTTCTATTTAACAATGGCAATATTTTTGTGAATAAGGAAAGTATTCTAAAGGCATCACAATGTATTTCTCTTCTCTTTTAGCTTTGTTATTTCTTCTCCCAATCCTAGCTCAGTTTCTGTATTTATTCCTTTCCCACTCTTGGGAAGTTCTTCGGGTGGCACGGTAGCACAGTGGCTAGCACTGCTGGGGTTCAATTCCCGCCTTGGGCCACTTGTCTGTGCAGAGTCTGCATGTTCTTCTCGTGTTTCCGTGCGTTTCCTCTGAGTGCTTCGATTTTCTGCCACAGCCCGAAAGACATACTAGTTGGGTGCATGGACTCGAACGGGCGCCAGATTGTGGTGACTAGGGGAATTTCACAGTAACTTCATTGCAGTGTTAATGTGAGCCTTACTTGTGACTAATGAATAAACTTTAACTTTCTTTTGGATGTTTTGTTAAATTAAAGAGACCATCTAAGTATTAATTATTATCGATGTAACCTACAGAATGAAATAGATTTATGTAATACTGTCAAAGTCAGTGAGCTCAATTCCAAAAAAAAGACATGGGGAAATAAATCAGGAATATTCACCTGTATCTAAATCACCAATACCATCAATCATAAATATCAAACATGCCGAAGTTATTTCTGGTACATTTCTGGGGTGAGGTATTATGAATGATGCGTATGCAAAAGGGGTTCCACATTTCCTTCCATTGCCAATGCGTTTGGGTGAATTTTCACTTATTGCTGGGCAGTGATTGATTGACTGCCTGTTTTATTTACTGGCCAATCTCTGTTTTCATCTGTAAAAGTAAGGGATAAAACTGTCAACCAAATCAATACTGGTGTATTGATAACGAAAGTGCATCCCACTGTTTCCATACACTTCTGGCCATGAAGGGGTTAATGTTACACTAATTACAAAGCTCTCATTAGATACACATGGATAACCACTTATAAAGAGAAATTTCAAAAAAGCACAGCATAAGAATGTAAGAACTAGAAGCCCCTTGAGCCCTGTTCTGCCACTCAAAAAGATCATGGCTGATCTTTTCGTGGACTCAGCTCCACTTACCCATCTGCTTACCCTAACCCTTCATTCCTTTACTGTTCAAAACTCTGTCAATCTTCGCCTTAACAACATTTAACAAGGTCACCACAACTGCTTCACTGAACTGTCAACCTTCTGCACCACCAGTTGAATTAAAACAAATAACTTAGCTCAAGGTTAAAGTACAAAGGAATGTGAACTTTTGAATAAAAGCAAATTACTGCGGATGCTGGGATCTGAAACCCAAAGAGAATCTCGGCAGGTCTGGCAGCATCTGTAAGGAGAGAAAAGAGCGATGTTTCGAGTCCAGACAATCCTTTGTTGAATGCATGGAAAGTGGGAGATATTTATACTGCAGGGCGAGGTAATGAAAGATGAGAAAAAAAAGGGAATGGGAAAGCAAAGGGAGTGAAAAAGTAAAAAAAGAGGGGATAAGATAGGGGACGGGGGAAGAAAAATAAAGAAATAAAAGGTAGAGAACAGTAAGAAATTAAATAAGATGAAAACAAACGGGTCAAGATGAGGGTTGAGCTAATCATCTGAAGTTGTTGAATTTGATGTTGAGACCGGAAGGCTGTGAAGTGCCTGGCTGGAAGATGAGATGCTGCTCTTCCAGTTTGCGTTGAAATTCACTGGAACATTGCAGCAGGTCAAGGACAGACATGTGAGCACGGGAGCAGAATTGTGTGTTAAAATGGCAAACAACTGGAAGATCAGGGTCCTGACTGCGCACAGACTGAAGGCACTCAGCAAAGTGATCATCCAGTCTATGTTTGGTCTCTCTGGTGTAGAGGAGACAGCTTTTGAAGATGGAACATGTTGAGCTGCTCCTTCCTAATTTCCTGAAAGAAATCCCTGAAGTGCCTCAGTGAAGATTCAATATGATGCATTGATGATGATAATCTTTCTCAGTTAATTAAGTGATGAATGTACAGAGCCAATTATGGACCATAGTCATTCCGTTTCAAACATCATCCACCACGTGAAAAGCCAAAAAGTGGTTAGAAACGTTTCCGTCCAAAGCTCAGGATCATAACTGAGGACCGATTAGATGTGTTTAACAGAGCGGTCATTTAATCGGAGAATGGTTTCTCTAATATAGTGGAGACTGCACTTTGAGTCTGAAGAACATGTAAATTCCTATTAAAGTTTTAAAGTTTATTTATTAGTTGGCTTACATTAACACTGCAATGAAGTTACTGTGAAAATCCCCTCATCGTCACACTCCGGCGCCTTCATTGCAAGAGGTTTCAAGTACAGGCGCAGGGATGTGTTGTTGCAATTACAGTAAGAAGTGTCACAACACCAAGTTACAGTCCAACAGGTTTATTTGGTAGCACAAGCCACCAGCTTTCAGATTGCTGCCCCTTCATCAGGTAAGGAGCAGTGCTCTGAAAGCTCGTGCTACCAAATACACCTGTTGGACTTCAATCTGGTGTTGTGAGACTTCTTACTGTGTTTACCCCAGTCCAACACCGGCATCTCCGCATCATTGTTGCAATTATACAGGGCGTTGGTGAGGCCACACCTAGAGTATTATGTACAGTTTTGGTCTTTTCTCAGAAAGAATGTTCTTGATCGTGGGGGAATGCAGCAAAGGTTTAGCAGGCTGATTTTGGGGATGGCGGGACTGAGGTATGAGGAGAGATTAGGTTAGGATTATTTTCACTGGAGTTCAGACAAATAAGGGGAGATCTCATAGAGACTTATAAAATTCTAACAGGACTAGACAGGGCAGATGCAGAGGGCACATTCCCGAAGGTGGGGGAGTTCAGAACCAGGGGTCACAGTTTGAGGATTCAAGGTAGACCATTTAGGATGGAGGTGAGGGGACATTTCTTCACCCAAAGAGTGGTGAGCCTGTGGAATTCATTACCACAGGAAGTAGTTGATTCCAAAACATTGAATGTATTCAAGAGGCAGCTGGATATATCACTTGGGACAAAAGTGATCAAAGGTTATAGGAAGAAAGCAGGATTAGGCTATTGAGTTGGAGAATCAGTCATGATTGTGATGAATGGCACAGCAGGCTCAAAGGGCCATATGGACTGCTCCTCCTCCTATCATCTATGTTTTCTATATTTCTATTATTTGTTGCTTTAAAGAGGCTTTAACCTATTTATTTTAAATAGGCTAACATCTCTTAAAATAATCGCCATCAGATTTTTATACTGAAATACGAAACATTCAAATATTACCATTTGTAATCTAATTTCAAACCTTTTGTCATGAGCAAAAGAGATAAGGATGTAATTAAAGATAAGAAAGGCAATCCTAAAATTCAATACATGTAGCATCTAGTTGTTTCGAGAGTTTTACCTCTATCATTTGTCTAAGCACTTATCCAAAAAGTTGGTCATTCTTTATGTGAAGAAGCATTCCCTAATATCTGATGACTTTGGTCCCAGCTTGGGTCACTGTGTGTGTGAAGTTTGCACATTCTCCCCATGTCTGTGTGTGTTTCGTCCAGGTGCTTTAATTTCCTTCTACATTCCGAAGATATGCGGGTCAGGTGGATTAGCCATGTTAAATTCCCCCTTATTGTCAGGGGGCTAGCTAGGGTAAATGCATGGAGTTATGGGGATAGGGCCTGCGTGGGATTGTGGTTGGTGCAGATGGGCTGAACAGCCTTCTTTTTGCACTGTAGGATTCTGTGATTCATGATTGCGTAATTTATTGACCTGAAATCCATAATATTAATACTAGAAATGCCCAAACTGGAAAAGAGTACCATTTCCTAGTGTTGACATTTTAATCTAAAAAATACTTAGCTATCCAAACTTTTGAGATTCAAATCTAATCAGAATAATTTTATTAACACCATAAGACTTAATTTTGAATCTGCTCACACATTGTCAGACAACTGATGGCTCAAAGAGCTGACAGTGGGTTGAGGACACCGGTAAACGTATAATGATATAAATTGGCAAGATGCGAGTTGCCTTATAATTTGTTCCCTGGTGAATTGCTAATCTTAGCCCTATTTTCTCAGGAGGAGGGATTTAAGGCTCCCATAGGGAGGAAGTACTGAGTCAAAAGCCAAGGTACCATACAGCACTGCCAAGAACTCAGTCACAACTGAGTGTAGAGCACTTTCAGCAGAGTCTGGGAAGAAACTGATTGATTTATCTCAGGAATTGGAAATGGAGAAGACACCTAAAAAGAAAAATGTAATTTTTTTTCAACTGCCTGCTGCATATACCCTTGGTCATCTTTGAGTTAATATATAATTGGGTTAATAGGATCTGGGTGGGATTGTTGTCAGTGCAGACTTGATGGCCTCCTTCTGCACTGTAGTGATTTTATGTAGTCAGAGTAATCCTAAGGGAAGATTTTTGGTCACTATCCATCAACAATGTTGTAAACATTGTCAGTTAGAGGAAGTCATCTTGTTATCTACGGAAATCATGAATATATTCTTTTCAAATGTTTTCTTTAATTTTCCAAAACACTGAACCTAAGAAGTCTCCCTGTTGTACGTATGATACTGCTAATGAAGAAAATTATTTTCAGACGAAATCCTTTAATCCTCTTAGTAAACACTAGACATCAGCAATGAAAAATATTTGTTTCTGAATGAATTTATTGGTGGTGACTGGAAGAGATGATATCAGGGGAGGTTTCAATTTCCTTGTGGGATCCGAAGGGAGAGCATTCCCGCTTCTTCTGAATCAGCAGGGAAAGTGAAACAAAATAATAAAAAAACTTATTTGCCTCTTGCGCCCAAGTTTTCTTGGTGGGTTGGCTTAGGGAAAACATACAGCTGCCTTCTGTTCAGGTTGTCAGGTTTTGATGAAGTCACTGTAATTTGATATGCATCAGCTAAAAATGATTCCTCCAGCTTTGGACAGGTCTCTTTGCCACCTGGACTGTTGAACAAGTGAAAATTGCATAAGGACAGCTCTATTATCCAACAGCTCTAAAGCAGATAGAAGACTGTGTCAGTATTAACAAACCACAAAGATACAGGCTAAAATCAACCCAGAGCATCTGACTCAGCTTTGGGAGTTGCTGGGTCCTTCACTATAATTATGTGTTATGAAGTCTCGTGGCATTAGGTCAAACATGTGTAGGAGGTCTTATAGTTCAGTGGTGGTGTCCTAATCCCTGAACCACTACCACATCTGGTCATGAATGATGGTGGACAATTAAACAACTCATGGGAGGCTCCGCAAATATCCTCATCTTCAGTAATGTAGATGTTCAGTACATCTGTGCAAAAGATAAGGCTGAAGCATTTGCTATATTTAGCCAGAAATGCCGTGTGGATTTTGGCCTCTGGAGGTCCTCAGTATCAAGATGCCTGTCTTCAGCCAATTCGATTCACTCCATGGATGGCACGGTAGTTAGCACTGCTGCCTCACAGTGCCAGGACCTGAGTTTGATTCCCAACTTGGGTCACTGTCTGAGCGGAGTTTGCACATTCTCTCTGTGTCTGTGTGGGTTTCCTCCGGGTGCTCCAGTTTTCTCGCACAGTCCTGAAAATGTGTTGGTTAGGCGCATTGGCCGTGCTAAATTCTCCCCAGTGTACCTGGATAGGCACCAGAGTGTGGTGGCTTGGGGATTTTTACAGTAGCTTCATTGCAGTGTTAATGTAAGCCTACTTGTGCCAATAAACACATTAAAAAAAAGTGATATCAAGAAATGGCTGATGACACTACATTCTGCACTGGCTGTGGGCTGTACTATATTCTAGCAATAGGAGTGAAGACTTGTGCTCCAGAACATGTCATGCCTTAGCCAGTACAGCTACAACACTGGCATCTGGTCAGGTACATACACACAAAGCTGGACAAATCCAACCCAGCCAATTAGTGCCCCATCTGTTTACTCTTGTTCATCAGTAATAAAGCAGTGAAAGGTATCAGCAACACTTCTGTGAAGCAGCGCTTACTCAATGATAACCTGCTCACTGACACTTAGTTTGGATTTTGCTAGAGCTACTTGGCTATTGACCTCATTGCAGCCTTGGTTTAAATGTAGACGAGCTGATATCCAGAAGTGAGGTGAGAGTGATGTCAAAGCTGCATTTAACCAAGTGTGGCATCAAGGAGCCCTATCAAAACTGGAATCTGTGGGAATCAGGGGGAAAACTTTCTATTGGTTAGAGTCATACCTGGCACAAATGATGATAGTTGTGGTTGTTGGAGATCAGTCATCTCAGTTCCAGGACATCACTGCAGGAGTTCCTCAGAGTAATGTCTTGGGCCCAATCATTTTCAGCCGCTTTATCATTGAACTTCCTTAAATCCTAAAGATGGAAGTGGGGATGTTCATTAATGATTGCAGAATGTTCAGCACAATTCACAACTTTTCAGATTCTAAAATAGTCCATGTCCAATTGCAACAAGACTTAGACAATATCCAGTCTTGGGCAGATAATTGGCAAGTAACATTTGTGCCACATAAGTGCCAGGCAACAGCCATCTCCATCCAATAAGAGAGAATCTAACCATCACTCTTTGACATTCAATGGCATTATGATTGTTTGAATCCCCCAACATCCTGGGTTTACTCTTGACCAGTATTTCAAGTGGACGAGCCATATAAATACTGTAGCTACAAGAGCAGGTCAGAAGTTGGAATGTTGCAGTGTATAACTCACTTCCTGATTCCCCAAAACCTGTCCACAATCTATAAGTCACAAGTCAAGAATGTGATGGAATACTCTCCACTTGCCTGGATGATTGCAACTCCACAACACTCAAGAAGCCTGACACCATCCAGGACAAAGAAATCCCACTGATTGTCCTCCTTTCCACAAAATTCACTCCCTCCATCACTGATGCACAGTATGTGCCAACTACAAAATGCACAGCAGCAATTCACCAAGGCTTCTTAAACTGCAACTTCCATGAACACTACTGTCTAGAATGGGGGTCTCCAAACTGTAGCTTGTGGGCTACATTCAGCCTGCTGTAGGTTACATCTGCCCTACAGCTAGTGGGGTGGGTATGGGATTCCTGCTGCCGAAAACGTTCCCGCGTCCGGAATCCCACTGCTGACTCAGGGATAGAAGCCACAGGCTGGACTTTTGCTGCCACTCTGTGCGGTGTCTGATGGACCCATGGGAATCGCTGCCCTCTTTACCAGCCTATTGTCCAATCAGAGCTGCCATCCTGTGACTGACAACTCATTAAACTAATCAGTAATTGAGACATCTATTATCTAATTGTCATTTGGCATTTACTGACAGCTGCTTTATCCAATCCTTAAGCTCCATCTGTCTGAAATGAGCGAGAACAATGACAATGACAACAGCAATTCAGACCAATTATAGAGCAATGTGCTCAGCGCCACACCCACATCGTGATTGACATCTGCTGCAGCCAATTGCCATGTGCTGCTGTATTGCAGTCACCAATCGCAATGAATTTAAAATTATTTTGCGCCTTTTTAGAAAAATAACTTTATTGTAAAAGTAACCCTCTAACTTTAAAAACTTTTTTCTCTTTGGCCAGCGAAAATACGTAAAATATACAATGTGGCCCTCGTATTGAAAAGTTTGGAGACCCCTAATCCAGAAGGACAAGGGCAGCTGGCACATGGGAACACCATCATCTGAAAGTTCCCCTCTAAGCCACTCACCAGCCTAACTTGGAAATATATTTCTGTTCCTTCACTGTCACTTGGTCAAAATCTGGAACTCCCTTCCCAACAGCACTGTGGGTGTATCTACACCAAATGGACTGCCACAGTTCAAGAAGACACTCCGCCACCACCTTCAAGGGTAACTAGGGGTGGGCAATGAACGCTGGACTTGCCAGCAAAGCATACATTCTTTAACTGAATATTTTAAAAATGTGTCTGTAGTCCCTGGACACATTGGCTTGCTTTGCTTGGTATTCATTCAGGCTGATGTAGTTCTTGATCTTTACTGAGGACAGTGATATATGGTGAATATATCCTATATGCTAAATTGGTCTCACACTCCCAACTACTTCAGAATGGTATTCTCAAAGAAGATCATCTAAGTCCTGTGAAAGTAACTGTAATTCTTTTAGGATCTGTTCGGCAATCAGTGATTCTGTGCTGGACAGAACTCAATAAACTTCTTCTGCTACATGGAGGGTTACCAGTTGTCTTGTTTCAGCTGTGATGAGGGGGATTTTTAATGCTGTCTAGGCCTTTCCATTTGACTGGAGATAGTGTGGCTAACTCTACACTACACTTTCCAGCATGTGGCTTGCAGCCTTGAATATTATGACATTTCAAGTGTTCATCCATGTACATTTTAAAGATGGAAATTTCCTGTTTCTACTACCCTCCCATAAAATGCATTCCAGATTCCCTCTGGGTGGAAGAATTTTTCTTCAAATTCCCTCTAGACATCCTACCCTCTAGCTTAAAATTGTGCCCCTTTGTTACTGACCCTGTATCTAAAGGGAACAACTGCTTCCTATCCACCCTGTCCATACATTTCATAATCTTATTTAGCTTATAGAATCATAGAATCCATACAGTACAGAAGAGGCCATTCAGCCCATCGAGTCTGCACCAAGCACAATCCCACCCAAGCCCTATCCCTATGACCTCATGCATTTACCTAGCTAGTCTCCCTGACACTAAGGAGCAATTTAACGTGGCCAATACACCTAATTTGCATATCTTTGGACTGTGGGAGGAAACCAGAGCACCGGGAGGAAACCCCCACGCAGACATGGGGAGAAATGCAAATTCCACGCAGACAGTGACCCAAGCCAGGAAACTGGGCCCCTGGCACTGTGAGGTGACATGTTACTCACTGTGTTACCTCTGCTCAAAAGAAAAGAACCCAAGCCTGTCCAACCCTTCCACATAACACATCCCAGGCAACATCCTGGTGAATGTCTTCTCGACCCTTTCCAGTGTGATTACATCCTTGTCTCCTTGACTCTTCAGCAAAGGTATGGCATTGGGCAAAGATCAGAAAATTACACTGCTTATTCTCACAATAGTGCTTGTGTGATTTACCTCAAGTTCAATACAGAATAGGGGTGGAATTCTTTGGCCGTTCACGCGGTGGGATTTTCTGGTCCTGTGGCAGTGAATGTGGATTTAACTAAGCGCCAAGTTCTCCTTGCAGTGGCAGGGGGACATGAATGGCCAGAAAATTCTGGCCTGTAATTTACATGTTTCTCCCCAGTATTCCTAACCTCATCCATCTATATACCCATTTAATCACTAATGGATATTTAAACTTACTATATGATGGATCATTTGGTAAAAATGGGATGTGCCTTGTCTTCCATTATCTGACTACAATCTGATGGAGGTCTCTGAGGGACAATGAGTTCTGCGTTTCTGGAACAACCAGGTTGAGAAGACCCCAGCAGAAATATGGAGCATCATCTGGATGGAGCAGCAATCCAATGGTGATTGCAGCTCCTCTAAAGATCTGGGCTAATTTGTTTTAGTGATGTTAACTGAGGGATGAATGTTGGCCAAGATGCAAGCAGAAACTACCTCCTCTCTTTGAATAGTGCCACAGATCTTTAACTTCCACCTGAGGAGGCCTTGGTTTAATATCTCAACAGAGAAAAAAAAAATCCCTGTGATAGTGCAAGACTGTCTTAGCTCTGTACTAAACAATCAGCTTAAGTCACATGCTCAAGTCTCCAGAATGAGGTTGAATGTCCAACTTCTGGATTCAAATGTGAAATTATAGCCAGAAGTGTTTTCTCCCTCAAAGCTATATCAGTTCTAATTCAGAAATTTCTCTTTTCAGGAAATGTTGATAAGAGCAAACTGGACAAGTTAGCTAACAACGGGAAACTGGGTAAATTCAAGGCCTCCGCCAAATGCACATCAGGTATGGTACTGTTTTGATTTGATTTATTATTGTTGCATGCATCAACATATAGTGAAGAGTATTGTTTCTTGTACGTAAATAGACAAAGCATACTATTCATAGAGAAGAAGAGGAGAGAGAATGTAATGTTAAAGTCATAGCTAGGGTGCAGTGAAAGATCTACTTAATGTGAGATAAGTTTATTGAATAGCTGAATAGCATTGTGAGTACTGGAACAGACAGTGCTGGATATTTGTGTTGCTCTCAGGAGACATGAATCAGGCCATTTCCCCACTTCGTCACCTATGTCCATACCCACCATATCATTGTCTCCTGGAGATGTGAGCAGGTAGAGTTTGGGTTTTCTGATTCCTGATTCCTCAGACAGTGTGAGAGGAGTGTTGACCTAGGAAGGCTGGTTCAAAGATCTTTAGGATGTTTGCCCAACTTTCTAACCTAGATCATATGTTCCCTCAGCCTCACTGACCATAGCCCCTCCATGCCCCCTTATCCTTCCTATTCCTATTCCTTCTATGCCTCACATAGCCATTTACCCAATAGTCCATAGAATCCTTCCAGTGCAGACAGAGATCATCAAGTCTGCATCAACTCTCTGACAGAGTATCTTATCCAGGCTCTTTTCCCCAATCTATCCCTAACCCCACATGGTTATTCATAGAATCATACAATGCAGAAGAGACTCTTTGGCCCATCGAGTCTGCACCAACAAGCAAGAAACATTTGAACTATCACCTAATCCCATTTATCAGCTGCAATACACATTTACAATATTTCGTGACTCAGTTGGGCAGTTGGTTAGTATACTGCCATTTCATCTCTCTCAATTGAAATGTTCTTCCTCTGATAATATGGGTTCCATTTGAAATAAGTTTCTCAACAGTCTCAATCTAATTCCTAGTATTAAAAATGATATAGGTAAAGACTACTTATAACTGAACTCTAATTTCTATCCAGTTGTTAAGATGTATAGTAAAATAGCTTGGATAAAACATAAAATGTTTCACATGAAGAATCATACGATTCTCAGGTTGAGGTTCAAGTGAACTATTTGAGCATTATAAAAGCAAATTCTACATGTAACTCATGCTATTTGGGGTTATGTGGTTCTAACTCAGAGTGCACAATGTTGAAAAATGATCTGTTACTGGTTCTGACATTCACAGTAAGGTTGAATGTAAGGTTACTAAAAAAATTCACATTGTTTTAATATTGGATAGGCTATGTTGGAGTATTAATCAACATAATGTACATCAAAACCTGAGATTTAAAACCTGCAACATGGCTTTGAGGCAAAGGTTGATGGAGTTTTAAGTTCTTTTCTTGAAGTGTGTTGAATTAGCTTTAACCCCAAGATTCCCTATATGGTAAATTCTTGGTCTAAGCTGTGTTGTCAAGAGGATAAACTGAAGGAACCCAGTTCCATCTACAGTTGGAGCTATGAAAGATCAGCAAGCAAGGCATTCTACACATGTAAACAGAGAGAAGAATGAATATCCCTAAACTATCAAACCTTTAAACCTACCTAGTTTTGTTGTGTAAATTGCCTTATTAAATAATATTTGTGGATGATACTAAGATTGGCAGAGTTACAGATAGTGATGAAGATTATCAGAGAATACAGCAGGATATAGATATAGTGGAAAATTGGCCGGGGAAATTGCAGACGGAATTTAATCTGGACAAATGCGAGGTGATGCATTTTGGTAGATCAATTCAGGTAGGAGCTATAAAATAAATGGCAGAACCACCAGGAACATAGACATATATAGAGATCTGGGCAAGCAGGTCTACAGATCCTTAAAAGTGGCAGAACAAGTGGAAAAGATGGTGAAGAAAGCATATGGCATGCTTGCCTTCATTGGTCGGGGCACCGAGTATAAAAGTTGGCAAATTATGTTAGTTATATAAAATAGTGGTGAGGCCACATTTTGGAATATTGTGTCTAATTCTGGTCACCACACTACCAGAAGGATGTGGAAGTTTGGGGAGAGTACAGAAAAGGTTTACAGAGTGTTACTTGATATGGAGGGTATTAGCTATCAGAAGAGACTGAATAAACTGGGATTGTTCTCCTGATATGATGAAGGCTGAGCAGCAATATAATAAAAGTTTATAAATTTATGAGAGGTATAGATAGGATGGACAGTTGGAAGCTTTCTCCCAGGACAGAAATGACAATTCCAAGGGGAAGCACAAGTTCAAGATAAGGAGGAAAGGTTCAGTGGACATGTGCTGGGTAAGTTTTTAACACAGAGAGTGCTGGAGGCCTGGAATGCACTGCCAAATGAGGAGGTTGAGGCAGACACGTTAGCAACATTTAAAACTTATCTGAATAAGCACATGAACTGATTGGGTATGGAGGGATAAAGAGGTTGGTCTTGGTAGGACAATATGATCGGGCAGGCTTGAAGGGTCGGAGGACCTATTCCTGTGCTGTACTGTTCTTTGTTCTTTAAGACATTTCAGCTGCCGACGCACAGATAACAATTTCCACAAAGCCAATTTTCTCTTTTTCTCTTACTAATAAATGGAGTGAATAATTATAATTTCTTTGTGATTTTTAACAGATCCTATCGGCGGAACTCCAGGCCTTCTCCCAAATGTCAAACAATTTATTTTCTGGATACTGACTCTGATAATGCAGCTTGTCCTGTACGCTGTATTTGAATAGATGCATTGCCTATAATGTTAGGCATTAGTGTCAGCACCTCCATCTGGTCCAGAATGCTGGCTTCATGACAGAAGCAAATCATGTCATGCATTGATTGCATTTGAACAAACCCAGGGGTTTTTACTGCTGTTGATTTCCTTAGATTGCACCAAATGGTCCATTCTTAGACTCGCACTTTATTTTCCCATGAATCAATGTCTTGAAATTCGGATCTTCAAATGTTTAGTGCGTGAATACTTTAAAGTTCTTAAGAAATTCATTTGCCTGCTCTTTAAGAAGCAGATTAATACTTTTGCTAAAGCACAGGATAAAGAAACATCATATCGACACAGTAAGCAATCATGCATTAATATTGAAAGATTGTAATTTGAAGGCATCAGATGTCTAAGCATAAAATGATGAACTCAGAGAAATGTGTTTTTGGTAAATATTATACAGAATGTCATAATAAGAACACATGCTTGAATAAAATTTAGGAGTAGATTCTAAACTGAATCTTATATGAACAGGTAGGACATTGGCCAGATCTTATCGGAGAGAAATTGAACAGATATTTAGTTACAAAACCATGCTGGTAAAAGTAGCATGCATTCAACATAATGAAGATTCAAGATGAGCCATGAACTATCTAAGATAAATGTACAGTTTGTGTATGACATTTGCATAGCAATTGATTACATTGAAATGGCCTTCATGCTTGACTTGAAATCCCATTAAGGTTTGTTTTAGTTTTACATATGTACTGTAAAGTTGACTATATAGTTTATTCAATTTAAAATCTAATTCTAATATTGTGTGAGGTGCCCACATGAACGATTAAAAGAAAACAGATGGATATCGTGTCTTTCACAACCTCACAATCCATCCTAAAGTGCTTTACAGCTATTGAAATACTTTTCAAGTGTAGTTACCATTGTAGTGTGGACATAGACAGACATTCTGTGACATTCACACCAAATAATTACCTATCTGATCAAAAATTGCAGCATTCAGCCTGTTCCACTGTAGGTATCAGTTGAAGCCATCTACCCTAACCCAAGCTATTTTGCCTTTCTTGGCTGTTCTTTATAATCTTAGTTTTCACATTTTATCCCATTCTTTGAATGACTACTATTTTTGCTTCAGTGAGTACTTGCTATAAACTTTTAATAGTATTTTGTGAAGAGTTTTTTTTTCCCCTGTGTTCCCCTACATACATCCAGTGATAATTCTGATCCCTTTTTTTATTGAATCCCCAACAATCTTTTACTCACAAACCCTTTCATTATCTTGAAAACTTCCAATAGATTGTGCATAACTTTCTCTTTTTCACTTAAATAAAATTGCCAAAATTTAAAGCTTTTCTTCCAAAGATTAATCTCTTATTACAGGTATGTTGCAACTTCCTTTTCTTGCAAACACCTTTCTTTCAATAGGTTGCCCAAAGACATATGTAGATTTCAACTGTTACATATGATTGTTTTGTTTAATATCAGTACCTTTTGTTTAACATCATTACCTGCAACCCCACATACTTACCCTGCCAATCCCTCTAACCTACGCATCCCCGGAGAGTAAGGGTCATTTAGCATTGCCAATCAACCTAAAATGTATATCTTTGGACTGTGGGTGGAAACCAGAGCACCCAGAGGAAACTCACACAGACATGAGGAGAACATGCAAACTCCACACAGACAGTGACCAAGCTGGGAATCGAACCCAGATCCCTGGAGCTAAGAGGCAGCAGTGCTAACCACTGTGCTACAATGCTGCGCCTACTTTGGAATACAAGATGATGTCTTTGTCTCTATCGCATCTGTAACAATCCTGCCAATGTGCCTGTAATAGCTTTTCTTGCCTTCACATTGACTGCCACAATTCCTAGTCTTTTCAATCTCTGCAGCAATCTTATCCACTTAAAAAACATTTTAGTTGATCACCAGGAGGTTTACCAGGGAAATATTGTCTGTGTATATATTTCATATTGCCAATATATAAACTATTTTATGAGATTTTGAGCCCTATAGTTTAGTCAAATTATTTCCTGGCAATCTTTTTAATCTTGCTTATACAACATTTATTAGCGAAATTAGTAAACCAGCTCCCGAGGTAACTCATGCGTGAAATAAAGTAATGCTGGAGCAATCACAAGTATAATATAATTTTCAGTAACACAAGTCATCCTGACAGAACTCTGTATAAATTTACCAAAGTACTTTTGAGCTCATTGTAGATTCATCCATTTTAGTTATAATGTTTTGCTTTTAATTATATCTGTTGGCTAAACATAAAATATGTTGTGTTTGAGATCGATGCTCTGCTATCCAAAATTAATCGCTGATGTTAACTGATTTTATGTACAGTTATTGATTTTTTAAAAAAATTGTAGATTAGAATATTGCACTTCTATCTTCAAGGAAATTAATGTTGGTTAGCCAGTTTGATTTGTTAAATTCCATTTGTAAGTGACTTACTGGAGAAGCACTGGGAATAATCTGTGTTGTCATTATCTTTGTGTTCAATATTTTAGATGTCACAAACACATAAATTGTTTGGGAATTTGGTAAATTTGTGCATGGATATAAATCTGAAAACAAAAATAAAATCGGGTTTTCGTCTAACACGAGGATTATTTTCGTCTTGCTTGCTTAGGAACATAGCAATGGGAGCAATGGAAGTCTTTAAGCCTCTTGTCTCCTCTCTGCCATTCAGGGAGTTCATGGTGAATCTGCTACCTGCCTTAAAAACTTTGATGAACAAAAATCTGTCATTTTAAATTGTTCTGGCATTGATTGACATTTTCAGAAAAGAACAGCAGCACAACCAAATTTAATCCTAGTTTAAGTCTTAAGTTTATTTAAGGTGAGGCAATGACCTAGTGGCATTAAATCTAGACTATTAATGGAGCTAATGTTCTGGTGATCTGTGTTCGAATCCAGCCACCGCAGATGATGAAATTTGAATTCAGTTAGAAAAAACTGAAATTAAGAATTGACTGATGATCATGAAATCATTGTCAATTGTCGGATAAACCCATTTGGATCACTAATATCCTTCAGGGAAGGCAATCTGTTGTCCTTACCTATTCGGGTACACTGAGAGAAAATTTAGCATGGCCAACCTATCTAACCAACATATCTTCTGACTGTGGGAGGAAACCCACACAGACACAGGGAGTACATGCAGACTCTGGAAAGATAGTCACTCAAGTCGGGAGTCAAACACAGGTCCCTAGCGCTGTAAGGCAGCAGCGCTAACCACTGTGCCTGCGTGCTTCCCATTTGATTCGCACTCAATCACACAATATACCTAATTTATTTTACTTCCGTAAAGTAGGGCATTGAAAATAAGTGTAAGATCCAACCTACAATCTGAGTAACTGTAGGTAATCCTGACAGTCTGTCCCATGTGGTAAAATAATAGATCAGGTGATAATATCTCAATCAGTTAGATCATTGGGAAGTTCATTCACGTCTCTTTCCAAAAGCTATGGGAGGATATTCCAGCCCTTCCAACTAGACAGATATTTTGATGGACAGGACTGGAAAATCCTGGCAAATGGTGAGCCACCTCTGCTGTTGGAAAACATGCCATGGGTGAGGAGAGGGTGGTGGTGCAGAAGCTCCTGCCTTAAGCTGGCTGTTCATTCATTCACCAGCAATGGTAAATACCATAAGGAATTAATGGTTTTCAAGCCATAAATTTCTGGTGGAAAGTTAGTTCAGATTTTATTTAATGCCTGCTCTATCATTCCATTTTCAATAACGGGACAGTCACGATGTAGTCTCAGACTGTAACTGTAATGCACAAATAAGATTAGTAAGAAGTCTCACAACACCAGGTTTAAGTACAATCAGTTTATTTGATAGTAATCCCACAAGCTTTCGGAAATGGTGTTCCTTTTTCAGGTGTGTGGAAGATTCTGTTCAGAAAAAGGCATATTTATATATGCCTTTGGTGTTGTGGGATTTCTTACAGTGTTTAACCCAGTCCAACGCTGGCATCTCTACATCATGACTACAGCACAAATAAGAGACACGGCTGCAATGTCAGTCACCACACTGCCCAAATGTGATTTTTTTAAAAAAAATTACCTCACGTTCTTTTGCTTTATCACAGTCACACAATTAAATCAACTTATCTACTTAGGGAATCTAATGGTTTTGATGATGTTTTAAGTAAGGATAGTGACGCACTGGAAGTAAACTGTGGCTGGGATTTTCATGGGTGCATCATGAGAATTTGAATTATCAGCCATGATTGAATGGCAGAGTGGACTTGATGGGCCGAGTGGTCTAATTGTGCTCCAATGTCTTATGAGCATATGGTCTTATGGGACAAAGAACTTCTTGAGGAGCTGCTCCCCAAATTTTCACGTCCAACCCGCTGCGATGCCCATCTGGAAAGATGTGCCCAGTGTCTTGATCTTACTCATTCCACCCCAAATTTATCGGAGTTCAACAATCTGAAAATGTGAATTAATTTGGAGTTAAAGTAATTAATTTGGAAACAGTGTTTACTGAAGTTATTTTTATGTTCGTCTTTTTCTATTGGATTTCAGGAGCCTGGCTTCCAAACATTTTGTTGGTAGTCCCAATCCTCATTGACTGATGCAGACTAGAATAAAACTGGATTTAACAGTATAAACACTGGATCTCTTCTAGTAAAAGACCAATGTAAGAGGTCCTTGAAGATCAGAATTTGAGTATCCTGTTAATGAACCTATATGCTTTTTCCCACATATAGAGCAACAATCTTATATTCTTTTAATTGAGTTTAATCTTTTGCTGGTGTGATGTAACTGAGGAAGCAGGAAGTCTTGCAACCTTCCATTCAATATTCTTAACATGTGGAGGCTAATTTCAATGTTCCAGCTGGGAACTTTCTCCCTTGTTAAAAGGGACATTGTTAAAGCACAAGAGGGTTGATATGCTCGTAATCCAGGCCACACACTTGAGATCACCAGTGCATTCTATTTGGTTCTCTTCACTTTTCACATTTAAGTATCCATTCATGTGTTTTGTAAAGGGGATAAACTAGTGCCAGAAAAGCTGTGTATATTTTTTTGTTGTGCCAACATCATGTGCAAGTCACACAATAAAGTTTTGGCAACACAAAGTCATGTTTCTGTGTGTACTACTTCAGGTACTTGAATGTTTATAGAAGAAAATGGAAATGTTTGCTCAACACACCTTAGGAAAACTGCATATTCTTAAATTTTAAAGGTTTTTGAAATAATCTTTACAGTGGATAAATGTTTCTTTCTCCCAGACACTCAAATGCAATAGACTTCTACAGATATCATCCTCATTGTCAAATATCCCCGTTGTGTGATTCTTACTGACAAGGAGAATAACTAAAAATGTTAATGTTCTATAGGTTTGGCAGAAGAAAATATGAGGTATTATCAAACAGCATCAAAGTGAACCTGGTGCATGAAAGCAATATGTTTAGTTGTCTTAAAATTATTCCTGCGGTTGGGAACATCTACTTATTTATCGTGACTGGAATTCTCCAGCCATTCATGTCCCACTGCGATGCCAGCGAGAATGGAAAATTTGACTCTCAGCCATATCTCCATTCACTGAAACAAAAACAGAAAATGCTATAAAATCTCAGCAGGTCCGACAGCATCTGTAAAGAGAGGAAAGAACTGATGTTTCGAGTCCCAGTGATCCCTTGTCAAAGTTGACAAAGTGTCTCAGTGGAGGATGTTAAGAGAGTCACAGAGGGTAATTAAGATTTTTTTAAGCCAACATTTGAGTCTGGACCCTTCGTCAGAGCTGAAAGCAAAGAAAATCAAACAAAAATAAGGATGAGAAGAGATAGTTTGTCGTGATAGCAATCATATTAAGGCCAAGGTTGTACGGGCCATATTTGTGAATGAACACACATTTTGTAGGATGCTGCGAAGCAAAGCAAAGCAGTGACAGCTGATCTCTTGGCAAAGTCCTCAAAACCAGAGCTGTGAGTAATGGGAATGACAGCAAATTTAATCGCTAGCAGGTTGGAAAGCATGGGTATTTCGCACAAGGCAATTGGAGAGGTAGCGATACATGTCTCAGTGGAGAATGTTAAGAGAGTCACAGAGGATAACTAAGATTTTTAAGGAGGAGTCAAGCCTCCTTGGCTGCAAGAGATTAGGAAAGGCAATGGGTGAGATTTTCCGGCTGAGCACGCTCCAAAAGCAGAAAATCCCACCCGAGATCAACAGATCTTTGCATGGTCTGCCCTCCTGCCCACTTTGATTCCTGTGGTGGGTGGATGGTAAAACTCCCCCCAATGAGTACTGAAGAATTGGGGTTTGTGAGAGCGAGGGTGAAGATAGGCTTAATGGCAAGGAAGAATAAAAAGGATTGGGCAAAATGGAGAGAAAGGAATAAATAGATGTAAAAGTTCCAGATCTAGAAATACAGCCGAAATGTACATCTGGGAAATGGAGCCACATTGATATTGGGGTAAGATGCTATATCAGAACAATTATATGTATAAAATAATGAGGTAAAGTGAATCAACACATGCATAAAACTGAATTCAACTTCACACATTCATATCATGTTGCACAACTCACAGCAACATTGTGAATTTAAATCAGATTGATAAAAGTGCAGAGCACATCACAGGTTCTAAGGGTTTACTGAAGTAATCATGAAAAGATTTTTCAAAATGCTAAATGTTAGGATTCCTTATAAAATGGACAATATGGGATCATTCTTTATTTAAAGGCAGATTTAGCCGTGCTGGTGGCAGGATTACTATTAGATCACAAGCTAGTGGTGAGCATTTTTAATAGAATAACTGATTCTAGGAGTCCTGGTGGTCTGACCGTCGATACAAACATTCCAAATATGCAGCGTGGCTAACCTCATAAGGAAAAAGAAGCAAAAGCCAGTTGAAATCATTGTCAGTGAACAGGAAGTGAAAATACACTTCGCTTTTCAACACCTGTGTTTCAGTCCAATTTTTAAGCACAAGATATACAGAAATACATTGGCTCTCAATCAGAAATATTATGCTCCAGAAGGTCAATTGGTGAAGGAAGGAATTTCGAGCCAATTTATTCACACTTTCACAAGCACTTACTTAATGAACTGATATTGCTAGCATGAACCTCCTAACCCAACAACCACCTAGTTATGCCATGTATTTTCTTACACGCAGAAGTGAACCCCGGGTTTTACCCACCACCTGAATACCATTAAACACAATTAGTGTTGCGAATATCTAGTTCATGGCTCGTATTAATATTTTAGAGGTAATTTTTTTGTTCTGGAAACATTGGCCTAAAGCGAAGGTAATTAAAATACTGGGCTTTGGAGATTGCCATTAGAAAAGGTGAGCCAAGTTTGTTTAATAAAGTTAAAACAGAAGAGATAGAGCAAGTAGTGGATTAACTTTGCTAAAGAACTGGAGGTGTGACACCTGCAATCCTTACAAGAAGGCAGTCCACAAAGATGGTTTTGTTTTGGAACATAAAACAAAGTTAGTTTAAAAGCATCCAATGGACTCCAAAAAGCTATAAAACCCATTTACTTCATCAGATCAAAGATAAAATTGCAAAGAATGCATAATAAGATGGCACAGTAGTTAGCACTGCTGCCTCATTGCGCCAGGCACCCTGATTCAATTCTGTCTTCAGTTGGCTGTCTTGTGGAGTTTGCACATTCTCCCCATGTCTGAATGGGTTTCCTCCAAATGCTCGGTTTCCTCCCACAGCCCAAAGATCAGTAGGTTAGATTGATTGGTCATGCTAAATTGCCCTTTATTGTCCAAAAATGTGTGGGTTGGGGAAGTTCTTGGGGTAAATCTGTATAATTATGGGGATAGGGTGGGCGAAAGAGATCGGCCTGGGCAAGATGTTCTGTTAGAGAGTTGTTGCAGAATTGATGGGCTGAATGGCTTCCTTCTGCACTGTAGGAGTTTTATGACTCTATGATTCATAATTCTGTGAATTAATCTCAAGGTCTCAAGGGGACCTTCTGCACTGTAGGAGTTTTATGACTCTATGATTCATAATTCTGTGAATTAATCTCAAGATCTCAAGGGGACTTTAACTTTGCTAATATTGATTGGAATAGCTATAGCTCTAGCTCGTTAGAGGGGTCAGTTTTCGTACAGAGTGTGCAGGAAGGTTTTTTGACTCAGTATGTAGATAGGCCAACTAGAGGTGAGGCTACATTGGATTTGGTGCTGGGCAATGAGCCAGACCAGGTGTTAGGCTTGGAAGTTAGTGAACATTTTGGTGATAGTGACCACAATTCGGTTACGTTCACCTTAGTGATGGACAGGGATAGGCATGAAGCTGGGGGCTGTAGTTATAGCTGGGGGAAGGGTAATTATGAGGCCATCAGGAGAGAATTAGGGTGCATAGATTGGACTAGGGAACTACAGGGACTGGGAACATCTGGAATGTGGTGCTTATTCAAGGAGCAGCTGCTGCGAGTCCTTGATAAGTATGTCCCTGTCAGGCAGGGAGGAAATGGACGAGTAAGAGAGCCTTGGTGTACGAAAAGAGTTGATTTGCTGGTTAAGAAGAAAAAGGAGGCTTATGTCAGGATGAGGCTTGAAGGCTCAGGTAGTGCAATGGATAGCTATAGATTAGCTAGGAAGGAGGTAAAAAGTGAATTGAGGAGAGCTAAGAGGGGACACGAGAAGATGTTGGCTGATAGGATTAAGGAGAATCCTAAAGCTTTCTTTCGATATGTTAAGAATAGAAGATTGGTTAGGGCAAGATTAGGGCCAGTCATAGACAGCAGTGGGAAGTTGTGCGTGGAGCCTGAAGAGATTGGTGAGGCACTGAATAAATATTTCTCTTCGGTATTCACGCAGAGTGCTGGAAATGTAGCTGTGGAGAGCACTGAGGTACAGGGTTGCAAATTGGGGAGTATTGTAGTAGATAGGGAGGATGTGTTAGAAATTCTCGAGGGTTTGAAGTTGGATAAGTCCCCTGGGCCGGACGGGATTTACCCTAGGATTCTCTGGGAGGCAAGAGAGGAGATTGCAGAGCCTCTGGCTCTGATCTTCAGGTCCTCGTTGGTTACGGGTGTGGTTCCGGAGGACTGGAGGATGGCGAATGTGGTCCCATTGTTTAAGAAGGGGAAGAGAGACCTTCCTGGGAATTATAGGCCAGTGAGTCTTACTTCTGTGGTGGGCAAGGTATTGGAGAGAATTATTAGGGATAGGATTTATAGTTATTTAGAGAGAAATGAATTGATTGGGGATAGTCAGCATGGTTTCGTGAAGGGTAGGTCATGCCTTACTAACCTCATTGAGTTTTTTGAGAAAGTGACCAGAGAGGTGGATGGGGGTAAGGCGGTTGATGTAGTATATATGGACTTTAGTAAGGCGTTTGATAAGGTGGCCCATGGAAGACTTCTACAGAAAATGCAGATGTGTGGAATAGAGGGTGATTTAGCTAATTGGATTAGGAATTGGCTGGCAGATAGAAGACAGAGGGTGGTGGTTGATGGGAGATATTCATCGTGGAGTTCGGTGACGAGTGGTGTGCCTCAGGGGTCTGTTTTGGGGCCCCTGCTGTTTGTAATTTTTATAAATGATCTGGATGAGGGTATTGAGGGATGGATCAGTAAATTTGCAGATGATACTAAAAGTTGGTGGTGTGGTAGATAGTGAAGAGGGGTGTTTTAGTTTACAGAGTGACTTGGACAAGTTGCAGAGCTGGGCCGAGAGGTGGCAAATGGAGTTTAATGTGGAAAAGTGTGAGGTAATGCACTTTGGCAGGAACAATAAATGTGTAGAGTATAGGGCTAATGGTAGGGCTCTTAATAGTGTTGAGGAACAGAAGGATCTTGGTGTATGTGTCAATAGATCCCTGAAAGTAGGCAGTCAAGTGGATAAAGTTGTTAAGAAGGCATATGGAGTCTTAGCTTTTATTGGTAGGGGGATTGAATTTAGGAGCCGCAGCATCATGTTGCAACTGTACAAAACTCTAGTGCGGCCGCACTTGGAGTATTGTGTGCAGTTCTGGTCGCCACATTATAAGAAAGATGTGGAGGCATTGGAGAGGGTACAGAGGAGGTTTACCAGGATGTTGCCTGGTATGGAGGGCAGGTCCTATGAAGAGAGGTTGAAGGATTTGAGGTTGTTTTCGTTAGAAAGGAGGCGGCTAAGAGGGGATCTTATTGAAGCATATAAGATGATTAGAGGTTTAGATAGGGTGGACAGTGATAGCCTTTTTCCTAGGATGGAGAAAGCTAGCACGAGGGGACACAGCTTTAAATTAAGGGGTATGAGTTATAGGACGGATATCAGAGGTAGGTTCTTTACTCAAAGAGTGATTAGGGAGTGGAATGCCCTGCCTGCAGCTGTTGTAGATGCGCCAAGTTTGGTGGCGTTTAAGAGGTTAGTTGATAAGTATATGGATGAGAAGGGAATGGTTTAGTTAGGAGGGGCATTGCTTTTTATTTTGGTCGGCACAACATCGAAGGCCGAAGGGCCTGTTCTGTGCTGTATTGTTCTATGTTCTATGTCTGTTTGAGAACAGCCCTGAACAGGTTACATTGTAATAGGAATGGTTAGAGCTTTGAGGAGTTCTCTGGTTTTACATTATCTGGGTGTTTGCTGGAGAGTTGCAGTTTGGGCCTCATGTTGTTTACAATCACTGAGAGAAAATAGCCTAAGTAATTGGCAGTTAGACCTGCACTGTAATCACATTAAACTGCCAACTTCATAATTTAATCATGTGAAATGTTGGTGAAGCTTAATCTTAGTTTGAATTTTGTGATGATTGCCTAATTGAAACCAATGGAAGAATCTACAGTGGTGCCCACAGAGTCTTGTGTCAAAGAAAACAACAAGTGGATTAGCTTGCAAGTGTTGGAAAAGTAACCAGAACAAGGTCTGAGGCCTCCAGAGTCCAGAGGTAGTAAATCAACATTTTATTTATGGGAATAGCAGGAGCTGAAAACAGAGGTCCATAGCATACTTATCAATGTTCACAATGAAAATAAATAACTTTAGAATTGATGTGTCTTATAAAAGAATTCTTAGGGAAGTAAGAAGTGAATCTGAGTGCACAACATATGTAGCTGTAGACCATGTTAAATGAAAAGTGCAAGTTTCATTTAAGTATTTTATATACAATAACATTTGTTTATTTTAAAAGAAATCACATTTTGTTGCATAGCTCTATTGGTTAAAATGAGTGTTCAAATTTCTCCTGAAATATTAATAGTCCCTAACCAAATCATATCAATATGGGCGGCATGGTGGCACAGTAGTTAGCACTGTTGTCTCACGGCACCAGAGATGTGGGTTTGATTTCCGGCTTGGGTTACTATTTGTGTGGAGTTTGCATGTTCTTATCATGTCTGCATACTCCCACTTCCTCTCACAGTCTGAAAGACATGCTGGTTAGGTGCATTGACCCAAACAGGCGTCAGAGTGTGGTGATTCGGGGACTTTCACTAACTTCATTGCAATATTAATGTAAGCTTTACTTGTGACAAATAAATTAACTTTAACAATATACAGAAGAGTTTTAATTAAATACAGGTTCTATCTGAGTAAAATAAAAGTCTGGGAAAATTATATTTGCTGTTTAATCAGGCTACAATCAGTAAAACTCTGCCTTCAAATTTTAAACATGCACAAGTTTAGAGTGAAGGTATTTGAATTGCTGGTGTAATGAAAGGTCAAATGACAGTGGACATAATTACACAGTGAATTGTCATTACAAGTGAAAAATCTCCAACAATTTACTTCATGAATCTTTAAATAAACTGTGGAGGTTGATATATTCAGCTGCATTGGATTGAAATCCTTTGATGATTTGCTTATTAATTTACAAAAAACACTAATTCTAAAAGACTTGCCTGATCCTTCTAATTGTTTCAACAACAAATGCAATAAAATGACAACAACAATTAGAGTAAAATCTAACTTCATCATTCACCATGTCAAATGCAGGTGAGGCTTAATCTAGTTTGAATTTTGTGACAAAAAAGAAGCTGGAAGATTGTCTAGCTGAAAAAGTTGGAAGAATCTACAGTGGTCCCCACAGAATCTTGTGTCAAAGAAAGCAACAAATAGATTAGCTCAGAATTATTGGATTAAGGGATATTATTCAAATGAAGTTACCTGTCATTTGAAAATAGCATTCAGTGATCACTTTATATATCACAGTTTCCCAAAATCATGCATTTTATGCACCCCATAATTTGGACAACTTTTGTGTTAGAATCAGTGATTCCTACCAACAATAAAATTTCTGGCATTCTCAGCAGTGCAGGGAATACATTTATTTGAAGGGATATTGTATTGAGGAGAAAATGCTTAGCCAATCTTTCCTGTTCGTCATTGGAAAACAGCTAGAAAGCTGTGCAGAGCACTTTTCAGGGCGAGAAGATACACATATGAGAACATACATGTTATCAGCTTCATGCAGAACCAAAAACAAATCTTACTTAACAATCCCAGATGAAAAAATTATCTTTAAGATTTAACTTTTTGGAGCTTTAATTTTGGCCCTGATTTTACTGGCATGCCCGCGCTGAAATTGGCGTGTGTGAGGCTCACAGAACGGCATTCTCCATTGACCTCGGTGCGATATTACATGCCTTGGTTGGGCATGCCAGTGAAATTCTGGCCTTTAATTCTAAACAGAACCAATGCAAACTAAACTTGAATATACAGGGAAATAACGGTCACTTAAAACAATAGATTACACATTGAATAAAAGAAACAAAAATACAGACCAAAATTCTCCAGCTGTTCATGTCCCACCAGTGCTATCAGAGAACGGAGTATTTGGCGCTCAGCTAAATCTCCGTTCACTGTAACGGGCCCAGAGAATCCCGCCAGCATGAACAGCTGGAGAATTCTGGCCATCGGGTGCAATTCTCCCAAAAGATTCCTAATTCTCTCATATGCCCCATCACTACTGATAGTGAAGATCGAGAATTTGGCGCTCAGCCAAATTTTCATTCACTGCAGTGGGCCTGGAGAATCTTAGCTGTGGATGAGGTCACAGAATTGATTGTTCCCTGTGAGAAAACCAATGAGATTCCCACCTGAGGACAATGGAGATTTCGTTGTTGGACCCTTGCCTGCACCAATTTTGTAGTGGGCGAGATGATAAGAGTTCTGGCCTATGTTTCCATACTTCTGGACCTTGAACTCAAAAAGAATTACAATAATGGATAAACATGATTGCAAACCTTGGATGACGTTATCAAACCAAATACTGATCTAAATAATTAAAAACAAAGTAACTTGATAGTTTAAACCTGAATGTATTCTTTTGTTGGTATTTACAAAAGTTGTAACTTTTAGTGAAAGATTCTTTGAATTATTCCTCACACAGGATCATCTGGTGAAGTAATCCTTGTTACAGCTTTATTGGTTAATGTTTTGTAGTTTCTTTCTGGATTCTTTTATCAGTGCTGACAGGAATTGATCACTGCCCCACCAAAAGAGGAATGTTCCACCGACTCTTTAGTAACAGCAGTAAGGGACAGCTCCTATTCTATTCAGATGCTGTGGAACTAGTTCGCTCCATGTTGCACGATAGAGCATTCATTAGCATTCAATGTAACCCCGTCATTTATTATGCATGCACGTCAGGGGCTCTTGAGCACTGCTTGTTGTGTTATCGTTACTATTAATAGCTGCTGGAGCTGTTGTCAAAATGCGGCCCGGACAATGCTATCTGCTTTTATTATTATTGTTCTTGTGTGAAGTTTGTAGTTATCAAAGTGAGGGATGTAACGGGATATTTCATGACTCTGATCCCTCACATCAAATGACTCGGGCTCAGTAGCCAAAAGAGAAATTGCTGGAAAATCTCAGTAGGTCTGGCAGCATCTGTCAGGAGCAAAAGGAACTGACGTTTCGAGTCCAGATGACTCTTTGTTTCCAGTGGTGCGAAGGCAGATTATTAGAGGCAACAGGGGTAATTGTTAAATGAACCTGAAGTGGAATGAAGGGGAGAAATAAATTCACTTCACGACTTGTCACCAGTTGAAAACCTTGGCCGGAAGCAGATGTGGTAGTAATTTGCAGGAGTGAATGGGACAAACCCTGAATGGGAAAATAAAATGCAGGGCTATGGGCAGAGAGCAAAGGAGTGGGTCTAATTGAATAGCTCTGTGAAGGAGCTGGTAGAAAGTTGATGGGTTGAATGGTGTCCTTCTGTACCATTTCCTGATTCCAAACTGAGAAAATACGTCATAAACTGGAGGTATCAGACAGAGGATTTAAACTTAAACTGTCGCTCTAGGACAAAGTGAAATAGGTACAAACTAATGGGAGACACATTTAGGCCAATTATTAAAAGAGGTGGCAATGGCCTAGTACTATCACTGGACTATTAATCCAGAAACTCAGATAATATTCTGAGAACCCGGGTTTGAAATCCCACCATAGCTGATGATGGAATTTGAATTCCATAAAAAATATCTGGGATCTATTGCTGACCATGAAACCATTGTCAGGGAAACCCATCTGGTTCACTAATGTCATCCTGACCTGACCTGGCCAGGACTCTGGAGTCACAGTAATATGGTTATTTCTCATATGTCTTTGAGCAACTAGGGATGGACAATAAATGTCATGCCCCATGAATGAATAAAAAAATTATTTGCGTGGATTACTTGACATTAAATATCTAAATTCAGATACGATCATGGAGGTAAAAAAAAACTGGAGGAAAAATCTTATAGGGAGAAAATTGGAAGCAGTAATAGAGGAATTGGGACTTTTTGTGTCAAATGGTATTGAGTTATGCTCCATTTTCAATCTATTTCTTTATGACAGTGAGATTCTGGCTGAAGAAAATCCTTTGAGTGTCAATTCCCTATTGTAATAAATCTTTGGAGGTAGAAGTCCCTTCACCAAAATTCCTTTATTTACAATTCCAGTAGCACTGCACTGAATGCTATCAGTCAACAGTCTACCTTCAGGAGCACCAGAGGAACTGACACTTCCAGTTAAATACAAGGAAAAGAGTCCCCAATTGACCCATCAATTGACTCCTTAATTAGGGACATCTTTTTGTATACAACCAAATAAGCAAAATCAAATTAACTTAGGCACAACTCAAAAAGGGCAGCTCCCTAAAAGGATGGGAACCACCTGAAACAAAAGACAAAATGGAAAGGAAACTTAAAACTTCAAATTAAATATGATTAGAGGAATCAATAATATAGTCCAGTCCCTGGGGTGCCCAGCGGGCATGGAAGGCGTCAACATGCTCCCAAACACTGCGTGCTCCCTTTCCAGGGACACCTGGCTGTGAATGTAGCCGTGGTAGAGGGCAGTCAGGGTGGATGGCCTCCTCAGTTACCTGCTGCCTGGACCGGTTGATGAAATGCCTTGCTAGGCCCAGGAGCAGGTTCATGAGAACATTCTTCTTAATTGGGAAGTTCATATTCCAATCAGCCAACTTCAATGGCTTGATTTAAGTCATCACAACTGATACTTCTGCTTATTGAACAAACTACTGATATTGGGCTTCTATTTCTGAGACTCTCAGTGAGGTAGATCTAGGCTGTTGTAACAAAGCCATTCCCAATCACTGTGCATGTCAATAAAAACGAGAATCTGAAGCATGTTGATTCCAAAACAAATTCTGCCCCCTTGTGGCAAGGGATTGGATATTTGGGTGGATACACTTGAAATATTTTTCTTTGTCAAGCTAATCAAATTGCTTGACAAATTGCAATAGAAACAGCATGGACACAACATCAGCAACTTTGTGAAAGTGAGGCGAAAAATTGTAGTGTTAAAAAAAGATGGTGCAACACAGAACACACCAAAAGGCAGATTTCCCTTCAGACGATAAGGGAAAACCAAAAGCCCACACGATGGTGAAAGAACTCTTTGAGGAGACTTCACCTTCTTTCGATGTTTGGATGCCAGTACAGGGACAGGAACAGACTATTAACTCTTCAAATTGAAAAAGTCCATCAATGCCTCTACTTCCTTCGAAGACTAAAGAAGTCTGACATGTCCACTACAACTCTCACTAATTTTCACAGATGAACCATGGAAAGCACAATTTCTAGATGTATCATAGCTTGGTATGGCTCCTGCTTTGACCAAGACCACAAGAAACTACAAAGTACTGCGAATATAGTCCAGTCCATCATGCAAACCAGCTTTCCATCCATTGACTCTGCCTACACTTCCCGCTGTCTGGGAAAAGCAGCCAGCTAAATCAAGGAGCCCACGCACACTAGACATTCTCTCTTCCACCTTCTTCCATTATTTATGTGGATTTGTCATGATTCTCCAGCTGAAGAAATAACAGAGAGTGGCGACACCATGGAAGGATAGGAAGGCAAGGTTGAGAATTTTAGCATTACTAGCCGGAAACCAATGTGGATTGTTGATGGGGAAAGTGAGTGAACGGTACCGGGTTCAAGTCATTATATATATATATGGAAGGTTGAATGTTGGAGGCCAGCATGGGGTGAATTGGACGAGTAAAATCTAGAGACAACAAAGGTATGGATGAGGACAGCAGATAATCTGAGGCAAGGGTGGAGCCAGGTGACGTTACGGAGACAAAAATGGACGGTCTTGACTGATGGTGCAGAATAGTGGCTGAAAGGTCACCTTGGGGTCAGTGTTGGCCCCCGGGTTTGAAACAATTTGGATCAGCTTTTGATAGTAGTTAGGTTGATGGCTGCAATGAATTGCCATGTGACGTAGGTTACGCTGCAACCTAAGAGAATGCCTTTGATCTTTTTTTGTGCAGGAATTTGTTTTGCTTCTTCAGTACTAGATATTAGGCAAGCACTGTAACAGTGGATGGATGAAGAGATGTGCCAGTAACGTAAAGCTGAATAAGAATGTAAGTAGGAGCAGTGATAGAGCATTAGCCCATTAAGCCAGCTTCCCCATTCACCACAATCAGAGCTGATCTTCAGATTGAGTTCTACTTTGCTGCCTTCTTCCCCTACTTCTTGATTCCAAGAGACCAAAAACTAAACTATCTAAGCCTCAATATATGCAACAATGGAACATCAAGGGATCTGGGGTGCAGGTGAACAAGTCTCTGAAGGTGGCAGAGCAAGTGGAGAAGGTTGTGAAGAAAGGATATAGTATGTTAGCCTTTATAGGAAGGGGTATAGAGTACAAGAGCTGGCCTTTAATGTTGCAGTTGCATAAAACATTGGTTAGACCTCATTTGGAATACTGCGTCCAGTTCTGGTCGCCCTACTACTGAAAGGACGTGGAGATTCTGGAGAGAGTGCAGAGGAGGTTTACCAGGATGCTGCCTGGTATGGAAGGTCTGAGTTACGAGGAGAGGTTAGGCAAATTGGGACTGTTTTCCTTAGAAAGACGTAGACTTAGAGGAGATCTAATAGAGGTGTACAAGATTATGAGGGGTATAGATAGAGTAAACAGGGTTAAGCTTTTTCCTAGGATGGACTCAAATAGCACGAGGGGTCACGGGCTTAGGGTGAGGGGGGTAAGGTATAATTTGGATGCTAGAGGGAGTTTTTTCACACAGAGGGTGGTGGGGGTATGGAATGCGCTGCCAAGTAAAGTGGTGGAGGCAGGTACTCTGGAGTTATTTAAGAAATACTTAGATGGGCACATGAACAGAATGGGAATGGAGGGGTATAGAAAACTGATTTAACATAGGGATCATGAGCCTTGGGAGTCCCTGGAAAGTGTGTAAATAGATGATGATATTGATATACTTGTTTTTTATCTTACAGGTGCTTTGGTTCACCTTGTTGTCTAACGAGAGGCATACAAGCGATGGGTCGTGAGAGGGCTGCTCTTGGATTTTTTTCAAGAGTATCCTAGTGCTTCACGTCGTTAGTGTACGCTTGCCCTGGACCATTTGATGGGCAACACGACAGCTCAGTGACTATCGCTGTGCTGTACAGATGCATGGATTTGGACCTGTTTCTGTGGGAGTTTGTGCATTCTCCCCGTGCTTGCGTGTGTTTTCTCCAGGTGCTCCAGTTTCCTCCCACATCCCAAAGATGTGCTCTTAGGCTAATTGGCGGAACAAATTCTCCCTAAATTGTCTCAAATTTGGTTTTTAATCCATAGATCTATAAATATGGACAGGGATCGCGGGTAGAGGTGGGAACATCGGGGTGGCGGTGCGGGCTCGTTGGGCCGAAGGGCCTGTTTCCCGGGCTGCTTTGTTCTTTGTTCTTTGTTTAAATTGTCTTTATGTCAGGGAGATTAGTAGAGTCAACATGTAGGGTTACAGGAATAGGCCTTGGGAGGGATCATTGTCAGCGTAGGCTCGATGGGCCAAGTGGCCTCCTTCTGCACTGTAGGATTACTACGATTGTATGAAAAAAATACAAAAGTCTGTGATCATGTAACAACAGTGTTTTCCAAGCTGCCATCAGACTTTTGATTACATATTAAGTCGATCTTTCTCTACCATGACTGTAATGCTATATTCTGCACTCTCTCGTTTCCTTCTCTATCTATGGTATGCTTTGTCTGTATAGCGTGCAAGAAATAATACTTTTCACTGTATGTTAATGCATGTGACAATAATGAATCAAATCAAATCAAATCAAATCTGTTCCATTCCATTAGATCTTGGCTGATATCCCTGCCCTTCTTCCACATCTATTGGAATGTTTGACTGACAGAAAAACTATTGATCCCAGTTTTTAAAGTTTTCACTTGACCCCCTGTCTTTCACAGTGCTTTGGCGGGGGGAGTTGGGGGGTGGGGTGGAGGGAGGTAGAAAGATACAGTTGAGTAACCTTTGAGCTTTGAAAAAAGGAAGTGGATGGGGATGGGGGAGAGTCATTACTTTGGAGAGGGATCTTAGGATCCAGCGTTCCAAACACAGATGTTATTTTCATTGAATCTGCAAAAGAATTCCAACACTCAAAAATCCCTCAAATAGAAATTAAAGTTCACGTCCTGGACTTGTGGAATCATAGGATCTTGCATTTCAGAAGGAGGCCTTTCAGCCCATCTAATCTGCACCGAACCCAATCCCATCCAGCCACCATAACCCCATGCATTTTCCCGAGCTAATCCTCCTGACACTGAGGGGCAAGTTAGCATGGCCAATGCACCTAATGCACACATCTTTGGCTTCTCTTTGTTTGGTCCACCAACTGAGACTGGATATCACACCCAGAGGCATTGAGAGAGTTGCATATTAACTGCCCACATATTGAAGCATCCTACACGCAGCAAGGCCTTCTGGCTTGGGCTGATGAGTGGCAAGTATCATTTGTGCTACACAAGTGCCAGGCAATGAGCGTCTCCAACAAGACAAGATCTAATCATCACTATTTAACATTTAATAGCATGACCATCAGTATATCCCCCATCATTAAATGTCCTGAGGGGCACCTTTGATCAGAAACTAAAATGGACCAGCCAATTGGGTGGTTCAGTGGTTAAAGCTGCTACCTCACATTGCCAGGGAACCTGGTTTGTATTGGGTCACTGTCTGTGCAGAGTTTGCACATTCTCCCCATGTCTGCATGGGTTTCCTTTGATGCCCTGGTTTCTTCCCACAGTCCGAAAGACATGCTGGCCCGGTGCATTGGCCATGTTGAATTCTCCCTCTGTGCATCCGAACAGGTGTCGGAGTGTGGCGGCTGGGGGTTTTTCACAGCAACTTGATTGCAGTGTTAATGTAAACCTACTTGTGACACTAATAAATAAACTTAAACTTAAAATATAAATTCTTTGGTGACAAAAGCAGATCAGAGATTGGGAATACAGATAATCTGAGTGGGCAAGGGTCTGGCAGATGGAGTACAATGTTGGTAAATGTGAGGTCATCCATTTTGGTAGGAATAACAGCAAAATGGACCCTTATTTTAAATGCTAAGAATTGTAGCATGCTGCTGTGCAGCGGGACCTGGATGTCCTTGTGCATGAATCACAAAAAGTTGATTTGTAGGTGCAGCAGATAATTAGGAAGGTAAATAGAATTTTGTCCTTCATTGCTAGAGGGATGGAGTTTAAAAACAGGGAGGTTATGTTGCAGCTGTATAAGATGGCCCTCCAGGCCACCCCTGGAGTACTGTGTACAGTTTTGTTCTTATTACTTAGGAAAGGGTATATTGGCACTAGAGGGGGTGTAGAAGAGATTCACTAGATTGATTCCAGAGTTGAGAGGATTGGCTTATGAGGAGAGACTGAGAGACTGGGGCTATATTCATTGGAATTCAGAAGAATGCTGGGAGATCTTATAGAAGCACATAGGGTTATGAAGGGAACAGATAAGACAGAAGCAGAGAGGTTGTTTTATTGGCAGGTGAATCTACAGCTAGGGGGCATAGCCTCAAAATACAGGGAAGCAGATTTGAGGAAGAGCTTCTTCAATCCAAAAGGTTGTGAATCCATGGAATTCCGTACCCAGTGAAGCTGTTAAGGCTACCCCATTGAATGTTTTTCAGGCAAGGATGGATATATTTTTGAATAGTAAAAGAATTGAGGGTTATAATGAGCAGGCGGATAAGTGGAATTAAATCCATAAAAAGACCAGCCATCGTCTTATTGAATGATAGAGCAGCCTCGAGGGACGAATGGCCTACTTCTACTCCTTGTTCCTATGTTGTTATGAATTGCAGAGAGTAACCCCTGACTCCAAAAAGACTGTCGCTACCTAATTCACGAGACTTGTCTGGATGTGTGCAGCTCCAAAAATACTCAAGAAATTGGACAACATCCAAGGCTAAACTGCTTGCATGATTGACAGCCCATCCTCCTTCACAGGTGAACTGTGATAGCAATGTGTACCATCTATAAGATGCACAGCTGTGATTTTCTAAATCTTCTTTGACAGCACACTCCAAACCCACGACTACGACCACCTAGAAGGGCCAGAGCAGCAGATACCTGGGAACACCACCATCTGAAGGTGCCCCTGCAATCCACTCACCATCCCAACTTGGAAATATATCGCTGTTCCTTCACTGTTGCTGGGTCAAAATCCAGCAGCATTGTGGGTGTACCTACACCACGTGGACTGCAGAGGTCCAAGAAGACAGTTCACTACCATCTTCTCAAGGGCAATTAGGATGGGTAATAAATGCTGGCCTAGCCAGTGAACCCACAAAACGTGAATGAATGGGAAACAAACATAATCAACCTGAGGTGGGTTCTTTGGCCTCCCATGATTAAGCCCTTGAGGAGGAGCAGTGTTCACGTCCTCAGCAGGAGTGTGATGCTAAGTAGACCTCCATCATTATCGGGGCAGCACAGCTTCTCACACTGCAGGAAGCTGATAATCTCCATCCAAAAGGTTGTTTCTTCGTTCACCAACAATAAAGAATATACTTAGAATGCTGGCTACTTATTTATTTCGCTCAGTCAGTTTAGGTCCAAAGATATTCCTTAATAAAGCTGAAAAGACTGCTTGTCGCGTTCCATTGTGGGAAGTGTCGAGTTCTGGTTTCAAATGCACCATGCAAACATTGACTCCATGGAGATCAGCCAAGACGCTGAACATTGGCAAACATTGAGTCATGAGGTACGATTACAGTAACTGGAGCTCTTCAGCATTGAAAGGTGGCATGGAGATCAGGACCTCAGCGCAGTGTCAATGATGTTAAACTGCACAGATAATGTTAATCAGCATAACACTTCAAACTATGCCAGCATGTCACAAATAGAGAGCTTATCAGTCCACCTGTGTTTTCTCTGTCACAGCTTGTCATGTTCTCTCTATCAGTCTGTCTGTGTTCTTTCTGTCAGTCTGTATACTTTCTGTCACAGTCTATCTGTGTTCTCTCTGTCAGTCTATCTGTGTTCTCTCTGTCAGTCTGTCTCTGATCACTCTGTCAGTCTGTCTGTGTTCTCTCTGTTAGAGTCTATCTCTGTTCTCTCTGTCAGTCTGTCTCTGGTCTCTGTCAGTTTGTCTGTTTTCTCTCTGTCAGAGAATTCGGTGTTCTCTCTCACGGTCTGTCGGTGTTACTTAGAAACATAGAAACTTAGAATAGTGCAGCACAGCACAGGGCCTTTGGCCCTCAATGTTGCGCTGAGCTTTGTCCAAAACCAAGATCAAGCTATCCCACTCCCTATCATTCTGGTGTGCTCCATTGCCTATCTAATAACTGCCTGAAAGTTCCTAAAGTGTCCGACTATCACAGCAGGCAGTCCATTCCACATCCCAACCACTCTCTGAGTAAAGAACCTACCTCGGACATCCCTCCTATATCTCCCACCATGAACGTTATAGTTATGCAGTTAATAACAGCAACATGCACCCAAGGAAATAGTCTCCGAACGTCCACTCTATCTATCGCCCTCATCATTTTATAAACCTCTATTAAGTCACCTCTCATCATCTTCCGCTCTAAAGAGAAAAGCTCTATCTCCCTCAACTTTCATCATAAGACTTACCCTCCAAACCAGGCAGCATCCTGGTAAATCTCCTCTGCACTCTCTCTAATGTTTCCACATCTTCTTATGGTGAGGCACCCATAACTGCACACAATATTCCAAACGTCGTCTCACCAAGGTCCTACACAGTTACAGCATAACCCCAGGGCTCTCAAACTCAAATCTCCCGTTAATAAATGCTAACACACTATAAGCCTTCTTCACGGCTCTATCCACTTGATTGGCAACCTTTAGAGATCTGTGGATATGAATGCCAAGATAGAACATATAGAACATTACAGCACAGAACAGGCCCTTCGGCCTTCGATGTTGCGCCGACCAATATAAAAAGCAATGCCCCTCCAAACTAAACCATTCCCTTCTCTTCCATATACTTATCAACTAACCTCTTAAACGCCACCAAACTTGGCGCATCTACAACCGCTGCAGGCAGGACATTCCACTCCCGAACCACCTTTTGGGTAAAGAACCTGCCTATGATATCCGTCCTATAACTATCACCCCTTAATTTAAAGCTGTGTCCCCTCGTGCTAGCAAAGATCTCTCCGTTCCTTCACATTCCTCAAAACCCTGCTGTTGACCCTGTAATCTGCCCTACTAAAATGAGTCACCTTGCACTTATCAGGGTTAAACTCCATCACCCATTTTTCTGCCCAGCTCTGCATCCTATCAATGTCTCTTTGCAGCCTACAACAGCCCTCTACCTCATCCACTCCTCCACCAATATTGGTGTCACAGCAAATTTACTGACCCACCTTTCAGCTCCCTCCTTCAAGTCATTGATAAAAATCACAAATAGCAGAGGACACAGTACTGGTACACCGCTGGTAACTGGTTTCCAGTCTGAAAATTTTTCATCCACTATCACCTCTGTTTCCTATGAGATAACCAGTTACTTATCCAATCGGCCAAATTTCCCACTATCCCACACCTCCTTACTTTCTTCGTAAGCCTAATGTGGGGAACCTTATCAAATGCCTTACTAAAATGCATGTATACAACAGGAACTGTTCTACCTACATCTATACACTTAGTTATCTCTTCAAAGAATTCAATCAAATTTGTGAGGCAAAACTTACCCTTCACAAATCAGTGCTGACTATCCTGGATTAAGCTGCATCTTTTCAAACGGTCATATATCCTATCCCTGAGGATCTTTTCCATTAACTTACTGACCACCAAAGTAAGACTAACTGGCCTATAATTACCAGGGTAATTCCTATTTCTTTTCTTGAAGAGAGGAACAACATTTGCATTCTCCAGTCCTCTGGTACTATTCCTGTAGACAGTGAGGACCCAAAGATTAAAGCTAAAGGTTCTGCTATCTCATTCCTTGCCTCCCAAAGAATCCTGGGATATATTCCATCTGGCCCAGTGGACGTATTGACCCTCATGTTTTTCAAAATTGCTAATACAGCTTCCCTCACAACATCTACCTCCTCCAGCCTATTAGCCTGTATCACACTATCATCCTCAAAAACATGGCCTTTCTCCTTGGTGAACACTGAAAAATGTATTCATTCAAGACGCCTCCTATCTCTTCTGACTCTATGCACAAGTTCCCACTACTATCCTTGACCAACCCTAACCTCACTCTGATCATCCTTTTATTTCTCACATAAGAATAAAAAGCCTTGGGGTTTGCCTTGATCCAACCCGTTAAGGAATTCTAATGCCCTCTCCTAAACCCTTTTTTTAGCTCATTCCTTGCTACCTTGTAACTCTCAAGTTTCCCAACTGAACCTTGTTTTTTGATACTTACACACGCTTCTTTTTCCCTCTTGACAAAACATTCAACCTCTTTTGTGAACCATGGTTCCCTCACTCGGCCATTTCCTCCCTGCCTGACAGGGACATACCTATCAAGGACACACACTGTATTTGTTTCTTGAACAAGCTCCATTTTTCATTTGTGCCTTTCCCTGACAGTTTCTGTTCCCATCTTATGCTCCCTAATTCTTGCCTAATCACATCATAATTACTCCTCCCCCAATTATAAACCTTGCCCTGTCTTATAGCCCTATCCCTCTCCATTGCAATAACGAAAGACACCAAAGTCTTTCACTATCTTCAAAGTGCTCTCCCAGAAACAAATCTAACACTTGGCCCAGTTCATTATCCAGTATCAAGTCCAGTGTGGTCCAATCTCTTCTCAGCCTTTCCACGTATTGTGTCCAGAAACCCTCCTGTACACATTGCACAAAAACTGCCCCATCTGAACTATTCGACCTATAAAGCTTCCAATCAATATTTGGAAAGTTAAAGTCACCTATGATAACTACTCTGTAACCTCCACACCTATCCATAATCTGCCTTGCACAACTCTTACTATTTGGGGACCTATAAAAAAATTCCTAACATCATGACCTCTCCTTTCCTATTTCAAACTTCAACCCATATTATCTCAGTAGGCAGATCCCCCTCGAATTGCCTTTCAGCAGCCATTAACCTATCGTTGATTTACAATGCTACTCCTTCATCTCTTTTACGACCTTCCCTAGTCTTATTGAAACATCTATACCCTCGAACTTCCAACAACCATTCCTGTCCCTGTTCTGACTATGTCTCCGTAATGGCCACAACATCATAGTCTCAAGTACCAATCTACGCTCCAAGTTTACCTATGTTATTCAGGGTGCTCTTTGTATTGAAGTAGACACACTTCAACCCATCTTCCTGTCTGCCGGTACACTCCTGCGACATTGATACCCTCCTCACTACCTCATTACACTCAACGCTGGCTTCTAGACTACAGCTCGTTTTCCCATCCTCCTGACAAATATGTACTCTATGTCAGACATCTGTGTTGCCCCGTCACAGACTGTGTTCTCTTTGTCATAGTTTGTCTGTGTTCTTTCTGTCACAGATTTTCTGTGTCCTCTCTGTCATAGTCTGTCTGTGTTCTCTCTGTCATAGACTGTGTTCTCTCTATCACAAACTGTCTATGTTCTCTGCCACTGTCTATCTGTTGTTCTCTCTGTCAGTCTGTCTGTGTTCTGTCTGTTACAGTCTGTGTTTTCTCTCTCAGTCTGTTTGTATTCTTTCTTTAAAATTGTCTGTGTTCTTTCTGTCACAGTCTGTCTGTATTTTCTCTGTTACAGTCTGTCTGTGTTCTCTCTGTCACAGTCTGTGTTCTCTGTCACTGTCTGTCTGTATTCTCTTTGTCTGTCTGTGTTCTCTCTGTCAGTCTGTCTCTGGTCACTCTGTCAGTCTGTCTGTGTTCTCTCTGTCACAGTCTATCTGTGTTCTCTGTATTACAGTCTGTCTGTGTTCTCTCTGTCAGTCTATCTGCGTTCTCTCTGTCACTGTCTGTGTTCTCTCTGTCAATCTGCATATGTTCTCTCTGTCACAGTCTGTCTGTGTTCTCTGTGTCACAGTCTGTCTGTTTCTCTCTGTCACAATCTGTCTCTGTTTTCTCTGTCACACTCTGCGCTTTCTTTGTCACAGTCTATGTTCTATCTGTCCATCGGAGTATTTTCTCTGTCAGTATCTGTATGCGCTCTCTGTCACAGTGGGTGATGATGTAGAGATGCTGGTGTTGAACTGGGTAAACACAGTAAGAAGTCTGACAACATCAGATTTAAGTCCAACCGATTTATTTGACAGTAAACTCACAAGCTTTCGAGGCTATCCTCTTCGTCAGGTGAACACCTGGGTGATGACAGTATATGTAATAGGTTTCCTTCTCCATGTTTGAACTGGTACCTTGAGGCTACATTTGGTCTAGTGTCAAAGTTGAGGTCTTCCAGGGCAACTCCCTCTTGACTGTATACTATTCTGCCACCATCTCTAATAGGTCAATCCTGCTGTTGAGCAGGCATGCCTTTATAATGATGTCTAGGACATTTTCCACAAGGTATGCTTCTGTGAGTATGTTTATGTCAAGTTGTTGCTTGACTAGTCTGCCTGACAGCTCTCCCCCAGCTGTTAAAAGTGGGTATTTGTCAAGGGCTGGGTTTACTCTTGTCAATTCTGGTGCCTAAGTTGATGCTAGGTGTTCCTCTATACACTTTCATTCCTTCTAAATCTTCTGGCAGTTTGATAACTGAATGGTTTGCTAGACCTTTTAAGAGGGCATTTAAGAGTCAACCACATTGCTGTGGGTCTGAAGTGACACGTAGGCTGGACCAGGTAAAGATGACAGTTTTCCTTCCTTAAAGGACATTGGTGAACGAGATGGGGTTTTCCAACAATTGACAATGGTTTCATGGTCAGCATTGGACCATTTCTTGGAAATCATTATTGATTGAGTTCAAATTCTGCTGTCTGCTGTGCATTCCATGAATCTCAGGATTGTAATCCAGTGACATCATCAGTGCACCATCACCTCCTGTTAAATTATTGACAAGATAGCTGTAAAGATACAAAAGATGTGTCTGCAGGAAGTGGGTACGGCGGAATGGTGACCAGCTGCTACCTGAAAGCAAAGAGAATGTTGCGAATCAAACCAAAACAAGCAGAAGAAATCAAGTGGGGAGGTGATAATTGTCGGAAATTGTTGAGCTCAATATTCAGTTAGAAAGTTGCAGCGTGCCTAACTGAAAAATGAAATGCTGTTCTTCAGACTTATTTTGAGATTCATTGGCACAGTGACAATGGCACATTGAGCTCCCACCTCTGGCTGACACCATAAGAAAGCCTATAAATGCCTCTACTTTCTCAGAAAACTAAGGAAATTTGACAGCTACGACTCTCACCAACTTTTACAGATGCACCGTAGAAAGCATTCTTCCTGACTGGATCACAGTTTGGAATGGCCAAGACCGCAAGAAAATACAAAAGATTGTGAATATAGCCCAGTGCATCATGCAAACCAACCTCCCATCCATTGACTCTGTCTACGCTTCCCGCTGCGTCAGAAAAACAGCCAGCACAATTAAGGGTCACATGCATCCTGGTCATTCTTTCTTCCATTTCCTTCTGCCTGGAAAAAGATATAGAAGTCTGAGGTCACTTACCAACCGACTCAAGAACAGCTTCCTTCCTGCTGCTGTCAAATTTTTTGAATGGATTTTTTTGCATTAAGTTAATCTTTCTCTACATCTTAGCAATGACTGAAATGCTACATTCAGCATTCTCTCGTTTCCTTCTCTATGAACTGTATGCTTTGTCTGTTAAGCGTGTAATAAACAATATTTTTCACTGTATGTTAATACATGTGACAATAACAAATCAAATCAACTGTTATTTTAAATCTTCATCTAGATTTCATGCTGGCGTCTCTGTCCTCAGCTGTGAAAATACTTCTGTCATCTCAGTCTCTCCTTTCACCCGATTGTTTGGCCTTCCTTTTGCCCTCATCCCACCCACCCATTGCTCAAAACCTGTATTACATTTTCAACTTTTCTCAGTCTTGATAATATCACAGACCTGAAACATTGGATAAGATTCTGTGGCCTTGTTCATTCTGAAACTGTAAAAATCCCACCCATATCCCTTTCCTGCTCCAATTCCGTGGCGGTAGTGGGGGCAGAGTAAAATTCTAGCTGTTGACTTTATTTTCTGCTTTAGAGTTGATGCCTGGCCTGCTGTGCATTTCCAGCTTTTTAAAAATTATTGGCTGTTAGGAAGATGTTTCCTTCGATGGATGCTGTTTACATTGTAACCAAAGAAAGAAACGTTTACATGTGAACACCCAAATTGGGAGCAAGAGTAGGCCATTTGGCCCCTCGACCCTATTCCAATAAGATCATGGCAGATTTTAGGTGGATTGGCTATGCTAAAGTGTCCAAAGATGTGTAGGTTGGATGGATAAGCCTCAGTAAATGTTCTGGCTTATGAGGATATGCTGGGGAACCTGGATCAGATGCTCTGTCAATCAGTGCAGATTTGAATGGCCTCCTTCTGCATGTAAGGACCCTATGGTTCTGGCCTCAAGTCCACATTCCCATATACAACTTCAGACTGCCTTTTGTTAATTAAGAACCCATGTTTCTCTGCCTTAAAATTATTCAATGGGCAGCACAATGGTTAGTACTGCTGCCTCACAGCTCTAGGGACCCAGGTTTGATTCTCGGCTTGGATCTATTTAGTGTTTGCACATTCTCCCTGTGTCTGTGTGGGTTTCCTCCAGGTGCTCTGGTTTCTTCCCATAGTCCAAAGATGTGCGGGTTAGGTAGATTGACCTTGCTAAGTTGCCCATAGTGTTCCGGGATGTGTAGATTAGAGCGATTAGCACGGAAATGTGTTGGGTAGCTGGGGATAGGGTCTGGGGTGGGATTATTGTCACTACAGACTCAATGGGCTGAATGGTCTCCTTCTGCACTGAACGGTTCCTACGGACCCAGTCTTTGCTGGTGAGGAGAATTCCACAGATCAACAACACTAGGAGAAAAACATTCTTCTGAAATGGGAGACTCTTATTTTTGAACTGCATCCCTGGTCCTCCAATAATATTGAGCCATTGGACATTAACCAGGTTTTTAAACTCAGGAAAAACAGTTCCCAACTGGACACTCATTTCAATGTCAATAAACTGATATGGTTCTGGATATTTTTCATTGCTCGGATAGTTTTTACACACGGGAAGTTATCTGTATCTATTCCATAGTGAGAAGTGGCCCTTGTGGAAGTCCAGTTCAGATGTTAATTTCATTGCCACTAGATTTGTTTCTACCGCGCATGTGTCGGGCTCCACGGCTGTGGGCATGCGCGGATCAGCTGCCTGTCCCTCCCTCTCGCTGTGGTGACACGCATGCGTACATTTACAGAGATGACACGCGCACGACGGACATCTATCGACTGACGTCATTTAGAAATGGCGGCGCCCAGGAGGTGAATCAAAACGCAATAGAGACCCAGAATCAGGTTGGTAACGGGAGAAGGCGGATCGAGCTCGGTCCGGGGCGCTGAGAGTGTCTCAGTTTCACTCACTGATCCTCCCTCACTCACTGATCGACCAACACTCACTGATTCTCATTCACTCACTCACTCACTCATTGACCCTCACTCACTCACTGATTGACCAATACTCACTGACTCTCATTGACTCACTCACTCACTGATTGACGTTCACTCACTGATCGACCAACACTCACTGACTCTCATTCACTCACTCACTCACTCATTGACCCTCACTCACTCACTGATTGACCAATACTCACTGACTCTCATTGACTCACTCACTCACTCATTGACCCTCACTCCCTCACTGATTGACGTTCACTCACTGATCGACCAACACTCACTGACTCTCATTCACTCACTCACTCATTGACCCTCACTCACTTACTGACCCTCACTCACTCACTGATTGATGCTCACTCACTGATCGACCAACACTCATTGACTCTCATTCAGTCAGTCACTCACTCACTCACTGATTGACTCTCACTCACTCACTGATCGACCAACACTCACTGACTCTCATTCACTCACTCACTCACTCATTGACCATCACTCACTCACTGACCTCACTCACTCACAGATTGACGTTCACTCACTGATCGACCAACACTCACTGACTCTCATTGACTCACTCACTCACTTATTGACCCTCACTCACTCACTGACCCTCACTCACTCACTGACCCTCACTCACACTCACTGATTGACGCTCACTCACTCATCAACCAACACTCACTGACTCTCATTTAGTCGCTCACTCAATCATTGATCCTCACTCACTCAGTCACTGATTGATGCTCATTCACTGACCGACCAACACTTATTCACTGACTGACTGTCACTCACTCATTGACTGTCACTCACCCCCTCACTGATCCTCCCTCATCCAGTGATCCCCCCATCACTCACTCACTGATGATCTGATCCACTCACTCACTGAAGGATCATCTAGTGAAGCTTTGTGGATGGAACTAAGAAGTTAGAAAGGGATGATGACCTCATTGAGGTTGTACTATAGGCCCCCAAATACTCATAGAACCATAGAAATCCTACAGTGCAGAAAGAGGCCATCTGGCCCATGAAGTCTGCACCACTCACAATCCCACCCAAGCCCTATTCCCATTTACGTACCCACTAATCTCTCTAATCTATGCATCTCAGGACACTAAGGGGCAATTTTAGCATGACCAATCGACCTAACCCACACATCTTTGAAGTGTGAGAGAAAACCAGAGCACCTGAAGGAAACCCATGCAGACAGGTGGAGAACATGCAAACTCCACACAGACAGTGACCCAAGCCGGGAATTGAACCCAGGTCCCTGGAACCGTGAAGCAGCAGTGCTAACCACTATGTTACCGTGCTGCTCTGGAATTCCAGTCAACGGAAAGTAGAAGAACAAATATTTAGAGATATTGGGAAGATTTGCAGGACTAATAGTGTTGTCATAGTAGGGGATTTTAATTCTCCTAGCATAGACTGCAACTGCCATAGTGTTAAGAGCTGAGATTGTTAAGTGTATTCAGAAAAGCTGAATGTGGGGGTTCTACTCACGAAAGGCAAAACTAGACCTACTGTTGTGAAATAGGGCAGGACAAGTGATTAAGGTGACGGTGGGGGCCCACTTTGGCACCAGTGACCATAATTCAGTTAACTTTAAAATAGTTATGGAAAGGGACAAAACTGGTGCAGGTTGTTAATTGGGGCAAGGCGAGTTTAGCTGGAATTAGACAGGAGCTTTCACAGGTTGATTGGAGTAGCTTGTTTGAGGAAGAAAGGATCTTGGCAAATGGAAGGCCTTTAAAAGTGAAATGGTTAGAGTTCAGGGGTCTGTGTGTTCCTGTTAGGGTGAAGAATAAGGCTGGCAGGAGTAGGCAACCATGGATGACAAAATATGTTGAGGTTTTGGCCCAGGAAAAGAAGGAGGCATGGCTTGGGAACGAGCAGCTGGAATCAAGGGATTCCTCGCAGGTGTACAGCGTTTACAGGAGTATACTCAAGAAGGAAATTAGCAGGGCAAAAAAGGGGCATGAGGTAGCTTTGGCTGAGACGATTAAGGTGAATTCAAAGGGATTCTTTTAAGTATATTAAAAGAAAAAGAATAACTAGTGAGAGAATAGGACTCTTCAGGGACCAAAGTGCACATATATGTGTGGAACTGCAGGAGATGGTCAAGATTCTCAATGAATATTTCTGCTCTGTGTTTACCATGGAAAAAGACAGTTATCAGCATCTGATCCCCTCCTGGCTACAGAGGCTGGGCCTGACTTCTCCAAAGCATCCATCATCTATAAAGCACAAGTCAAGATTGGCTGTCTGTTTCCTTGGAAACATATAAAAGACATATCTTTTGACGGTTCAGAGAATTTTTTTGTATTCAGAAGCACCTGAGTATTCTTTTACATGAGTCACAGAAAGTTAATATTGAAGTCTGATTTCAAGAAGAAATTAGATATGTCTCTTGGGGCTCAAAGGACCATGGGATATGGGGGGAAGTGAAGGATCAGGATATTGAATTTGATAATCAGCCGTGATTAAAATGAATGGCGGAACAGGCTTGAAGGGCTTACTCCTGCTTCTAATTTTTATATTTTTAGATACAGCAAGCAATTAGGAATTCAAATTGTGCATTTCTCACAAAACAATTGGATGTCTAGAGTAAACAAGTCTTACTACAATTATACAGGACATTGATGAGACCAGACCTCTTGGATTGTTACAGCTTTGCCCTCCGAACCTGAGGGTGGAGACACTTACCCTAGAGGAAGTGCAACAACGGTGTATAAAACTGGCTCTGTGATGAAGGCATTGTCTGAAGAGAAGCAATTGTGTAGGTAAGACTTATGTTCCCCAAAGTGTAGACAAATGGAGGTCTCATTGAATTTTTCGTATTCTCTGTGCTGATGAACTCAGTCGTTAAGTATATTCCAGATAGAGCTGAATAGATTTCTTAGGCTCTAACGGAGATGGATATGACATGGGTAGATGGAATTCAGGTTGAGGATGAGCCATGATTCTTGTTGAATAACAGAGTAGATTCGAACAGCTACTTCAGATCCAATCTCTCCTGCTTTTGTGAGTGATAGGAATTTTTTTTGCCCAATTATCTGCCCAAGCTTGCATATTGCCCCGATCTCACTCCATGTGGGCCCATTTGCTTCATAATGCGAGTGGTTTTGAACATTGCTCAATCATAGAAAACACCCCATGATTGCCCTTCAGATGGTCATTGATGAAGCAGCCAAAAATGGTTGGGCCTAGGACAGTATCCTGAGGAACACATGTAGTGATGTCCTGGAGCTGAGGAAACTGACTTCTATGAACAACAATCATCATCTTTTATGCCAGGTATGACTCCAGCCAGTGGAGAGTCTTCCCTGATATCCATTGAGTCTTATTAGGGCTCATTCAAGTATTGTTACAATTGTATAATTCTTTGGTGAGACTTCACTCAGAGTACTGTGTTCAGATTTGGTCGCCACCTTTGAAGAAGGATGTGGTGGCATTGGAGGCGGTTCAGATGTTCACTAGATTGATTCCAAGTTTGAAGGAGCTTTCATATGAGGAGCGATTGAATAGAAGTACAGAAGAACGAGGGGCTTTGATTGAGGTATATAAAATAGTCAACGGGATTGATAAAGTAAATGTTAACCAAATGTTCCCCCTACTAGAACAGTCTAGGACAAGAGGTCAGAGTTGCAAAATAAGGGGAGGTTCAAGGCAGAGATAAGATGAAGCTACTTTTTACAGAGGGTTGTGAATCTATGGAACTCACTTCCCCAGAGTTTAGTCGATACAGAATCAATCAAGGATTCAAGAAAATCCTTTTTTGTGGGGGTGTGGAATGCACTGCCGAGTAAGGTGGTGGGAGCAGGCACGCTGGGGCTGTTTAAGGGTCTCTTGGACAGCCACATGAGCGGTATGCAGATAGAGGGATATATTAGGACTGTTTAACTACGGCTTTTTTCCACAGGTAATTCGGTCCATACTTTGAGCATGCATTTGGCAGGTGGTGCGGGTACAGCTCTTGGATGTTGATTCATGGGTTGCCTGGTACCTCATGTCGTAAATGAGTGCTTTATGTGGACCATCTGAAGGGCACCATGACAGCTCAGAGACTATCGATGTGGCTGTGCAGACACTTGGAATTGGGCCGGTGTCTGCGGGAGTTTGCGCGTTCTCCCCGTGGTTGCGTGGGTTTTCTCCGGGCACTCCGGTTTCCTCCCACAACCCAAAAATTCGCTCTTAGGCTGATTGGGAAACAATTTGTCCCTATAGTGAGAGTCTTCCATATTAGGAATAACCTAAATCTATAATAGGATAATGGAATTGCTACTATATAGTTATGACGGCGGCGCGGGCTCGTTGGGCCGAAGGGCCTGTTTCCCGTGCTGTGTTGCTCTTAAAAAAAAAATAGATAAACTTTTGATCAAAAGCGGCATAAAGGGCAATGGGGAAAAGGCAAGGAAGTGGAGTTAGGATGAGATGGAGACCAGCCATGATCATATGCATCAGCGTGGGCTCAGAGAGCTGAATTTCCTACTCTCACTCCTAATTCCTGTATTCCTATTAAAACTTTACTTGGTCAAATGTTGCTTTGTTAAGAGCATTCATTGTCACCTAGCCTCTTGAGTTCAAGCTCTTATGTTCATGTTTGGACCAAAGTTGTAATGAGATCCGTAGCTGGGTGGTATTAGTGTAACTGAGTATCAGTGAGCATGTTGTTGCTGTTTTTAGAAGTGCTGCTTGATAGTACTGTTAACGACCCTCTCTGCTGATAATCGAGAGCGAACATATAGGGTAGTAATTATTCAAATTGGGTTTGTTCTGATTTTGTGGATTGATTATGTGAATATTATTCACTTTATGCTTGAAAAATATAATTTTGCCTGTTCTCAATTAATCTCTCATTTTGCAATCTTTTGCTTCGCTGTGGCAATTTATTTGATGAGGTCTTATCTCAAGGGGCTTTGAATGTAGTGATACTTAACTGTGATGCCACACAGGTGGACTATTTATTTCTACTACTGATGCGTGCTGCTTGTATCTTTTTGTGGTTATATCTGTTCCTGAATATCTTTGATCAGACAGAGCTACACCTAAGAAGTTCCATTGTGGAATATGCAGTCTCTGTAAGTGCAAATGCAGTCTCACTAATGTGAATTTTACAGTTCTGGTCCTTTCTTCATCAAGATAGTGGACCTGATGTTGAGAGTTTGTATAAGTTAGGCTGAGAATTTTGCTTTGCTTTACTCCTCTGTGGTGTCAATCCTCAACTCAAGAGCATTGGTCGGATATCAGAAAAGGTGTCACCTCCTAGATTGCCTTTATAGCTTTGCAGTTAGTGTGAAACTTTATCCAACTCTCCAAAGAGGACTGGGAAGGTGGAAAAAGCAGTGCATTATGTTCTTAAGAATTGAACCTTGGAAACAAGTCTGATTGCTGCAAGCTGGCGAGAGATCAGAACAGCAATTGTGATGTATTATTTTAAGAGCATGTTTACTTTACAGTGTACTTGTGTGGTATTTTTCCTTTTTAGCCCTAGGGTAAAAGCAGCGAATTGTGAACTCTTGCTCAGACACACTTTGCTTTTGGTTTTGTTTCTCTGAACTGCGGTTGAAGTTTTCTCCCTTTCTGCAGCATAAAACAGGCCCAGTCCTGTGATGTGCAACCAAGATATTGCCTTGGTGCCTGTTTATATCTTAACCTTTGTAGAATCCTACCGCGCTGAAGGCAGCCATTTGGCCCATTGAGTCTGCTCTAACCAAAATCCCATCCAGGCTCTATCCTCATAACCCCATGCATTTATCTTAGCTAGTTCCTCTGACACTAAGGGGCAATTCAACATGGCCAATCCACCTAACCCACACATCTTTTGGACTGTGGAAGGAAACCGAAGCACCTGGAGGAAACTCACGTAGACACGGGGAGAATGTGCAAACTCCACACAGACAGTGAGCCAAGCTGGGAATCGAACACGGGTCCCTGGCACTGTGAGGCAGCAGCTCTAACCACTGTGCTACAATGCTACCTATATTGTTGATGTCTGTGCGAACCCTCGATGCCAGATATTGCCATTTATTTTAAACAGCACAGCCCTACATCAGGAAGTGTAGAGGAAAGACTGAGCTAAGACAGAATGATTCAGCCATTTTGACCGAACCTGACTTGAAAGTCTCAGTTCATTACGAAGCAATTGGTAAACTTTGCTACAGTTACAGACAGTGGTTTCTAAAATGTTTTACTCAATCGCTAGGCTGCTCTGGAAAAAGTTACTATTGTACATAATGCAGCCAGGAGCTAGATAGAAAGTCCTTCACACAGAACTCTATTGAATATGATTTTATTTTTACCAATGCCACCTCTTCCCTCCCTCCTCCCTCATTCCCCCGCTCTCATGGGCTTTCCCTGATTGTATAATATGGGCCACTGAGTGTGTGGACAGGCTGACCAGCTGTCTGCTTCTCTGTTTACTCTGACTCTGCTCCAAATGACAAGGCCAACTCTGTTTCTGCCTCCTCAGGATGAAGCAGCAGAGATCAGAAGCCCACTGTTCTGTCTAACTTTACGGCATTTTGCACTCCTGTGTCACTGCCCTAATGTATTGTCCTGTGATGTATTAGCTGAATGCATTGCGGGTACGCAGGTTAAAGTTTAAAAAAAACAAAAGCGTGAAAGGAATTAAAAGATATTATACAAGAAGAAAGAAATAAAGATCTGCATTTATTTGGCACTTTTCGCAACCACTGGATATCTCAAAGCACTTTACATCCAATGGTGTGTTTTTGAAGTGTGGTCAAGATTAGGCTGTGTTGTTATACTTTTTACATATGTCAGGATAGAGGGACATATCAGAGCACATTGCTTTCAATGCATTTTTTTTTGAGTTACAGTCACGGTTTTGTTGATGGCTGCCAAAAATGCACACAGCAAGATCCCAAAAACTGAAATGTTTCACTAATATTTTAGGTCAAGTTGGTTGAGAGAGAATTGTTGATTAAGACGTCATGAGGACTCCATGCTGTTTTTCCAAAGGGATGCCAAGATATTTTTCAACCTGCTTGAGGGAGCACTTGGAGCCTCGCTTTCAATATCTCAGCCAAAAAGTATCCCCAACCAACAGTGTAGCCGTCTTTCACAACTGCAGTGAGATTCGTTTATTAGTATCACAAGTAGGCTTACATTAACACTACAATGAAATTACTGTTAAAATCCCTGAGGCGCCACACTCTGGCACCTGTTCGGGTACACTGAGGGAGAATTTAACATGGCTAATGCACTAACCAGCATGTCTTTCGGACTGTGGGAAGAAATCAGAGAGCACCCAGAGGAAACCTACGCAGACATGGGGAGAATGTGTAAACTCCACACAGTCACCCAAGTCAGGTATCGAAACCTGGTCCCTGGCACTGTGAGGCAGCATTGCTAACCACTGTACCATTGATTGTGTGCTCAAGTAGCTGGAGTCTGTCTTGCACCCAAATGCTGTGACTGTTAGCCTGATTCTAACTGAGACTTAAATGTGAGAGGATCTGCTTATGACATTCAGTAATTAGATGGAAAAAAAAGCTTGAACATTTTTACATTAATTTTGCAGAATGCACAGCAGGGAATAGTATAATAATTCAGTTTATCCAACCATGCTATAGTTTTAAGAATTGTGAATTCAGCTAATTGAAATAGTTTAATCATTTACTTGAATTATTGTGCAGAAGATCTGAATTGATTATAGTAACAAGTTGTGCTGAATTTGGTGGCTCGTTTGGCAGCTCATGTAATGCGTGATACTATTTGAGATAAAATGCAGCATAGTCTCAGTGACAGCTTGCACAATGCTCAGTGCAATCAGCCTGGTTGAACAAGTAAGGGATTTACTTGTGAGTTAAAAACCTGAAGTTATGAGCCGGTAATTCCACAATAAAGTCGCACATGAGATCTGACACTGCAATTTGGTGCTTCCTTCTCCAGGATCCAAAATCTGTAGCAAGAGAATAGTATAAATTATAATCATCCCTCCTCCCAACTTACTGGATTAACCTGACAGTAAAATAGCATTTCACAATAATGGCCCTTGAACAAGTTTATTGTGGTTGAGGTTTAATGTATTACAGATTTAGGTGCTGCCTTATGCTGCATAAGGGAAAAAAAAGAATGATAATGGATAGGCACATGGATTTTGTCTGATAAAGGGCAAGGACATATCAAGATTTTGCTAATGTTGCGCTTCTGACATCTCAAGACACTTGCACTCTCTCTAAAACATGGCTGGTGAAGGTAAGGGAGCTGTACTTGATGATTTAAAATTCTTTTAAGAACAAAACGTGTTCAAAGTTCATTGCATTTTGATTCAGAATTATGCAAGATTGTTAAAGGTTTGCATCAGAGCTAAGGTGTTATCAAGGAAAATTCGGAGGTGATACCTGTTGGACGGGTTGTTACCCAGGTTGATGTTTTGACACTACTGCGTTAAACCTATGAGCTTAAAGGAAACTGTTAATAGAAAAAATTGCCTTGCATTTATACGGTGCCCTTCATCTTTGCAGTGCTCTGGAGAAAAGGGTGGGGGGAACAGGAATAGATGAGTTGCTCTTGCAGAGAGCTGGCACAAACCTGATGGGCTGAGTGGCAGCCTACTGTGCTGTAACCATTCTGAGATTCTCTGACTGCTCCAGATCACTTACTGCCACTGAAGCACTTTTGAAATGCGGCCACTGTTGTCTTGTTGGAAATGGCTCACGACCAGTTCCCACAAACAGCGATGTGGTCACGTAATCTCTTTCAGTTCCAATAATGAGCTGAATATTCTCTGCAAAAGGTATTGCATAAATGGGAAGGGAAGTAGCTGAGAGTTGGAAAGAGGTAGATTCTTGCTTGAGGAAGAGGCTGATCTCAACAATGCACACATTGCATGCGTTATTTCATTAGGAACAATTAGTTCTGCCTGAGGTTGCGCCATGACAGGGAGACTTGGGTACAAGCATTAAGATGCAAGCTTATTATCAGAAGGCACTTGCTGTCATACTGAACAATCAATATCTGGGATGGTTAAAGGCTGCAGCTTGGCCTCAACAGCTCCAGGGAAATCAGCCACACAATTTATCACATATTGATCAGACATCCCTGGGAGTGTTTGCAAAATTATATTTTAACCCGTCTTTTCGATGAAATGTTAAACCAATGTCTTGTTTAAGATGAAGGATCCCATGGCACTATTTGAATAAACAGCATGAGGGTTCTCCTTGGTGTTCCGAACAATATTCTTTTCTCAATAACCACTGAGACGTTGTGTCCGTTAATCTCATTGCTGATTGTGGGATCTCATTGTTTTATAACACTGAAAATGTACATTGAAATGCCTCAGTATTGTGGGACACTCGGAGTTTGGGAAAGGTGCTATATGAATGTAAATTGATTTTCTCCTTTATCGATATAAAAACGATGACACTGCAACTTTCTGTCAGTCTCCTGCTGGCTCAGCACACCTTACAAGTTGAGGGCTTGAGAGCAAAGGTGACTGTTACTTTGGACCTAAGGATTACCACATTGCCTATCAGGATGTGCTTTATTGATTTAATAAACTGCAATCCTAGACAATGTATGTCAGATAACAAACTTTCACTCATCATAATCTTGTGCCCCTCCCATCCTAATTTCCCTTCCTGTTGAAACACATAGTGAGGTATTTATCTCTAACGCAGCATATTCATTGTGCTAATTAAGCAGTTATGATGTCCGATATCAATGATGTGGAGATGTCAGCATTGGACTAGGGTGGGAGCAGCAAGAACTCTCATAACACGAGGTTAAAGTTCAACAGGTTTATTTGAAATCACAAGCTTTCGGAGCACTGCTTCTTCCTCAGGTGAGCAAAGAGTTGGATTGACAAACACGGCATATATAAACGGATGCGCAATTGCTAGATAATTGTTGGAATGTGAGTCTTTATAGGTAATCAAGGCAGACTTCAAGAGACACAATTATGCAGAATTGCCAAGTAGAAACTGGTAACTAAGTTCTGCATACATGAGGATGACCTCAACCGGGATCTTTGGTTCATGTCACACTGTCTGTAATCCCCACCATTTGGCCTGGGCTTGCAAAATCTTACTAACTTTCGTAGCTTGATTCAACTCGCAACTCTTTAATGTGTGATTATCCCTCTTTCCACTCGCACTGTCGAGTGGGAATGCGGTAAAGATTTGATCACCTATAAAAACTCACGTTTCCAAACATTATCTTGCAATTGCGTCTTTGTCGATATATATCATATTCATAAAGTAACCCTAAGTCTCCATTCACCTGATGAAGGAGCTCAGAGTTCCTGATTCCAAATAAGACTGTTGGACTTTAACCTTGTGGGACCTCTTACTCTGGATTTAGTGTTAGTCTGATCTCAGTGGAAATTGTAGTGGCATTCTGCAATCTGAGTGGGGACCCAGTTGCTTTGCTCCCCAACATGTAAATATCTTGCCACTGTTTGCTGTTCTAGCTTATACTGGATAAATGATTATTTGGCTGAAGTACTGCAGGGTGTTGCACCGTTGGTTATATGTAGCTAGTTAATTAGACAATCTCATCAGCCTAATCATCCTTAAGTACCGAGCCTGATTTTTGAAATATCTGATATTGGATGCTCTGGCTATTCCTGTTTACCAATTTACTTCCCTGCTGACCACTCCTAATGGTCTCTGTGCTTTAATCAGGAGCATTGCAAAATGTAATTAATTTTCTGATCGGGACTGTTATACTCTCTGGCCTGTAATTTAATATCTTAATGTTGTCCTGAAGTTTAGGATAATCATTATTCTGTATCCTGCAAAAGCTTATCTACTCAAAATATAAAATCCAGTCTCTAGAATTTCATTGCTGACAACCTTGAGGGTGTATAGTATCGTCCCATTGGGCCTGGAAGCAGCTAATTCCTTGTTTGCTTTATAATAAATGAAAAATGAGTTCTCAAACCCACCTCAGTTGTGGAATCAATTGGCCCTGACTCCAAGGGAGACATTTTACTTTGTGTCTTTGCCAAGGAGTGTGCAGAAAGCAATGAAGATCCAGAGCAAACAAGAGTTGGATTGTTTGGCGGAAGAATTAAGCCCGGTTAACAAGAAAGGGGACAGAGATAATGTGATCTTTCTGAATGGCCCTGACTACACGCATGTAAAGTTTTAATCTCCTGATACCGTCTAGCTGTCTGAGGACGTTATCAGAGCTAATTTATAATCGTAGTGACAAAATTGAACTTTGATTTGGAATCTTAAAAGGATTAATGACTGATGGAGAATTTTGGAGAGAATGAGGAAACAGCTGAACAACAGCAGCATGTTGAAATAAAAGAAAAAGGAATAGTCAGTGGTGGAAGATAAGGACAGAAATGGACTATGTTGTTACGTTTTCATGTTTTGATTTTATAAAATCTATATGTCTACTAGTCATGTGAAGCTAAGAGGTTTTGTAAAATGAAACCATCTTTGGATATTGATGGTTCAGTATTTTTTTTTAAGAGGGAGGTGTGATGATGCTATGCCTTTAAGAAATATATTTTAATTATGTTTCTCTGCAGGATGTTTCTAGCAGTCTGACATTTTGATGGAGTCCATTTGGATGCAGTCAGTACTCTATTATTACCAAAGCGGTACAATTGATATCATATCTGTTTTAATCTGAACGAATGCACTGTTGTGTTACTTTAGTGTTCCCCAAGAATTGCACAGTAGAGCTTGATTGGAATAATTGATAGATCAGGTCATATGACTGGGGGCAGCTATGTTTTCACATAATTCCACCGTACGTTTTCAGCAATTTGGAATTGAGAAAGAAAGAGAGAGAATTGTTCCTACCTTCTCTAGATTTGGAGATTCTGCTGTCTGAGTGTTGCTGTTTTGGAAGCGGCACAGAGGGAGAGAGAGAGGTATCATTCCCTGTCTCTGAAGTCTGAAGACTGGAAGCTGTTAAACACTCGGTTCATTTTTCTGCTTTGCTGTCTTGAAGATATATCCATCTCTGAAAACTGCTGTTTTTGTTGTCTTGGAGACATATCCTTCTCTGCAAATTATTGTTTGGATTTCTATCCATTCGTGTTAAAGGCTAGAAATCTAGAATCATGTGAGCATACTTGTTTTAATGCTGACTAATTCTGCAAAAAGGTGCATGTCTATGAGTACTGCTTTTAAAATTGAAACAGCAGAGATAGCTAGTTGTTAAGAATTACACTGTCATGTTTAAGTTTTGTAATTGGTAAAAATTATGCTAATTTTTTTGTTATATTCTAATTGTGTTCTTAAGCAAACTTTGTTTGATAAAAAACTTCCTAGTGGGTCGCTTGAATCACACCTGGAGTGAAACATCTTATGCTCACCAATACCAAAATCAAATGTACAACTCAGGGTCTGGGCTAACTTTACAAGATGGAGTTTCTGGCCAGGGCTAGAGGTGCTATAGTTACATTTTATCCTAATAGCTTAAGAGTGGGAAGAGAAGCTAAGTTCTCAAATGATCCAAAATTGGAGCACTGGAGTTAACAGTAATATTTTCACCTTTTTGAGTCAGTGATGATTCCTGGCTGGATCATGTAAGCTAGATGGGGATGGCCACAGTCCCCAGAGGGACCTGGGTTCAACTTTAGCCTTGGGTGACTGTGTGGAGTTTGCACATGTTTGGTGGGTTTTCTCTGGGTGCTCTGTTTCTTCCCACAGTCCAAAGATATGCAGGTTAGATAGATTGACCATGCTAAATTGCTCCTCAATTTAGCAATGCTAAGCTGTCCCAGGATGTGTTGTATTTGTGGGATTATGAAGATAAGGGAGTGTAGTGGGCCTGGGTAAGATGCTGTGTAGGAGTGTCAGTGCAGACTCGATGGGCCTATTAACCTCCTTCTGCACTGCAGGGATTCTATGATCCTATGATCAGAGTCAATGCAGGAGTTGATGCAGAGTCCTTGCTGTTGACACAAGTAAGTAAAATTGGGCGGCACAGTGGTTAGCACTGCTGCTTCACAGTGCCAGGGACCCAGATTCGATTCCTGGCTTGGGTCACTGTCTGTGTGGCATTTACATGTTCTCCTGGTGTCTGCATCGGTTGCCTCTGGGTGCTCTGGTAGTGGTGGTGGAGGTGGATTCGATAGGATCTTTTAAGAGACTTTTGGATAAATACATGGAACTTAGTAAGAAAGAGGGTTATAGGTAAGCCTAGTCGCTGGGGACATGTTTGGCTCAACTTGTGGGCTGAAGGGCTTGTTTGTGCTGTAGTTTTTCTATGTTTCTATAATATCCTGGATGTGCATGACCATACCCGATCCAAACTTGGAGGCCAAAAGATATCTACCTTTTTCCTATCCTCATTTGAATGTTACTCCCTCCAAACCTAATTAGTTATGCAAAATTTCAGAAGTGATGCAATTGAAATGAGGATAAAGAGGTTGCAAAGAGAAAGTGCTGGAAAATCTCAGGTCTGGCAGCATCTGTAAGGACAGAAATGAGCTGGCGTTTCGAGTCGCAATGACCTTTTGCCAAAGCATGTCAGAGCTTTGACAATGGGTCATCTGGACTTGAAACATCAGCTTTCTTCTCTCCTTATTGATGCTGCCAGACCTGCTGAGATTTTCCAGCATTTTCTCTTTTGGTTTCAGATTCCAGCATCTGCAGTAATTTGTTTTTATGAAGAAGCTGCAAATTTCTATTAGCCTCCAGACTGTCTTACATTTGCATCAAATGTCTGTTTGTGCTTGTGGTCCAGTGGCTTTGCATATGGACCTGGTGTTCGTATATAGTTTTCCTTGACTTGTGCCTATGAAACAAATACCTGAAAGCCTTACAGTGCTGCTCCCTTCTCTGGCTCCTACCAGTCTAGGTATTGTTTTGTTTTGCTGCAGTTCAGAAACATTAATTGATTGTTCTTGGTTTTGATCGTAATCATGGTTCTCTGCAGGATGTTTCTAGCAGTCCCTGGCATTTTGTTTTTAAAACAGTTTTGCAAATTGTTCTTGATTTGATGGCATAGTTCATGATACTATAGGTCAAAAAGCTATAGGTTCAAATCATGCTCCAGGATTTGTCTACTGGCTCATCCTGATGCTCCTGCAATGTGCTAGGCAGTGCTGCATTGCCAGCGATGCTGTGTTTTGGCTGAGAAGTTAAATCAAATCTCTGCGTGTTTTGCTGGTCTGGGTGTATTTGCAGGATAGGGAATTCATCTGACGTCCTGGCTAATGTTCTGAAAGACCATCAGCAACAGGACAGATTATTCAGCTCTACGAGATTCTTGATGTGCATAAAATTAGTTGTTCTGTATGTGGGACATTATGGAGAAATTTTCTTGGGTATTATTTTAATGCAAGTCTTTACTTGCTATACAGTAAAAGTAGTCCTTCATCCATATGTTCTGTCTACACTTCCCACTGCCTCGCAAAGCAGCCAGCGTAATTAAGAATCCCATGCAGCCCGAACGTACTCTCTTCCACCTTCTTCCATCGGGGAAAAGATACCAATCGACACACGAACAGCTTCTTCCCTTCTGCCATCAGACTTTTGAATGGACCTACCTCACATTAAGTTGGTCTTTCGCTACACCAAAGCTATGACTGTAACACTACATTCTGCACTCTCTCGTTTCCTTCTCTATGAGCAGTATGCTTTGTCTGTATAGCGCGCAAGAACCAATACGTTCATTGCATACTGATACACGAGACCATAATAAATCAAACCAAATCAAAAGATTGCCCGAGTGATTTTCGAATTGAGAAGAGAAGTTAGCTGTCCGAAACAAAAAGTGTTTGAAATACTGACTGAGTTGGGGCAGGTTAAGGTCTAGATCCCGTCCCAAAAGGTTCAGGAGTTTATCAGCCTGCCTTCCCAGTTCCAATATGAACGTTTTCTTTGTTTTTTGTGTGTTGTACTGATGCTTGCCAATAGGGGACAGTGGCACATCAGAAGGCCCAGACAAGAAAACAATCTCTAAAATACCACAGAGATCTGAAACAGAAACAAAGTGTTGCTCAACAGGGTCTGGCAGCATCTGTGGAGAGAGGAACAGAGTTATTGTTCCAGTTCAGTGACCTTCCTTTGGGACTGGAAGGTGTTTAAAAATGAGGAGCTTTTCCAGCAGAGGGAAGCTGGATGGAGTCTGGCGGCAATCTGCTAATGGAGATGATGATAAGGTGAATCCTATAATTTAGTTACTGCAGAGGAATTAGCAGATTTGCCTCTTCTATCTGAAATAGCTGATTTTGGTTTTATTGGATTCGTGAAATGTTTCTTTGGAGCAAAGTACTTTTCAAAAAAAAATCAGCCAGCATCCAAAAGCAGCATATGAAAATGTAGTTTCTCGACAGCTGTCGCTGCCCTCTGTAAAAATGAAGGTTACTTTTTCTCTGAGATATTTAATTACGATCCTGTTTCAGTTGCATGCTCGCATTTTTTAAAATCATTTTTGGATCAAAGTTTAAGTTTATTTGTCACAAGTAAGGCTTACACTAACACTGCAATGAAGTTAAAGTGGAATTCCCCTAGTCGTCACACACTCAGACGCCATTTTGGGTCAATGCACCTAACCAGCACATCTTTCAGACCGCGGGGGGGAAACCGGAGCACCTGGAGGAAACCCACAAAGACACGGGGAGAATGTGCAGACAGTGACCCAAGCCGGAATCGAAACTGGGTTCCAGTGTGTCACCCTAGAGAGTAATTTGTGGAGAGAAGTGTTAAGAAAACTTGTATTTACTTCATGAAGTTTGGTGTCTTGGTTTGACTAAGGAAAGCAAACTGTGTGTTTATGATATGTAACTCTGTAATTTCTAATTAGTAGTGTGGGGAATCCCCCCCCCCCCACTGCCTTCCCTCTCTCCTCTCCCCACCTCCTCTCCCCTCTCCCTCTCCCTCTCCCCTCTCCCTTTCCCCCTCTCCTCTCCCCTCCCCCATAGCCCTTCCCCCCGATCTCTGCTTGCGGTTGCTGACACTGTGCCTGATTTCTATAGGAAAGAGCATGTCTGTGAAAGTCACAACAGAGCTGCTGAAGCAGCTGAGGCAGGTGATGAAGAACACCAAGTATGTGGAGGAACCAATCCAAGCCCTATTTGTGCCATCAGGGGACAATCATCAGGTATCTGGACTGAATCATCTTCTCGATGCAACTACTAGATTAAAACTTCAATCCTCTTTTTTGCACAATGTATCCTTTAATGATGTTTGATTAGATTGTTGGAAGCCTCTTAAAGCAGCTTTAATGCTTTTCCTAGTTTAATTAATCTCTTGGTAAATATTTATCCATGAAATACGAACGAATTAGGAGCAAGATTTATGTTCCGTAGTGTGCTTAGAATATGTTTTATGATTTAGATTTTCTTTTCTTTTAACATCTTCCCTCTTTCATTTTCCCCCTTGTTCCGTGTGTTACCATTCTTTTGGGATAATGGTATATTAAACTCCCCATTTTCAGTGTTCTGTTCTCTTTTGCCCTCCCCCAATCCTCCCACCCCACACTCGGAGAGGTAAATTTATTCTGTTTAATTTATTGTTGGTCTTAATCCTTTACTAAGAAATATTTTAAAGTAGTTTAGTCAGCTATACTAGCTATAAACTTGGTCTTAAATTAAAAATAAAATGTTTTCCTTCCCAGGAGTATTTAGACTGAACAAAGCTCAGAATAAAATAGACTTCTTAGATATACTATAACAGAAATAAGTTTTCTTAGATAAGGTCATGAGAAATTAAAGTCCCAATAGATACAAACTGAGCCCACAACTTTTAAACTTAATACTTTATTGTAACCTTAAATCTTGGACTACAATATAGTGATGTTTGGAATATTATTAAGTCTAACTGCAAGAAAAACTAATCCATCTAAAGTACAAATTCATCCAAAAATAAATATAGGTATTCAAGCAAATAATAAACTAGATTTGTATTTACAATTAAAGTATAAAATGAAGATCTTGGGAGGCAATCTTTCCAAAAAAATTCTAAGTGTCATAAAAGTCTGAAAATGGGAGTGTTCCACACCGTTCTTTGGGTGAGTTCAGCATTACAATCTTCCCACACTCTTGTCAGTTTTTCTGACAGCTGGGAGATTTGAACTTGTGAGGGGGAACAGTGAAGCCAGCTGCAGATTGCTTGGTGTGCCATTGCACAGTGTGGCATAATCTGACCCGACCCGTCTCCCCTCCACCTACACTAACACGGACTGCTGACATAGTGGCTTCGGGACTTTCTCAGTCACTCCCTTGGCCGGCCCCATCCCTTTGGCACTACCTTGGCACACTTATGGCACCCAGGGTTACTGCCAGACTGGCCATCCTCCTGACCATCCAGGGGCTTCAGTGGTCTCCAATTCCCCCCTGAGTGGCCATGCCACTTGCTATCTGCTGATGAAAACCAGCAGTGATCCTTGCCAAAGTGCTGTCATGCTAGCAAGGGGAAAGATTTCAGGGGACTGGAAGATGCCATGTTGGAGCAGGTAAGTCCTTTCAATTTTATATAGATAGGCTTTGTGCCTTTCCTGGCTGTGGAGCCGATCTCATGGCAAAACAAGAGAACATTGATTTTTTAGCCTCGCCTTCAATCTTTCTGGCTTGTTGTGCTGATCGATTAGGGCGGTGATCAAACTCTATGACTTCAAATCCAATACAGCTTCTGTTGCTGATGCTTTGGGTTATGCACTTGTACTGCAAAGATTCTTCTGATAATTCTCTTCATCACGCACCATGACATTAAAGACATGTTAAGTGATGACACAAAGTGAAAGCTTTCATGTTAAAGAAAATGTCCTACATATGTAAGAGTGTGAATAATGGATAACACGCTAAGTTTCCAAATCAGAATGTCGAAATTATGACCACAAATTATCCTTCAAGAAAGTGAATACCAAGTTAACACATTTGTTGAGACACACTTTCAGATAAGTTTTCAGTCTTGATCTTAGCAACATTATGTTTGTGGCAATGTTTTTGCTTTGCAAACTTTGTGGCCTGAAGGCCTCAGGTAGGGGAGAATGGTGGCATAGTGGTATTGTTACTGGACTAGTAACCCAAAGTCCCAACGTATCCCAACTTTGTATTGCAAAGAACAAAGAACAAAACAGCATGGCAAACAGGCCCTTTGGCCCAACGAGCCCGCTCCGCCACCCCGATGTTCCCGCCTGTACCTGTGATGCCTGTCTATGTTTATAGATCTATGGATTAAAAACCATATTTGAGACAATTTAGGGAGAATTTATTTTGCCAATTAGCCTAAGAGCACATTTTTGGGATGTGGGAGGAAACCGGAGCACCCGGAGAAAACCCACGCAAGCGTGAGGAGAATGCGCAAACTCCCACAGACACAGGCCCAAATCCATGTATCTGCACAGCACAGCGATAGTCACTGAGCTATCGTGTTGTCCATCAAATGGTCCAGGTCAAGCGTACACTAACGATGTGAAGCACTAGGATATTCTCGAAAAAATCCTAGAGCAGCCCTCTTACGACCCATCGCATGTATGCCCCTTGTTAGACAACAAGGTGGACCAAAGCACCTGTAGGATAAAAACAAGTACATCAATATCATCATCTATTTACACACTTCCCAGGGACTCCCAAAGCTCATGATCCCACTGGGTCCTTGGTTCAAATCCCACGAAGACAGACAGCAAAATTTGAACACAATAACAATCTTGAATTCAAAATCTAGTGATGACCATAAAACAATTAGCAATTGTCATAGAAACCTGTTTGGTTTTTTTGGGAAGAAAATGTGGCCGCAATATGACTGTAGACCTACAGCAATGTGGTTGACTCTTTAATGGCACATTAAAAGCCACTCAGTCCAAGGGTTGAAGAAATTAGGAATAAATGCTGGCTCATGCCATGTAAGAATTAAAAAGTAAAATTTTAAATGCATATGCCCGTTCTTTAGTGGTTATTAAGTTGTTAATGCAATCTAATCTTGTTTTGATTTGGGAATTCATCCATCAGTTAGATAGCAACAATTAAGGCTTGCCATTCCAAAATCTTCGGCCTGAAAATCCAGATAGCTAAGCTTTGGAAAGGACCAGTTTGCTTGTGTTCTGAGATCCTGAATTACCAGGAACTGTGTGACCATGTCAAATCCCATTGCGACTAGCTAGTCTCTTCTAATTTAGATACTGCTTTCCCACTATGAAATTTATTTTTTTCTACCACAAGATATGTGCGAATATAAAATCTGAATGTTGTATTGGAATGAAAAATAATTTCCAAATGCATGAAGTGAAGATATGATGTGTGGAGTTGCCAGTGTTAGACTGAGGTAGACTCAGTAAGTAGTCTTACAACACCAGGTTAAAGTCCAACATGTTTATTTGATAGCACAAGCTTTTGGAGCACTGTTCCTTCATCAGGTAAGTCACCTGATGAAGGGACAGTGCTACAAAAGCTCATATTGGCAAATAACCTGTTGGACTTTAATCTGGTGTTGTGAGACTTCTTACGACAGGGAAGATACTAGTCAGTAGTATTTGTTATTAAATGGACATTGCATATGTGATATTGGGATGATTTCTGAATGCCTCCAATGTCTCAACTTGCTGTTTGAATCAGAGAATCCCTACAAGGCAGAAACAGGCCATTCGTCCCATCGAGCCTGCACCAACAACAATCCCAACCAGGCCCTATCCCAGTAATCCCATTTTTTACCCTGTCAATCTCCCTAACACTAAGGGGCAATTTAGCTTGACCGATCAACCTGACCTGCACATCTTCGGACTGTGGGAGGAAACAGGAATACCCATGCAGATACGGGGAAAACGTGCAGACTCCGCACAGATCGGAATCGAACTCAGAACCCTGGCTCTGTGAGGTAGCAGTGCTAAAACCACTGGGCCACCGTAATTGCTTTTTTTGCACCTGCCAGTCTGTTTACACTCGTAATCAGAGATCATCTTCCCTGACCTTATGAGCTGCGTCTGACTTTTGTGTTAATGGGTCTAATAATAGTGCTTTCTTGTTCACAGGGACATCTGCTTTGATAATTAATCTAAAGTAGTTACTCTGCAATGTCTAATTGTGTGCCTTGGATTACGGGTCTAATTTAAAGAGGTTTTTTGTGTTTTGCAGAGCGAATACATTGCTCCGTGTGACTGTAGACGCGAGTTTCTTTCAGGGTTTGATGGCTCTGCAGGTCAGTGATAATAAAGAAGAAAACATAAGTGTGAAAGAATACTCAAAATACCCATAAAATATGTGTTGAGTAGATTGCTGCAATGGCTGCGCACTTTAAATGTAATTTGAATATTTAGTACAAAAATGCACCTTCATTTGGATCTTTGCCCAAATACTTTTTGCATGTAATCATAATAAACAGTTGCATGTATTTTACAAGTCACCTCCCCCTGTCACCCCAAACAGATAGTACTCTGCTCTAATGTCACCCAGTGCTGCTCTTGCTTCATCCTAAGATGCACAAAACGTAGGCTGTTTTCCCCCAGAAGCACATGGGCCATCGCAAGTGTGAGAGGAGACTGTTTAAGCCACCAACCGGGCTCCATTCAGCACACACGTTTATTCTACCAGAATTTTCATTCTTCCCACACGCTACCACCAACTGGACTTGCACGTTAAGAAATGGTGTGTGAATATTCAACCATTTTCTGTCCAATCATTTTCAGTGCAAGAAAATTGATGGCTTAGGCATGTACAAATTACAAAGAAAATTACAGCACAGGAACAGGCCCTTTGGCCCTCTAAGCCTGCACTGACCATGCTGCCCACCTGAAATGAAACCCCTTTTCCTTCTGGATACCGTACCCTTCTATCCCCATTCCATTTACATATTTGTCCAGATGCTCTTTAAAAGCCGCTATTGTTAAAATTTATTTCTTAGTCACAAGTCGACTTATATTTAACACTGCAATGTAGTCGCCACAGTCCGGTGCCTGCAACTAACCAGGACGTCTTTCAGACTGTGGGAGGAAACCAGAGCACCAGGAGGAACCCACGCAGACACAGGGAGAATGTGCAGATTCAACACAGACAGTGACCCAAGCCAGGAATTGAACCCGGGTTCCTGGCGCTGTGAGGCAGCGGTGCTAACCATTGTGCCACCGTACTATCCACTATTTGCTTCCACTATCTTTCCGAGCAGCGAGTTCCAGGCACCTATCACACTCTGTATTAAAAAAAAGCTTTCAATGTAAAACTGTAATGTCCCTGTAAGTGCTCCTGGTGGTTAAGAATTGTGATTCTGACTGTTCTGCGCTTTGATTGTGAGTACTGATGAACATGCTAAGCCGCAAGTAACGTGATTGCCTGCAGGTACTGCGATTGTAACTCAGGAGCATGCAGCATTGTGGACAGATGGCCGTTACTTCCTTCAGGCTGCCCAGCAAATGGATAGCAACTGGACCCTGATGAAAATGGGTGAGTGGCTGTAGAATTAGCTGTGTACGTTTGTTGCTGCTTGAGTATCGATGAATGGGAATTCAAACAGTGCAGGGCCGTGATTTAATCAGATTTAAATTGTTCCAAGTAACATTAGGATCAGCAGTACTGGTAGCAGTGAGCAAAAACATTTTATGATCCTTAATAAAAAAGTTTAGACAATGCAAGCTGATTTTTTTTGCATGATTTTTCATGCATTCATTAAACTGGAATAAATGGGAACTGGTTAAGTCAAAGAATGACACAGCACAGAAGGAGAACATTTGGCCTATTGTGTCCCTGCTGTTCTTTAGTTCCACATCCCTGCCCTTTCACCAGATTCTGTTGGCAATTATAAATTGTAGAAATCCTGCAGTGCAGAAGGAGTGATGTAGAGATGCCGGCCAACGTGCAGAAGGAGGCCATTTAGCTCATGGAATCTGCACCCACCACAATCCTACCCTGGCCCCATACGCCTAACTCCATGCATTTACTCTAGCTAGTGCTCCTGACACTAAGGGGCAACTTAGCATGGCCCATTCACCTAACCTGCACATCTTTGGACTGTGGGAGGAAACTGGAGCACCCGGAAGAAATCCACTCAGTGGGTTTGCCCAGGGTGGATGTGCAAACTGCACACAGACAGTGACCCCAACTGGGTGCCTGGTGCTGTGAGGCAACAGTGCTCACCAGTTTGCCACCCTTTGGTGATAATTTGTTAAGTATGATCGTTTTAGTTTTCATATGCTGTTCTAGATTGATGAGCTTCTGTTTTATATTCTCTAAAAATGCTGGGGATCCTCAGAAAAATAGTTTTTAAATTGCTTAAATGCAGCAAATTAAGCAGTTCATGGTAATATACACATCCCATTCTCACCATGAAATGTTTCCAATATTTTTGGTCTGCTGGTATTCAGGCTTCTGCAATTTTTTATAATTCATTTATGGGATGTGGGCGGCGTTGGCTATGTCAGCATTTAATGCCTATCCCTAGTTATCATTGAGAAGGTGGTGATGAGCTGCCTTCTTGAATCGCTGCAGTCCATGTGCCGCAGGTTGACCCACAATGCCATTAGGGAGGGAGTTCCAGCGACCACAAAAGAACAGCAATGTATTTCCAAGTTAGGCGATGAGTAGCTTGGAAAAAAACTTGCAGATGGAGGTGTTTGCACGTATCTGCTGCCCTTATCCTTCTTGATGGAAGTAGTTGTGGGTTTGGAAGGTGCTGTCTCAGGTGAATTGCTGCTGTGCATCTTCCCCTTTTCAGTTTCTCCTTCTTTCAGGATGTATTATGCTCTGTTGACAAACCAATGTGAACTCAAGTTTTGAAAGCTGCTGACTATTCTGATGTGGAATATCAACAAATAGTGAAAGCCTTTATTTCTGAATTTATTCCTTCTTGTGTTGTAGGTTTGAAGACCACGCTTAGTCAGGAAGAATGGCTAGTACAGGTACTCCCTGAAGGTTCAAAGGTTGGCGTAGATCCTTTTCTTCTGGCAGCTGGTAAGTGGAATTTATTGACTGTGGTAACATTTTAAGAAGAATAGCCATTCCTTTCCATGTATTAATTTTTATTCCTGCTTTTCTGTCTGTGAGAATACTTAATTGTGATTGGCTGCTTACCCTGCTTGGCGAAATCACTGTTGCTAGATGCCTGGCAGTCTCCTTGATTTGGTGCCAGATTTGAACTAAAGATGGAAGAGCAGGATCTTAAGTCATGAAGATAGCTACGTTTTTGTGAATAGTTTTCTTCAAGATCAAAATTCAGACCATAGTGCATTCTTTTTTCAGATCAATGGAAGAGTTTGTCCAAAGCAATGAAGAGTGCAGGACATAGCCTTGTGCCTGTCAAACAAAACCTTGTGGATGTGATTTGGAATGACCAGCCTAGCCGACCTTGTGAACCTTTGTTTGTTATGGATTTGAGTTATACTGGTAAGTGTTGACTGTCAGTAATCATTCTTCTAGAACATAGAGCACAGAACATTGAACATTACAGCTCAGTACAGGCCCTTCAGCCCTCGATGTTGCACCCACCAATGGAACCAATCTAATGATCCTCTAACTTAAACTATTCCAGTATTATCCATTTGTCTATCCAATGACCATTTGAATGCCCTTAAAGTTGGGAAGTCCACAACTGCTGCAGGCAAGGCATTCCACACCCTTACTATCCTCTGCGTAAGGAACCTACTTACATCCATCCGATAATTATCACCCCTCAATTTAAAGCTATGTCCCCTTGCGTTATCCATGTTCTGTCGTCATGAAGTTAAAACTTACAAACTGAAGTTTAATTAAAGAAGTTTCAGTGTGTGTAAATGTCATTGGTGATATGATTTTGAAGATTATTTTTGTAAATCTTTGAGGCATTCTATGATGCTGTTTTGAATATGATGGGCCATAACTTTCTCTAAGTGGTAATCTGTCGGACTGCCAATCTGTAACCCCTTACTTGCACTTAAACTCTGAAGTGCCTGTCTGGCTCGATCTTCCTGTCTTGTGCTGAGTGAGATCCAGACAGCGCAATGTGTCCCCGGATCCAATACTGAAGTCCAGAAGAAGTCAGCGTAGGAGGACACAGCCTGTTTTTTTTTTATTGCATTAGATGCTATAAAGCCAGTGAGCTTAAAAGTCCCATAGGGCGTGGCGGGGGTGGTGTGGTGTCAGGCAGTTGGGGTGTCAGTCTTTGTGGGGGGAGGGCATCATTCTTTGCAGGGGAGGGGGGGTCAGTCTTTGCAGGTGTCAGTCTTGGGGGGAGGTGTCAGTCTTTGGGGGGAGGTGTCAGTCTTTGGCGGTCCGACTTTGTGGAGGTCCGACTTTGAGGAGGTCTGATGTTGTAGGGTCCGTCATTGAGGTGATGTCGGGGGGATTGGGCAATGGGAGCGGCTGGGGGCTGTGGGACAGACACTGGTGAGGGTAGAGGTTGGGTCAGATCTAGAGATAGGTGGAGGATTGAGGATTGGGGATGAGCAGTACCATGATGGGGGATGGGGAGAGTTCTCTGGAGATTCAGGAACGTATTGTCTACGTGGAGCTCAGGCTGGGTTTTTAAAATATTTATGCTGAATTTAGAAATGCTTTTATTTCTTTTAACTCTCAGAGTAACTTCATGTAGCATTGGCAGAACTATCCACAATTAGTGATTTAAATTGCTTTGTTAGATGGTGCCTAGTGCAGAGTAATAGTCCAGAGGATGTTAGTGCTTCTACACAACTGCTACATAAATCCTAGTTTGAAAGCTAGGAACTTCAAAGCGAGATTCCCCTATACTTGAGACAACTGCCACCCCCCAACACTCAGCTAATGTTCTGGGGACCCGGGTTCGAACCCGGGTTTGACTCTAGACCCACAGCTGTTCTGCCATTCTTGCATTCATGGACGGACATCTTAGCATCTTATAGCCTTCTGTATTCTCATTTACATTCATTCTGTCCAATTCCACACCCCCTCTCCATCTCCCCCCACCCCAATATTATAAATATCTTTTCAGGCTCTTAGCTCTGACGAAGGGTCATCTAGACTCGAAACGTTGTCTCTGTTTTCTCCCAGCAGATACTGAGATCTTCCAGCATTTTCTGTTTTTGTTACACTGCATCTTCATCTGCCAACTTGCTCACTCACTTAACCAGCCTATATCCCTTTTCAATATGTTGGTGTCCTTACATCCTAACTTTCCCACACAGCAGAATCATAAAACATTCTGTTGTTCACTTGGGCAACCAAAATCATCACTTTTTTTTCACACTCGAATTTGTGGAACTATTGTTGTAGTCTTACTAAAGGGATGTTGGTTTTACGGAATAACTTTATGGAGTTTGATAATTGCAAGCGTGTAATCTAATTTCCTCATAATTGCCGACATGTCATCTATTTTCGTCATCACTGAATGTAGGTAATGTTCGTAGAATCCCTACAGTGCAGGAGGAGGCCATTTGGCCCATTGAATCTGCATCAACCACAATCCACCCAGGCCCTATCCTGTAACCCCATACATTTATCCTAACTAGTCCACCTGACATTAAGTAGCAATTTAGCATGGCCAATCCAGCTAACCCACACATCTTTGGAGTGTGGGAGAAAACCCATGCAGACACAGGGAGAACATGCAGGCTCCACACAGACAGTGACCCAAGCCGGGAATCAAACCCAAATCCCAGGCGCCGTAAGGCAGCAGTGCTAACCACTGTGCCATCACTATGTTATTTGGGGGTCTCCAGCAACGATTGGTTTTGTGAACGTATGTAACGCTTCCTGCCAATATTTTGCCATCTGGATACCTGATATGAAAATCTATACTCTTGTCAACAGTTAGATATTCTTCATTGCCCGTTCTAAAAGGGAAGCAAAGCTATTCAGTCAAGAGCACTGTAAGTCAGAAGTAACTATGTTTCTAAAATCCCATGGGGGATGAAAAAAAGGGTGCTTCTCCCAGAAATACCCAAATACAGCCTTCCTGCCCTCTTTGTAAAGCAATCAACAGCAATCCACTCCAATCTTCTCAAATACGATGGCAGTCAGAAATGTAACTTTGGTCAAGACAGTGTGAATATAACCAGGTGATCTTTAACCTGAACCACTGGGATGGATAGACTGAATTGTGCTTTGGTATCTCATCTGAAGGACTGCACCTCTGACGAAAAGTGTTCTTCCCCAGTTTGGCATTGGAGACTGTGTTATGGGGTTAAGGGTATCTTTGTGTTTTCCCCTAATGGTCTATCTGATAAATGTGAATGAAATGCAAATTTTTATAACAGGAAGACTAGATAATAAAGGGAAGATTTTCTATAGCTGTACAAAATTCAGTCTTAACCACAGCTGGAGTAATGCACACCATATCTTACCTGGTTTATATTAGCCTTGGACAGATTAATCCAATGTTACCAGGGCTCCAAGGCTTAAGTTATATATTCAAGAGGTGGATGGCTGGATGTGGCATATATTCAAGAGGTAACTGGATAAATTGCTTGGAGCGAATGGGATTAAAGGTTGTGGAGAAAAAGCAGGATTAGGCTGTTGAGTTGGATGATCAGCCATGATCGTAATGAATGGTGAGAAGGCTAGATGGGCCAAATGGCCACCTCCTGCTTCTATCTTCTATGTTTTTATTATGATGAGAGGTTCCACAAATGAGGCTTGTATTCCCTGGATATAGAAGGTTTGATGTCAGGTTTCTACGATTTTGAAAGGGATTGACAGGGTAGATCGAGTGCAGCTGTCTCTGTTGGTGGAGCAATCCAGGAAATGAGTGATGAGAGTTTGGAATTCTCTTCCGCAAAAAGTGGTGGATACTGGCAAAATTACTAATGTTAAACCTTAGATCGACAGCTCTGCTGTTAAAGCATATGGAGCCAAGGCAAGTGGATGTAACTAGAATGTAGATAAGCCGTTGTCTCACTGTATAGAGGAATAACGTGCTTGAATGTCCCGCTTCCATTCCTTTCTCTTTAAACACTAATGTGAATCCTGGCTTGGTTCTTTATCTTATAAAATGACTGCTAAGCGTTTTCAGTAATTGTGTTTTAACTCCATTTCAGGTATGTCTTGGCAGGACAAAATTGTGCATCAACGGGCAAAGATTACTGAGAAACGTGCCAGTTGGTTGGTGCTCACGGCCCTTGATGAAATTGCCTGTGAGTACATATCTCTTTTTCAAGAATTTAGCATTTGGAAAATCAATGCTATTTTAACAACAGATGTTGCCTAAGAGGGAGAATTTACACTGATATATTCATTTTTTACCTTTACGTATCACCTGAAATTTCTCAAAGTCCCATTCAAGCATTTCCATAGTGGTTGCAGAAAGAGGCTACTCGGCCCAATTACCCCATGCTGAGGTTTATGCTTCTTCACTTTACTTCTTTTAACTGTGTATCTTTTCGCGTTTTTGTCACCCTTACATACTTAGCACAGATGAATAGTAACTAATCTGTTTGTGTCAACTACTCCAGCTGGTTGCAAGTTCTAAATTCAAGCTACTAAAAAAGAATTGACTTGATTTAGAATCATAGAATCCCTACAGTAAACAAGGAGGTCATTTAGCCCATCGAATCTGCATCGACAACAAAGGTACCCAGGCCTTATCCCCGTAACCCAAGTATTTATACAGCTAATCCCTGACACTAAGAAACAATTTAGCATGGCCAATCAGCCTAACCCGCACATCTTTGGAGTATAGGAGAAAACTGGAGCACCTGGAGGAAACCCACGCAGACACAAGGAGAATGTGCTAACTCCATACAGTCATCTAAGGCTGGAATTGAACCTGGGTCCCTGGCAGTGAGGCAGAGTGCTTGCCACTGTGCTTCCTAGTGACTTAGATGTTTGAGACTTACATTTGTGTCCTCTGACTTTGGATTCCCTAATACATGGATACATCTTTGCTGCAAGTGGCACAGTGATAAAGAGTTAACCTACTGTGAGCTGGCTGAGAATGTAATGTTGGCCAGGAAAGCACTATCTGTAACTGCACATATATACCCTGCTAATCCCCTGACACTAGGGTTAATTTATCATGGCCAATCAACCAAACTTGCACATCTTTGGACCATGGGAGGAAACTGGAGCACCCAGAGGAAACCCACGCAGATTTGGGGGGAATGTGCAAACTCCACACAGTCAGTGACCACAGTAGGGATTCTATGATTCTTTGAAAAGCAAAATAGTGCAGTCTGAAATAACAGGAGCTGCTGCAAATACTCTAGGCAGGCCAGCAGCTGTGGAGAAAGGAGAGGTTCATGTTTCAGAGTTGGATGCTTAAACAAGAACAGAGACATGGAAAAGCAAGAGGAGGAACAAAGGTAAAAAAGGAAGGATCTGTGATGGTGTGGGAGGCAGAAAATATTGCATGGCAAGAGGGATCATAAGCAAAGCAAAAGGGGGGGGGGGGTGGAATGATAATGGAACAAGTAAATGATCCAAAACAGTGATTTGGAGGAGCTATGTATGCCAACAGCAACATCATTACAACTGCTGTCCAAAGGGAAGGCGATGGCTTAGGGATATTATTGGTAGACTTTTAATCCAGAAACTCAGCTAAGGTTTTGGGGGTCTGGGTTCGAATCCCACCACGGCAGATGGTGGAATTCAAACTCAATAAAAAATATCTGGACTTAAGGATCTTCTGATGACCGTGAAACCATTGTCGATTGTGGGAAAAACCCATTTGGTTTAGTAATGTTCTTTAGGGAAGGAAATCTACCATCCTGACCTGTCTGGCGTAAATGTGACTCCAGAGCAATGTGGTTGACTCTCAACTGCCTTCCAAGGATAACTAAAGATGGGCAATAAATGCTGACCAGCCAGCGTCATCCATAGCCCACAAATTAATAATTAACAAAGGAATGATAAGAGTGAATCTGATCTGAAATTGTTGAGCACCATGTTGCCTCTGGAAAGGCTGTAAATTGCCTATTTGAAAGATGAAGTTGTGTTCCAAGAGCTTTTGTTAAACTTCTTTTGGACTAATATCACAGGCATGGACAGACCTGGGAGTGACGAAAAGAATTAAAATGGCAAGTGACCGGAAGACCAACGCTTGCTTGCAACTGAATGGAGTTGTTCAGCAAAGCAATAACCTTGTCTGAATTTCCTTTCCAACATTGAGAAGGTTTAAGTTTTATTCTGCAGTTGGCATCTTGGCTGTATTGTTTTGATTTTTCTTTCCTCTCTCCACAGGGCTGTTCAATCTTCGTGGCTCTGACATACAATACAATCCAGTGTTCTTCGCCTTTGCAATCATTGGTCTGAACTCTATTCGGTAATGCGGGCGTGAAAAGCGATCCTCCTTTAAGTTATCTAAAACTATGTTGCGTAGTTTAAACATTTAATGCTTATTTTTTAACGTCAGTTTTCCTAATGCTCATTAAAGTTTGATGTGACTGGCACCAAAAGTTTAACAAATGTAGATTCATAGAGATGAAGGAATTTAATTGTGTGGAGAGAGTGGAGAAGCTGGGGTTGTTGTTCTGAGAGCAAAGAGGTAAAGAGAAGATTTATTAGCTGTGATTAAGGTTGTGAGGGGATTTGGGATAAACTGTTTCCACTCGCATTAAGAGATATGGACACATTAAGAAAATTCACAAAATATCTTGGGGGGAATCTGAAGATAATTGTTTCGACTCTGTAGAGTTATGATGATTTGAGATGAGGCCTGGAAGGGTTGATACATTTTTGCTTCTCTTGTATACGAAAGGGCACATACTAAACTCTGCTGGGAGCAGGTGGAACTGGGAAAGTGTTTATGTCGCTTCCTATCACCTTCCAATATTGTCAGGCATTTCCAATGTGATGCTGCCGTGTAAAAGTCCTTTAATGCACATCATTTCAAATCAACCACCACCCAAATTAAATTAACATGGGGTGAATTTTCAGTAGGTTTTCACCATATATTAGACGCCGGTCAACTTTTTATAGGTCTGCTCTAATTTTAGAGTACACTTCCAATTTTGCCACATTGTTGCCTTGTGTGTTATGGTTGTAACTTATTTAAAACCTTGAATCCGTGCTCATTTGCGTTCTGTGTATCTTTACTTTCTATCGCCACGTTTTCTTTGCACTTCTGTGTTAGAACAAAGAGCAAAGAACAGTACAGCTCAAGAACAGGCCCTTCCGCATATCAAGTCTGCACCTTTAACTTTATTTGGCCATTATAAATGCCTATGTCAACATTTATAATGGGTTTTGCCTTTGCAAGTTTGTCACACTGGTATCTGCTGACTGGATTCCCACAAATCATAGAATCCCTCCAGTGCAGAAGGAAAGCTGTTTGGCCCATTGAGTCTGCACCGAACACAATCCCACCCAGACCCTATTCCTGTAACCCCTCATATTTACCCTGCTACTCCCTCTGGCATTAGGGTTAATTTAGAATGGCCAGTCAACCTAATCTGCATATTTTTGAGAGAAACCGGAACACGTGGATGAAACCCATGCAGACACGGGGAGAATGTGTAAACTCCATACAATTACCCGAAACCAGAAATGAACCCGCTATGAGACAGCAGTACTAACTGCTATGCTGCCCCACTTAGCATCTTCTTAACAAAATGCTTTCTCACGAACTGCTATATTTTTCTCAAAAACTGAAGTTTAAACAATCTCACACATTTCACAACTTGTGGAAGTTTATCCATTCGGTGTTCTTTTAAGTTTTATTTCAATGCCTTGAAGGTTTTATTTGAAGATACCGCCTTCCTTCAAAAGCTTGGCACTTCATCACAAAGCTGTGAATCTGAGCAGGATTTTAATTGTGCATGCAGACAAGTAATCGCAGGGTCTATCAGTGCCATTTAGACAGCTGTGCTGGCGCAGAATTACACCAGTTTTTGCTCAGAAGCTTTTTTGTTGTTGGAATAACTAGAGAACAAGCTTAAAACTGGAGACATTTTTAAACAAAGGCTGAGAGGGAGAGACTAGTGAATAAAAGGCTCCTCCTTGTGCATTCATTGTCATTTTTATCTTCAGTTCTATAAATGGAAGCAGATGCTTTCTTGTAATCAAATTTCAAAGTTTGCAAGGAAGAGTTGAATTTTGTAGCAAACAGTGTGTAATTATCTCACTGTATTATGTTGACAGAAGTTAACAATTCTTAACCAGACATAGGGGCAGAGAGAGAGGATCTTTCTTCATATCATTTGTAGCTTTTCAATTCATTCAAAAAAAAACAAGTCTGTGCAAAGTTGTCATATTATGGTTGTATCTTCTTGTTGACGACTTCCATTGAAGTGGGATGTAATTGTATATTATCCATCTTACACAAGAGTGTTTCTATTATAAACGTGGGTGCAGTTTATCATAGAAGAGATTGGCAGTAAGGGTGTTCAAGTGTTAGGATAGTGTCTTTTTGTCCAGTTTAAGCAGCTAATTTAATATTTAGTGGCCCATCAGTACATCAAAGAAGGCAACCGTGATGGGCTGGTGTTGAGATACAAGAACCAAGAGTATCTGAAATGTTAAATCTTTCTCTTTTGAGTTACCAGCAATTATTTTGTTTCAGATTTCCAACACTTGTTTTTTTTTGTTTGTTTTTTTATATATTCATTGTTTCAATAAATGTTTTGCAATGAGTTTAATTCCCTGATTATATGTGCTTTTCAACCAGGGTTTTATATTTTGTAATAGCGAGAATGCTAACTCTCGTCAGGTTTAAGTTGAAGCAAGTAGGCAATTGTTCCAGGGTTCTTCTTGTCCATGCATTCATTTGATTGCTATTCGCTGATTGACTGAAACCACTTATTAGCCTACTATTTTTTTAAGGAATCCATGTGGAATAGATTTTTTTCAATGTTTTTTCCAATTAGTATACGCAATCCTGTTTCTGTCTTTACGTAGCCAGTCACTAATTTTCTCAGTTAATATTGTTTCAAAATTGCAGTTTGGTTTATAGCTGCTCATTTATCAGTCTACCATAGTAGGTGTACATTGCTGGTAGATGATGTGTAAATAGCTCTGACAATGCATAACCAGTTGATTTTAGATAAATTGCCTTAATTGATTCTCCCTGCTTTTCAATAATTCTATAGTTTGCTCACTTCTCATTCCATTTTGCCTGATGCATCCCCTTGCCTCAATGTACTTGATAGCTGCATTTCTCTTTATGCCACTTTGATACAGAGTTATTTACAGCACAGAATCAAGCCTTTCTCCCTTCAGAGCCTTGCTCATAGAATCATAGAATGCCTATGATTCAGATGCAGAAAGAGATCAGTTGGCTTATCGAACTTGCACTGACAACAATCCCACTCAAGCCCTATCCCCGTGTCAATTCTGGCCTTGGCTGATTGTCTATGTGGAGTTTGCATATTCTCTTCGTTGCTGTGTGGGTTTCTTCCAATGGTCCGGTTTCCCCCCACAGTCCAAAAATGTGTGGGTTAGGTTGATTGGCCATGCTCAATTGCTCCTCAGTGTCAAGGGACTACAATGGATAAATGCATGGGGTTATGGGGATAGGGCCTTGGTGGGATTGTGGTCGGTGCAGGCTCGATGGGCTGAATGGTCTCTTTCTGCACTGTGGGATGCTATGATTTATCGCTGTCATTTATTTATGATCCCTTGTTCCGGTCATAGAATCATTGAGTTCTACAGCACACAAATGGCTCTTCGGCCCATCACATCTGTGTTGGTCAAAAACAGTCACCTAATTGTTTTGATCCCATTTTTCAGCACTTGGTCAATACCCTTATATGACTTGGCATTGCAAGTGCACATCTAAATACTTCTGTTGTGTGGGTCTCTGCCTCCACCAACCTTTCAGGCAGTAAGTTCCAGATTCCCACCACTCTTTGAGCGAAGAGGTTTTTCCATACAACCGCTCTCAACCCCCTGACCCTTGCCTTAAATCTTTGCTCCCTGGTCATTGATCCCTCCACTAAGGAAAAAGATTTCTTCCTGTCAACTCTATCTCTGCCCCTCATAATTTTATATATCTCAATCACGTCCCCTCTCAGTCTTCTTTGCGCCAAGGAAAACAGCCCAAATCTATTTAATATTTTTTCATAATTAAAACTGACCTATATGTAGAAATGTCCACTCAATTTGTTATCTTGCAGGCCTTATTTGATCTCTGTGTCTATTTTCTAGCAAAAAAACCCCAGTTTAGTCTTCCCTGATGGATATGACTTTCCAGTTCTGATATCCAGTAAATCCTTTTTGCACTTCTTGTCTGTATATACTTTCATAACAATATGGAGACCAAACTGTTCACAGTGCTTGCTGATGTAGACTAATTCAGGTTCTATGCAAGTTTAACATAAATATGTCTGCTTTTCAATCCTATCCCTCTGTAAATAAACTCAGTACATGTCTCATATATGTCTGTATATGCCGTTTTTGCCTTATTAACTAACATCACTTAGTTTAGATGACAGGAAACTGAAATTGGTAAACTGGCTCAAACATTTGCAACACTAAATCCAGCTGGCTTATCTCAGTGGCAGTCTTGCTAACCCAATTTCTTTTTATTTCCCATATCTGCAGGTCTCCTTAGTGGGTAGGAGAGCTGGATTTAGTTGTGCAAATATACGGGGCTTACTCTCTGACACCACCTACAGTATGAACCTTTAGCCTAATTTTTCTTCTCTGTAACTTTGTTAAGTCTAAGCATATGACATATTCCAAGTAAATGGCATGCATTAATAAGATATCACTGCATTTCAGTGGAAGTTGCTTAGCTCGATTAGCTGGATGGCTGGTTCATGATGGAGCAGTGCGGGTTCAATTCCTGTACCGGCTAAGGTTATTCATAAAGGCCCTGCCTTCTTAACTTTGGTCATTGCCTGTGGTGACCCTCAGGTTAAATTACCACCAGTCACACTCTGGTCATTTGGACTATGGCGACTTTACCTGCATTTCACTGCTTACAACTCCAACAGTCACAGTGATTGTTTTAAAAATTCACTTCCAGTACCTTTGCCAAACATTTCACCTGCAAGGAAGAATGACTATAGGGGACATATATAATTTAATCTTTGACAAGTCATAGAATCATAGAGGTTTACAGCATAGAAACAGCCCTTTGGCCCAACTCGTCCATGCTACCTTTTTTTAAACCCCTAAACTAATCCCAATTGCCCGCATTTGGCCCATATCCCTCAATATCCATTGTATCCACGTAACTATCCAAATGGTTTTTAAAAGATAAAATTGTACCTGTCTCTATTACTACCTCTGGCAGCTTGTTCCAGACACTCACTACCCTCTATGTGAAAAGATTGCACCTCTGGACCCTTTTGTATCTCTCCCCTCTCACTTTAAACCTATGCCTGCTAGTTTTAGACTCCCCTACCCTTGGGAAAAGATATTGACTATCCAGCTGATCAATTATTATTATTATTTTAGAGACCTCTATGCGATCACCCCTAAGCTTCCTACGCTCTGTGGTGCTGGACTTGGAGCTATCTGAAATCAAATAGGATGATAGCACAGTGGTAATGTCTCTGTGCTGTATGCAACCACGATCTGTAACCTTATAGAACATAGAACATAGAACATTACAGCACTGAACAGGCCCTTCGGCCTTCGATGTTGTGCCGACCAAAATAAAAAGCAATGCCCCTCCAAACTAAACCATTCCCTTCTCTTCCATATACTTATCAATTAACCTCTTAAACGCCACCAAACTTGGCGCATCTACAACAGCTGCAGGCAGGGCATTCCACTCCCTAATCACTCTTTGAGTAAAGAACCTACCTCTGATATCCGTCCTATAACTCATACCCCTTAATTTAAAGCTGTGTCCCCTCGTGCTAGCTTTCTCCATCCTAGGAAAAAGGCTATCACTGTCCACCCTATCTAAACCTCTAATCATCTTATATGCTTCAATAAGATCCCCTCTTAGCCGCCTCCTTTCTAACGAAAACAACCTCAAATCCTTCAACCTCTCTTCATAGGACCTGCCCTCCATACCAGGCAACATCCTGGTAAACCTCCTCTGTACCCTCTCCAATGCCTCCACATCTTTCTTATAATGTGGGGACCAGAACTGCACACAATACTCCAAGTGCGGCCGCACTAGAGTTTTGTACAGTTGCAACATGATGCTGCGGCTCCTAAATTCAATCCCCCTACCAATAAAAGCTAAGACTCCATATGCCTTCTTAACAACTTTATCCACTTGACTGCCTACTTTCAGGGATCTATTGACACATACACCAAGATCCTTCTGTTCCTCAACACTATTAAGAGCCCTACCATTAGCCCTATACTCTACACATTTATTGTTCCTGCCAAAGTGCATTACCTCACACTTTTCCACATTAAACTCCATTTGCCACCTCTCGGCCCAGCTCTGCAACTTGTCCAAGTCACTCTGTAAACTATAACACCCCTCTTCACTATCTTCCACTCCACCGACTTTAGTGTCATCTGCAAATTTACTGATCCATCCCTCAATACCCTCATCCAGATCATTTATAAAAATTACAAACAGCAGGGGCCCCAAAACAGACCCCTGAGGCACACCACTCGTCACCGAACTCCACGATGAATATCTCCCATCAACCACCACCCTCTGTCTTCTATCTGCCAGCCAATTCCTAATCCAATTAGCTAAATCACCCTCTATTCCACACATCTGCATTTTCTGTAGAAGTCTTCCATGGGCCACCTTATCGAACTTATGGCCTGACATACCTTCCATCTTACCGTTGCCAACACGCATGTGAATCAAACCTGGTTCAATGAAGAGTGCAGAGAGCATGTTTGGAGCGGTGCCAGGCATACTTAAAAATGAGATGTCAATTTGAATGATAGATAGAGATAAGTGACCTTGCAATTAATGAATCAGATCAGAGCTCTGCAGTCCAGCCATGTCCATTCAGTGAATGGTGGTGGCAATTAATCAACTCACTGGTGGACGAAGCTCCACCTCTTCAATGATGGTGCAAAAGATAAGTCTTAACTTACAGCCATCTCCGCCAGAAGTGTTGAATAGATGATCCATCTCATCTTCCTCCAGAGATGCCTTCCACCAGCCGATTGAATAAACCCCTGGTAACATTAAGAAAACGGCCAAAGATACTGGACATTATTAAGACTGTGGGCCTGATAATGTTCTGGCAATAGCACTGGAGACTCGTGCTGCAGAACCTACCCACGTTGTTCTGGTACAGCTACAACACTGGCATTTACCCACAAGAAAACAGGACAAATTCAACCCAAGTGCTGCCTCATCACTTTACTCTTGGTCATTTGCACTGATGGAAAGTGTCATTGACAGCGCTAAACAGTGGCACTTACTCAGCAAATAATCTGCTGACTGCTACTCAGGTGGGGGTCCAGTAGCGCTTCTAAGCTCCTGAGCTCCTTACTGCTTGATGAAAACAATAGCAGAAAAGCTAAACTCAAGAGATGAGGTGGGAGTGTCTGCCGTTGACATTAAGACAGCATTTGACCAGAGCTTGCATAAGGAGCCCTTGCAAAAAGGAGTCAATGGGAATTGGGGTGTTGGGGAGTGGGGAGCTTTTCATTGGTTGGGTCATACATAGATCAAAGGAAGGTGGTTGTAATTGTTGGAAGTCGATCATCTCAGTTCTAGGATATTGCTACACGCGTTCTTTAGGGTTGAGTTCTAGGCCCAACCGTCTTCAGCTACTTTCTTCCATCATAAGTTCAGAAGTGGGTGTTCATGGATGCTTGCACTAAGTTCAACTATCCCTCAAAAACTGAAGCTGTCTGTGCCCACAGGAAGTATGTCCTGGGTAAGATTCAGGCTTGAGCTGATGAATGACAAGTGACATTTGTGCCACACAGGTGCCAGGCATTTCCAACAAGAGAGAATCCAATCATCTTCCCTTGACATTCAGTGGCATTTCCATTGTTGAATCCCCATACCAGTATCCTGGAGGTTACCATTGATTGGAAAATGAACTGGACTAGCCATATAAACACTGTGGCTACAAGACCAGGTCAGAGGCTGGGAATTTTGAGGTGATTAATACACCTTCTGACTCCCTAAATCCCATCCATAGAAGCTCAGCCACAATCGAGAAACTTGACATGATTCAGGATAAAACAGTCCTCTTGATTGGCAGCCCACCTCCTCTACCCCTAATGCACAGTGGCAGCAGTGTGTATCATCTACAAGATGCAGCAACTGACCAAGGCTCTTTGACCTGCGACCTCTACTGTCTAGGACAAGGAAAGTAGCTTTACAGGAACACCTGGTTCCCTCCAAGTCATTCATCATCCTGACTTGGAACTATCTCATTGTTCCTTCACTGTTGCTTGGTCAAGATCCTGGAATTCCTTTCTTAAAAGTACGATTGGTGTTCCCACAACACCTGGACTACAGCAGTTGAGGAACACCCCTCACTACTACATTGTTGAAGGCAGCAGCACTCATCATTTGTATGTTTTTTAAAAAAAGTTGCGTTTCTCTTTGCTTCAGAAAGAAGCTGTTATGTGATTACAAGAACGCAGGGATAGAGTAAGGGGTCATCAATGCAAGAGTTGTACTTATTTCAAATGAGCATGTCTTTGAAACAAACCAATGCCACAAAATTCTCAGGAGGCTAGTTACTAACACCATTTTTTTTTGAATCTCTTTACTACAGACTGTTCATCAATGAGATGCACATGAAGGACCCTGTTGTGCGAGAACATCTGCAGCTCGATTGTGATACAGCACCCGATTTCAAAGTACAAGTACTCCCGTATGAATCCATTCTAACTGAACTGCAGGCTCTTTGCTCCAACATGACTTCAAAGGAAAAAGTGTGGATCAGTAGCAAAGCGAGCCACGCTCTGTGTGAAACGATCCCAAAGGTCTGTTGAGAGGCATTGCCGCAATCTAATAATTTCTTGAAACAGAATGTCTTTTCAACTCATAATCAAGGCTACAAACTGCACATTTGTTGGTAACAGATCCCCAAAGGATTCTGTATGTCTGTGTGAGATTATTGAATAAAAATTTGGGGGAGAAAAATGGCAATTGTATTGAGAATGAAAAGCAGCAGAATGAGAGAATCTTAGGGATAGTTTATTGACTGTTGGTGATTTTCAGTTTAATTTCTAGTCTCCATTGGCATTGGAAATGAATTTACCTTAGTAGCAAAGTTTTGCTAATTCTTAGCTCGACAAGAAAGGCTCCACATCAGTGAACTAAGGAAATTTGGTTGTCGTCAACAACCCCCCTCCTCCCGGCAAGCTTGTTGCCAACCACAGAGTGGAGTTGCTGGCATTGGACTGGGATAGGCACAGTATGAAGTCTCACAGCACTAGGTTAATAAACCAACAGATTTATTTGATAGCACAAGCTTTTGGATTGCTGAGTGCAGGATTTGTTTCACAAACATGGCATATATAGAGACAAACTCAATTGCAAGATAATGCTTGGAGTGCAAGTCTTAACAGGTAATGAAGTCTTTACAGGTGCAGACAGTGTGAATAGAGAGAGGGTTAAGTACGAGTTAAAGAGGTGTAAATTGTCTAAAGCCAGTAAGTACAGTTAGTGAGATTTTGCAAGCCCAGGCAAGTTGTGGGGGCTACAGATACTGTGATATGAACCCAAGATCCAAGTTGAAGCTGTCCTTGTGTGCGGAACTTGTCTATCAGTTTCAGTTGGTAATTCTGCTTTATCATGTAGTTTGAAGGCCATCTTGGAGAATGCTTACCTGAAAATCAGAGGCTGAATGACCTTGATTGCTGAAGTATTCCTTGACAGGAAGAGGAGACTTCTGCCTGGTGATTGTCGAGCAGTGTCTGTTCATCCTTTGTCGTAGTGTCTGCATGGTCTTGTCAATGCACCATGCCTGGGGGTATCCTTTCCTGCAGTATATCAGATAGACAATGTTGGCTGAGTTATAAGAGTATGTATTGTGTATCTGGTGGACAGTGCTGTCACGTAGATGATGGCATTCACGCCAGTGATTCGGCACGTCTTGCAGGGGATGCTGTGGCAGAGTTTTGTGGTGTTGTGATCATTGTTCTTCTGAAGGCGGGATAGTTTTCTGCGGACAGTGGTCTGTTTGAGGTTTTGTGGTTGTTTGGAGACAAGTAGTGGGGATGTGAGGATGGCCTTGTGGAGATGTTCGTCTTCATTGATGGCATGTTGAAGTCTCCGGAGAAGATGTCGTGGCTTCTCCATTCTGGGGAAGTACTAGATGATGAAGAGTATTCTCTCTGCTGTGCCTCGTGTTTGTCTTCTGAGGAGGTTGGTGTGGTTTTTCACTGTGGCACATTGGAACTGTCGGTCGATGAGTTGACTCCATATCCTGTCCTTACGAGAGTATCTTTCAGCATCTGTACATGTCTGTTGTGGTCCTCCTCATCTGAGCAGATCCTTTGTGTATGCAAGGCTTGCCTGTAGGGGATAGTTTCTTTAACGTGTTTAGGGTGGAAGCTGGAGAAGTGGAGAATCATGAGGTTATTTACTTATCCGTGAGATTTGTGGTATAGTGAAGTGCTGAAGAGACCGTCATGAGGAGATGCATGTGTCTAAAAATGTAGCCAATTCTGGTAATCTGATGGTGGGATGGAACTTGTTGATGTCATCATATAATTGTTTCGGTGATTGTTCACCATGCGTCCAGAGGATGAAAATGCCATCAATGTACCTAGTGTACAGCATCAGTTGAAGGTCTTGTTCGAACCTATGCAGGAAGATGCTGACATATTAAGGTGCGAATTTGGTCCCTTTGGCTGTTCTGAATGGTTGGATGAGGAACTGGTTGTTGAAAGTGAAGACATTGTAGTCCAGGATGAAGCAAATGACTTGTAGAATTGCATCTGGAGATTGGCAGTTGTTGGCATTGAGTACTGAGGCAATTGCATCAATGCCTTCGTCGTAGGGGATGCTGGTATAAAATGCTGAGACATCCATTGTGACGAGGAGTGCTGCTCATTCAACTGCTCCATGTGTACTGAGTCTCTGTAAGAAGCCCATAGCGTTGTGACAGAAGCTGGCGGTTCTTTGTACAATGGGTTTCAGAATGCCTTGATGTAACTGGGTCCCATTGCCTGATAAGATGGGATGGCTGGATGTGTTGGCCTTGTGTATCTCCAGGAAGCAGTAGAGATCTCCAACGCAAGGAGTACATGGGATGAGAGCGTGGAGGGTGCTCTGAAGGTCCGGATCAAAAGTCTTGATCGGAGTGTTGAATTGACAGGTGTGTTCTTTGGTCAGATCTGTGTGTAATTGTCTGTAGTATTCCTCGTTGTTCAGTTGTCAGTACGCTTCTTTTCAGTAATCCGTTCTGTTCAGTGGTCCCTCCTTTTGTTTGCTGGTTTGATGACAATGTTGGAGTTGGTCTTGAGAGCGCAGATGTTGCTGCGATATGCTTGGGTGACGTTCGGGGCGGTCTTGTGAATGCGGCTGATGAATCTGGTATTGACGCAGCTCCTGATGGCTTGGGCATACATGTCAGTTCAAGGGCAGCAGCCTTCTGGAGGACTTGCATTCCAGCCATTATTTTGTAATTGAGTTTGTGTCTATATGTGCCCTGCTTATGAAACAAATCCTGCACTTACCTGATGAAGGAGCAGCACTCTGAAAGTTTGTGCTACCAAATAAACTTGTTGTACTTTAATGAGTGTTGAGAGACTACTTACCATGTCAATCATAGAATGGGTTCTGCATTATACTGGAGAAGAACATGAGGTAGTGGTGATAGAGGAGGTTAAACTGGAAAAAATACTATAAAAGCACTGGTTAATGATTGATGGATATTAACCGTAAACTCATTACCTAAGGGTGTATTTCTATTTGCAGTTTGGATGTAGCCAGGGTGAATGTTGCTGACTTGTATTTGGCTGCTACCTGGAATTCTAAACAATTCCAGAAAGGCCTGCACAAGGACTTGACACATACACACATACACTCCTGACTAACATGAAATTTAAATACCTAAAGAATTAATAGGGGAAATTCCTTGCTCTCACAAGATTCAAGTGTGGTCAAGTTAGTTTTAATAAGGTCCTATGACGTACCATATCTGGTGATGAATGTGAAGATTGTTTGGCTGCTGCCTGTGGGAAATATCACTACTTCACTCTAGACCAGTGGTTCCCAATTTCTTATATGTCATGGCACACCTCTGTACTATTAAAAATGTTGAGACACACAGCTCCGATTTTCTTCATCATCTTCCCTTACTGGAACTTTGTTTGTAACTTCTCTCACCTGTTTTTTTAAAATCACTCACTGTCTCTCGCTCTGTCTCTCCAGGATTTTTGCAGTCTTTGGGTTTTCACATTTAGTGCAGGTACATGGGACTTTTGTCTTCAGCTCCAAGTCCTGTTGGTCATGTGCAAGGGCCTGACTAACGTAAAAAATCTAAACCGAGCATGTGCGGCTCTTACCAAGCCAGCGCACGTGCGGGAGACCCAGGACTCATTGGGTCTTGTGGATGTCAACCGCAGAGCTGAAGACAAAGATTAGTTTTACTTTCATTGCATGAACTTTGAATCATTTTTAATCTTGTTTCGCAGCACATGTGGTGTGGGGGGGCAGTCATCACGGCACACTATTTGGGAACTACTGGTGTAGGGACAGGTTGGGCTGTGACTCAATTCACACCATAGCTTTAGGGTCATAGAATCTCTACAGTGCGGAAGGAGGCCATTCAGTCCATTGAGTCTGCAATCCCACTCAGGCCCTATTCCTGTAACCCCACATATTTACCCTGCTAAACCTCCTGACAGAGCAGTCAATTGTAGCCTGGATAATCAACCTAACCTGCACATGTTTGGTCTGTGGGAGGAAACTGGAGCACCCAGGAGAAATCCGCACAGATGCGGGAGAATGTGCAAACTCCACACGTGTGGAGATGCCGGCGTTGGACTCACCTGACGAAGGAGCAGCGCTCCGAAAGCTAGTGGTGATTGCTACCAAATAAACCTGTTGGACTTAATCTGTTGCTGTGAGACTTCTTACTGTGCAAACTCCACACAGACAGTGACTCAAGCTGGGAATCAAACCTGGGTCCCTGGCACTGTGAGGCAGCAGTGCTAACTACTGTGCCACCGTTCTGCCCCTGTTTAGAGACGGAGGAAAGAGGAATTTGCTTGCACTGACTGGCCAGCGCTAAGAATGTAAAGTTTTGACTTCACACAATTTGTCATACTCGACCTGCTCAGGGTATTGTAATGTGCAAAATGGGAAGCTTTCAGAGGCTGTAGCTTGTTATGTTGCAGACTCTGGGCTTTCAAACACAAACCAGTGTAAGGGAACAAACCGTCAGAAATGCTTGTAGACTTTCTCCCCCCCACATAGTATCTAAAAATGGAAAGATGAACTTAATTGATCCAGGCACTTCCAACTGGTCTCTGTATATTCAAAAGATTCCAACATCAAGGGTATTCACATTAATTCTGGTCTTAGACTGTCTGTTCTTGTGCCTTGATGGCTATTGTGGTTTCAGTTGTGTTCATTGAAGTTTAGAGTCAGGTTTTTTTTGAATGAAGTGTATTAAGTACAAAAAAACCAATGTGTGTTCATATTAAAATGCACCTAGATCTAGACATTTAAAGAGAACCGTGTGCTGATGGATGGGGAGTTGGGAACTTGAGGGTTTGGCAGCCTGTAAAGGGTTTCAGTGCAGATTCAGTGTGACATCATTCTGCTGTTATTGCTAAATGTTGGCAAGTACAACAGATGTTTTTTCAGGCTACCCTGAGGCTCTTTTACCTTTGACAGGCTTTGATTTAGTACCTGCAATATTGCTACTTTCCTGACCTGATCAGATTTCAGAAAGAAGCAAAAGCAACAGGAATGCTCCATGAGTTAGTTGGTCACTGAAGGAGAGATTATGGCTAACCTGCCAGGCAGTTCCAATTTTACCTGTTTCCAGCCTTTCTCTCTGGTTTTAAATCTCTATTGCAGTCACGTGCTGAGCTGACCCAATACTTCAAAATTGTAGAGAATCATCCCATGTGTGTGAATTTCTATTTGTTCTTTCAGTTTTGTCGCCCCGAACACTCCCTCTTCAACCACCTTACCCACAATCGCCATCTCCCATCCCGCCCCAAGCTTTCTGTGACCTTGCCATTACATAGAATCCTATAATGCAGGAGGCCATTCAGCCTGCAACAACAGCAATCCTACCCTATTCCGTACCCCCCCCCCTTATTTATCCAGCTAATCTCCCTGACAATAAGGGGCAATTTAGCATGGTCAATCAAAAAGTAAAGTTAAAGGTTATTTATTTATCACAAGTAAGCTTACATTACCACTGCAATGAAGTCACTGTGAAAACCCTTTCAGCGCCACACTCTGGCGCCTGTTCAGGTACATTGCAAGAGAATTTGGCATGGTCAGTGCACCTAACCAGCATGTCTTTGGACTGTGGGATGAAACTGGAGCACCCGGAGAAAATCCAGCCAGGCACAGGCAGAATGTGCAAACTCCACACAGGTAGTGACCCAGGTCAGGAATCGAACCCGGGTCTCTGGCACTGTGAGGCAGCAGTGCTAATCACAGTGCCACCCACATCTTTGGAGTGTGGGAGGAAACCAGAGCATCCGGAGGAAACCCATGCAGACACATGGAGAACATGCAAACTCCACACAGACAGTCACCCAAATTCAACCCTAGCACTGTAATGCAACAACACTAACCACCGCGCTGCCCAGAATAGCATAACCAAAGTTAAAAGCTCACTAGATTACCAGTTACAATCCTATCACAAGGTGAGCTCAACAACGCAATTATTGTATTGTGCAGATTGCTTTTACTTGTATTTGTATCAGTGTGAAACGTGACCTGATTATCCTTTGGTCACTGAACAGTGGTGTCACTCCATGCTCGTTGAAATTACAGTGAGATGTGGCTGTGAGCTGCAATAAAATTACTTGCTTTGATTTTAATAGATGCATAGACTGCAGACTATGTACACTCCTGTCTGCATTGCAAAAGCTCAGAAGAATCCAACAGAAGTCAGAGGGATGAGACAAGCTCATGTGAGTAATAAGTAAACTCTTAGAAATTGGTGTAATAATGCATGCGCTTCATCTCATTCAGTTAGTCTGTACAATTGGGGATGATGTTTAAATCTGCATTTGTTAACACTAGTTATTATAACTGGATATTGATCTTGATTTGCACAAGTTGGTTTTCTCGCTCCCTACATTAAAGCAGTGACTATCATACAAAAACAAGCAGTTGTTGTTCGTGGAGTGCTTTGGGATGTCTGACACCCAGCAATGCAGTATTAAAATGTGAGCTTGTTCCTTTTTCATTGAAAATTGTGATTGATCTTTGACTTAGCAGTAATGAAACGCTGCTTTAAAAAACCCCTGGTGCTGTGATTTCAACTCTTCCTCCATTTGTGTCTTTTTCTTCTATACTGCAAAACAAGAGGGGGAGGGACCATCCTGCCTGCCATAGGAATGGTAGTAGGCGGGGAATGGTGGGGAGGGCAGACCATGCAAAGGCCCACTGACCTTGGGTGAGATCCTTCAGTTTTGGGGCGAGCACAGCCGGAGAATCCCACCCAATTTGTCATTTTTCTTGCGTGAAAATTGCTATCTGCTTCAGGATCAGGTTGTGGCCACAAGAGATGATATTTTGGAATTCACACAGATAGGAGGTTCATGGGGTTGCTTTACTTTGCCTAGTGAAATAAACTGTAATTTGAAGAGAAATGGTGGCAAGCAAGCTGGCAAGAAATTATTGGAAAAGAACTGATTTTTTTTGTGTTTCTAAATGTTAGATTAAAGATGCTGTGGCTCTCTGTGAGCTGTTTGCCTGGCTTGAGAAGGAGGTAAGAATGTTTCTCATTGATCATATCAGCATCTGTGTTAATTCTTGGTTAAAGTACATGGTCTTCCACAGTCTGTGTCACTCAGCATACCTTCTGCACCATCACAATAATTCATGTATGTACCAGGCATATTAAACTATGCACAGCATTGTGATGATACTGTACCTTTAGGAAATACTCATTTATCGTGTTTACTGTAAGGGCATGTTTGGAAATCAGCTCTTTCATGGTGCCAATTTGTCTGCAACAGGCAACTTGCATGCTGAGAATGCAGACTAACAATTGACTGTAAATAACGGGGCATTTGTTTTAATTGGAGTTAATGCATTTTTTGTTTTTGATTTTCCCTCTGGGGCTTTAGAGTAGGATTAAAAATATAGAAAATAGAAAAACTACGGCACAATACAGGCCTTTCGGTCCACAAAGTTGTGCCGAACATGTTCCTACCTTAGAGATTACTAGGCTTGCATACTACCCTCTATCTTACTAAGTTACGTGTACTTATCTAAAAGTCTGTTGAAAGATCCTGCCTCAAATCTGCCTTCACCACTGTTGCTAGCAGCCCATTCCACACACCCATCGCATTCTGAGTTTGATTAGGTTGGTTTATGGAGGCAGTGTCATATGAATGGGAAGGGCTAAGCCCCATAGAGAAAACAGGCAATTTTCTGCTTGGCTCTGAGAGAAGCAAGATGTGTCTCTGTCTCTGTCCTTGTCCCTGCCTCTCTCGCTCTGGAGACTGCTGCTTAGGCGTCAGAAGACATGTCTCTGTCTCTCTTAAGTGTTCAGATCTAGGACTATTAACAAATAAAATTGCTGTTGTTTGTTAATTGAGTTTGAAGAGTTTAAATCTGTAAGAGGAATATTGCTTAAATTGGAACTAATAGAGATAGATTAACAGTTAAGAATTGTATCTTATCATGTTAAGTATTCCAGTTGCTAATTCATTGTTATAGTTAAACTGTATTGTTAAAGTTTGTTTGGATAAAAACTTCCAAGTGTGTCAAGAGAATCACACCTGGAGAGAAACACCTTATCATCACATTAATGCCAAAATAGCAAAAAAACTGTTAGGGTCCAGTCAGGCCTCATAACATACTGCAGGATTTCTGCTCTAACATATATTATATAATATATATCAATGTGTGTAATACTAAGTGACTAATAAAAATAACACTTGAGACTGAGGTTTTTTGGCAATTTAATTTTCTATTAACATTTTAACTATTTCTGAGATATTTACTGAAATTACAATGTTACAGGTTCCGAAAGGCAATATAACAGAACTGGATGCTTCAGACAAAGCATTTGAATTCCGCAGGTAAGTCTTAATGCTGTAATCTGTGTGACACAAGTTTCTCTGTCACCGGGATGGTACGGTGGCACAAGTGGTTAGTATTGCTGCCTCACAGCGTCAGGAACCTGGGTTTGACTCCCTGTTTGTGTCACTGTCTCTGGAGTTTGCATATTCTTCCCGTGTCTGCATTGGTTTTCTCTGAATCGTCCAGTTTCTTCCCTGGCCGAAAGATGTGCAGTTACGTTGATTAGCCATGCTAAATTGACCCTAGTTTTGGGGAGGGGTAAGAAGGGTAAATATGCAAGGTTACGGGGATAAGGTGGGATAAGTTGGCCAAATGTCATCTGTTCTTGTTTTACTAGGTAGGAGCATTAGGGAGTAATTTTCTTAAGATTTTGTTGTCCACATGTCATGGTTGATTTTAAGATCGGCTGTGCTTGGATAGAGTCATGGAATGTGATTTAGAAATTTGGAATCGTAGAGGCTTATAGCGCAAGTGTGGCCATTGGTCCCATTATGTCCATGCTGGTTAAGAATGACCTAACAAGCCTAATCCTATTCTAGTTCCTGCTCCATACCCCTCTAGGTTACAGCACTTTCAAGCACTTTTTAAAATGTAGTGTTGGTTTCTGCTTTTACTATTTCAGATGGTGAGTTCCAACACTGCATTACCATTGATTTAAAAGAAATCCTCAATTCTTTCTGCCACTTACTTTGAATCGATGCCCCTAGTTATTGATTGCTATACCAAAGGGAATAAGAATTTTCTGTACATTTCATTTAGATCCTTCATAATTTTATTCATCTCAATTAAATAATTCCCTGGTGCCTCCTCTGTAACAAAGAAAACAACATTACCTATCTAAGCTTCCCTCATTGCTAAAATTCTTAAATTCTTAGTAGAAACTACAAAATGTTTTTGAACAATAAAATATGGAAATGAAAACAGAAGTTTGATTTTAGATTGAAATAAAAATGAACCAAAATTTTAGTCTCCAAAAGCCATTGTAATTATTAATGGGCAGAATGTGATTCTCAAGATGCCAGTAAATAATCTTGCAAATCTCCGGTAATAACGATTTAATGTGACTTAATTGGTCATCATAAATCATTGGCTCTGGATTATTACAGTGCATATTTCAAAGACCTTTAAAATAATTTGGCCCTTCATCTCTACAAACTAGTGCACCTGGCATCTATTTGATGTGATAATTTATTTGCTGATTTGTCATTTTTGCATTTTGTGAATGCGAGAAACTACAAAGGGTCACGAACGAAGCCCAATCCATCACACAAACTAGCCTCCCATCCATTGATTCTGTCTACACTTCCGCAAAGCGGCCAGCATAATTAAAGACCCCGTGCACCTCGGACATTCTTCCATCTTCTTCCATTGGGAAAAAGATACAAAGGTCTCAGGTCACGTACCAATCCCGACTCAAGAACAACTTCTTCCCTGCTGCTGTTAAATTTTTGAATGGACCTACCTCAGACTAAGGTAATCTTTTTCAACACCATAGCTATGACTGTAGCACTACATCTGTAGTCTGCTCTTTCCTTCTCTATGAGCAGTATGTTTTGTCTGTACAATGCACAAGAACCAATACTTTTCACTGTATATTAATGATAAATCAAACCAAATGGAGGCTTGGAACTAATCAATATCTTTGCCATGTTAAATCAGAACATGTTGGTAACTTGAGTTGCGTGTGGGATTAAATTCGACAGGTGAGCATTTGTGGTGACCATTGAAGAATAGAAGATTGAACCTTTTATTATCGAGAGAGAAAGAGCTTGTTTATTTATAAAGCGCCATTCACAACCTAGGAACTTGTGCTTCCAATTTGATTTGGTTTATTATTGTCACACACATTGGTATACAGTGAAAAGTATTGTTTCTTGTGTGTTATACAGACAAAGCATACTGTACTCATAGAAGGAAACGAGAGGGTGCAGAATGTAGTGTTACAGTCAGACTAGGGGGTAGAGAAAGATCAACTTAACGAGGTATGTCCATTCAAAAGTATAATGCAGCAGGGAAGAAGCGGTTCTTGAGTCGATTGGTACATGTATCTTTCTTCTGACGAAAGAAGGTAGAAGAGAGTATGACTGGGGTGTGTGGGGTTCTTGATTATGTTGGCTACTTTTCTGAGGCAGCAGGAAGTGTAGATAGAGTCAATGGATGGGAGGCTGTTTGTGTGAGAGACTGGGCTCCTTTGTAGTTTTTTTTGGTCTTGAACAGAGTGGATGCCATACCAAGCTATGATACATCCAGAAAGGATGCTTTCTATGGTGCATCTGTAAAAGTTGCTGAGAGTTGTAGTGGACATGCCAACAACACCTTCTGTGAAAGTAGAGGCGTTGGTGGACTTTCTTAACTATAGCGTTAGCATGGAAGGACCAGGACATATTGATCTGTGACGCCTAGAAACCTGAAGCTCTTGATCATTTCCATTTCATAATAGAGGGTTCACCTTGCACTATGCTTTTTGAAGTTGATGACTATCTCATTCACTACTGACATTGAGGGAGAGATTATTATCATCGCACTAGTTCACCAGATTCTCTATCTCTTCCCTGAACTCCATCCCATCGTTGTTTGACATCCGACCTACTATGGTGGTGTCAACAGCAAACTTGAAAATCAAGTTGGAGGGAACTTGGCCACAAGTCATAGGTATGTAAGGAGTACATTAAGGGGGTGTGGACACAGCCTTGTGGAGCACTGGTGTTGAGGATGATCGTGGAGAAGGTATTGTTGCCTAACCTTACTGATTGTAGTCTGTGAGTTAGGAAGTTCAGGACCCAGTCGCAGAGGGAAGAGCTGAGGTCCAGGCCACAGAGTTTGGTGATGAGTTTTCTGGGAATAATGGTGCTGAAGGCTGAGGTGGAGTCAAGAAATAGGAGTCTGACACATGTGACTTTGTTACCTAGGTGTTCCAGGGTTGTATGTAGGGCCAGGGAGTTGGCGTTTGCTGTGGACCTGTTGTAGTGATAGGTGAGCAGTAATGTTTCCAGGCGATCTGGGGGGCCGGAATTAATCTGAGCCATGACTAATCTTTCAAGGCACTTCATGATGATGGATGTCAGAACCACCAGGCGATAGTCTTTAAGGTATGTTGCCTGGCTTTTCTTTGGTACAGACTTCTTGAAGCAGACAGGGACTTCAGATTGGTATTAGGAGAGATTGAAGATCTCTGAATAATCCTGCCAGCTGGCCCACACAGGATTGGAGAGCTTGTCTGTGTACCCTATCTGGGCCAATCCTTTGACAGCTAATTAAGTATTTTTGAAGTGAGGCCACTGTTGCAATATAGGAAATCTATACACAATAAGGCATTGTATAAAATCTGATAATGATCAGATGATTTGTTTTAATGATGTTGGTCAAGAGATAAACATTAGCTGCGACAATGGCAAAGAAACTCCGGCTATTCAGCAAAATAGTGCTCTTAAAGCAGTGACCCAGGCAATTTCATGGATGCCCAGATAACCACTTGTATAGTCCCCATTCTCTATTTGTCCATTTACATGGGGATATCTGCAGCCAAAGTCTGATGTTATGATTCTGCTCATCAGTATGAATGTAGAATTAGAGTGATAGTCCGTCATGAGGTGCAGAATGTTTATCCATGGTTCTGGTAATACCCTATCCTGCAGTGAAATTAGTAAGGTATATAAAGCAAGAACGAGATTGAATTTTGCTTATTTGTGTTTTATAATTATCCGATGCATGGTGGCATTGTGTTTGGCTCTGCTGCCTCTCAGCACCAGGGACCCGTGGTTCAGTTCTAGCCTTGCATCACTGTCTGCGTGAGTCTGCACGTTCTCCCCATGTTTTCTCTGGGTGCTCTGGTTTCCTCAAACATTCCCAAGATGTGCAGATTAGGTGGATTGGCCATGTTAAATTGCCCCTTAGTATCCCAAGATGTTGGATGGATTAACCATGGTAAATGGTTATGGATTATGGGGTTAGGGCTGGGGAGAGGGCCTGGGTAAGATCCTCTGTCAAAGAGTTGTTGCAGACTTGATGGGCTGAATGGCCTCCTTCTGCACTGTATGGATTCTTCTGACAAAGACGAGGAAATAGATTTACACCTCCCATTCCCCATACGGAATTAAGATTTTCTCTAGGCATTTCAGAATCATAAATATTATTATTATACAGAAAGAAATGCTCACTCCAAAGAGAGTTGAACATATTAGCTAAGTAGGACTACAGCAAAGATGGGGGATACTGAAGATTGAGTTGCACTGTTGAAATCTGAGTTCCTGCCTGTGCTGAATTATAAAGCTGCCTGGGTGGAGGTCTGGAGGAAGACCACCTAGCAATTACTCATCAGGGTAACTACATCACCAGCAGGAAATGAAATATATCACCTTTGATAAGTTAGGTCACACTTTTCATTTACAGTCTATTTATAATTTGAAACTGTTTTGTGCCATTATTGAAATTATTCAATAATTTGAAATAGCAATGAAAATAAAACTGCAAAATGGGTTCTTGGCGTTAAATTGTTGGATTAAGTAGAACTGACTATATCCTGTTTTTAATCAGTGCACGTTTTCTTAATGGTCATCATGCTATCATATTGCTTTAGAGTAAATTTTTGTAATAGTGAAATGGTTAACCAAAGTACCAGTTTCATGTTTAAAAAGTGATGTGTTATGTTGATGTTTCCAATGTATTTGGTATTAAATTCTGCAGCTGAAGAATGCATTTGCAAATATGACATTTTTCACTCATCTCTCTCTGAATATTTTGCAGACAGCAAGAGAAATTTGTGGACTTGAGTTTTTCCACCATCTCTAGCACTGGTCCAAACAGTGCAATAATTCACTACAGGTAAAAACCAATGGATTGAACACTTGTATTGTTGCGTCATGATTAATGCTAGGTAGTTAAAAATAAGCTGTAATAGCGAAATGTTTGGTCTTGGGATCCGTTCTTTCTAAAAGCAGAACATTAACAGAGCCCTCCATGTAGGAACATGGAAGCGAGATGTAGGCTCAACCCCTCTAACCTGCTCTGCTTTTCCATTAGATCTTGTACCTCAACAAAATTTTCCCTTTTATTCCCAGCTCTTTCAAGGGTACTTCTATGGATGTTGGTGCCCTGCCAGTGCTTCATGATTATTTTAAGCATGTGCGTTAATCACCAAGTCAGACAACAGCTTCTGCCGTGGCTAAATGGGGCTCTCTGAACTCTCCATTGGATGTTGTCAGGGAACAGTCTTCAGTGATGTGAATCCTTGATTGGGATACAACAACATTGCATCCTGAGTTCCCTGCAAAGCCTCACTTGTGCCAATTTGCTGCCCAAAGGCCTTAGCCAGTGTGAAAATGGTTGGCATGGCAGGTTGAAGCCAAGTGGCTGGTCTGAGGGATCTGTGATGAGGAAGTGTTTTTTAATGGTAGTGTGTTTATTCCATTCCTGTTGCCACAGGATCTCTGCTTGTTGTTGTTTGGCATGGTGGTCTTAGCCATACAGGCTGGCATGATGGGTGGTGAGAAGCCGGTAGATTGGTATGGTCCTTGTACAGCAGTAGGCTTGGGTTGATGTAGACCTTCTCCAGGAGTTTTCTTGTTGCAATCTCTCTTTTAATCTGTATGTGAGGGGTGCTGTTTATTGCACGGAGAATGGGATATAAAGGGTAGAGATGCTTTGCTACAGTTGTACAAGACACAAAGAAAGGAATAAGAAAGCATTTGAAGCAGTTCAGAGAATACTCACTTGACTGATACCTGGGATGGGACAGAGAGTTGGGGGGGGTTTAATCATGCAAGGAAAGATTAGACAGGCTGGACCTGTATCCACTGAACTTTAGAAGATTGAGAGATCTTATTAAAACATATAAGATCCTGAGAGGGCTTGACAGGATGGGATACTGAAAAAATGTTTCCCCTCATGGGAGAGACGAGAACAGCTTATAAATAAGGACCTCCCGTTTAAGGTGGTGACGAGAAGAAACTTTTTCTGAGGGCTGTGAATCGTTGGAACTCTCCTCCTCCAAGAGTGGTGCAGACAAGTTCGTTGAATCGTGTTAAGGCAGAGATAGGTTGGCACATTTGGGTTATTGGGGGTAGGTGGAAAGTGGAATTGAGGCCTCAGTCTTATCATCCATGATCTTATGAAATAGCAGAGCAGGCTCAAGGGGCTGAATGGCAAATCCTAATTCTATTGTTTGTAGTTGGGGCTTTCTAGCTCCAACATGCCAATATGCTGCTTTTGCCAACACAACTATATACTGTACTTCCAAAGAGATCATTTTTGCAATAATGATATTGCATTTACAAGCAAAAAATTTGCAGTAATTAGACTTGAGTAAGGCTATTAAAGGATATGGAATGAATTAGAAATTACAATTCAGATTAACTATGATCTCATTGAACGCCAGAACAGGCTTGAAGGCTAAGCCTCTTGTACTTGTGGGGGATATTTGTATGCAGTATAATAAATACTTGTACTTGAAGCTTATTTAAATTTCAGAATTGTTTAAATTTTCAGACCCACTCCGCACACAAACAGAACTTTATCAGTGAATGAAATCTACCTTTTGGATTCTGGTGCACAGTACAGGTAAGACATTGTAGTAAATTAAACAAGAGCTGCACTTTTTTAAAACAAAAAATCATTTACTGGTGTAATCTATATGCAGGTGATTAGTTATTTCTGAAGGGAGAGGAGAAGCTTTCATTTCTGGAGCACCTTATGTCATTGACAAGTCTCTTAAGTGCTTTGCACAAATGATTGTCATGATGCGCTAAGTAATTAAGTTCACTGATGCACAGCATAATTCCACAAATATCAGTCAAGTGACTGACCGCATTATCTGTTTTGTTAGACGGAAGAATGTCAAGCACGCACTACATTTATTCAAAAACAGTTATGGGATTTTTTCCCCTGCACAGGCAGACCAGGGCTTGATCTCAAAAATGACATCTATGATCACAGATCATTCGTTTATGATTGCATGGAAATAATATCTTAGTCCACGTGTTGTCCTTGAATGAGTTTGAGTTATACAGTTATAGAGGTTTACAGCACGGAAACAGGCCCTTTGGCCCAACTTACGTATGCCATCCAATTTTTGCCACTAAGCTAGTCCCAATTACTCGCATTTGCCCATATCTTTCTATACCAATCTTACGCATGTAACTGTCTAAATGCTTTTTAAAAAACAAAATTGTATCACATCTACTACTGCCTCTGGCAGTTTGTTTCAGACACTCTCTGAAAACATTGCCCCTCTGGACACTTCTGTATCTCACTCCTCTCACCTTAAACCTATGCCCTCTAATTTTAAACTTCCCTACCTTTGGAAAAAAAAAGTTGACCTTACCTATGCCCCTCAATATTTTGTAGAACTCTATAAGATCACCTCTCCACCTCCTACACTCCAGCGAAGAGTCAATCCAGCATCTCCTTATAACTTAATAGACAGATAGATTTCAATTTTGTGGCATTTGCTTCCAACTGAAACGAACCAATTGGTGCTGGAAACTAAAGCTTGGGAACAGGTGTCCATATTTATAACATGGTGGAGAATTGGACTGTTCGTCATGCTGCCTTTTATTAACTTTTCTTTAGTTGACTCTAGTCCATAGTGGCAACATGTTTGGCTACTTTTGCTCAGTGGCATTGTAGAGCTATGAAAATATGGATTGTCAGTTCCATTAATTAGGGAAGTAATTTTAACAGTTCATATTTAGACACAGCCTCCATATAACAGATTCAATGGAAAGAACTTAACCAGTTTGAATGGAAAAGCAGGAGAATTTCACACTGATGGTATCAATATGTAGATTCTAATGTGGGAAAAACTTGACATGCAGCAGTTCAACGTTAGAGAATATCAAACGTTAAATATAATCTCTTTCACTCCTTGAAAGAGAGTCAGCCTTCACATGCAAGCTCTTTCCTGCTGTTGCTAATCTCCCACTCCTCTTCTGATCTGGCATGTTTGGAGGCATTTTATTTTTCTGGGCAGTTAGTATGCTGGCTGATGTTTGGGACTTTCCTATTGTTGCCTCCTGTGAGAGAACTTCTGAGAGGGCCCCTTAATGAGTTCTTCAAGACAAGGAATAATGTCCAAAGATGTCTCACTGCACTAGCGTGATGGCAATTCGTGTATTGTCCGAAGTTTTGGCAGTGCTCTTGCTTCTGAGACAGAAGGTCGTAGGTTTAAGCCTCACTCCAGAGACTTGAGCATGTAATATAGTACTGTGAGAATGTTGCACTGCTGTGGAGATGCTGACGTTGGATTGGGATAAGAAATCTTACAGCTCCAGGTTAAAGTTCAACAAGTTTATTTGGTAGCGAAAACCACTAGCTTTTGGAGCTCTGCCCCTTCATCAGATAAGTGGGAGTTTTATTCACAAACAAGACATATAGAGACACAAACTCAATTTACAAAATAATGATTAGAATGTGAGTTTTTACTGGTAATCAAGTCTTAAAGGTACAATGTGAGTGAAGACAGAGTGTTAAGCACAGGTTAAAGAGATATGTATTGTCCCCAGATGGGACAGTTAGTGAGATTTTGCAAGCCCAAGCAAGTAGTGAAGGTTGCAGATAGTGCGACATGAACCCAAGATCCCAGTTGAGGCCATCCTCATATGTGCAGAACTTGGCTATCAGTCTCTGCTCAGAATGTTGCACTGTCAGCGATGTCATCTTTTGGATGAGATGTTAAACTGAAGTTCCATCTGCCCTCAAGGCAGACGTGAAAGGTTGCATGACACTATTTTGAGAAAAAGCCTAAAAACTCCCTCATGTTCTGGTTCACATTTACATTCAGCTGAAAGCATTAAAACAAATTTACTGGGCATTTATCTTGTTGCTGTTTGTAGGATCTTGTATCATGTCCCCAGCATTACAGTTTTGTAAATTGGTCTGATTAGGCGTGCATTGGCCATGCTAAATTCTCCTTCAGTGTACCCAAACAGGCACCGGAATATGGCGGCTGAGGGATTTTCACAGTAACTTCATTGCAGTGTTAATGTAAGGCTACTTGTGACATTAATAAATAAACTAAAAACTAATATTGTGGGATCTTGCATCATTAATGTAGTTGGTTTTAATTTTAAATACGTGATACTTTTTTATTTTAAGATGTTTAGATTGACGGTTCTTCATGTAAGAGTAAACTGCTGTTTGTGCTTTAACTAGGGATGGAACTACAGATGTCACACGGGCAATGCACTTTGGCACTCCTTCCGAGTATGAGAAGGTATGTTAACCTCTTTTGTGACCACCAATGTACCATTGAGTAGTTCATGAAGCTGCTAAAATCTAGTTATTAACTAGTTAATTGAGTTACTAAAGGTGCTAGATCTGCAAGGTTATACCTATTGGGAAAAGGGTTGGGTTGCTTTTCTTTTGAAAAGAGGTGACTGAATGAAGGTCTTTTAAATGATAAAATGTTTCAATAGAGTAGATATGGGGCGTATTTCCAATTGTAGCAAACGGCAATCAATGCAAGATAGTCATCAAGAAATCAATTAGGGAATTACAAAGGTAATTCTTTAGTCCGTGCTGAGAATGTGGAACTCCACCATTACAGGAAGCATTTGAAATGAATAGCACTTATTTTTGATTTGATTTATTATTGTCACATGTATTAGTATACAGTGAAAAGTATTGTTTCTTGCACACTATGCAGACAGAGAAGGAAAGGAGAGAGTGCAGAATGTAGTGTTACAGGCATAGCTAGGGTGCAGAGAAAGATCAACTTATTGCAAGGTAAGTCCATTCAAAAGTCTGACAGCAGCAGGGAAGAAACTGTTCTTGAGTTGGTTGGTACATGTCCTCAGAGGTTTGTATCTTTTTCCCAATGGAAGAAGGTGAAAGAGGGAATGTCCAGGGTGCATGGGGTCCTTAATTAAGCTGATTGCTTTTTCAAGGCAGCAGGAAGTGTAAACAGAGTCAATGGATGGGAGGCTGGTTTGCGTGATGGACTGGGCTTCGTCACAGTCCTTTATAGTTTCTTACAGTCTTGGACAGAGCAGGAGCGATGCCAAGCTGTGATACAATCAGAAAGAATGCTTTCTATGGTGCATCTGTAAAGCTTGGTGAGAACCATAGCAGACATGTCATGAGAAATTAGAGGCGTCAATGGGTTTTATTAATTGTAATGTTGGCATGGAAGGACTTGAGCAGGTTGTTGGTGATCTGGACAACAAGAAACTTGAAGCTCTCGACCATTTCCACTTTGTCCCCATTGTAAGGAAAGGGTAGATAAGGAAGGGAAGTAAGGGATGTGTTGATAGAGTTAGATGAAGAAGGATGGGAAGAAGTGCAAGTGCAGCAGAAATGCCATCATAGATTGGTTGGGCTAAATATCCAGTTTCTGGGCTGTATTCTCTCTCTAATTTTACTTAATGCTATTTTTAACCTGAACTGAGTCATGTGTCTGTCCCCGTTCATGACTTTAAGGAGAGTTCCTAGTTAGCATTAAACATTTTCTTGACACTGAGAGTAAGTAGTCTTTTCTATGGAAAGCATCAGGTGGAAGATTTCTTTGTTAACATTAATGGTCTAGTTAATAAGTGGATCATTTGCATGTGTGGATCTCCACCAGTGAGTCACTGGTTTGTAAACTTGTGGAGGATTATCAGCGCTTGCATAGGTTTACATCTGTAATGAAATGGCTGGTGTAGGTGGCTGTGGCAGATTGCCACAAATATATAACTAACACAGTGGTTAGCATTGCTGCCTCACAGCACCTGGGTTCAATTCTGGCTTAGGGTGATTGTGTGTATGGAGTTTGCACATTCTCCCGTGTCTGCGGGTACTCCCACACTCCAGAGATATGTGAGTTAGATTGACTGACCATGCTAAATTGCCCTTTAAGATCAAGGGGATTAGCAGCTTGAATACATGGTCACGGGGATAAGGCCTGGATCAGTGCAGGCTCAATGGGCCGAATGACCTCTTTCTGCATTGTAGGGATTCTTTGAGTCACTTTGAAATCATTTTTGGTCTCTGATAATTATAGTTTCCTCTGGAGGTTTTGCATGATTTAGTTTCAACCAGTTTTTGTGACAATCTGTTTTGAGAAGAATAGTGATCATTGTTGCAAAAGTTTCATGATAAAGGGTCTGTTCTGCGCTATAATGTTCTATGTTCTATGATGGATGAGGAGGATATTCTGTATCCAGTATGTAATATAGTTAAATGTGATTTTTTAAAAAAAACCCTCATATCTTTTAGCAGCTGTAAGTAAAATATATTTGTATTAAAATATATTTTATCTGTTCTTATATGTGCTTTCTATTATCCTCAGGAGTGCTTCACTTATGTGTTGAAGGGGCATATCTGTCTGGCTTCAACAATTTTCCCAAGTGGTACCAAAGGTAATATGGTTCATAGCCATTTAGTCGTACAGAACTTGAACTGTGTTGGAAAAAGAGACATGCTATCAAAACTTTTTATCTTATACTCAAATTCCAATGGGAATGTGAGAACAATTCTTACTGCCTGAGACAAGAGTGCTGATTGGTTGGCAAGTGGACTCTGATTGGTAGAGGCATTCTCTAAACATTTGTACACAAATGGAACATGTTTTTTCAGCGGAACACAAACTTATGCAATATTCATTCCCTGGCTCGCTCACCAGGGCAATGCTTTGACCAATGGGAGTTGACCTGCCTGGTTTGAATTTGAACAAAGTTGGGAAGTTAATTGTTCCTGTATTCTCTATGACAGCGCCTCAATCGATCAGAGTCCACTTGCTAACCAATCTATACTTTTTTTATTCTTCCATGGAGAAAGTGCATCATTGGTGAGGCTAGCAGTTGTTGCCTGTCCATAATTGCCCTTGAAGTGAATGGCATTCTAGGCCATTTCAGAGGACACTTAAGAGTCAACTATTGCAGTGGGTCTGGAGTCACCTATAGGCCAAACCAAGTAGTGCGGCAAGTTTCCTTCCCTGAAAGACATTAGTGAAGTAGATGGGTTTTGTTCTCGTGCAATATCAATTATTGCTCTCCCATTGAAAAATTCTTCTGTGCTATCCTGATACGTGCAAGAGGAAAAGCTTTGATAGCATGTCTCTTTTTTCAGTAAATGCAGTAGAAAAGAACTGTCAGTGCTTTATAATCATTCAGGTGTAGTTGGGAAGCAAAATACTGATGTTATGAGCTTCCAAAACAAGACAAGACCTGAGATGCAAGATGCCACCCCTCTCAGTTCTGTTTTTTCGCAAAGATTTCATCTATGCTTTCAACCTAAAAGACCATCCCCCATCCTTCTCACTTACTTATTCAGTTCCCTTCTCATAGTAAAACAGTAAGAAATCTCACAACATCAGGTTAAAGTCCAACAAGTTTATTTGATAGGAAACCCACAAGCTTTCGGGGTTTGCCCCTTCATCGGGTGAGTGGAGAGTTCTGGTCTCAAGCAGAGCACAGAAAGGCACAGTAAACAGACATCGCCACATCATATTAAAACAACAGAAATAACCAGGGTTAGCTGAGGGTTCTTGATTGCCCCAAGCATAAGGCACTAAAGCATACATTAAACTTGATTAGAGTTTAGCAGACATTGGAGTGGTAAGCCACAGAGTGGACAGTGTAATTGAATTGAGCACTGAAGTAGTCACCTCCAGAAGTTTTAATTGAAAACAGTGAAGACTGCTGAAATAGGGTGACATGGTGCAGCATTGCTGCCTCACAGCATCAGGGACCTGGGTTCCATTCTCGGTTTGGGTCACTTGTCTGTGTGGAGCCTGCACGTTCTCATTTCTGTGTGGTTTGCCTTCAGGTGCCCTGATTTCCTCCCACAGTCTGAAAAACATGCTTTGGTCATACTAAATTCTCCTTCATGTATCCAAACAAGTCCTGGAGTGTAATGACTAGAAGATTTTCACAGTAACTTCACTGCAGTGTTAACGTAAGCCTACTTGTGACAAAAATAAGTAAACTTTTAAAAAATGCCATCTTATGGGAAAGTGCAGTTGTGCTGCTTGTTCTTTTCCAAGCATCATATTAGAAACTCAAATGTAAATCCTGGTGTATTCCAGATGTTCTTCATATGTTGGCATCCTTCCTGCTTTAAACCAATTGAATAGCTTCTACGCTCCAATTGACTAAGAAGCTGATTAGACAACTGCAGTATTCATAAGCATTCATTCTGTCCCTGGTTATCTGTATCCCTCAGCACTGCAACCAGACCCGTCATTCACATCGGCTTCCAGTTCTTTCCACATCGTTCAAGGTACTTGGCCACCTCACACCCACTTTCAAAGCTTTATATATTACTCCCAGTCAATTTACCAAGAGCTCGCACTGACACTGAGCTTTGAGTATGGGTTATGTTCCTAGCCTCACAAATAGGCATCAGTAAAATGGAGGCTGCAAAAGAGAGAGAGGTTCTGAGGAGAGGCAGAAGTTAAGGGAGCTCCAAAGTGTGGATCTGAAATTGCTGCCAACCACACTCCAGAACTTGTTTGGATATGCTGAGGGAAAATTTAGTACGACCAATGCACATCGTCCAGACTGTGGGAGGAAATCGAAGCACCTGAAGGAAAACTACACCGAAATGAGAAGAACGTGCAGACTCCACACAAACAGTGACTCAAGCTGAGAATGGAATCCAGGTCACTGATACCATGAGGCTACTGTGCAACCATGCTACCTACTTAGCAGTCTTCAGCGTTTTCAATTAAAACCTCTGAAGGTGACTACTCCAGGGCAGAGACGCTTCAGGTACTGCACAGAAGTCCAGCCAGAGGAGAATTTGAAAAGTAGGGTGGGGAATCTTCATGGAGAAATTTACAGATGAGAACAAAGATTTAAAGACTTGTAGAACCTGAAGCCTTGTGCAAAAGTAATAGAAATGAGACAGAGATAATAGATAGCAGAGCAATGGGAAAGTTGTAGTTTATGATGGAATGGGGGAACAGAGAGCTTTGGAATAGTCATCTACAGAAACAATGAAGGCATGTGTGAAGGTCTCTGTGGCACCGGGACTGTAGTGAACAACATTGTCCAACCTGTGGCAAGTGACTTTGATAATGAGTGGATAAGATATGAAACTGAGGACAGCACAATAGTCATGGACAAAGTGAACCAACTTGAGAAAGTGGTCGCAGCCAGAAACAGTGATAGGGCTGTGTGACGGAGACTTAAGATCATGGCTTCACAGAACATTCAAACTGACCAGTTCTGTCAGCTCATTGGCCGATCCTCCACAGTGCAGAAGGAAGCCATTCAAATCAAGCCTGCATTGACAATAAGCATCCAAGCCCTATCCCCATAATTCCTCATATTTATGGAGCAGCATGTTGGCACAGTGCTTCGATTCCTGGCTTGATTCACTGTCTCTGTGGAGTTTGCATGTTCTTCCTGTGTCTTGTGGGTTTCCTCTAGGTACTCCGGTTTTCTTCCACAGTCCGAAAGATGTGCTGGTTAGGTGAGTTGGCCTTGTTCTCTGTGAACCCGAACAGGTGCTGGAGTTTGGCGACTAGGGGATTTTCCCAGTAGCTTCGTTGCAGTGTTAGTGTAAACCTATTTGTGACTAATAAATAAATAAACTAAACTGCTAATCCCACTGACACGAGGGGGAAATTTAGCATGACCAATCAATCTAACCTGCATGTTTTTGGACTATGAGAGGAAACTGGAGCACTGGGAAGAAACCCATGCAAACATGGGGAAAATGTGCAAATTCCACACAGACAGTGACCTGAGACTGGAATTGAACCTAGGTCCTTGGTGCTGTAAGGCAGCTGTTTTATTCACTGTGCCATCGCACTACCTTTCAGTGTAATGAAGCTGCAATCAGCTGTGATTTTGAACACTATGGCACTGGGGCCATTCTCTTTTGTGATCTCCTGATTTTTCTTCACATTTGCCAGTACTGTAAAGCACATAAACTAATCTTCTTTTCTGCCCTGGGAAATGTCCTACTTTCCTAATAGAATTCCACAGATGTATACCGGCTTGTTTCAAAACCTGTGGAACGCAAGTGCTTTGTGATGAATTCTTGACGCAGTAGTGAGATCCAATATATAAAACTCTTCTTAGTCTGTTCACCTCTGCTCTGCTTCTTCCTGCCAGGGCACCTGCTGGACTCTTTTGCCAGAGCCACCCTTTGGGACCATGGTTTGGATTACCTGCATGGAACTGGACACGGAGTCGGATCTTTCCTCAATGTTCACGAAGGGCCTTGCAGCATCAGTTACAAAACATTGCTGGATGAGCCTCTCGAGGCTGGAATGATTCTGAGTGATGGTGAGTGAAAGTGATGTATGATGTTGAGCCACGGTGTTGCAGATGAATGGGCAGGCTGCCAGGAGAAAAGGATACCCAACCTCCAAGACTGAGACAAGTCCACAGGGCCCCTGACGCTAGTGATGTGTAACCTGTTTCGCACTTTCCTTGAACACTGTTCCCTTCTGTTATAAGTTGTCCAGAAATACCCCAGATGACTCTATCCAGCTTTGACAAAGGGTCATCCGGACTCGAAACGTTAGCTCTTTTCTCTCCTCACTGGTATTGCCAGCCCTGCTGAGATTTTCCAGCATTTTCTTGTTGGTTTCAGATTCCAGTGTCCGCTTTTATACCCCACTGACTGTGTGCAATAGATAAGAACGATGCACTAACCGTCCGTGTACAATATAGTTATAGTGTCACACTGAACAAATAAATTAAAAAAGCAAGCCTGTAAGAAAGTGTAGTATTGGTTTCCTGTCACCAGATGCCAGTATATCATAATCTTTGAGTCGTCTATTATAGAAAAGATTCTCAGACTCCTGAGGCGTAATTCTCTTGTGTTACATAGATTCCACAATGTTACACAAGTATATTTTCTGTATATAAAAAAAATTATACATTTAAACATATATTTATTTTTGTTTTACTTACAGCTTGATTGCTATCCTCCACATTCTCTCCAACTAACATTTGCTTATCTGCGCACTTGCTCTGAGATTCACGTAATTATCCTTCCAATTTTCAGGCTTTTTTTTTTTTTTACCTTGAGCAGTTTTTTAAAAAAAGTGCATATCCTGTAAAATCTCTTCCGCTCTCTCTATCTCTCGTTCCTTTTTGGCCACTACCAGCAGCCTCACCCACAGGGATATCCCTCAGTATCCGAGCATAAAGTGATTCACATATGTGCTCTCTCTCTCGTTCTCTCTCTGTCTCTCCCTACACTTCAGCCAAAAACCTGTGCCAACGCAGTGCTCCGAATGTGTGTGATACCAAGCAAACCTGTTGGACTTTAACCTGTGTTGTGAGACTTCTTACTGTGTTTACCCCAGTCCAATGTTGATATCTCTCCATGATGAACACCTGGCTCTGATTCATTCTCACTGGGTAGGGTGGGGGGTGAGGGGGCATTCCTCATGGGCCTGTCCTGATTTTGATCAATCGAATTGTAGATATTTTTCCTGTGCAGTCTCTGATTTTTTTTTTTTTTTAAGTGTCTGAAGGGGTTGCAAACCTAGGTATTAGTGCATTCGTAGAGCACATTGGACATCCAGGGAGTGAAATTCCTCCTGTCGACGCCTTTGCAAAAATGTTTAAGTTTAAAAAGAAGTAGACTTTCTCACAAAATAATCTTGTTTCCTTCTCTTCCCCCTCCTATGAACGAACAAAAAGACAACTCTTTGGTCAGCAAAACGGTAATATTTTTTAAGATGCAGAGTCAAACCCGTCAGCAAAGTCTGTACTTGACAGAAATGTCAGCAATAGAGGGGTGAAGATGAGGTCTTCTTCAATCAGGAACTGATTAATTCAGTGTATTGGCATGAATAATTTCATAGTGCTTTTTCTCTCTCCACTAAAAAATTCTAGTGTGTTAAATGCAGCATAAACTTAAAACATTTCTCATTAGTTTAATGTACTCAGCCACTTCTGGTGACTATTTTTAATATTACTCACATTTTTCATGTTGCTGTTGTTTAATCCAGCTGAATTCTAGGAAATTTCTGGATGTTTTCTGCCCAGCAGTTACCCAGGTCTTAACAGGGTGGCACAGTGGTTAGCATTGCTGCCTCACAACACCCAGAGCCTGGGTTGGATTCCTGGCTTTGGTCACTGTTTGTGTGGGTTTCCTCCGGGTGCTCTGGTTTCCTCCCATAGTCCAAAGATGTGCAGGTTAGGTTGATTGCCCATGCTAAATTGCCCTTTTGGGTCCTGGGGTGCATAGGTTAAGGGGATTAGTAGGGTAAATATGTGGAGTTAAGAGGATAGGGCCTGTGTGCTTGCTCAATGGGCTGAATGGCTTCCTTCTGCACTGTAGGGTTTCTATGATCTATGACCATTGTTCATTCACCGTGTTGCTGTGTTGTGAGGTGTTTGCTGTAGACCAAATGTCTGTCATTCTTCCCTACATAACAGCAGCTCATTTCATAAAGTAACTGTAATGTGTGAAGTGCTCCAAACTGCCTTTGGGACTCTGAGAGTTTTTTCTATTTGGGCTCTGGCACATTGCCAAAAAATTAACAGAAAATGCTGCAGAAACTCAGCACGTTCTGCAGCATTTGTGGGGAGAGAAATATGATTAACATTTTAAGTCCGTATGACTCTTCAGAGCTAAAAGAAGGAAGAAATGTGATGCATGCTATGCTGTATAAATAGATGAGCAGCTAGAATAGAATCATTGATAATGTACAGTGCAGAAGGTGGCCATTCGGCCCATTGAGTTTGCAGTGACCACAATCCCTCCCCAGGCCCTATCCCCGTAACTCCCACTTATTTACCCTACTAGTCCCCCTGACACTATGTGGCAATTTAGCATGGGCAATCATCCTAACCTGCACATCTTTGGACTGTGGGAGGAAACTGGAGCATCAAGAGAAAACCCACACAGACACAGGGAGAATGTGCAAACTCCACACAGACAGTGACCCAAGCCAGAAATTGAACCCGGTCCTTAGTGCTGTGAGGCAGCAGCAGTACTGTAGAAAGTCAGTAATGGAGACATTGCAGCAAAGATGTGTAGATCATGAGGCAGAGGAATTGTTATAGTATGATGGACTAGAGAAGGTGTTTAAAATGGCATAAAGGCAAGATATCAGAATGCGTTAATAGGAGAACAAAGGTGAGTGCTTAGTGAATACAAAACCAAGGAATAAGTGACAGATGGCCCAGTGGGGAATGGGGATTTTACATTGGGACTAAAAAATGTTTTGGATATTAAAAAACAAGGGTCATGATGGAGGAAAAATGTCACAGTCTAAAGTTGTATCACTCGATGTTGAGTCTCAAGGGCTGTAATGTGGCTAATCAGAAGCTGAGGTGCTGCTCCTCCAGCTTGCATTGGGCTTCACTGGAACATTGCAATAGGCCTCAGATAGAAAGGTGGGCGAGAGAATAAGATGCAGAGTTGAAATGACAAGTGACAGAAGGTTGGGGTCATGTTTGTGGATTGAATGAAGATGTTCCACAAAGGGGTCACCCAGCCCGCATTTAGTCTCCTTAATATAGAGCGGATCGCACTGAAAACAGCGAATTCAGTAGACCAAATTGAAAGAAGCGCAAGCGATATATTGCGGAATGGAGTGTTTGGGGCTTTGAAAAGATGGGAGAAGGTAAAGAGATACACCATCTGCAATTCCAAGGTGGCATGGGAAGGGGATGAGAAGTTGGGGTGATTAGGGAATGGTGCCTGTGGAATGCTGACCAGAAGCGTGAGGAGAAAATTTGTGATGTTTTGTGGTGGCATTGTCTGGAGATGGTGGAACTAGCGGAGGATAATCCTGTCCTCGCCTTCCATCCCACCAGCCTCTGCATTTAAAGGATCATCGAGACTCTGCTGCGACTGCATCACCTCCTTTTACACAGTATAAAATCCATCACATTTCTCCCTCTAGCTCTCAAGAATGGTCAAAGGGGCTGTTACACTTTCCATCGATGCTGTCAGACCTGCTGAGTTTATCCAGCCTTTTCTGTTTTTGTTTCAGATTTCCAGCATCTGTAATATTTTGCTTTTAGTAAGTCTGCATTGCACAGTGTGGATGTATTCACAAACAGATTAAATAAGCAATATAGTCAACGGTACAATAACAAATTTCAGCTACTTACACAATCTATCTCTGTTAATAATCCTTATGACAAACACTTTCATATCTTGTTGGAGGGCACAGTGAATGCATACAAAAAAACATTAAATGAAATATATTGCTTTGCACACAAAATGGAGGTTAATATTCTGCAATGACAACTTTGAAATTTATAGTTTTGATACCTTCTCACCATCACTTCCTTGCTCTCCTTGGGCCACATTGAGACTTGTGAGATCTACTGTCTCTTGTATATAATTTATGTTTAATTATATGCAGGTGGAGAGTGTTAATTGTGGGTTTCACAAGCACATTTAGAGAGACAGCTAACTGTGGCGCAGTTGGAGTTAGGCAGTCCTACTTTGTAATGTTTCACAAATGTTAGACTGAGACAGGTTTCCAGAATCTGTTATTGAATACAGGAGCTGGAATAAACCAGAAAGAGTGTAGAAAAGATTTACTACGATGCTACTGGGACTTGATGGATTGAGCTATAAGGAGAGGCTGAATAGACTGGGACTTTTTTCTCTGGAGCATAAGAGGCTAAGGGGTGAAGTTATAGAGGTCTATAAAATAATGAGGGGCATAAAGACAAGGTAGACAGCCAATATCTTTTCCCAAAGGTAAGGGAGTCTGAAACTAGAGGGCGTAGGTTTGAGGTGAGAGGGGAGAGATACAAAAGTGTCCAGAGGGGTAATTTTTTCACAGAGGATGATGAATGTCTGAAACAAGCTGCCAGAGGTGGTAGTAGAAGTGGGTACAATTTTATCTTTTAAAAAGCACTTAGCTAGTTACATGGGTACAATGGGTATAGAGGGATATGGGCCAAATGCAGGCAATTAGGATTAGCTTAGGGGTTTAAAAACAAAGGGCAGTATGGACAAGTTGGGCTGAAGGGCCTGTTTCCATGCTGTAAATCTCGATGACTGTATGTTGCTTTTATGTTAGACCGAGTGGAGATTGACTCCAGCTTTATCTTTCTTGGCTATGACATCTGCTGCTTATATGGGCGGGGGGGTGGGGTGGTGGGGGGTTGGGGGGTTGGTGTTGGTTACCTCAGTTGGCTGCAGAACAATGCCAACAGTGTGGGTTCAATTCCTGTACCAGCTGTGGTTATTTGTGAAGTCCCTGCCTTCTCAACCTTGATCCCTGCCAGAGGTGTGTGGTGACCCTTGGGTTAAATCACTATCCGTCAGCTTATGGTACTATAGCAATTTTCAGTCCTGTTATGAAATAATCAGAAAAAGGGATTTGGATCAGCCCTGGAATTATCTTTCTAATAAGTTTATATTCTCCACTGTTCTTTCTGTTTATCTTTAGCTTCTGTTTTCTATCTATTTCTATAACCAGGTGGGTTATTTGATTTATTAATGCCACATGCATTGGAAATTATTGTTTCTTGCGTGTCATACAGACAAAGCATACCGTTCATAGAAAACATAGGGGAGAAGGAAAGGAGTGGGTGCAGAATGTAGTGTTGCAGTCACAGCTAGGGTGAAACACTAGTGAAAGATCAGATTAGTATAAGGGAGGTCCGTTCTAAAGTCTGATGGCAGCTGAGAAAAACATATTCTGGGATCGGTTGGTACGTGATCTCAGACTTTTTCCCAGGCATTCCAATTTATAGTTACCATCAGAGAAATTCTGACTTGAAGGAGTATATATTATTGATGTTGCAAACCTTTCCTTCTGTAAGGTACGGAATAGTTGGGGGTTGGCATGTTTTAATGTCTTTTCAATCCATGCCAGATTAAGCTCTTGGAGCCTGAGTCACAGAGTTTTGATATTCAATGTTGATAATATATTCTACTTTATGACATGGCACAACTTTGCAAATTAACAGTACATTGCAGAGTGATGCATTAATGTACCAAAAAGTTGGGAGAAAATTTAATACAAATGCTGAACTGTTAATAGCAGACTCAAAAACCAGTTTCTTCCTAGTTTTTTTTTGCATTTCATTCCTTTCCCCAGCTAGATACCACTGATTGCTTAATTATATGAGCAATAATGATTAAAATTCATGTTACAGAAGGAATCCTATCATGGGAAGGAGTGCTTTGAAGAGACTATAATATATAGCTCAGTAAGACCTTAAAAAACCGTTTCATTGTTATCAAAGCTAATAGTGAGGAAATGAGACAACACATTAAAAATGAATTAGCAATACTCCTTTTGCACTTCATGCAGTAATAGCCATCTGACATAACTAATGGGTACAGTGTTTTGATATCTGTAGGACATTAACTGATAAATCTCTCTTTATTTTTAGAGCCTGGCTATTACGAAGATGGCAGTTTTGGAGTACGGATTGAAAGCATTATGCTTGTAGCCCCTGTGAAAACCAAGGTAGATTATCAGCCTCTGTATTTCCTTCTCATTTCATACTTTGCAAATGTGGACCCTAATTCGAATCCTGTTGACTGGACTCTTAACATCCGTTCTGGATGTTAGCCAAGTCTATTTAATCCCCTTGGTAGGATCTGCCTTGTTTTAAAAAAAAACTTGGAATGTGTTCAATTGCAGTCAAGTGTGAAGGTGTTGGGAAAAGAGAGCATCTTGCTCTGTTTGATGTTGCACTCCCATTAAGCAGCTCTCGTTCAGCTGCAGCCTGGGTTGTGTACAGGTCACTCGCACTGTTTCATATTTCCATTTCCTGCAGGTGCCATCTGTATGACTCCTGAAGTTGATGGCTTACTTAATGCAAGGATTGTTTTGACCGGTTTAGTCTTGCAGTCCTACTTGCAGAGGAAATAGCTCTGAGGCTGCCCAAGTTTTCTCTTGGGTGAGTTAAAAGAGAACCTTTTGTCTGTAATTGGACTGAGTTGGATTTGAAATAGAAATAGGATCCGTCCAGTGCAGAAGAAGACCATTTAGCTCATCGAGTCTGCACAACAACAAACCCACCGCGAATCCTTTCCCCATACCCCACACATTTATCCTACCAATCTCCCCTACCTACACATCCTGGGAAACTCTGGGCAATTTAGCATGGCCAGTCAACCTAAGCCGCGCATTCTTAGACTGTGGGAAGAAACTGGAGCCCCAGAGGAAGCTCACGCACACATGGGGAGAATGTGCAAACTCTAAACAGACAGTGACCCAAGTTGGGAATCGAACCCAGGTCCCTAGAGCTGTGAGGCAGCAGTGCTAACCATGCTGTTGAACTCAGCGTAAGAAAGGTGAACTGGCACGTCGAATCCCCTAGTCTTTTAAAACAAGATTTGGGGTAAATTTTATGATCCCGCCTGCCACGGGTAGGATGGACAATTAAAAGGTCCATATACCTCAGTTAGGAATATCTTGTTCTTGGGTGTGCTGAAAAATCCTGCCCTGTGAACCCATTAAAAGAGCAGAAAACTCATTCTAGATCTTGTCTCTTCTGAGATGAATTACGTTGTGATAGGCTCTATAATATTCTAATTAAATATTTTAACCACTTGATAAGACCAATTATGGTTCTTGCTAAACTAGATATTATCTCAGTGAAAGTCTATAATAGGACAATCACTTGTACCAGAGTAGAGAGGCTGTATAGTACCGAATCCAAAGTTTTACAGTTTATTTATTAGTGTCACAGATCGCTTACATTAGCACTGTGATGAAGTTACTGTGAAAATCCCCTAGTCGCTGCACTCTGGCTCCTGTTCGAATACAATGAGGAAGAATTTAGCATAGCCAGTGCATCTAACCAGCAGGTCTTTCAGCCTGTGGGAGGAATCTGGAGCACCTGGAGGAAACCCACACAGACATGGGGAGAAAGTGCAGACTCCACACAGACAGTAACCCAAGCTGGGAATTGAACTCAGGTCCCTGCCGCTGTGAGGCAGCACTGCTACCCACTGTACCACTGTGCTGCCCTTAAGTTAACCGTGCTTCCAATTTCATGAGCAGCATTGCTTCCACAATATTTTGCATTCAAACAAAATCTGTAACAACAGCCTTGATCTATGTTAGGTAATGAACCAGATCTTGGTGTATAAATAACGGTAAAGCCATCAGCACTCATCATTATTTAACAGCACATTTTACAGCAACCTCTGGTGATTGCATATCTACAATTACACATGGAAATTGGGAAGTTTCTGTCCGAGTTACCCTGCTGCTCCAGTAGCCTCAATCCCACAGTAGATTTTGAATTGAAATGCAAAGTCCCATTCCTTCAGCTTTTAATTAAAGATTTTGTTTTACTCTTGTCTTTTTATCTCTCCACTCAATCCTGGTTTTCTTTCCTTCCCTTTGCTTTTTGTATGATTGAATTAAGTATTCGAACTGAAATATTCCAGTTCAGACTTTATCTGACTCTGTAAGGATTCTTCAGTCTAATCGGTTAAGAACATACCCAGTTGCTTGCTCTGTTCTGACAGGTCCCCTGTAAAAGCCAGCATGTTGAAATCATTCTTGAATCACAGCAAGTTCCAACACAAAAACCCATAGCAATACTCTTGTTAAGTGCATTGAATGGCTGGTGCTGTTTGTTCACTGCTGATTTTGAAATCTGACCCAATAACATTTTGGTACCATGCAGCATTCTCTGAATGAATCAGAGACCTCTGGCACAAGTTTGGGGGGGGGGGTGTTGGACCAGAATCTCAAATTGCAATGGGAAGCTAGACTAAACACTAACAACTTTTATTTTTGCATAAATGTAAAGATAGGATACTTCATTCCGAGAGTAAATCTGCTAACAAATTAGAGGTCTTTTACTGTAAAACAGACCTTATTTAGTAACACAGTTTAAGTTTAACTCTACCAAAATGAGGCTGTTTAACTTTTAAGAGTTGAACAATAGTTTAAAAAATGAAATTTTCATTTTTAACATATCAGTGTTCCAGTTCGTAATAAGCCTCATCAATACATACATTAAAATCTACTTTTTAAGTAAATTACAGTAAGGTACAGTTACCAACGCAAGCATTCTTGTTTTAACATTTGTTAATCGCCTTGGAGTTTTCAAAGAGATTTTGAGTTTCAGAGCAGCTTGCAGACTTCTGTCTTGAAACAAACCCTAGCCGGAATTGAAAGCTGTTTCTCTGCTGCAGACCTAGCTCCTCCCATTAGTCACATTATCACATGATGCTATCAATCAATCTAATTAAAAATCCCAGGGAAATTTTTCATTCATAAACAAAAATCCACGAACTCTAACCTAAGTAAAGTCTACATGGCTAAAATGAGTGATTATCCTGCTCTCCCAAATTCTGAGCTGCATTCCCTCCACACAAACTGACTGTAGCCAAAAAAACCTGAATTTTGAAACATTCCCTTAAACATAAAAAAAATCTATAGCAGCCAGTAGCAACACACAAGAAGTGCAAATTGATTTTAATTACTGTAAAATGGTTAAAAATACCTGCAGTTATACACAAAGAACCCTGCAGTGAAGCTCATAGCATTGTTGTTAAATTGAGTATTGTCGTCTAGAATAGCCTACCTGTTGTCATTAACTTGCGTGGCGTCATGAATTACTTCAGGTCATTACTTCATGAATGACCTGAATTACATTCAGGTCAATGAATTCACCTGACAGTAATTCAGGTGAATTACTGTCCACCTTCCAGTAATTTGACATGCTATGATTGAATCCATTTTATTTTTCCAAGCGTTTATCACTGCACCTTACATAGCAAGCACTGTCACCCTTTGCTCTATACCCAGTACAGAAGATACAATAGATTAATTCTAGCTTCAGTATTTTTAAAATACTTTATAGGGATCACCGTAAAATAGGTCAGCAGATATGTTTCTAAAGCGATTTGGAGGAATGATGAGGCAAAACAGTGGGATTGAGGCTTGGTGGAAGTCAAAAAATATTATTTTCAGACTATATATTTCAAGGCTTTTCAGCAAATATTATCTAGGTGTACTCCTGTGTTAAATTTCCCAATGCAACTAAATCTGAAATTTATTGCGTCTGAATTTAACTTTTGATTAAATAGCAAAACAATTAGTAACCTCCACTATTTGTTGATTGATTTTAAAATGGTTTGAAAATGATGATCTTGTAGCTATAAAGACAAAACATAAGGCAAAAATTTCATATGCAAAACAAGAAATTCATAGAATCATAGAATCCCTACAGTGCAGAAGAGGACCATTTGGCCCATCAAGTCTGCACCATTTCTCCAACAGAACATCTTACCCAGGTCCTATCCCCATAACCGCACATATTTATCCTGCTAATTCCCCTAATCAGTACATCTTTGGACGTGAAGACAGTGGCCAGTTACTCGTGCAAACCCCAAAGTCACTGTTAGCTTTCCACCCTCTTATACAAGAGGTGCCTCGGCTAGTGTTTGGTGGACTGTGGAAGGCAAAACTTCACGCAGATTCACGCAAATCCCATGAGGCTGCTATGGTGTAGGCTTCCAATGATTGCTTACTGGGCATGGCCAAGAATTCAGATTGAAATTGAGGCGCTCCTACTCTGTGTGTCTGAATGCCGTGCAAATGTAATCGGGCACTGAGCAATCAACTCATTGATTTGGAACTGTTTCTTTTGACTGATATTTATCAAAACATGCAACATTCCAGTGCAGATCTTTTTCAATCTATCCTGGGTATTGTAGATAGCACAGTGGTTAATACTACTGCCTCACAGTGCCAGGGTCCCAGGTTCAACTCCTGGCTTGGATCATGGCCTATGTGGAGTTTGCACATTTTCCCCATGTCTGTATAGGTTTTCTCCAGGTGCTCCGGTTTCCTCCCACATTCTGAAAAAATGTGCTGGTTAGGTGCCTTGACCCGAACAGGTGCCAGAATGTGGTAACTAGGGGAATTTCACAGTAACTTAATTGCAGTGTTAATGTAAGCCTTACTTGTGACTAATAAATAAAGTTTAAAATACTCTTGTATCAAATTGGACAGAAAACATTCCAGCTCAGATATTCAATGCTTTTTATTCGCACGTTATTAACATTGTGGAAGTAGCAATAGCTTCAATATGGAACCTTTCAGGTTACTGGTGTCTGAAAGACTGGATTTCAGTTGTACCTTTCAACCACCACAGATTGCAATCTGTTCTCCCTAAGATAACCATCAGCTGACCAATTTATTTGTTATGAGCCATTTATTTTGCCTCAACTATCATTGGGGAGGACAGGTTGTTCATGTGTTCCTTGGTTATTATCCGACCAAAGTAATTGTAATTTTTAGTGTTGTCTGCTCATGCTGCAATGTCTAATCTCTCTGCACTTGGTAATGACTTTAATGAGGCCCTTGATGTGGGTCTGTTAGAGTATGAGCTCCCTGATTGAGACCGTAATGGCATTCCCAATTAGAGAACTCTGCAGGTATATAAAACGTGGAGCGTCAGGATTACTAGCAGTCCGGCTTTGTACTCTGTACGGGTAAGTACCTATCTACGTGTGGCCGACTTTGTAAAATAAATCTAAATTTGGCGAAGGGACACTAGCCTTGGAGAAGTGATTTTGCGTTTCTTTTATAATATTTGCCTGTGGCTGTCATCTTATCTTTGAATGTGTGAAAAAATATCGTGTTTTGTACTGATGTTTTTTTCCCCTCTGTCAATAAATAAAAAACCTGGGATATTGGAAATCTCAAAATAATGAAAATAATTGCTGAATATAAGTTGCTGGAAATGCATAGCAGTAAAGTGGGAAATGGACTAATGTTTCAGATACTGTAATTCGCCGAGTCCATTCTGTCAATTCCATTCTGTACCTTTCTCTTTCAGTTTCAGGGTAACATTGCATGCGTTTCTCACACACTCTTATTTGGTAGTCCTACATTAAAGATCAGAATGGTGGTGCTGGAAAGTGGTTAGCACTGCTGCCTCGTCGTACCAGAGACCCGGGTTCAATTCCTGTCTTGGGTCACTGTCTGTGTGAATTTTGCACATTCTCCCCATGTCTGCATGGGTTTCCTTTGGGTGCAACAATTTCCTCCCACACGCCAAAGATGTGTGGGTTAGGTTGACTGGCTATGCAAAATTGTTCCTTTGTGTCAGGAGATTAGTAGAGTAAGTATGTAGAGTATGTAAGTATGTTAGAGAGAGTGCCTGGGTGGGATTGTGATCCGTACGGGCTCAGCGGGCATATGGCCTCCTTCTGCATTGTTGGAATTCTATGAATCTATGGAATAAGGTGCTTACAAAGACTCCAGTGCTCCTCCTCATTAAACAGTGAACTTGTAATCGAAAGGTTTGCTAACAGAGTGTAATTATTCTGCTATCCCTCCCTCACCTGTCCTCTAATTTGTGTTTGAAATGTAACTGGTTAGAATGGAAGGGTTTTGTTAAAATCCTTATGGATTGCTTGTCAACCTGTATTGTGAGGGGAAGAATCTGATGGTCACCTGAATCAGCCAAACTTATCTTTTCTGAGTAAAATTCCGAGACTTTTGTTAGAAGTGTATTCCTGTGCTGTGAATGCCGATTGATGACATAGGATTTGGCCTTCCTGCTTCCCAAGGTCAAATAGCTCAATTTTCCCAATTTCACACTCTTCACACAAGAAGCCTGGCAACTCACTGCCTCATCAGGAAAGATAGAAGGAGCTAGAAAAAGGAAGACTGTAACCCATTTAGTTTGCCTTCAGTCATCCTGGTAATGAAAATTAAGTTCCTGCTGATCGTAGTAATCAATCTCTGTTAAGCTGTTTTACAACAGACTGTACATGAGGAAAATCTCAGTTATGGAAAGCTTTGAGAGCAATAGGCCCAATGTCACGTGCTCTTCGCAAGCTGGGTATACTTACCATAACATGTCAAAGATTACTTGGACTCCGTCCCCAAAATATTATTTTCTGACAGATATTTATCTAATTTTCGTTTGAAATAATTAATGCTAACTTCTTTCGCTGTCTTCTTAGGGAGCTTGTTCCATTGACCACTTGCTCACTGAGATAATGTTTTCACGGATTGCGTTTGTCTGTCACTCGAACTGCAAAGGGAAAACTCAGAGAATACCGTTAAGAATATTTGCCTTTGTTCAGCATTAACCTGGCCTTCTGCTCAGCCCCCTTTGACCTCACTGAGATCTGCACTTCCTATCATGGCGCAACAGTTATTTCAGCAATGATTTGTTACTTAAAGCTAGTCAGGAAACCTAGAGACTCTGGCTGCCAGCATCTCATAATCAGCATTCAATTAGTTTAATGTAACAGATATGTCGTTAAGTGCAACTAATATCAAAGATGAATCAGTCACTTGAATTTACTTGTAGGTAACTGCAATAAAAGTATGTACTATGCAGGTATCATAGTGGTTGGAATCTTGTTATGCAATGAGATTAGTGATCTCTAGTGGAGTTGGGATTAATATTTATTTAGATATTTAGCATTTATTCAAAGATTTAACAAAGGCTAATATGATTTGTATTTAGGTGTCTACAGTATTGTTTCAGCTTGATCTATTCTTATTGGCCAGGCGAGATGGAGTAAACTGGTTCCTCTCAATTCCTTGGTTTATCACAATAAAGATTTAAGTTTCTTTGTGAAAAAGATATGCCGTTTCCAAACCCAAAAATATTCAGTCATTTACGTGCTGGTCAATAAGGAGCCAATTTTCTTTCGAGTTAAAGAAAGAACAAATTTGTAATTGACCAGTAAACCTGAGAAAAAGATAGTGACATCTCATATAGGCATCAGAAGTAAGGGAAGATAGAGCCCAATTTTAAAAAAAATGTAAATGGTTAAGTGTCTTTTGATTTTCCTTGAGGCAATTTTAAATTTTGCTTCTGATTTAGGTTTCCTTTAGTGTGATTAGATGTAAAAGGTGTTTCAATCATTGCGAGATCTCAGTTCACTAGTTAGTTTCTGATAATTGACTTCTCAAGTTGGATGATTCACAGTTTTTTCCAAAAGAGAGGAAAAGAACATATCATTTCAGTCTGTATCGTCAGCTGAAAATTTTCTTGATACTTACCGATTCTTTGAAGTGGCTGGCAATTTGTCTGTTATATTTTACCCACTGTATATTTCCAAGGAGTTTTGGATCAGTTTGTGGCAGCCATTGTTTCAACATTCTTCACTTTGCATTTTCGCGTCTCTTCCTTAGCCACTGACGAGGTTTGATGAATGTTTGATTTGTAGGAAATATCCTCTTAGAGTGATCTGTTTGCTTTTTCACCTTTATTTTGAAAGGTGGCCTGAATTTTTAAATAATTTATTCTGTCTCATTTCAAATTGCAAAGTTTGAATTGTAATTCCACGTTTAAACTTTCTAGAAACATGATCAACTGATATTGCCAGATGTCATGTAACTTGTGGAAGCCATCCTTTAATTAGTGTATTTTCTTGCCTTTAAAAATGTGCTTTTTTCAAACAGTTCAGTACATGTTTGGCCAGCTGATGAAATTACAGATTTATTACTCAAATCACATGATTGTGACATTGGGTAATTGACACTACCTGTCCTCGAATCTGTCTTTTATCACTTCGGTTATGTGCTAATATAACTTTTGGAACAGTAAGCTTTATGTGCGATCACGGACAAGACATGTTAACTCTTGCTTTTTTTTTTGTTTAGTACCGATATCTGAATAAGGAGAGCCTGAGTTTTGAAGCATTGACACTAGTTCCAATTCAAACCAAAATGATCAACGTTAAGTTACTCACACAAAAAGAGGTGAGATTACATTATAATTGTTAGAAATGAACAAAGAGGCGGTTCTACCTCCCATTATGCATCTTGTGAAACAATCGCTTGTCAAATGGCAATGGTTGACACTTGTAATGTAATCATGGAGGCTGTGCAGACATGTTCATAATACTATCGCAGTCAGATGTTGCCTTTCCAGCAGAATATGGTTCCTTTCTGGACTGCTGGCGCGAAAACTGAATCCTGCAAAGTACTGTTTTGTACCACTGATTGGCTTTGGCTTTAGTTAACACCAATAACCTGCATTTACAAAACACCTTCAGTGTAGAAAAACATTCCAAAGTGCCTCATGAGCATTATCACAAGCACTGAGTAACTCTCCTCCTCCTGCCTCCCCAAAGCTTGTCCACCTTCTCCAAGACACATATCAGGAGTGTGCTTGAATGTTCTCCATTCCCCTGCACTAGTCAACATAAGAAGCTCAACATTATCCAGAAAAAAGCACCACCGATTGATTGCCATCGCATCCACCACTTTGAACATTCACTTCCTTCACTACTGGCACCCAATGGCAGCAGTTTTTACTATCTGTAAGATGTACTGTGGAAACTTGCCATTCTGCTTCAACAATACCTTCCAAATTTCCAACCTCTGGAGCTAAAATAACAAGTAGGCATTAACACTGCAATGAAGTTACTGTGAAAATCCCCTAGTTTCCACACTCTGGCGTCTGGTCGGATACACTGAGAGAATTTAGCATGGCCACTGCACCTAAGCAACGTGTCTGTCGGACTGTGGGAGAAAACCAGAGCAACCAGAGGAAACCCACACTGACACTGGGAGAATGTGCAGTCTCAGCACAGTGATCCAAACTGGGATTCGAACCTGGGTCCCTGGCGCTGTGAGGCAAGTAGTGCTAACCACTGTACCACCAGAGTGGCAGAGGGATGGAAAGACCACCAACTGCAAGTTCCCTAGCGAGCCACACGCCATCCTGACCCTTGGAAATATATCGCCGTTCCTTCACTGTGTCTGGGTCAAAATCTAAAGCTCTCTCTGTAACAGCATTGTGGGTTAGCTACACCACATGAACTGTAGCAGTTCAAGCAGGTAGCTCACTACCATCTTCTCAAGGGCAACTTGGGTTTGGTGATAAATGCTGTCCTTGCCAGCAACACTCGTGTCCTATGAATGAATAAGAATCAATAATCAAATTTGATACTGAGCCATGAGACGCTATATCAAATTTGGATGAAAAAAATAGCTTTTAAAAAGTGCCTTAAAGGGGAGAGAATTAAAGAAAGAATTCTATAGCCTGGGCCTGAGACTGCTGGAGGCATGGCTGCCAGTGGTAGAGAAATGAAAATCATGGATGCCAAAATTGAGGAGTGCAGAGATTTTGGAGACTTGCAGGGGTAGAGGGGACTACAATAATTAGACCGCTGAGACAACAGAGAATTGAAAATGAAGATGAGAGTTTAAAAATGATGGCATTGCCACACTGGGTGCCATGAGTGATTGTGAGCACATGGAGACTAGGGGAACAGAACTTGGTGTGTATGGGAATATTGGCAACTGGCTCAAGTTCCTGAAGAGCGACCAGGAGAGCATTGGAATAGTCAAGTCTTGAGGTTGTTTGGATGGCATATTGGCACAGAGGTTAGCACTGCTACCTCACAGTGCCAAAGATCCAGGTTCAATTGTTGGCTTGTATCACTGTCTGTGAAATTTGCACATTCTCCTCATGTCTGTTTTCTCCAAATGTTCAGTTTCTTCCCACAGTCCAAAAAAATGTGCGGGTTAGGTTGATTGGCCATGTTAAATTGATCCATAATGGCAGAGAGACTAGCAGGATAAATAAGCGAGGATATGAGGATAGGGGTTGGGTGGGATTGTGGTTGGTGCAGACTTGTTGGGCTGAATGGCCTTCTTCTGCACTGTGGGCTTTTTGATGTTTATATAACAAAGGCTTCAGCAGCAGATAAGATGAAGCAGGAATGGAGTCAGGCGCTACAACAGAAGTGGAAATAGATAATCTGTGCTCATCTCGGAGATGTTAATGTTAAGATGTAACATGTTACAGTTGAGTTTTCAGCGCCTAGTTCAGAAATGGGAAGTTGCCTAGGGGAGGAATAGAATTGGTGACCAGGGAACAAAGTTTGTTGCAGTGATGAGTTGACAAAGCTTTGAGCTGAAATAATCCAGTCTTGGACGGGTTCAATAATTTGGGTGCCCAGAGATCGCTGGCAAGATTAGAGCATATGGAGATTTTAAATAGTTGATTAAAATTACTTTTAAAGCTAATTTTCAGTCTATGAAAATTCATGAAGTAGATCTCACTTCTAAACTGAACTGTGAGAGATAAAATGAATAAGATAGAAGGAAAGTGATTTAAAATTCTTTAAAAATGGAGGTATTGGAGAGATTGATTTATTCTACTTTAAGAAAATGACGGAGAATGAGAGGGTGACAGGATCAGTACATACGAAGAACTTAGCTTGTAGATTTTTATCTTCCTAAAATAGCATTCCAGATTTTGAGGGAGAAATAATTGGATTAAAGAGAGTCTTAATATTGGCCCCTGCAATGCATTTGAGCAGGTGTGCAAGTTTGCAATTTCAGATTCATCCCCCGTAATGTGTGTGACTGTTCAACATAAAGTGTATGCACTCTGGATGCATATGTGATTAGAGCAATTATAGATACATCAGATACCCATTCGAGTGTGGGAGGCTCATCTGGCTTTGTGCTCGCACCCACTGAAATTTCATGTCCCACGCACCAAAGTGTGAGTTTTCATTTCTCAGTCGTCTCGGGCATCAGCTTCTGCTGGTGCTTTCAGCGGATGTCCAGCGATGCAACCACTCAGCAGCTTTGTTTGTTATGGTTTAATTGTGATGATGAATAATGTTATTTTTATCAATGTCCTTCAGCGTGATTGGATCAACCTCTATCACAAGTGTTGCAGAGAAGTGATTGGAGCAGAACTGGAGAAGCAGGGAAGACTGGATGCTCTGCAGTGGCTTCTCAAGGAAACACAACCAATTGCTGATTAACAAAAGGAAGTCTGTCGACTAAAGTAAACATGTTTGTTTATCATGCGCAATAATGCATCTTGGCAGAGAACAGAACACCTTCAATATAATGACTGAAACTGCAATGATGTCTCTTCAGATTTAGTATGTAATTGTTACAAATAAAATATTTAATTGTACACTATTACTTTGTATTTGGTGGAGGAATTTCTTCAGCCAGAGGGTGGTGAATCTGGAACTCGTGGTAAAAGGCCTCACAACACTAGGTTAAAGTCCAACAGGTTTATTTGGAATCACGAGCTTTCAGAGCGTTGCTCCTTCATCAGGTGAGGAAGGAGCAGTGTCCTGAGAGCTCGTGATTCCAAATAAATCTATTGGACTTTAACCTGGTGTTGTGAGACTCCTTACTATGCCAACCCCAATCCAATGCCGATATCTCCATATTGTGGAACTCATTGCTACAGAAAAGTGTGGAGGCAAGGTCAATGAGTGTCTTCAAGATAGATAGGTTCTTGATCAATAAGGGGATCAACGGTTATGGGAAAGGCAGGAGAATGGGGATGAGAATGATATCAGCCGTGATTGAATGGCAGAACAGATTTGATGGGCTGAATGGCCTAATTCTGCTCCTATGTCTTATGGTAAATTAATATTTTGTAGCTTTGTAATTTAGATTAATTCTTGGCCCACTGCCTTTATATGATGAAATAAATGTTTCTTTAAAGGTGTTTTTTGTGTATTTTTCATCAACTGTTTTGGCTGCTTTACCGCTTGGAGGATATTTTGTCCATGAAGATTACTGCTTCATTAAAATTTTCTCTCATGTTATCCAATGTTTGAATACAGTCAATTTTTAAGCTCACCCACTCCAACTTACGTAGCACCTTTAATATAGTAAAATGCTCCAAGGCACTTAGGAATAAATTGGAGAGTGCAGAGATCTTGAAGGATTGTAGAGAGAGATTTGTTTTATAAATCGAAGGGTGTTTGCCCTCCATCTCTGTGATTACTTTCAGCTCTACAACCCTTTGAGATCACTGCGCTTCTCCAATTTGCTCCTTTGACCTGTCTTAGAACACTTCACTATGTTAAAGGCGCTTCATAAAGGTAAATTGTTGTTGTAGGTGAGTTTAAAAACTGGCCAAATTCAAAAACAGTGAATAACTTTGAAAGGCAGCTTTGCTGCAAGAGTAACCTTTATGAATGATTGAATATGTTGGAAATATGAAAACATTTTGATTTACGATGACAGGCATCTTGTCCAGAAATGTTTGAAGTCCAAAAGTGCTAATGAGCGCAAATACCCAGAGGAGCTGTTGCATCACTTTTTTGTCAACTTGTCATATTTACACAAAAATCCCCCCTGAGCTTGCAGGCTTAAGAAACTTCAGTGCTACAGAAGTGCAGTTGACTGGACACACATTGTTCAATTTCCCTGGAGGTTTTTGTAGGAGCCATCTGTCTGCTCACTTTTATCAATATCCTTCAGAATCCCTATAGCATAGGAAGAGGCAATTCAGCCCATCGAGTCTGCGCTAACTTTCTGACAGAGTATCTTACCCAGGCCCTCTTCCCCGGTGCCTATCCCCATAATTCCACATTTAGCATAGCTAGTCAATTTAACCTACACATCTTGGGACACTAAGGGGCAATTTAGCACATCCAATCCACCTAACCTGCACATCTTTGGAGTGTGGGAGGAAACCGGAGCACCTGGAGAAAAGCCACATAGACACTGAGAGAACATGCAAACGATGTGCAGTCACCTAAGGCCAGTATTGATCTCTGACACTGTGAGGCAGCAGAGCTAACCATTGTATTGCCTATCTTGCTCTTTATAATCTTCATCAACCTGACCATTTTGAATGGACTTTCTTGGTAGTTTTGTCTCGGTTCTTGGAAAGATGTTAGGATTGTCTCCTTTATCAATCTCGTCTCTTGAATCAGCAGGTTTTGGATTCAAATCCCACTCCTGAGAGCACAATCTAGGCTGGCACTTGAGTGCAATACTGAGGGAGTGATGCAGGTACCATTTTTTGGATAAGATATGAAATAGAGATCTCATCTTTCCTCTAAAGGTGCACTCCAGAAGAAGAGCAGAGCCATTTTGTCCTGGCCAACATGTGTCCCTCAATGTACACCACCAAAGAAACAAAGAAAAACTTAATTTAGGCACGTTTCTGACTCGAGGTGAGAGTTTTACCACAGCAAGAAGGTCGGCACTTGGCAAAGTAAATGACGTGCTGAACTAGAGAGCTTAACTCAGCGGAACCACCTAACCAGCATGTCTTTCAGACTGTGGGAAGAAGGCATCGCAGGCATGGGAGAACATACGAACTCCGCACAGACAGTGACCCAAGCCAGGAATTGAACCCGAGTTTCTGGTGATCTGAGGCAGCAGTGCTAACCACTGTGCCACGTGCTGCCCTACTGTTCATGTTGCTGATTCTTAGCATGGTGACAGGCTATAAACTAAACTATCTACAAGTCTGCATTAGAAGCTTTGACTGGAAGTTGCTGGGTATTTTAGGGTTGGAACAAAAAGAGCAAAGAACAGTACAGCACAGGCACAGGCCCTTCGGCCTGCCATGCCTAAGGCGATCCCATTGTCCTACCTAGACCAACTGTCTGTATCCCTCTATTCCCCACCTGTTCATGTATCTGTCCAGATAAGCCTTAAATGTCGCTAACATGTCTCCCTCAACCACCTCGCTTGATAGTGCATTCCAGGCCCCCACCACCTTCTGTATAAAAACCTGCTCCCACTCTACTGAACATTTCCCCCTCTTATCTTTTAATTTCTGCCCCTTCGTGATTGTCATTTCTGTCCCAGGAAAAAGCCTCCAACTGTTCGTCTTAACTATACTCTTCATGATTTTATAAATGGCTAACACATCACCTCTCGGTCTTCATCTTTCCAGAGAGAATAATCCCAGTTTATTCAATCCAACCTCATACCTAACACTAATAGCCTCCATACCAGACAATGGTGTTCTCATCGGTCTTTATTCTGCAGTGGAGAACCATTTAGACTGTTTTATGAGCTGTTACCTGATTTGTGAGCTGTGTTTCTGGCTGGTGTCTGATGATGAAAAGCATGTATAAGTGTAAGCCAGGGAGGGAGCGGTGCTGCGTAGGGTCAGTTTTGGTATGTAGGCCTCAAACGCTTTCATGTGAGTTCAGCTGCCCTCTGAAATCCTGTCACTAATCCTGAGGAAATGTATATTCAATCATTGTGGGCTAATGGTGTACTTGGCTGCAGCGTGTGGAAGCGACAAGTTTGATTGACAAAATTCCCACCCTGTCTACTGTACAAATAGGCTTACATTAACGCTGCAATGAAGTTAGTGTGAAAATCCCCTGGTCGCCACACTCTGGCGCCTGTTCAGGCACACTGAGGGAGAATTCAGCATAGTCAATGAACCTAACCAGCACATCTTTTAGACTTGGGAAGAAACCGGAGGAAACCCATGCAGACACAGGGAGAATGTGCAGACTCCAAACAGACAGTCATCCAAAGCCGGGAATCAAACCCGGACCCCTGGCGCTGTGAGACAGCAGTGCTAATCACTGTGCCACCATAACTGTTATAGGATTGGAAGATATTGTTGCTTCTATACATTTAAAAAAATTCTCGGAGCTGTTAATACCATCCATCCTCTTCCCTGGAAGGGTGCTGAGCGACCACTGAAAGGAACATCTGCAGCATAAATAGAAAAACGGTGTAGATGTTGAAAGAAATTTGGAGAAGTGCCAGATGACCTTGGAGTGGGAGGGCGAACAGATGGGTGACGTCAAAGGTGAATCCAAAGCCTTATTATTGACTAGAAATACATTTTAATGCCAATATTGTGAGTCCATTATTTGCATTCATATGCAGCAATTCAAATGTCTGCTTTATTTGCTTATTTTAGGAGAGGTTGCATGAGTAGGAATAATAGAAAGGCCAAATCAGGTGCTACTATCTTATCCCAACATGATTTAGTTGAGATAGTCTAGAATAATTGCATCTAATCTAGAATAATTGTACTTCTAACCTTTACAAATGCAGGTGCTTCATTTAAATTTCTAATGGGTTTTATAGACTTAACCTTTGCTATAAATACAGAAATAGCAGTTTGGATGTTTTACAGACGGAATGCTATTGATAGAAGACCTGTACGTAAATCAGTTAACAATTCCTAGTGCACACGATCTTACAGCATAAAACATGATGATCCCATTCAGAGGTCTCACTGATAGCTGATGGAATTAGAAGGTGCTTTTCTGAGATTAAAATTGAGACAAAAGATACTTTGCCACATGCTCAAAACATCGCAAGATACTTCACAATTATTAAATTACTTCTGAAGCAAAGCCATTATTGTCTTGTGGGTGAAGGCAGCAGCTGGTCTCTGCACTGCATTGCCTCTCAAATGTGAGCAGTAATGGATAAATACAGGACTGGGACACTGGGGCAGTAAATGTCGCAGGATCTTTCATCACCATTTATGTTGACACCACAGCCAAATGATTGCATCCTTGACATTCAAATTTTCTCTGCGTTCAATCCCTGATAACTCATTGAGTTTAAAGTATTTATTAGTGTCACAAGTAGGCTTACATTAACACTGCAATTAAGTGACTGTGAAAATCCCTTAGTTGCCACACTCCGGTGCCTGTTCGGGTACACTGATGGAGAATTTAACACTGCCAGTGCACCTAACCAGCATGTTTTTCGAACTGAGAGAGGAAACCGGAGCACCTGGAGGAAACCCATGCAGACACGGTGAGAACATGCAAACTCTACACTCACTGACCTGGCGCTGTGAGGCAGCAGTGCTAACCACTATGCCACCGTGCTGCCCATTTAGCAATATGTTATGCTTGTTGAGCCACACTGACAAGGGACAAAGAGGTCTCCACTCATTACAGTCATAGGAGAGTATAGCTACAATTAGAGATTAGAAACCAATGCAATTAGAGGGATGTGTGTCATTAAAAAGGCAAATTTTCTGCGATGGAGTGTTGTAAATTATATTTTTATTCTCACATTCTTTATCAAGGAAAGAACATAGGCAAGCTTTGCAACTTCTGGAAAGTTTCTGAGTTCATACAGCAATGATACATTCCTCTGATGATGCCATTGCTGGATTTTGGTAGATGAAGAATATTTTTGTGCTATGCTTGTTTTCTTGTTTCCTCATGAAAATTGATGACTTGCTGAAACTCTGTCTCCCTTTCACACGCTTCACATTGACAGTGTTTGACATGCTTTTGATTGTGCTTTCATACCGCTTGGCTTGTTGAAGCTGCCTGTGAAATAGCAATAAAAAAACTTGAACACATCAATAGCTCCGATCTTTTTCAATTAATGTGAGCAAATTAAAGTCTGATGTTAATTTGCCCAAGCCATTTTAATCAAAATTGCACTTCCACCGGTCACCTTGGTAACATAGTCACTACTGTTGAGCAGAACCAAACCATCACTGTTCCAAAGGCTAATCATTTAATGTCATGTCTCTTCCTTCATTTCATTTTCCTTTTATCTGATCTTCCCGCTATCTGGCTACCCCCCAAAGCACAGGTCAAAATTCAGAGATGCATCAACAGTGCAGAGCCCCCCTACTTTTAAAGTTGATGCTGTCATGAATGTCTAGTTAGTCTTGTGTTCTCCCTTAACCTCCTCAGGCTGAATTGTGGTGTACTTGTTTAGGGGAAGGTGAGTGAGCACAGTAAGCATTCATTCACACCTGGTTTTGTGAAATTTCTTGAAGGAAGTCTGAAACACAAATAGAAAAATGATAGGAACATGCAGCAGATGTATCTGCACCTGTAGAGAGGAAAAGATAGTCTAACATTTTGGGTATAACTCTCTATTAAAACACAGCAGGTTGTTCAGTGCCTGCCAAGGGAAGGGCAGATAATGTTTTGAGTTTGATGCTTGAACGGATCTTAATTCCAATCAAAAGTGCACTTTCTTGGTGCTTATTTAATCAATGCCAACGTTCCTTGTTTAAATCCTAATTTTAAAAATTTACCAATTGCTTCATAATGACAATTGTCGCTTTTTCTGTGGCATTTAGTGTCAAAAATTCTCATCCATGGCTTTCACACATCTTGGGGCAAATGGGATGAAAGATTATGCGTAGAAAGCAGGATTAGGGGGCTATTGAGTTGGACAATCAGCTATGATCGTAATGAATGGCAGAGCAGGCTTGAAGGGCCAAATGGCCTCCTCCTATCTTCTATGTTTTTATGTTTCTATACCATAATGCTTGTGTGGTAGCCTCAGTTTTTTCTGCTCCGCCATCACCTCGGCACTGTAATCATTCAGATGCCACATTTAAAGGCTGTCCTGGTGTACAGCAACCACATTTAGCCCGTCACCAGGAAGTGATGACCAGGTAATTTGCCCCAAAATTGTCTGATGCCTCTCTGGTGAGACTCCTCAATTCTGTAGAGATTGATGGCGATATCAAGGCAGAAACCTAGTAATAAGATCATGCACTCAGCACGGAAGGCAGTGATAACAGTGGTCAGTGCCAATGCCCTGCAGTAGAGGACAGCCAATCCAGCATTGGAAGAGGATGAATGATCCCCACTGTTCTGCCAGCATAAGTCTTCTGATCACTCTCAACTTACGCATTCACATACACAGCACAGGGATCTCACTCAGTGCCAGCTCAAAGGACACCACTCTCGTGCTCCCGCGCACACCTTCATCTCCCCTGGAGGTTGTGACCTCATCACCTCGATTGGTGCAACTTGCCCCAACATCATGGCAACAATTGTAAAGAGCACTATTGAGACTGCACCTGGAGTTGTGTGTACAGTTTTGGTCCCTTTCCTTAAGGACGGATATACTTGCATTGGAAGCAGTTCGCTAGGGTTATTCCTGGGATTAAGGGGCTTGTCTGGTAAGGAAAGTTTGAGCCAATACTTCTTGGAATTCAGAAGAATAAGAGATGATCTTATTGAAATATTTAAGATTCTGAGGAGAGTTGACTGGATTGATGCTGAGAAGACATTTCCTCTCGAGTGGGGAATGTAGAACCAGGAGACATAGTTTAAAAATAAATGGTCTGTTATCGAAGTCTGTGATAAGGAAGAATTTCTTCTCTCTGCACCTAGTTAGCCTTAAGAATTCTCTTTCCCAGAGGATGCTAGAGGCTGGGTCATTGATTATTTTGAAGAGTGCATTGGATTTTTTGGTGTAAAAGGAGTCAGGAGTTATGGGGGACAGGCAGTAGAATGGAGTTCATGCCACAAACAGATCAGCAATGATCTTATTGAATAGCAAAGCATTCAATGGATTGAATGGACTACTCATGTTCCTGTTTCTTATGAAGTGCTTACTTACAGGATAAAATGGGCATGTTGACATTAATCATCATCACACTCAACCACAAATTGGAAATTAGTTACTCTGTTGGATCAGTCACTGTATATTGTGTGTTGAAGCAACAATATTGTTCCAATTAAAAATGCATCAAAGTGTTAGATTTTCTCCATTTTACATTAGAAACATGTATGGTATTAAACTCGGAAGCGCTTTTTTTCTAAACATTCCTTAAGCTGTAGTGAAAGTTGTTTATGAAAATAAACTCATCTAAGTTCAGTTTTTTTAGTTTGTGGGACTAATATGGCCGGAATTTTACCAATTCGGGGCGTGTGCAAGGCTCAGAGAACAGCATTCTCCATTGGCCTCGGATAGGATTGAACGAACCTCGGACGGACGTGCCGGTAAAATTCCACCCAAAGAATCTATTCCATAATCCAGGACATGAACAAGGCTCAAAAGAGGGATAGAAGGAATTGCAGGGCAACTGACATTATCAGTATCGATGTTTCAACTGGAGTTATCTACTCTTAATTAATTTGACTTGACTTTTCTCCTTACTGACCATGCTGCCAGGATAAAATACATTCAAAAAAGGAATTTTGAATCCAGAATTCACCGTCGTTGGTCAGGTAAATTACTCAACAGTGATTCAGTGGGGAGAGCTTTCTTTCCTGAGTCAGAAAATTGTAGGGTCAAGTAGTGCTCTTGGTACCTGAACACAAAGTCCAGACCAGTACTCCTAGTGCAGTACTACAGTGGAGTGCTGCACTGTTGAGGAGTTATCTTTTGGATAAGGTGTTAATCTGAGACCCTGTTATGTGGATGTGGGACTATTTTAAAAAGTTCTTCATCCTGGCCATTATTTAGGCTTTAACCAGTACCGGTAAACAGATGTAACCTTTTGTGGGACCTTTTTAGCAGTAAATTAGCAGCCACATTTCCTTCATCATGATGGTGACCACACTCCAAAAGTATTTAGTGGCTAAAAAACACATTGGGATGTCCTGAGGTCATGAAAATATTTCCAAAAATGCAAATTGTATTTCGCATAAGGGAAAGTAACTTTTATTTTAATATCCAGGATGAACAGATAGTTTTTTCCAAGAACATAACCATCCCTATCTAATGGTAAATGATAACAGAAAAACTTCTGGGATGGAATATGGAAGGAATGAAATGTATAACAAAGAACAAAGAACAAAACAGCATGGGAAACAGGCCCTTCGGCCCAATGAGCCTGCGCTGCCACCCCAATGTTCCCACCTCTCCCCGTGATCCCTGTCTATGTTTATAGATCTATGGATTAAAAACCAAATTTGAGACAATTTAGGGAGAATTTGTTTTTGCCAATTAGCCTAAGAGCACATCTTTGGGATGTGGGAGGAAACCGGATCTCCCGGAGAAAACCCACACAAGCACGGGGAGAATGCGCAAACTCCCACAGACACAGGCCCAAATCCATGTATCTGCACAGCACAGTGATAGTCACTGAGCCGTCGTGTTGCCCATCAAATGGTTCAGGTCAAGCGTACACAAACGATGTGAAGCATAAGGATACTCTTGAAAAAAATCCAAGAGCAGCCCTCTCACGACCCATCGCGTGTATGCCATAATGGGATGTTTAAGAAATGTGTTAAAATTTCATATTGCCTTTGTCAAAACTTAAATAGCTTTGAGTCCTCCAGTGAGTGAAACTTTCTGGTACTTTCACAGGTCTGAAGTGCTTTATATGTCAGTTCTATCCTGAGGCCTTGTTCATCATGGCCAGGGACTTCAGACAGGCCAAAATCAAGTGTGTCCTATCAAGACAACACCAACATGCCTCCTGTCCCACCAGAGGCCCAAACATTCTTGACTAGTGCTACACAAATACCAAATATGCGTACCATTCTACCACCCATCCACACTTTGACAAATCAGGCCACTAGGCTGTGCTCTTGCTCCCGGCTTACAAGAAAAACTGAATTAGGAGAATCCAAAAAAGAAGGTTGGTCTGAGGAATTGGATGATCTCCTAGAGGACTCCTTCTTTAAGAACTCAGTGACCAACCTGAATAAGTACGTCACTACAGTAATAAGACATCATTAGTGCAGAAGACTGTGTGCCAAAAAGCAAATCTATGTGTTTCTCAACCATGGATGAACAGGGATATCCACTGGTTACAGAAATCCAGGTCTGAGGCCTTCAAGTCGGGTGACCCTGACCTGTACAAGAAATCCATTTATGATCCAACAGAGAATCATCAAAGATGCCAGAAGATAGTACTGGATCGAGCTAGAGTCCCAGGCTAGTCACACAAACACACAGCGACTGTAGCAATGTCTATATGGCATAGCAGGCTACAAGATGAAGGTGTGCAGAATCGCCAGGAACAGTGCACCCCTTCTCGATGAGTTCAATGCATTCTGTGCCAGTTTTGAGCAAGAGTTCACCGAGAGGATGTCTTCCATCCTAGAAGCCTCGCTGACAGTGAAGAAACAGCAATATCGTTCTGAGCGAGGAAGGTGATGTAACTAACAATGTGTAAATCCTGCTTTACAACATCCTGCTGTGGTTTATCAGAAGTAATTTGTTAGAGTTGATGAGGAAAAGGGAGTACATTTTGAAGGCTGCCAAGGAGAATTAGTTCTCAGAAGGTTGACGTACCATGAAATAATGTCGTGTTTGTACGTTTTTATTGAAGATTCTTTCTCCTTTTTACAAACAACACCGCAACCGCTCCACAATTGGTGTCATTGGCAAGATTGGCTCGTGCTCTGCCCAAGACGGCACGAAACTACAAAGGGTCGTGAACGAAGCATAGTCCATCACGCAAACCAGCCTCCCAATCATTAACTCTGTCAACACTTACCCCTGCCTCGGGAAAGCAGCCAGCATAATTAAGGATCCCATGCATCTCTGATATTCTCTATTCCACTTTCTTCCGTCGGGAAAAAGATACAAGTTACGAGGTCACATACCAACCGACTGAAGAACAGTTTCTTTCCTGCGCTGTTAGACTATTGAATGGACTTACCTTGCATTAAATTGATCTTTCTCTACACCCTAGCTATGATTGTAACACTACATTCTGCACTCTCTTGTTTCCTTCTCTGTGAATGATACGTTTTGTCTGTAGGGTGCCCAAGAAACAATGTTTTTCATTCTATGTTAATACGTGTGACAGTAATAAATCAAATCAAATCAAAATCATTTCTTCATATGTACAGAGAGAGACAAGTACACACCCACGCAACTGGTTTAGATTATTCATTACAAACAACACCTCCAAAGATACAAACAATGAAAGGATGTTTCAGAGATTGGGAGAAAAGAGGATAATAAGATAAAGCCATGAACAAATGGCTTAATGGTGCACACCCTCGCTCACAGGACTCTGTGCCACATAACTTACATTCTAGGGTTCTCAGAGTAACTCCTGCCATTGTGTATTCAGCTAACAAGAATGTAGCATATCGATATGGGTATAGAAAAGACTGATCAGTTAATGATTCACACACCAAGCATAATTCCCTCATCTCCAGTTATGTTAAAGGTGCCATTGATACAAAGCAATGCATTTTCCTAGCATATATTTTCTGTATGTACCTTTACAGGAGTCTTAGAAACTACAGTGTAAAGAAGCCATTCAGCCCATCAAGCCTGCCCCGACAACAATCCCACCCAGGTCTATCCACGTAATCCCACATACTTATTCTTAGTCCCCCAATACTAAGGGCAATTTATAATGGCCAATCAACCTAACCAGTATGTCTTTGGAGTGTGGGAGGAAACCAGAGCATCCATAGGAAATCCCCACAGACATATTGGAGAATGTGCAAACCTCACACAGACAGTGATCCAAGCTGGGAATTGAACCCAGGTCCTTAGTGCTGTGAAGCAGCAGTACTTACCACTGCCACTGTGCCATCCTTCTGGGATTCTTTGACCCCAAATTAACTAAAATACAGAAACAAACTACCTAACACCAGTACTTCTAAGCAGGTTTTCCTCACCAGCTATGAGGACTCATTGAGTCATACCTGCGATCTCTAGCCTGAACCACCCACCCACCTCCCCTCAGTGGCATTACTCATATTAGCCAGGACAATGTAAAGGATATCACATAATATATACGACCATTATAATTGCAAGGATTATAAGAAACAAAACAGACAAATATCACACAGCTCTAGCACCAGATAACATATCAGCAGGCTCTCCAATACTCTCGAGTTCTTTAAGGATATTAAACCACTAGGATTCAATTTTAACACAGGACCAGAAGCAATGGAGATAGTTCCCCTGTGCCATCTTGCACCCCTGGTGTAACGAGGATATAGGAAAATCTAATGGGCGGCATGAACAAGTTGGGCTGAAGGATCTGTTTCCATGATGTAAACCTTTATGACTCTAAATCAATCTCTCATGGATTTAGATCTATGAAAAAATTGTAAAACAAAAACACTGAAGGATACATTCCATTATAAACTAATAGACAATCCCTGGTTTTCAAAGGATAGCAGGTGAAGTTTGCCCCAGTGTCATAGACTCGATTGTTCCTATCAACTTGATAAACCATACCACTAAATCAAAAAGTGAGTGTCCCGACAAAGGCTAAAGTCCAGGATTAGCAATGAACTGCAGATTAGAACTCCAAATTATTGGAATTTGGAGAAGCTAAAACCTTAGTTGAATATGGAACAGCCTTAAGGATCCATTAGATGTTACCCTTAGGATAGCAGGATAAACTGCATTCAGATGGTTCTCAGATGATTTCCCGCCTCAACGAAAGCTCTGACCAAAGCATGATTACCAGCTAGGGATAAGTTTTGAATACAGGATGTGACATGCCCCTTCCAGATTAATTCAGTCGGCTTTCGTGTTGAGATTAAGAAAATCTAGTAGCCAGTTCTCAAAATATTTAGCTGGGAATTCACATTTAATTTCTTCTGGAAAGCTAGTTGCATGGACACTCCTCCTCTAGCCTGGGCTCTGCAGATCAATCAAGATGTCTGACATACTATGTGGCTGATTTTCCAAGGATTGAAAGCAACTGAAGAAGCTGCAGTCTGGACAATAAGATTTCTTTCCTTCGCTTCATCAAGCTTCTTAACAGTACTCTGCAGTTCAGCAATCTGAGTACCGAAATTCTGTGCCAAAATGCTGAGCTTGTTGTCTGGAACGTCAATTGTATTGGCAGTCATCATTGACAATTTCTTCAATGCTATTGAGTGGAGACCCAAATTACTGACCAAATTGCCACACTGAGAGCTTGGCTCCACCCGGGCTGCTTCTTTCCGTTGAGGATTTTCATGCTTTTCGCTTGGCATTCTGTCCCAAACTTTAACCAGAAATATTCTAGGGACATTGTGCAGAGTTTTCACTCCAGGATTAGGTACTAATGAGCTGTGCATCAGGATAAATGAAAGGATTAAAAGATGAGTAGCACCGGAGCTCCTGGAGACACAGACATTCCCACGCTCACATCACGTGACATAATGATTTGATCTGAACATCTAAACCAGGATATCATGTAGTTTTTACCTTGAAACCCTGTATTTTTTTAGAAAGTGACTTTAGGTGAGATAAAATGTAGTTAAGGCCTCTTAACAGGTTTGACCTAACTGAAATCAAACATGTCCCATGCATCAAATAGTTGCTATGAATTGCGTGGGAATTGAACTTATGCCTGAGCAAATATTTACCCTTTAAACTGTTGTTTCTAACAGCACGGTGTTCATTAACTGCTGGACAATGTATGTCAAGGTCTCATGAATAGGATCACTCTAGTGAACAGGGAAGCAATCCCTTCATTTGATTACCCTGCACTTTAAACCAAATCAGATCTATTGGGGAATGAATGAGTGTCAGAATGTCCTTTAACTGGGTACATCCTTTGAATATTTTACTGTACCTTCTTCGCCTGTGATAGAGGAGGCTACAGACGATCCCAGACACAACCAGTATACAAAATGCAACGGAGGCTATAGTGATGTTCATGATTTTAAATTCTGCAAAACAGAAGCAACATATTTCTATGAACTGTTGTGAGGCAGACAGAGATCACACAGTTCATGCAACCAACTTTAATCCAAATTTTCACGAACTGATAGTATCACTCACCCAATATAGCATCGTCCAAACCCTTCCGACAGTTTGTTCCATTGACTGCGAAACCCACCAAAATGTCTGTACTGTTCAAAGTCATCTTGACATAAGAATGAAATAAGTGAGCACAGACTGAGCAATTCCAATAGTCAAACCATGTGGTTCAACTATGTTACCGTGCCAACAGCTACATTCACTTTCGCCATTCCCCTGTAATGCACTCACTTAACTTATCGGAAGGGAAATTAAAATGTCCTGAGCTAATTTAGGCACAGCATAGGCTGAGATCCCCCAGTTATGAATCCCTATTAAAATCAAAATGTTCTTTTTGATCTGCTCAGTGTCATTTGTCCTTTCACAGTTCTGGGAAACTGGGCTGGAGAGAAGAACTGTACAATGGTTCCATTGTGCGCCGCTCAATGGGCACTTCTGTGAATCTTGGATCCTCACTTCATACGCTGTGTGAGAAAATATGTGAGCTGTTATGTAAATTGTAACAGAGAAAGCAAACTCGTCTGGTCGCACTGGGGTAATCTCTCATTACGCTGCTCTGGCCAGAGCCACCTTCATTTGGTTGAAACTTTGCTCTTGTCTACAATTCAACGTTTTTTTAAACTTAATCCTTTCTGTTCCGTTGAATGAATCAGGTTTGCAAAGCTTGCAAAGTCTGGAACAACACTGTGTAATATTCAGAATTTCTCAAACCATGGAAACAGCATCCTTCAAAAGGGAAACTCACCATCTTCCCCCAGCTGAGTTAATTCCGTGTCAGTTCTACAGTTGCCACCCTTAGGTGTTAGCCTGGAGTCTCTAGGGACTGAAGGTTCCTGGGTGGCACGGTGACACAATGGTTAACGTTGCTGCCAGGAACCTGGGTTCAGTTCCAGCCTCGGGTCACTGTCTGTGTGGAGTTTGCACATTCTCCCTGTGTTTGCATGGCTTTCCTCCAGTTTCCCCCCCACATTCCAAAGATGTGCTAGGGTTAGGTTGATTGGCCATGCTAAATTGCCCCTAATGTGAGGGGAATTAGCAGGGTAAATTTGTGGGGTTACAGGAATAGAGCCTGGGTGGGATTGTGGTCGGTGCAAACTCATTGGGCCGAGTGGCTTCTTCTACACTGTAAAAGTTCTATAATTCTATAAAAAAAATTCTATAAAGATCAGCCCTAGGGCACTGTTGTGTGCAATCCTGAAGAGACATCATTAGGATCTTAGGAATAATTTTTTTTCTAGTTTTCTCTTTATTGGATATAAAATGATGACAATGGGGGAAAAGAAAACCTGTTGGGAGGACAGTCAAGCATTATCCAATTGGACATTGAGTTTCTTTGTCTTCGCATTGGTGTAGGAAAGAAGTGTGTCACAAGGATGGAAACTTGGGGGCAAGTCATGTGGTGAAATCTCCAGGAAAACATTCGATCATAGTTGGCCACCCTGACCACTTCGTAAAATGACTGAAGATTTTCTATCCTTCTGGGCCTTGTGTTCACCAAATGCTTTCCCAGCTTGAATACCAATGCGTATAAAACTTGCAGGACAGATTTAACCTCGGGCGATCAATGTTTCAGTAGAAGAGCATTTTGGAATTCCATAAGATTTTGGGAAATCATGGATAAGGGAAGGAGTGTCTTTCAGTTGAAGGTGCTTAATTGGGCAAGAGCCGATTATATCCAAATTAAACAGGAACTAGGGGATGTAGATTGGGAGCAGCTTTTTCAGGGCAAATCCACGTCTAGCAGGTGGGAAGCTTTTAAACGCCAATTGATTAAAATGCAGGACAGTCTCTGAAGAAGTGAAGAATAGAAATGGCAGTATTCGGGGATCCTGGATGAAAAAGGAAAAAAGAAGCATATGATAGGTCTAGGCATCTAAAAATTGATGAAGTCCTTGAGAAACAGCTTTATTTGGTATTGCAAGTTTTCAGAGTGCTGTTCCTTCATCACGGCACTCCAAAAGGTCGGGATACCATGTAAACCTGTTGAAATTTATCCTGGTGTTGTGAGACTTCTTACTGTGCCCACTCCAGTATAATGCCAGCATCTCCACATCATGTCCTTGAGAAATATAAAAAAAATAGTGAAAGTAGAAAGGAACTTAAACGTGGAATTAGGAGGGCTAAGAAGGGCCACGAAATGTCTTTCGCAAACAGCGTCAAGGAGAATCCCAAGGCTTTTTAAGCATATATTAGAATCAAGAGGGTAGCAAAATAAAGAATAGGCTCACTCAAAGACAGTAGAGGGAAGTTATATGTGGAAGTGAGTGAGATCTTTAATGAGTACTTTTTATCAGTATTCACCAAGGAGAAAGACATGACGGATGTTGAGGTCAGCTATAGATGTATGAATAATCTAGGGAACGTCAATATATCGAAGGAAGAAGTGTTGAGTATCCTAAATTACATTAAGGTAGACAAACTCCTGCGGTCAGATGGGATCTATCCCAGGTTACTGTGAGAGGCAAGGGAAAAAATAATGGGGCCTTAACAGAAATCTTCACATCCTCTTTGGCAGCAGGTGAGGTTCCAGGGGTCAGGAGAACAGCCAACATCGTTCTCTTGTTTAAGAGAGAAAGCTGGGATAATCCAGGAAATTATAGGCTGGTGAACCTGACATCAGTGGTGGGAAAACTTTTGGAGAAGATACTGAGGCACAGGATACATATGCGCATCTGGAGGAAAATAGATTAGTTAGTGATAGGCAGCATGTCTTTGTATTGGGAAGGTCATGTCTCACCAGCTTGATTGAGCTTTTTGAGGAGGTGACAAAGATAATTGAAGAGAGAAGGGCTGCTGATGTAATCTATATGGGCTTTAGTAAGGCGTTTGACAAGGTCCCACATGGTAGACTGGTGCAAAAACTAAAATCGCATGGGATCCGGGCTGGGTTGACTAAATATATACAGAACAGACAAAGAATAGAGATGAAAGAGTGGTTTTCAGAAATGAGGTTGTAGCTAGTGGTGTTCCACAGTGATCAGTGCTGAGACCTCTATTGTTTGTAATACATTTAAATGGTCTGGAGGAAAATGGGGGGACCTGATTAGTATGTTTACTGATGACATGAAGATTGGTGGAATTGCTGATAATGCCAGGGATTGTCAGAGGATATAACAGGATATAGATATATTGGAGACTTGGGCACAGAACTGGCAGATGGAATTTAATCTAAACAAATGTGAGATGATGCATTTTGGAGGATCAAATTTAGGTATGAATTAAATTATAAATGACACTTAGAAACATTAACATACAGAGGGATTTGGGCATGTGGGTCCACAGTTCCCTAAAAGTGGCAACACTGATGGCCAAGATGATTAAGAAGGCACAGACATGCTTCCCTTCATCAGTTGGGCCGCTGAGTACAAGAGTTGGGAAATCTTGTTGCAGCTATATAAAATCTTGGTTAGGCTGCATTTGAAATATTGCATGCAGTTCTAATTATCACACTACCAGACTGACTTGGAGAGTTTAAATTTATTTATTAGTGTCACAAGTAGGCTTATATTAACACTGCAGTGAAGTTACTGTGAAAAGCCGTACTCCGCTATCTGTTTGGGTACACTGAGGGAAAATTCACATGGCTAATTCATCTAACCTGAGTGGAGAAAACCAGACTGCCCGGAGGAAACTCATGCAGACATGGGGAGAACATGTGGACTCTGGACAGACAGTGACCAAAGCTGGAAATTGAACCTAGGTCTCTGATGCTGTGAGGCAGCAGTACCAATCACTGTGCCAATGTCCTGCCCTAGTGCAGTGACACTAAGATATAAAATCAAAGAGGGTTAAGGGACATCCCTTCATGGAGCAGTTTGAGAGTATTCTTACATTCAAGAGGATGATTTATTATTTCATATCACATCATGTATAGAATCATAAGTGCATACAGACGCCATTTGGCCCATTCAGCCTGCACTGACAATAATCCCACCCACGTTCCATCCCCATAACTGTACATATTTGCAGTAATTCCCAACATTAAATGGCAATTTACCATGGCCAATCAACATAACCTGCACATCTTTGGACAGTGGGAGAAAACTAGAGCACCCAGAGGAAATCCACACAGACATGGGGAGACTGTGCAAAATTCACACAGACACCCGAGACTGGAATTGAACCTGGGTCCCTGGTACTGAGAGACAGCAGTGCTAACCAATGTGCCACCATGCTAGCCCAGTGTATAACTGCTGTAACAATGTGATAGTTTCTTATTTAATATTACATGTGTAGTTACGTTTGGTCATTAATGCAAAAAAGCTCTTTGATTATGAAAACAGCACTTCTGATTTGGAAGATTTGATCAGGAAAAATGCACATAGTGAACATTGACAGTGAATACTGAGTACAGAAAGCCAATAGTGATAATAAACAGCTCATGTTATTTAGGGGCAGTGAACAGTGATTATAACCAACAGAATAAGAATATATATTGCCATTAATCCTGTAGCACAAAAGCATTGGTTTTGGAGCAAGGATAGCACTATGGCACAGCGGATAGCACTACTGCTTCACAGCAACAGGGACCCGGGTTTGATTCTCACCTCGGATCACTATCTGTGTGGAGTTTGTACATCCTCCTCATGTCTGCGTGGGTTTCCTCTGGGTGCTCTGGTTTCCTCCTACACTCCAAATATGTGTGGGTTAGGTGGATTGATCATGCTAAATTGCCCCTACGGGTCAGGGGGATTAGCAGGGTAAATATGTGGGGTTACGGGGCTAGGAGTTGGGTGAGATTGTTGTCAGTGCAGGCTCGATGGGCCACATGGCCTCCTTCTGCATTGTAGATTTTAGAATATCAGAATTTCCTCTTGAATTGCACACTTTTTCTTTTAAAGGTGAAAATATTGGAAATGCTCAGCCAAAAGGCAGCATCCATGTAGAATGGGAAAAGCTTAAATTTTGATGTCTCACGACGCTTTGTGAGTTTACTTGCAGAGTCGTGTGTCATTAATAACATCGCACATACTGGAAGGTTTATTTACTTATTGAATTCACACTAACAGGCCCCACGAGACCATTATACTAAACAATTCTAAATGTGTGCCACATAAAATAAACATCATTTGCAAGGAGATGCTGTATTAGTGCTAGGATTAATCTTATTACCGGGGAAGCACATTCAAGTAGGTAAGAAGAGACAATGAGAAGTGATTGAGGGTTATGCTGAGGTGTGGGTAGGATCAATCTATTAAGAAATAAGCAAATTATTAGGTGGAATTTTCCCATCCTGCCCGCCACAGGAATTGTAGTGGGTGGGACACGGACTGTGCCTAGTGAGGTGGTTGAGGCAGATACATTAGCGACATTTAAGACATATTTGGATAGGCGCATGAACAGCAGATTATAGAGGGATACAGGGGTTGGTTGGTCTAGGTAGGATAATGCAATGGGCTGAAGGGCCTGTTCCTATACCGTACTGCTGTTTGTTCTTTGTCCTATCTATTGACCTCAGGCGAGATTTTCAGGACTTGATTGATATCATGGTAATTTTTCAGAAGTGCTGAAGAAACACACACTTAGGACAACATTTTTCAGGAAATTTGTACAAAACCTGGAATTGAATTTGTTTTCAGCTGTGCGAAAAGAATTGGTGCCGACAAGATGGCCTGAACGATCTCTCTTTACATGCTAACTTTTTGATGGTCCTTCCCTACTCTTTGTTCTTTGTACTCCCTTGTTAAAATGACAGGTTCAAGATATCATATATGTAACATGTGATGATTCCGAAGTTACTAGAACCGTCAGCCTGGTTAACTCCCTTAAACTATCAAAGGGAAGTATTTGGAGAAGAGGCTTTAACTGTTTAATATTGATCAGTAATTATAACCCAATCATGTGGTGAATGAATGAGGCAGATTAAATAGAGGAAAACTTTAACAGCCCCAAAATCCACTGTTTATAAGATCTACAGGACTACACACCATGACACTGATATTTATGGAAAACCTAAAGCATTAATCCCTACCCAGTCCTGGTTCCTTCTATCTGTACAGTGCTGAGTTTGAAAAGCAGCAATTGCGGAAAATACTCGATATTCAGGTCAGGCAGAATCTGGTGAGGGATTCAATGCCTCAAAGGTTCATGATCTTTCATCAAAGTTTGAGATGTAACCACTTTTAAACATTTTCTGTTTTAAATTTCAGATGTAGACCTTCAAATTTACAGCACAAATAGTAGTTTCCTGATGTATAATTGCTGAGGCATGATTAGCTTCCAAAGCATGAGAGCACAGGGTTTTGGCTTTCCTGCAGTGCCGAAAGAGACCACTCAGCTCAGCGAGTCTGCATTGACTCCCTGAAAGAGCATCCCACCCAGGCCTTCCTCCACCACTTTCTTCCTGGAACCCCGCACACTTACCATGATTGATCCACCTAGCCTGCACGTCTTTGGACGCTAAGCAGCAATTTAACATGGTCAATCCACCTAATGTGCACTATTGGAGGAAACAGGACTTTGGACTCTAGGAGGAAACTGGAGCACCTGGAAGAAATCCACGCAGATCCGGGAAGAATGTGCCAACTCACACAGACAGTGACCCGAGGCTGGAATCGAACCCTGGTCCCTGGCGCTGTGAGGCAGCAGTGCTAACCACTGTACCACTGTACCACCATATGAAATCCATTGACATAACTGAAGACAAGAGATGAGGACAATCACTTAGAAGTTCATTCCTGTTATAAGTTAATTCCCATCATAGCATTCATCTCAGTTTTGAACAGACTCAATTATTCCACACGATTACCATTCTTTGTGTGAATATCTGTTTTTTTTAACGATTTTCTATTTATATCCTTTCATGCTACTCTCCTGAAATAATAATCTAGGTTTGCCTTGTCAGCATCATGTAAATATTTCATATACTTTGATGAACTATCTTTCTTTAACTTCCTTCTTTGGGGATTGAAGCTAAGCTTCTATAATTGTTTCTTCTTGTAACTCCATTTAAGACAGGATGAGTCTTGTTCTTATCCCTGGCCTAAAATCAACATAACATTTTTTAACATGAAGAACGATGCTGAACACAGCATTTTAAGTGCATCCCCATTGTGCTTTATAAGCTTCTGTAGAATCTCATATCACTCGATATCCTTAGTGGGTTGTTGACATTGCAGAGATGGTGAAAATAATCAGTACGAGTAATCTTGCCCAGCCTCTCACACTGGCTTGTTTTTGCCTTGTCCCCTTTACCGGCTAACTTTTATCCCTTTCCTCTAATTCCATTATTACTTCATGTTTGCTGGGATACAGTTCCACAACCCTATTTATTCCTTAACTAGGTAGCCCCCTATGCATGCTGACAGGCTATTGAACTGAGGAGACCATAAGGCCAAGTGCAAATCATATTACATCCAGCCTGCATACAGGTTTATATACTTTTAGCTGAGAATCTGAAACAGAAGGCCAAGTTGATTTTCTTGTTCGTAGGATGCTGCAATTCTTCCCTCGATGAGATCAGCTAACTTAGCACAAACTGAGTATTTAACCTGGGATCTTCCTGATCCATCTTGTTCAGCTATTCACCAGATAAAGTCCCTAAACTTCAAGTGTGCTAATCGAGCTGCTACTCAACCTGTTTGGCTGCATTATGAACACATCTTTCTTGGCCATCAAGTCCTGGAGTGAGACTGGAATCCAGAGCTCAGAGGCAGGTATACAGACCATTGTACTGCCACCGGTAATTGTTCTGTTATGTCAGATTTCACTATATCTATATTTGTAGCTGTCGTAGAGTCATTGTGGCACAGGGAGAGACCGGTAGCCCATTGAGTCCATGTCAACTCTCAGTAGCCAGTCAGTCCTATTCCCTTACAGCACTGCACATTTATTTCCCACACGTATCTATTCAATTTCCTTTTGAAATCATTCATCATCTGTGCTTCTACACCCTTGTATGTAGCAAGTTCCAGGCCATTACTGCTCACTGTGTAAGAAGTGTGCTTCCTCATATCCCCCTTCATTTCTTCCCAATTCTTAAATCCGTATGCCCTCATCCCTGAACCATCAGCTAACAGGAACAGCTTCTCTTTGTCTGCTGATCCAAACCTGTCACAATCTAGGACACCTTTATCAAATCACTCCTCAATCTCCTTAATTCCAAGGAAAACAAACCCGGATCCCTTATCTCTCATTCAGTAAAAATCAGGGATTGTAACAATGATTTTCCTAATCTGAAAAGCTATTCCCACTAAATGCACATAACGGGTCTTCTATCTCACTCTGCAATGTCCTTTTTCATACAGAAAGTCCACACATCTCCACTCACAGCTTCAACGTTAAGCAGTTATCAACTGAGCTCCATGGAACTGCGCTGTGGAAAGATTTGATCACATGGTTTTCACTCAAGCTCCAGAAGCAAGGTCCCCCCAATCTCTGATTCCTCACTTTCAGCAGGGAAAGTTTCATAAATCCAAAGCCACTAAAATATGCTGGCCGTGTTAATTTCAACAGAAGACTGCGTGCCTATAATTTGATTTGATTTGATTTGATTTATTATTGTCACATACAGCGAAAAGTATTGTTTCTTGCACGCTATAAAGACAAAGCATACCGTTCATAGAGAAGGAAATGAGAGAATGCAAAATGCAGTGTTACAGTCATGACTTTGGTGTAAATCTGTGAGAAATTGCATTGTTAGAGAGTTTAAAAGAGTTAGAAAAATGTTTTAGAAGAACGAGAATAAAATATAGAATTAGAAGGTATGCTGGGCACAGCTTGAAAGAAGTTGCCTTGCACTGGTACCATCTTGAGAAAATGTAAGTGAGCATATCGATAAATAAAATACATTTTCAATGATTGTGATATTTAGTATTGTGTAACGCAATATAAAATCCACACGGAAATATGCTGGCATTGCTGATTCCTTGGGTTTAAGAAAAAAACACATCGACTTCAGCTGACACAGTCTGACAGGATTATCTCAGTTGGTGACTTCCTAGATGAATGAAATGTCCAAAAACTAAATACATTTTAATTGAAGAACTTTATCAGTTGATTATTCTTAGCCTCAGCTTCAAGGTGACAGTTTTACAGTCACCTCAGAGGGTTTGCATCTGCTTCTTACCACTAAGCCGACTCAAATGACGTGGATGGTGGGAAGTGTGGAATGTGCCCACATAGCATGAGCAAACTACTCCATCATCAACTCCATCCATATCTCTTTAATTGCCTGGTGAAATTCTGAAAACATGTTCGCCTAACTCCACTTATAACCAAGCAAAACTGCAGCATTTGTTACAAATTCCATCCTTTCTCATGTCCACATTTTTGTACATTTTTTTTGCACTACAGCTGCAATTTCGCACTTGCCAATCATAGAATAGAATCATAGAATCCCTACAGTACAGAAGGAGGCCATTCAGCCCATTGAGCCTGCACTGACAACAATCCCACCCCTATCCCCACATATTTACCCTGTTAATCCCCCTGACATGCCTCTAACAATAAGGAGCAACTTAGCATCACGAAAAAGTCTAACCCATACATTTTGGACTGTGGGCGGGGGGGAGGGGGGGCGGGTGCGGATTTGGAGCACCCAGAGGAAACCCACATAGATATGAGGAGAATGTGCAAACTCCACATATACAGTCACTCAAGCTGGGAATTGAACCCTGGTGCTAACCACTGTGTCACAACACATGCTTGCAAATTGAGGCCATTGAGTTCACCATTCCTATCCATTCACTTAGTTAAATACTGATGGGTTCCACAATACCTTAATATCCATGGTTAGTGAGAAGATGTCCCATCACTTGATAGAATGAGCATGATAATCTGTTCCTTATGACTCCCTCCTCCCGACTCAGCAGCCAATGAGCATAATGTCTCATGAAGAGCATAAGTAAACACCTCTTTAATTACGTTGAAGGTGCTGTAAAATGCACATTGTTGCTGTGAAAATGTGTCCACATCTGTCTGTGCTGATCTGATCTGTGTTGATCTAACTAGATACTATATTCTGTTGTCTGCCAATTATTGAATCCCTTTACAAAGGAGTTAACTGACACAGATGATTAATCTTTAATCAACATCAATTTGGTCTGGTTGATTACAAAGTTCCTCTACTCTGTAATTTAATCTGAGAATTTAAAGTTGAACTCCAAGTCTTGTTCAGGATTGGAATTGAGGGTGGAATTCAGAATGAGCTTTTTCATTCTTTGATGTTGTTTGTCAGCTGAATGTTACAATTCAGCTTAAACAATTAGTACACACAAGTGTGTACACTAGTACATATGACTGATTTGATTTGTGGTTACTTACTGTTAAACATTGTAGACCAACTGTTATAAAATCATAGAATAGAATCATAGATTGGTGCTGACTATTTGGTCCAGCTCGCCTGTGTTGGGTCTTTTTCCAAATAACATCCCTAATTCTGTGCCTTCCCCTCTCCACAACCACACCTCCACCCATTCTCTCCTCTTTCTCCATGGTCATGCATTTAAAAAAAAATTTAATATAGTTTTCCCTTTTGAAGGTTGCTTGTGAATCAGCTTCCAACAAACTTTTAAAAACACTGCATTTGTCATTTATCCAGCATTTTCATGGCTCTTAGACTGATGCCTTGGTAAATAATTGGTAGGAGCTCCACATATTTACAAGGAGTTAGCAGGGACTGGAGCATTGACTGAATTAAACAAAAAATATTGGATGGGGTTTTATGAAAAAAATTATGTGCTGAATGAGAGTGAAAACGGGAGAGATTCGCGCCGATATTTTGGGCAAGCTCCCAGCTGTAACCGTAAGACACTTAATTAAAAAAAAGAGATTTTTGATTTGATTTGATTTATTACAGTATTTATTAGCATACAGTGAAAAGTATTGTTTCTTACGTGCACACTGTTCATAAAGAAGGAAAGGAGAGAGTACAGAATGTAGTGTTACTGTCACAGCTATGGTGTTGAGAAAGATAAACTTTATGCGAGATTATTCCATTCAAAAGTCTGGCAGCAGCAAGGAAGAAGCTGTTCTTGAGTTGGTTGGTACGTGATCCAGACTTTTGTACCTTATATTATGATGTAGATCTTGTGAATACACAGGATTAGAGTAAGTCAAAATTTATTTTATTAGTGTCACAAGTAGGCTTACATTAGCTCTATGATGATGGTACTATGAAAATCCCCCAGTTGCCACAGTCCAGCAACTGTTCAGGTACACTGTGGGAAGAAACCAGAGCATCGGGAGGTAATCCACACACACTCGGGGAGAACAGGCAGACTCCGCACAGACAGTGACCTGAGACGGGAATTGAACCAGGGTCCCTGGCACTGACGTAGCTGTGTTAACCACCATGCCACTATACCACTTCTCCTCTCACAATATCTCTCACACAAGTGGCTAAATTAAGTCTGCAACTTTCCAAAACATTGGCACTGGAACATGTGGGGATTGGTGGTAAATGCAGCCAAAAATGTATCCGACACCCTCTTTCAACCTGAGAGCTGGTGGTCCATGTTGTTCACATTATATTTCACAGCTGTCTTCACACATGAGAATGAGGTAGTTACGGAACTCAGAGACAGAGAGTGTGAGGCTCTAGAGAAAATTATCATAGGGAGTGACAAGGTATTAGAAGTATTGGCAGGCTTAAAAGTTGACAAATATCCAGGTCCAGATGAATTGTGTCCCAGGCTGTTGTGGGAGGCAAGGGAAGAAATCGCAGGGGCTCTGACCTAAATTTTTAATTCCTCCCTGGCCCCTGGGGAAGTGCTAAAGAATTGGAGAACAACAAATGAGGTCCCACTGTTTAGGAAAGATTGTAGAGGCAAGCCAGCAAACTGCAGAGCAGTGAGTCTCACGTCTGTGGTTGGGAAACTACTGGAGAAGATCCTGAAGGAGAGAATCTATCTCCATTTGGAGAGGCAAGATTTGATCAGGGATAGATAGCATGGTTTTGTCAGAGGGAGGTAATGCCTAACAAATCTGATAGAATTTTTTGAGCACATAACCAATTGTGTGGATGAGGGTAGTGTGGTTGACATAGTTTGCATGGATTTCAGCAAAGCCTTTGACAAAGTCACACATGAAAGACTTATTAAGAAGGCTAATGCACTTAGGATACATGATTCATAATTGGCTTCGTGGTTGGAGATGGAGGGTGGTGATAGATGGCTGCTTTAGTGACAGGAGGCCAGTGACCAGTTGTGGATCCGTGCTGGGCCTCCAACTGTTTGTCATTTATATAAATGACTTTGATGACTATGTGGAGGGTAGGATTAGTAAGTTTGCCAATGACATAAAGATTAGCCAAGTGGTTAGCAGTGAGGTCGAGTGTCTCGGATTACAGGAAAATACAGATGAATTGGTCAAATGGGCGGATAAGTGGCTGTTAGAATTTAACCCTGAAAAATGTGAGGTGATACACTTTGGAAGGAGTAATTTGACAAAATAAAAGATCTGACACTGGGAAGTTCAGAAGGACGAAAGGACCTTGGTGTGTTTGTCCATAGATCTCTGAAAGCGGAAAGGCATGTGGCACACTCACCTTTATCAATTGGAGTACAAAAGCAGAGAGGTCATGATGGAGTTGTATAGAGCTTTAGTGAGGCCACAGTTGGAATACTGTGTGCAGTTCTGACCACCACATTATGGGAAGGATGTGGATGCAGTGGAGAGGGTGCAGAGGAGGTTTACCAGAATACTGCTTGGGATGGAACATTTAAGTTATGAAAAGGGGTTGGATAGGCTTGGGTTGTTTACATTGGAGCAGAGAAGACTGAGGTGTTCAAGATTATGAGGGGCATGGACAGGGGTGGAGAGGGAGTAGCTGTCCCCCTTAGCTGAAGGGTCAGTTACATGGGGACACAAGTTAAAAGCGAAGAGTGGGAAGTTTAGGGGAGATTTGAAGAAGAACATTTTTACTCAGAGGCCTGTGACAGTCTGGAATGCACTGCCTGGGAGGGTGGTGGAGGCAGGATGCTTCACATCCCTTAAAAAGTACCTGGATGAGCACTTTGTACGCCATAACATTCAGGGATGTGGGCCAAGTGCTGGCAAGTGGAATTAGGTGGGCAGATCAGGGCATGAACAGAATGGGAATGGAAGGGTATAGAAAACTGATTTAAAATGGGCATCATGAGCCTTGGGAGTTCCTGGGAAGTGTGTCCATAGATGATGATATTGATGTACTTGTTTTTATTCTACAGATGCTTTTGTTCACCTTGTTGTCTAACAAGGGACATACACGCGATGGGTCGTGAGAGGGCTGCTCTTGGATTTTTCGAGAGTATCCTAGTGCTTCACATCGTTAGTGTAGGCTTGACCTGGACCATTTGATGGGCAACATGACAGCTCAGCGACAGTCACTGTGCTGTGCAGATACATGGATTTAGGCCCGTGTCTGTGGGAGTTTGCGCATTCTCCCCGTGCTTGAGTGGGTTTTCTCCGGGTGCTCCGGTTTCCTCCCACATCCCAAAGATGTGCTCTTACGCTAATTGGCAAAACAAATTCTCCCTAAATTGTCTCAAATTTGGTTTTAATCCATAGATCTATAAACATAGACAGGGATCACGGGTAGAGGTGGGAACATCGGGGTAGTGGCACGGGCTCATTGAGCCGAAGGGCCTGTTTCCCGTGCTGTTTTGTTCGTTGTTCTTGATGGGCTGAAGGGCCTCTTCTGCACTGTAATATTCTGTGATTCTATTCAGTTCCAGCCTTTGTGGAGAATTGGTTTAAAATGGGTATTTCTTATCCATCTATCCTGATCTGATTTCTGCTCCAATTACATTGTTATTTAAAGTTACAATGAACCCCTCTGCCTCCTAACCAACTAAGGCATTGATGGGGATTTTAATAACATATTTGCACTTTGGTGCTATTTCTAGTTATAATGAATAAATGGAGCTAAAATGTAAATTACCTTCATGTCACATATTTGGACCTATGATTAAGATAATTGCATAGATCGAGACAAAAATAGCAAAGCAATTTTTGTCTTTACAGCTGGATAAAATATGCAAGTACGGCCAGTGAATAATAAAAGGAAATGCATTCAGTGATCTGCATTCCTCACACTTGAACAAGTGGAAGTTCCTGACTGTGTGATATGGTAAGTCCAGAATTAACTCCATTAATTAGAAGGTGAGGGTGAACGATCATCAATTGTGCAGGATCCATTCTGATGTGCGGTAACTTTGGATAGACTTCCATTTGCTCCCCTCTTTGTACCTCAAAAAAATAATTCTAAAAACTAAAACAAAGAACAATGAGGAAGGAAAATACAGCACAGGAACAGGCCCTTTAGCCCTCCAAGCCTGAACTGATCATGATGCTCTAAGCGAAGTAAAATAAAACTTCCCGCCCTTGCTCAGTCTGTATCTGTCTATTCCCTCCCTATTCATGTACCCATTCAGATGTCTCTTAAATGTTGTTAATGCGCCTGCTTCCACCAAGTCCTCTGGCAGCGCATTTCAGGCACTCTCTGCATGAAAACTTTCCTTCCACTTCTCGCTTAAACTTTCCCCCTCTCACCTTGAACCTGTGCGCCCTTGTAATTGACACTTCCACCCTAGTAAAAAGCCTCTGACTATCCACCCTGCCTCCGCCTCTCATAATTTTGTAGACCTCTATCAGCTCTCCCCTCAGCCTCCATCTTCCCAGTGAAAACAATTCTTCAACTTCTCTTCATGGTCAACACCCTCATGACCAGGCAATACCCTGGTGAACCTTCTTTGCAACTCTCTCTCCAAAGCTTCCACGTCCTTCTGGTAACGTGGTGACCAGACTGCACACAGCACTCCAAATGCAAAGGAGTTCGATCAGAAACAAGCAGAACAAAGATTGCTTGGAAGAAAGAAAGGCTTGCATTTATATGATGCCTTTCATGATCACTGGACATCTCAAAGGACTTTCCAGGCAATGAAGTACTTTTTGAAATGTTGTAAGGTAGGGAATGTGGCAAGCAGTTTGCGCACAGCAAGCTCCCACAAACAGCAAAGTGACAATTACTGGCCAATCTGCTCTTATGTTATTGATCTCCGGTATGGAGGGATTATCTTATGAGGAAAGGTTAAACAGGTTGGGACTCTATCGTTTGGAATTTAATGGAATGAGAAGTGATTTCACTGAAACATATTGGACTCTTAAGGGTTTGATGGGGTAAATGCTGAGAGGATCTTCCCTCTCTTGTAAGAGTCAAGGATCAGAGGGCTTAGCCTCAGAATATAGGGCTGTCAATTCAGGACTGAGATAAGGAGGAATTTCTTCTCTCAAAGGGTTGTGACTCTTTGGAACTCCTTGCCGCAGAGAGCTGTGGGGGCAGAGTCTTTGTGTGTATTTAAAATTGAGAGATTTTTGATCGGGAAGGCAAATCAAGGGCTACAGGGAAAGGGTAAGAAAGCGGACAAGAAGAATGTTGGATCAGCTATGACCCTATTGTGTGGCAGAGCAGACTCGAGAGGCTGAATGGCCTTTTCCTGTTCTTGTTTCATGTGATCATATGGATAGTGGAATAAATATTGGTGAGGACACTGGGGCAATTTAGTTGCTGTGAAGGCAGATAGGGCCTCGGTTTAATGTCTCATCTGAAAAGTTGGAACTTGTAATGGTGCAGCAATGTCTGACTATTGCAATGGGGCGTCAGCCTTTGTTTTGGTCCTGCAGTGGGATTGAACCCACAACCTTCTAACTCAGAGACAGGAGTGAAGGACACCACTCGATATGGACATTTCTGGTGCACAGTGAAGTGTCCAGAGAGTCAAATAATTCAAAAGAGCTAAAATAACAACAGAAAACGCTGGACACACTCAACCAGTCAAGCAGCAGCTATGAAGATTTTAGGTTGATGATCCTTCATCAGAAGATAGAAATGTGATTTGGTTTTGAGCAAATTAAAGTGGGGAAAAGGGAATTCAAACAAAAGGCTTGAAATAGAGTGGAGATTCAAGAGACTAAATGATTTAAGGTTTCATAGTGCAGTGACCAAAGGGAGTTGCAATGGATATAAAAAAAAATGAAAAACAAAACTGACTCTTTTCGTAGTAAACTGGGATTTGTACAGCCTGTTGGAATGAAATAAAAAATTCTATCTTCCTATTCTGCTTGAGTGTTTTCTCTTTAATGAAACCATATGTTTAAGAAAATAAAACTAAAATCACAAAGAAATTGGTATTGTTATTGGAAGTGATTACTGGCAATGTTTCTCAGAGTGATTCTATCTGTGGATGGAATGCTCCTGAACAGGAATTCAAGAGATATATTGCTAACTGTATAGCTTTCTTTGGGAACGCGTGACTGAAACTTTTAAATTCAAGTGAAACACACACACACAGACACATGTAGAGATAAAAGTTCCCTCCGAAAGCTTACGATAACCATGAGTACCAAATCAAAGCCCAAAACTGACGCACCAAATAAAAATTGCAAATATACAAGATGAAGAATAACTACAGGCTTCAATGAATTCGAGCAGAACGATGTGTTTGGAGAATAAGTTCAGATCTATTTCACAATATTATGTGTTAGATTATTAGAATACGTTGCGGTGACATGTAATTATGGAGCTGTGCAGACTATCAGGGTGATACATCTCTACGTTAAGAGATGAAAAAAACATGTTTTCACATTGTTAAAATATTGCAGTTCAGAGACTTTTAAATGCATGTGGAAGAAATATTCTGATTACATTCTGGGCGTGATTCTCCCAACTAAAACAGTGCAGTGGGTTGGGAGACTGAAGCGGAGGCCATTTAGCTGGCTTCCCACTGGACACCATGGCCTCTCTGAATCTCTGGCAGCTGGATTTCCGGCACCATCATCTCTGCGCTAGACATTGGCGTGGAGCTGCATAAATTATTTAAACGAGCATTTAAATACAATTTAAATATCATTAGCAGGACCAGGACTGAAATCTCTGGACCCACTAGCCTCTCTTCCCCTTCCCCACCAGGGGTGTTTCACAATAGTGGGGTTTACAATAATCCTACCTGTGGGGAGTTGATGGCTGATCCCACTGGAATGAAGGGGAGGCCATCGAGGCCTCCCAAGGGGTCAGGCGCTGGGGGGAGCTGCCTCCTGGGCATGGGCACTCTGGCAGTGCCAGCCTGGCTCCCTGGCACTGTCCAAGGGATAAGATGCCAATGCCCAGGGGGCATCTTAGCACTGTCCACCAGGAATCAGGCAATGTCAAGGGGTCAAGGTCTTCGTGGGGGTGGGGCCTAATGATGGTGGGGCCGCTGAGGGGAGATCGGTGGGGGAGGGGGAGTCTCGCTGCCACTCTATACTTGGGATCACCAGCAGAGGGAGGGAGGCCAGCAATTGGGGCTGAGCAGTTGGTGTGGTGCAAGGGTGGGGGGGGGGGGTCAGAACTGTGGGGTGGAGTTGGCCACTGGAGATCGAGTCAGGCCAAGTTGGGATGGGGAAGTCGAGGCCGGGGACTCGACCTCACTGGAGTGAAAGGGAGCCATTAAGGACCCTCCCACGGGTTTGGACATACTTGGCAAAGTGGAAATATGAGAGTGGAAGGGCCAGCAATGAAGGCTTGTAGCTGATGGGTCGAAACTGTTGATGCTTTTGTGCAAAACTATCGATTACGTTCTGGTGATACGGTGCTTAATTTTATTTCTTTGTGATATAATTAAAAGGAGGAGAAAATGGTCCCAGTAACAATCTGTTGATTTGGTTCAAAGCATTTCCAAACTTTTCTCTCTCACACACAGCAATGTTCAATTCACAGCTCGTGTAGTTCATTAGATTTAAACCCACCTACAGGACTTTTGCAACTCCCTTATTCCCCAATCAGTTACATTTTGACATTGCCCTTTACAGTCGAGTAAATATTGGTGAAATACGCAGGTCCAAGAATAAATAGAAGCAATATGACCTCATTGTAGTGCTTGTTGTCTGACAAGTGAAGCTAAGCGATCCATGAAGTGGAAAATAAAATGATGAAATATGGCCCAAATTAAGTCCGCTACAAATTTGATTTTGTTTCATCTTTGGCAAGAAAATTGAGAGATGGTGAAAGAAATGGAGCTTATGTCTTAATGACTTTAGTATTCCAGTAAGTTACTCAAGAAGAGATTATGATATTGATGCATCACTTATTCATTGCATTATTTTCTAACTGTCTCTCAGAATGGATTACTGTAATTTCCCATACACTTTAGACCTGCTGAATTCTGAACAACATTTGGGGGTTTGCAGCTGTAAGTAAATATGAATTATTCCTTGGCATAGTAATGTGGTTTAATTAGTGGTAACAGTAGTAATGTCTTTGGACCAGCAGTTCAGAGGCCCAGTCTATCATTTTGGGGTTCATGGATTCAAATACTCATCAGAGGATTGATGGAATTTAAATTTGATTAATACAAAATCTGAAGTTTAAAGCTAGTCTCAGTTGTAGTGACTGAGTCCCGCTGTCAATTGTCAGTAAAATGAATCTGGTTCACTCACGGAAGGATATGTGTCATCTTTACCTGGTCTGGCCTACACTGTACTTGACTCTTAAATGCTCTGCAAAATGGCCCAGCAAGCCACTCAGTTCTATCAAACTGTTACCAAGTCTAACAGGAGTAAAACTGAATGGATCACCTGGCATCCACCTACTCATAGGGAACAATAACAGCAAACCCAGTCCTTTGCACACTGCAAAGTCCTCCTTATTAACATAAAACCAAAGAAAAGTTACAGCACAGGAGGAGGCCATGTGGCCCATCTTGACCATGCCAGCCTGTAGCAACTCAGGTGCCATTTCTAATTCTACCTTCCAGCACCCAGCTCATAACCCTGTAGCTTACAGAAATTAAGGTGCAGTTACAGGTACTTTTTATAAGCATTGAGTATTTCTGCTTCCACCACAACTCACGCAGTGAATTTCAGACACCACCACCCTCTGTGTAAAAAGATCCTGCTTTCTATCTCCCCTCTACACCTTCTGCCTCTTGTTTTGAATCTATGTCCACTGGTTCTAGAACTCCCCACCAAGCGAAACAATTTTATCCCGTTCACTCTATCTCTTCCCCACTTAGTTTTGTACAGTTCAATTAAGTCACCTCTCAGCCCCCTTTATTCCAAGAAAAGTAACTCCAATCTATCCAAACTCTTCTATTAGTTACACTTTTTGCTTTACACTGACAACATTCTTGTAAACCTTCTCTGCACTCTCTCCAGAGGCAATTATGCCCTTCTTGTAATGTGCTGACCAGAACTGCACACAATACTCCAGTCACAGCCTCATCAGTGTTTTATACAATTCAGCACTATATTCTTACTTTTACATCTAATAATTCTGTCAATGAAAGAGAGCATCCCATATGTCTTTCTTACAATCTTGTCTACCTGAATTGCCTTTAGAGGCCAATATACTTGTACGCCAAGAACAGTCACTTTATCTACCCTTTTTAGTATGTTCCCATTTATTGTCTACTCCCTATGACTGTTTGACCTCCCTAAATACATAACATCATACTTCTTCATGTTAAAATCCATCTGCCAATTTACCATCCACTCCATCAACCCATTTATATTGTTTAGGATATCATAGTTAGTCTCTACACTCTCTACTACTTGGTCAATCTTTTTGTTAGCTGCAAATTTCCCAATTGCACCCCTCACATTCATGTCCAGATCGTTAATACATAACACATACATTAAGGGTCTCAACACTGAGCCTTGTGGAACGCAACTTGAAACAACTTCCCATTCGCAAGGACATCCATTGGCTATTACCCTTTGTTTCTTGTTACTAAGCCAGCTTTTTATCCAGTTTTTCACATAGAGTCATAGAGTTATAGAGGTTCATGACTCTGTATCCCATGGGCTTTTACTTTTTTGACCAATTTGCCTTGTGGGACTTTTTCAAACACCTTGCTAAAATCCATGTACACATGGATGATGTGTACATCATCCCTTCTTGTCACTTCCCCAAAGATTGCAATCAAATTTGGGAGGCAAGACCTTTTCCCAAAGGTAGAGGAGTCTAAAACTAGAGGGCATAGGTTTAAGGTGGGAAGGGAGAGATACAAAAAGGTCCAGAGGGGCAATCTTTTCACATAGAGGGTGGTGAACGTCTGGAACAAGCTGCCATGTATAGTAGTCGAGACGGTACAATGTTATCTTTTAAAAAATAGGTATAGAGGGTTATGGGCCAAACATAGGCAATTGGGACTAGCTTAATGGTTAAAAAAGGGTGGCATGGTCAATTTGGGTCGAAGAGCCTATTTCTATATTGTAAACTTCTATGATTCTATGACCTTCCTTTAACAAATCTATGCATCTGGGGATCCATATCAAGATTGAGAGAGCTGTCTCACAGACCACAGAGACAACAGGCCAAAATATTCCTTGCATCACACCTGACAGATACTGTCCCAGACACTACCATCACTATCTCTGGGTATGTCCTGTCCTGATGTAAAGATGCCGGCGTTGGATTGGGGTGGTAAGAACTCAGTAAGAATTTAGCAATACCAATTTTTAATCCAACCGCTTTATTTGATAGTAAATCCGCGACAATGCATTTGCCTGAGGAAGACACAGAGTGTTGAAAGCTCGCGGATTTACTATCAAATAAATCGGTTGGATTAAAAATTGGTATTGCTAAATTCTTACTGTGTCCTGTCCCACCAGTAGGACAGACCCAGCAGAGATGGTGGCACAGTGACATACAGTTGGGAGGGAGATGCTCTGGGAGTCCTCAACATTAATTCCTGACATCATGAAGTCTCAAGACATCAGGTCAAACATGGGCAAGGAAACTCCCCTGTCTTAACCCCCTTTGAATGATGCACTTTCACAGACTTCATTAGAGACATAAAAGGCATTTATTAGTAAGAAAATCTATCTGGAGGCCTGCAACCCACAGAGCTATCCTCACCCCGACATGTCTTCTGCCTAAGAGAGGACTCCGCCTCCTGGGGCAATTACCTACTCTGCTTTTCAATTGGTCTGCCAAGACAGGTGACCCTCTTCTGCTGTAATGCTCTTAAAGGGACAATCATCATAAATCACCACACACCTATTGACTCCCCTCCATCTGAGGAATTATACTCCTCCATTTTGAATGGCACTTGGAAGAAGCTTAGAGGGTGGCAAGGATACAGAATTTATTTATTTTATTTAACCTTTGTTAAGCCAGGTAAGTCATCTGAGAACCAATTCTCACGTAGGACAATGAGCTGGCCAAGAGGCTTATGTTGCAGCAATATAAATAACACAATAGTACACATAGTTTCAACACTAAAGAAAATAAAATACAAATTAGCAGAGAAAGAGAACTGACGGTTCAGCAAGTAAAAGTATTGTCAACAAAGCCTTAACCTTTTGGCTAAAGTCGTCTGTAACTTTAGTTGTACCTGGCTCCAGTCATTGGAAATTGCAAACTGATGAATACAAAAACTGTCGTCACTCTCAGAATGACCAATCTGATCAAGTCACATGACCTCAGGTTATACGAGAAGATAACAAAATGTGCTAAACATTTCGAAGAGGCAGGTGTTTCCCCAAACAAGGTTCAGTAAACCCAGTGGAGTTAACACCTTGTGCACAATTATGGCCAGTTAAACAGAATCTCAGGTCACAGAGATAAATATGAGAAGGGGCACCCGTCACAAATCTAATTGCAGAGTGAAAGGGGAAGGAGATGGACTACTGGTATTACAGCTAGAATCATAGAAGGAGACCATTTGGCCCATTGGGTCTGCGCTGATCACAATCTCACCCAGGCCCCATCCCCATAACCCCACATATTTACCTGCTAATACCCTGGCATTTGGTTCAATTTAGCATTGCCAGTCAACCTAATCTGCTCATGTTTGGACTGTGGGAGGAAGCTGGAGCACCCAGAGGAAATCCACACAGAGATGGGGAGAATGTGCAAACTGCACACAAACAGTGACCCGAGGCTGGAATTGAACCTTACCATGGATCCCTACCACCATGAGGCGGCAGTGCTAACCCCCGTACCAGCATGTCACTCCACGAGTAGACTATTAATTCAGAGATGCAGCTAATGTTCAGGGGACCCGGGTTCGAATCCCACCATGGCAAATGGTGGAATTTGAATTCAATAAAAAAATCTGGAATTAAGAATCTACCAATGACTATGAAACCATTGTCCATTGTTGGAAGAACCCATCTGGTTCACTAATATCCTTGAAGAAGAAAATCTGTCATCCTTACCTTGTCTGGCTTAAATGTAACTCCAGATCCACAGTAATGTGGTTGATTCTCAACTGTCCTCCAAGGGAAATTAGGGATGGATAATAAATACTGACCAGCCAGTAATGCCCATGTACAATGAATAAAAAGAAAGACAATATCTAACTTCCCAAGAGAGGTTTTAGAAGCCATTTTTTAATCAAAAACAAGTGGGATAGATATATGAACTATGATGTACATGGTACCGTGGGTAAAGAAGGACTTATTGCGATACAGAAACCCAAGTCTACACTTAACCCTAGCTTGAAAAATGTCAATATCAATGGGAATGAAAGGTCCATAGCACATTCCAGCTAGATTGTCAGTGGAAACGGAGTGTTGTCAAGCGTTAAAATTTCATGATCCCAGGTAGGGTAAGACTTTTTCCCATTAAACAGGATAAACTTGATTGTAGTCCAGTTCAAGTAGAAGGTGAAGACCAAAACTGAGTTGCAAACTGTGCAAAACTGAAGGAATGGATGTACCTGCAGCATATATGCTTGTGCCACCTGCATGCTGATGATGAAAAGACCTCCCAGTCGCTTGAATCATGTTGTTTATATAAATAGAAAAAAGAATAGGGCCTGAAATAGAAATCTGTGAAACACCATTTTTAACTACAAGAAGGACAGAAACAAGCCTATCTGATTTAACACACTGAATATTATAAGAAAGTTAGGTCATGAACTATGCAGTACAATTCTTATTTAAACCCACATCGCTCACTCTTTTCTAAGAATATCATAGAATCCCTACAGCGCAGAAGGAAGCCATTCCGCCCATCGAGTCTGCATTGACTCTTTGAAAGAGTATCTTACCCAGCCCTTCTCCTCTGTCTTATCCCCATAACACATTTCGCTAATCTGTCTAATTTACACATCATGGGACACTAAGGGACAATTTTAATGATGGCCCATCTACCTAATCAGCACATCTTTGGGCTGTGGGAGGAAACCGGAGCACCTAGAGGAAACCCATGCAAACACGAGGAGAATGTGCAGACTCCACACAGACAGTAATCCGAGACCAGAATTGAGCCCTGATGCTGTGAGGCAGCAGTGCTAACCACTGTGCCACTGTGTGAATTGCCTTAGAGTGCTCAATAAAAATACTAGCACTAGTTTGTTTCTTGTCTATGTTATAATATCATATAAGATTTTCAATACAGCTGTAATGTATCCATCTCCTGAGTGAAAAGCAGACTGTATATTTGATCACATGTTATTACTGTCTCAAGTGGAAGTGAGGTACTTATAGACAATCCTGTCCAGAACTTTAGAAAGACAGGGCAAACTAGGATGCTGCTGAGTTAAAAACATTTTCTGTTTTTACTGAAAATAGAACAGAAATTGATCCATAGCAGTTTGACCTGAACAATTATCCCTCTTTACAAAGACAATGGCAGACTTTTATGATAAAAGAATTCCTACTATTTGAATAGAGAGGTTAAATAGATGACAGAGAGAGGCAGAAATTAGATATGTTTGACCAGAAGGAGGACACAGTTTATCATTACCAGATTCTTTGTTGGAGTTTGAATTGAATAATTCTAAAACCTCTGGTATTGAGACAGACAATATGGAAAAGCTGTAAGAACAAGAGTCAGACTGGTATTAGGAGCATTGGATGAACACAACAAGCTCTACATTAAGCAATAGCCATGTCAAATGCCTGTCCTGCTTCAATTAAGTAAGAATTAAACAGGTCTATCAGACACATTTTGTCTGTAACTGTCACTGGCACTCTGTGTGGAGTTTGCACGCTTTCCCCATGTCTGTTTGGGTTTCCTCTGGGTGCTCCAGTTTCCTCCCACATTCCAAAAGATGTTGGGTTAATTTGATTAGCCATGCTAAATCCCCCTAGTGTCACGGGGATTAGCAGGGAAAATGCATGGGGTTACAGAGATAGGGCCTGGGTGGGATTGTGATCGGTACAGACTTGGTGGGCCGAATGGCCTCCATTTGTACTGGAATTTATTATTTTAAAAACAACATTACTGAAAATTATTAAAACGTAGAACCTAGAACAGTATAGCACAGTGCAGGCCCTTCGGCCCTCGATGTTGTGTTGATCATTGTTTGAAACCAAGATCAAGCTATCCCACTCCCTATCATTCATCTATCTAATAATCCTAAAGTGCCTGACTCCACTATTACAGCAGGCATTCTATTCCCCACCCCAACCACTCTCTGAATAAAGAACCTGCCTCGGACACCCCTCCTATATCTCCCACCATGATTCTTATAGTTATGGCCCCTGGTAACAACTACATGCTTCAGAGGAAATAGTCTCTGAAGAGTCTAATGAAATGAAGAATTGAGAAGAGAAGGATTTATTCTTGAAAGATTTCACCTTGCCAAACCTTTTTAGGATTATATCCTGAAGCAATAAATTGGTATTTATAATAATCTGCCTTTGCCTTTCTTATGGTCTGAGTTTAGTTGCCTGAGGGAAAGCAAGTCTACCTGGGTCTCAGAAGTTGGCTAGGTTACATTTTTATGCTGCAGTAAGGTAGAGACCACAGAGTTAAACCAGGGGCTGCTGCAACTTGTGATTCTCAACTTCTTCATTGGTGCGTGTTTATTAATAATGTAGTTAAAAGTATCTTTAAAAATACCCATGCATCTCCTACCAAAGGAATCGAATTAAATCTCTGCCAATTTACCCGAATTAAATCACGTAAAAATAGCTTGTTCATTAAAATTTCTAAACCTACGTGTCATTAAAATCAGTGGAGGATGTTTTACTGCACATGCACTTTGGACACAAGCAATAAAACAATAATAACTCAAACCCTGGTGAAAGACTGCAGACTGGTATCCGGTGGAGGTGGGGATAAGCTGCATTAGTGAGAATGACATTGAGAAGGATAGATTTATCAGGAGACTTGCAATACTGGCACTACCTGGCAATATGGAAAATTGCCCAGATATGTCCTGTGCACAAAAAGTAGGACAAATCCAACCTAACTAATTATCACGAAATCAGTCTACTCTCAATCATCAGTAACATGACAGAAGGGGTTATTGACAGTTCTATCAAGCAACGTCTACTCAGCAATAACCTGTTTTAGTAATGCCCAGTTTGGGTTTCGCCAGGGTCACTCAGCTCCTGATATCATTACAGTATTGGTTTAAACATGGATAAAAGAGCCGAATTCCAGCGGTGAGGTGAGTGTGACAGCCCTTGACATCAAGACTACATTCGCCCAAGTGTGGCATCAAGGAGCCCGAGCAAAATTGGCATCAATAGGTATCAGGGGGCAAACTCTTTGCTGGTTGGAGTCATACCGGGTACATAGGAAGATAGTTGTGGTTATGGAGAGTCAGTCATCTCAGCTTCAGAACATCTCTGCAGGTGTCTCTCAGGGTAATATCCTAGGCCCAGCCATCTTCAGCTGCTTTATCAATGACCTTCTCTTCATTTGAAGGTCAGAAGTGGGGATGTTTGCCAATGATTGCATAATGTTTAGCACCATTCACAACTCCTCAGATACTGAAGCAGTCCATTTTCAAATGCAACAAGATCTGGACAATATCCAGGCTTGGGCCGACAAATGGCAAGTAACATTCACATCACAAAAATGCCACGCAATGATCATCACCAACAATAGTCAATCTAACACCACTCCTTGATTTTCAATGATGTTCCCATCACTGAAACCCCTCGTCAATATTCTTGGGGTTACCACTGACCAGAAACTCAACTAGACTCACCACATAAATGTAATAGCTACAAGAGCAGGTCAGAGTTTAGGAATACAGCGGCAAGTAATTCACCTCCTGACTCCCCGAAGTCTATCCAATATCTATAAGGCACAAGTCAGGAGTGTGATGGAATACTTTCAAAAAAACTTATCTGGTTCACTAAAGTCCTTTAGGGGAGGAATTCCAGCCAAGTTACCCGGTCTGATCTACATGTGACTCCAGAGCCACAGCAATGTGATTGACTCCCAATTGCCCTCGGGCAACTTGGAATGGGCAATAAATGTTGGCCAGCCAGTGATGCCCATGTCCCATGAATGAATAAAAAAAACTTTGTGACACCAATAAATAAACTTTTACGGATCCACCTGCCACCTAACAGTATGTTTGGTTTTCCTGCTATCTCACTGTAAATCTCTGAGTAAAGCAAACTCAGAAATAGCAAATGGAGCAATCTAGCATGTTGCTAGAATGCTTGCTGGGGCTGGGGGAGGCCCTTAACAACTGGCTATTGTCAGGGAATAAATATTTGCTGGTTTAAGCCACATTGACCAGGAATAGATTTAGACAGGGCAGATCAACAATGCAGGTGTTCTTCAATGTAAATAGCAACCCCTCCTCCTTGTGGGTGATCTGACTTGACAAAAGATATTGTAACAAGATAAATGTAGTTCATGATCCAGAATAGCGTTTTTCTAACCAAGGCTCAGGGATGACTAACACATCCAGGACTGCTGCTGTGTACCTACACTTTAAGCTGTCCAGTTTAGGTGTGAGACGTGAGATGTTTATATGCAGAAATCCTTGACTTTTATGGTCACAAAGCTCATTAAATGATAGTAACGCAGAGCCCTATTGTTACAAACAGGTGCGGGTGAATGGGGAAAGGAGCTGGGTTTGGATGGATGTTACAGGAGAAGATTAATAGTAGAACTACCAGACTACACAAGAGAAATAAGTGTACGGGCATATAGGAAATGTATGTTTTTTGTCGCAAAGTTGTTGGCATTAACCAATAGCAAAGCAATCACTTCACGAAACTGTTTCATTAAGAAGCAGGTAAAAAGAACTGTCAGAGGGATTCCTATGCAAGATATAACTCCTATATACTACAGAGAAAACAAACCATTCATAGAATACATAGAAGCGAAGGAAAGAAGAGGGTACAGAATATAGGGTTGCAGTCATAATTAGAGTGTAGAGAAAGATCGGCTTAATATAGGGTAGGTCTACTCAAAAGTCTGATGGCAGCAGGGAAGAAGCTGTTCTTGAGTCAGTTGGTACATGATTTCTGGCTTTTGTGTCTTTTTCGTGATGGAAGACGGTAGCAGAGAGAATGTCCAAGTTGCATGAAGTCCTTGATTCTCCTGGCTGTTTTTCTGATGTGACAGGAAGTGTAGACAGAGTCAATGTATGGGAGGTTGGTTTGTGTGATGGAGTGGGTTACGTTCACAGTCCTTTGTAGTTTCTTGTGGTATTGGTCAGAGGACCAGCCATACCAAGCTATGATATAACCAGAAAGGATGGTTTCTATAGTGCATTTGTAAAAATTGGTGAGAGTCGTAGCAGATATGCCAATTTCCTTAGCCTCCTGAGAAAGTAGAGGTATTGGTGAGCTTTTTTAACTATAGTGTCGACATGGAGGGACCAGGACAGGGTGTTAGTGATCTGGGCACCTAGAAACTTGAAAGCCTCGATCTGTATAGTGCAAAAGAACAAGTACTTTTCAATGTATACCAATACATGCGACAATAATAAATCAAATCAAATCAAAATAGTAACCAAAGAAACAGTGAATCGAGTTGGTAAAATATAATCAGTAGTCAGTCTGATGCTTTGGCAAAGTGTAATTGTTTGGATTTGCAGTTAGCATTTTGAGCAGCAAAAAATGAAAATGATTGGAAATAAAGATTGAGAAACTATCTTTAATTGAAGATCCATCCCTCACATGATTTGTGCAGATTGATTATCTCCAGAGAAGGATGGGTACAAGACGTAGCCCATTTCTATACATGTGAAGGTTGACAAGGTTCAAAATCAAAATGTCAAAATGTGTTCTCTGATAAGTCATGGAGTAGAACACAACTTCAAAATTCACCCGAGGTTAAACACTGATTATCTGCGTTCGTTCAAAGCCAGTTAAATAACAAAATAATCTTTACAGACATGGAATGGCATGGTGATACAATGGTCAGCACTACTGCTTCACCACGCTAGGGGCCTGAGTTCAATTCCAGCCTCGGGTCACTGTCTGTGTGGAATTTACAAGTTCTCCCCATGTCTGCGTGGGTTTTCTCTGGTTGTTCCAATTTCCCCGCACAGTCCAAAGATGTGCAGGTTAGGCTTACTGGCCATGCTAAATTGCCCCTAGGGAATAGCAGGATAAATACATGGGGCTAAGGGGATAGGGCCTGGGTGGAATTGTGGTTGATGCAGACTTGATGGGCCAAATGCCTCCTTCTGCACTACAGGGATTCTGTAATTCTATAACACGATAAACAAACCAAAGTCACTCTCATTCGCCACCTTGGAACTGGACTGGAAAGGTCCAGGGCTGCTAGTTTGGGCGGGAGACTTCAATGTCCATCTTCAAGAATGGCTTGGTAGAACCACAACTGACCGGTTTGGCTGAGTCCTAAAGGACATGGCTGCTGGACTGGGTCTGTGACAGGTGACGAGGGAACAAACGAGAAGGAGAAAGGTATTTGATCTCATCTTCACCTGTTAACATCTGTTCATGATAGTGTTGGGATATGTAATCGTCACACAGTCTTCGTGGGGAAAAAAAGTTGTGTCTTCACATTGAGAACGCCCTTCATTGTGTTGTGTGGTTAAGTGGAATAAATTTCAAACAGATCTAGCAACATATGCAACCATCTTCAGCCAGAAAGGTTGAGTTGATCTTCCTCTTGAGGCTTCCAAAGTTATAGCGATCAGTCTTCAGCCAACCCGATTCACTCCACGTGATATAAGAAACGGCTGAAGGCATTGGATACTGCAAAGGTTTATGCAGCAATAGTTGCTACGAACTAGCAGCCAAACTTTTCATGTACAGTTACAACACCAGCAATTATCTGGCGTTGGGGGAAATTACCTAGATATTTCTTGTCCACAAAAAGCAGGACCAATCCAACCCAGCCAATTGCCCCCCCAGTTTACTCACGATCATTAGCAATATGATGGAAGATATCTTTGAAAATGCTATCAAGTGACACCTCCTCTGCAATCACCTGCTCACTGATATTTAGTTTGGGCTCTGTCCTGGCCACTCAATTCTTGATCTCATAGTATTGGTCCAAATATGGACAATATAGCTGAAATCAAGAGATGAAGTGAGTTGAGGTGACAGTGACTGCCCTTGGCACCAAGGCAACATTTGATGGAGTCTAGCATCAAGGACTCCCAGCAAAAGTCAATAGAAATCAGAGGTAAACTGGTTGGAGTCATATGTAGCACAAAGAAAGATGCTTTGTGTTGTCTCAGTCCCTGGACATCACTGCAGGTGTTCCTCAAGGTAGAGTCCTAGATTCAGCCACCTTCAATGACCTTCCCTCCATCATGAAATATACAGGTTACATAGATTGGCCATCCTAAATCGCCCCTTAGTTTCCAAAGATGGGTAGGTTAGGTGGATTGGTCATGGTAAATGCATAGCATCATGAGAATGGGTGGGGATGATGGTGAGAGTGGGGAATAGAGGTCTAGGCTGGGTGGGGGTGTGGTAGGGGTGGGAGTGTGGTGGGATATTATTTTGGAGGGTCGGTGCAGACTTGATGGGTTGAATTGTCCCTTTCTGCCCAGTAGAGATTTGATGGATAAAGTGAGAAGTGGAGGATGTTCGCTGATGATCATACACTGTTAATCACCATTCGCAACTCCAGAATGTCACAATCAACATTTGCAGGGGTTTGTTTGAATACAACCGCCTGGTTTTCAGGCTGTCCTCCAACCTGGTGATTTTTCAGTTGATAATGGACAACTCATGTCGGAGTTTACTTGGCCGACATTCTGATCACAGAGTAAACTGAGGAGGAGCTCCTTGGCAACCTGCAGCAAGGTGTTGGGACAGTTTTCTGTCTTCTGATGGAGGAGGAAGTCAGAAAAACCCAATGGTTTTGTATCATGCACGCTGACAACAGCTGAGGAGGGATATCCACAGTTAGACAAGGAAGGTCTAACTATTGTCTATGCTGTGAAACAGTTTCACCAGTACGTTTTATTGTTATTCATCCACTATATGAGTGACCACAAGCCTTTGATGAGTCTTTTCAGTGAAGTCATTCCTCTCATGGCCTCAGTGTGGATACAACATTGGGTTTTCATATTGTCAGTTTATCTGTACAATATTATGTACAGGGCAGGGAAGGACAATGCAAATACAGACACGCTGAGTCGTCTTCTTCCTTTATCAGACATGCCAACCAAGACATTATTTTCCACAGAGACAATTTTCTTGCTTGAGAGACTTTCATATTCTCCAGTGAATGCTAAACATATTAAGTAGCGTATGAACCTGCTCTCTTACCTGCAGTAAGAAGTCTCAGAACATCAAATTAAAGCCCAAGACATTTATTTGGTAGCACAAGCTTTTGGAGCACCGTCACTTCATTAGATGAATGTAGTTTTTGGGTTCATAAACAGAACATATATAGACACAAGCTCGATTACAAGATAATGATTGGAGTGCGAGTCTTTACAGGTAATCAAGACTTTACAGATGCAAACAATGTGAGTGAAGAGAAGGTTAAGCATAGGTTAAAGAGTTGTGAATCGTCTCCAGCCAGGGTAGTTTGTAAGATTTTACAAGCCCAGGCAAGTTGTGGGGGTTACAGGTAGTGTGACATGAACCCAAGATCCTGGTTGAGTGTGTCCTCATGTGTGCAGAACTTGGCTATTAATTTCTGCTCGACGAAATGGCCAAGTTACCGCAATCACTAAAACAGATCATTATCACACTTGTGGGATCTTACTGTGTGCACATTCACTGTTATGTTTCCGACATTACAATAGTGATTACACTACAAAAATATATAATTGGCTGCAAAGTGGTTTGAGACACCCCATGGTTGTAAAAACACATGTATAAATACAAGTTTTTTTTCCTCAACTTCCCCTTTCTTTCACCTGTCTGGGAGTCCCAGACATCCTAAAGTAAAATTCAAAGTTACAAGTAGGCTTACATTAACACTGCAATGAAATTACTGTGAAATTCCTCTAGTTGCTGTACTCTGGCGCTGCTTCGATACACAAAGGGAGAATTTAGAATGGCCAATGCACTCAACCAGCTCACCTTTTGGAGTGTGGGAGGAAACTGGATTACCCGAAGGAAGCTCACCCATCACTGGAATCGGGATGGGTGAGGGCTGACCAGGGAAAGGTCCGTTGACCTTGGGCAGGATGTTACGGTTTCAGGGCAAGGCTGTAAAATCCCACCCAGGGAGAACGTGCAGACTCTGCGCAGGCAGTGACCCAGAATTGAACATGGAGCCGTGAGGCAACAGAGCTAACCACTGTGCTGCTTGGCTCTGGAAGCCTGAAGTGAAACAGCACACAGTGAAAACATTCAGCAGGTCTGAGAGAGAGATAATAAATGAATTGATCCTTCAGGCTGACAGACTTCCATCTATTGCAATCTGTTGATTGGTGAGGTAGCTTGATTCAGAGTGAGCAAAAGGGTTTTTTTTTCACCAATAGCTCATGAGCGGCACAGGATTTTTAATCCGGGTGAGGAATCTGCCAACGTGGAACAACCTGCAGCATATTTACATCAACTGTTCCCGAAAGATGTCATATTGCAACACATGTTGTGAAACTGAAATGCCACACCAAGACAGTGAGGAGTGTCTGAAGTTCTGAGTTTAATGGGCTCCCTAAACTGCATCTACCTGTTTGAGGAACGCATCACAGGATGCAAAGAAGGCACCCTGTTGATAGTGCAGTCATTTGTGCTTCCACACATTTGCCTCTTTCTGTTCTGGAGTGATTTCTCAGGCAGGAAACATGTTTCTAAAGCAGCGCAAAGTTAAAAAAAAAGTACTCAAAAGTGTTGCAATATATCAACTTCATATTTGATGTATTTTCCTGGATCTTGTTGCAATTGCAATGGTGAGAAAGTTACTTGAGAATGCTTTCATGGAAGTACTTCCAAGCTATGGAGTGCTTGAGCAGAAAAGTAACCATACATCGGAAAGGATTTTTCTCCCAAAGAAAAAGAATCACAAAGCCATTTAATGAACACCTTGGAATTGGTGACATTTGTCCTTTTTGTCTATGCATTTTAGAGCATGTGCTGTATCGAAATGATTGATAGTGAAGTGTCCCACTGAACTACTGGGAGCTCCCAGAATACAATTGGAATTCTGTATTCCAGTTGTGGGTGAATCACATCTGAATTTGTATTCACTTTACGAAATATCAGTCAAAGGCAAAAGAAAATGTGAAATGAAAACAGGCTAAAAATATTGTGCGCCCAGTGTTTGGAAACAGAAAACGCAGGTTAATATTTCTCATAACTGCTTAGATGATGAGTATCTCTCTGAAACATTAACCTATTCGTCTGTTGTGTAGTTCCAGAATATTTCTGCTTATTCTTTCTGAAGTGCATCACTAAATATTATGTAGTACTTCCCAAGCCCAGGCTACCAAAGTATTAAATTGATTTGAATTTCAAATATTAGACTCGCCACCCCACTCCACCCCTCCTCTCCCTGTTTCCTGGAAGAGCCCCTCACTGTGAAATCAATATTTTCCGGAATGTAAACGCAATATAAATGAGCTACTGTGTGTCTCTTTTATAGTCAATTTCATGCTCTGTAAGGTGAGGGATAATAATTTTTAGGAACAGAATGTTTCCCTTAGTTGAATGCAATAATGGCATTGATAGGAACAGCAAGAGTCTCGAATCGAATCGAAAACAATTTAATCAGAAATACAAAACATCTTCCTTACTACCTTTGCTACCTATAGCATCCAACACTTTGTGAATTAGAATGCTTGTTGCAACATGCTGTTCTTCAGTCAAGTATCATCTACTATAGATTTTGGAATGTATGCCACATCACAATGTATGTCTGATAATTACAGGGAGGAATTTCTGGCTGCACTCGCTCCAAAACCAGAAAATCCTGCCAAGGTTGATGGACTTTTGTACGATTTGCCCCCCTCCCTCACCTGCCTGCTACGATTACCATGGCAGGTGGGACAGGGAATTTCTTCCCCCAATCCAGCAATGTTCTTCTGAACTCACACTGTTCAAATCCATCTCCTGTCTTGACCGTGCTAATTAATATAACGGATAATTTTTCTAACTCCACAGTCCCTATTGTGAGCCTTATATCTGGGACCATAAGAATGAGGAGTACGTTATTTTGCCCCTCAAGCCTGCACTACTATTTGTTAATACCATGGCTTATTTGTTTGTGATATCAACTCCAATTTCCTGTCCATCTTTAACTTGCTAGTGGATCAAAAATCTATCTAACTCAACCTTAAAAATATTCAATAATCCTCTGCCTCCATTGCTTGCTATGAAAGAAACTTCTACGGATTAAGTATCCTCTAAGGGTTTTTTTTTATCTCTCATCTGCCTTAAGAGAGAATTCTTATTTTTAAACAATGTCCTGTAGTTTTAGTCTTTCCCACGAGGGATCCTCTCGGCATCCACCCTCTTAATGTTCCTCAGAAAGGATGTTATATGTCTCAATAAGTTGGTGGCATGGTGGCACAAAGGTTAGCACTGCTGCCTCACACAGCGCCAGGGACTTGGGTTCAATTCCCAGCTTGGGCCATTGTCTGTGCAGGGTCTTTATGTACTTCTCCTGTCTGCGTGTGTTTCTTCCGGGTGCTCCGGTTTCCTCCTACAGTCCAAAAGATGCATTAGCCATGCTATAGATCATAGATCCTTTCTGTAGAGGAAAGGGGCCCTTTGCCCATCAAGTCTGCACCGAACACAATCCCACTCAGGCCCTATTCCCATATCCCAACATACTATACCTAGAAATCCCTCTAACCTATGCATCCCTGGACACTAAGGTGCAATTTCTTAGCATGGCAAATCAACCTAACCTGCACATCTTTGGGCTGTGGGAGAAAACTTGAGTACCCGGAGGAAACCCACACAGACACGAGGAGAATGTGCAAACTCTACACAGACAGTGACCTGAGCCGGAATCAAACCCAGGACCCTGGAGATGTGAAGCAGCAGTGCTAACCACTGTGCTACCGTGCTGCTATATTCTATCTCAGTGTACCTGAACAGGTGCCAGGCTACGGTGAAGAGGGAATTTTCACAGTAACTTAATAATAAACTTAAAGATCATCTCTCATTCTTCTAAATCTAAACTCTAATGGGTACAGGCCCATTGTACTCTTCACCCATAAGATGATACCTCATCCCAGAAATGAAATGAATTGCTCTGTATACAATTATATCCATTCTCAAATAAGACGATAAAAGCTGTACAGATGTACGCTCAGCAATGCTCTATATAATCATAGCAAAATTTCCCTACTTTTATATTATTTTATATTCATGTTTTATTTAGACTTGGTAATTGAATGATCTTAGTGAAAATTTAGGCATGTACCTATCATGGGGCAGAGTTTTATAGCCAATCCCATCAACAGGAGTCTCAAAATTGAACTTTTGGACATCTCGCTCCATTTTTTGGCCCCATCTCCTAAGCGACAGGGCTGTAAAACTCTGCTCATGATTTTTGGATCTCTTCTCCATATCCATGAACTTCAACTTGTCTGCAGTCTGTTCTGTCAAGTCCTGTTCGTCCTTCACTGCTGTCCTTAGTAATCTACCTTGTTACTGGCTCTCGGTTCCTTCAAATTTAAAATTCTTGTCATCGCCTTTAAATCCATCTTTGCTCTTGTTCCCTGCCTTGTTTCTGTATTTCGTTCCAGACTTGCAGCTCCCAGCTGTAGCATCTTGTACACATCCCTTCTTTCTTTTATCCATTACTGGTGGACTTTAGATTTTACTTTCTGGAACTCCTTCCTTAGACATGTCCTCCTCCAGAGTCCTCCATAAATGCCAGCTCTTCAACCAAGCTTTTGGTTGCCCTTCCCCTGCTATGGTTCAGTGTTCATTTTCTCACACATCTGTAAAGTGTATTAAGATAGAGATTCTATATTACTGCCATAAACTGAACTCATTCCTAAATATAACCATTGATCATTAGCACAATTACAATGGTTGACTGCATTTTGTCATTGGCAACATTCAAGCTGGCTTTGTCTAGGGAAGCCATAAGGCCTTACCAGAAAGCTTAGCAAGAGAAACATGTAGAGACCAAGAAAAAGTATTAAAGTTTATTTATTAGTGTCACAAGTAAGCTTACATTAACACTGCAATGAAATTACTGTGAAAAATCCCCTAGTCACCATACTCTGGCACCAGTTTGGTTACACTGAGGGAAATTTAGCATGGCCGGTGCACTTAACCAGCACATCTTTTGGAGGAAACCGGAGCACCTGGAGGAAACTCATGCAGGCACAGGGAGAACGTGCAGATTCCAGTGACCCAATCCAGGAATCGAATCCAGGTCCCTGGGTGCTCTGAAACAGCAATGCTAACCATTGCGCCATTGCACTGCCACAGTCAATTAAACCTTCTTGCAAAATTTTACGTCATCTGATTTTCATGTTCTCAGTTTAGTAAAAAGGGATAAAGCAAACATTCTCCTTTAGTAGATATATCTTCCATTATTTCACAAGTGATAGTTGGATACAAGACGTGATCTTCTTGATGTACAACATGCTCCAACAAAGACAAAAGCATTCTGGATTTAATATTCACATTGTGTGCTTGTGCAGTATCTCACCAACACAAGGAACAAGATTCAATTAATGTGTTTTATTTTTAATGGAATGAGCTGAATATAAAACTGTGAAGTTGAGAAAGAATGAGGAAGGCTCACGTTCGACATGTTCTAATAGATTCAGATGGCAGGGGGATGGGAGGGGGGGTGGGTGGGTTGGTTTAATTAATTACAGAGTGCACCATGTGCTCGACGCAACTATGAAGCACATCAGGCTCCATCCTTGGACTGACTGATCTTCCCCGTCCGCTGGACGGTGAGGGGACTGTTGGAACTCATTCAACAAACCTATATAACTTAACTGGAGAACAATGTGGACAAATATCTATAATTATTAAATGGTCATTACATGTAAAATCTTTGAATTAATAAGGAAAGTGATTTCTCAACTATGAGAAATCTCAGCTTGGGCAAAATCTCACAGAATGCTTCCAAGTTATTGAGGGCGATTTCCCCCCCAAAAGATCCAAGTACCCAATAGTGAGAAAGCAGGAGATATTCCAATCCGTTTTTTCGGCGGACTTAGTGGGAAGGATTTCTGTGCTTCATAGAGTCTGCAGGGGGTTCATGCTGACAAAGGGAGGTTAGGCCTACTCCCACGTAGAAGCTGCATCAGCACGCGGATTGCGCCACTGTGCATGCCAGTCTGTTAGTAGGGAGATTGTACAGACCATTAAGCATACTCCGATCTCCCTACTGACAGATCAGCGCATGTGTACTACTCACCCCCAATGCTGGCTTATCCATCATTGGCTCCCCAATTGCTTCCCTGACAACCTCTTCACTGAACACTAGCCTCCGTGAATGCCCCCCTCCCCCATTCCCCCCCCTCTCCCCCCCGCCCTCACTGCCCCTCACTCCCACTACCGTCCCATCCTGGGCTCGCTAATGATACGAAAATGACGATTCTCATATTATAAAGAGTCTCGCACTGATTTTCGGCATGAGGCTGATTATGTTCTAAGAAAGGTCCTGCGAAGATCTCGACTCCCGCCCCATTGACATTTCCCAATCCTGCTGCCCTACTTAAGGACTGCAACGGGTCGGGAATATCGCCCATTATTGACAAAAATGCACAAGTGAACTGATCAGTAACTCTTGCCTTCAGTAAGGCTCCACTTGTATAACACAGTGTCTGTTGAACAACGTAAGTTATAACGCCATAACTCTTGATGGTGCCAGCTTCCATTATGTTTTTGCCAAATTAACTTGATTATGGCTTGCTTTAAGCTCTTAAGTTTCATCTGATTGCATATTAATGTCTGTCCTAAAATGATATATACTTGTGGGCAGATGAATGTGAAGATGCTTCTTTCTCAGGATGATGACTAATTTATTACTTCTAACAAACAATAACACAGTTATGTACCAAAGAATCTCCTAGTTACATTTCCACAAATTTTATAATGAAGCATTTGTGCAGATGACAAAATTACGCAGCCATATCTATGAGTTATGTGCTCAGATAGCGAAGTTCATCCCTGTAATTACCTCCAGTTGACTAATAGTTTGCCATTAAAATATCACTTGCATTTTTAACTGCTTTAATCCTTAGTGTAGGGAGCAATCTTTAGCCCTTTAGAAATGGTTTTAATTTCTTGAAAACAAACATTTATTTTCTTCAATTTTATGTATGTTGAACTGTTATAAAATTGCCGGACCCAGTCAGTAGCTTTGCACAAAAGAAACTAACATGAACAGTCTGATATTTATGGAACGCTGGTCAGCACAGCAGCATAGTGGTTAGCACTGCTGCCTCATAACACCGCGGACCTAGCTTCCATTCCGGGGTTGGTCGCTGTTTTTGGAGAGTTCACATGATCTCTCTGTGTCTGTGCGAGTTTCCACAGAGTGCTCTGGTTTCATTCCACTATCCGAAAAACGTGCTGGTTAAGTGCATTGGCCATGTTAAATTCTCCCTCAGTGTACCCGAACAGGCACCAGAGTGTGGTGACTAGAGGATTTTCAGAGTAACTTCATGAAGGTATTAATGGAAACCTAGTTGTGACAATAAAACTTAATGATGCACCAGATTCCACATTTCAACAGAATAGCTACCCACATATTTAAAGTAGGATTTGTCTTTTCGTTAAAAGTAAGACGCTGGGAAGTTTGAGAACAACATAAGCCTGTGATAATAACGCAAAGCACACCACTTATGCAACAGCTACTGAGCTGTATGGCTAATGGGTGAGATTGCTATTGATTTTCACTTCAGTGCGCAAAATAACATCCCACTGCTATTTTGTTAGTCTGCACTTTAATTACTTATAGATTCACAGCAGGAATGTGTAAAATGATTTGCCAGCCCAACAAAAGTAACATTGTACTTTAACTTTTAATGTTTATAGAGATTTTTATGTTTATCAAATTGTTGAGAAATAGAATAATTTGTCGCCAGTACCTTAGCACAGTTAAACGCAACAAAAGAGACCTTCCTCAGATCTGTACTTACTCTTGTAGAGCATCGCTGCTCCAGTGAGAATTCCTTTATATCCAACAACGGCCAATTTATTGGTCTATTGACTAATAGTTCTAATTTAGCTGCAATCTTTGGGCAGTTCTGCGTGGAGAGCCTGAGCAAAGGATAAAAGCAAATCACTGTGATCCTGGAATCTGAAACCATAAAAGAAAATGCTGGGGTTGGGGATGGGGATAGGGGGGGGGGGGGGGGGGGGGGGCGGGGGTGTCACCTTCAGCCAACAGAGCTGGAAATTCCACCCGAGAGTTTGCACAGAGCACTGTATTGAGTAATACTTACAGAATAGAAACAGGCCAAAGGAGAAAATGCTGGAAAATCTCAGCAGCTCTAGCAGTATCTGTAAATAGTAGTCATGATGTGGAGATGCCGGCATTGGACTGGGGTAAACACAGTAAGAAGTCTGACAACACTAGATTTAAGTCCAACCAATTTACTTGATAGTAAACTCACAAGCTTTCGGGGTTTGCTCTTCGACAACATAAGCTTGGCCAATCCACATAACTCATACATTTTTCTCTGTGGGATGAAACTGGAGCACTTGAAGACCCATGCAGGCATGGGGAGAATGTGCAAACTCCATACAGGCTATGGCCCAAGGCTGGAATTGTGCCTGGGTCCTCAGCACTTTGAGGCTGCAGTGCTAACCACTGTGCCACCCCAGTTAAGGGATAAATGTTGACCAGAGCACCAGATCGAGAACTCCTTGCTTTTTTCCACAAATAGTTCTATGGGATTTTTATATCCAGCTGGGAAGTTTGATACTATATCAAAATGTTGACACCTCCAATAGTGAAGCACACCCTCCATACTGCACTGCAAGGTCAGCCTAGATTTATGCATCAGCGTTTCTGGAATGGTACTGGAATCCATGGCTCCCGACTCACAGGGTGCTATCCCTGCTGGCTGGTAAATAGCGTGGATCGCTGTCTTCAAACATATGTACGCAGAACAAAGTATCTTTCATCGTTTGGGAAATGCTTTGTGGCAATCCAAGTTTCCGATTTGATTTGATTTTGATTTGGTTTATTATTGTCACATATATTAACATACAGTGAAAATATTGTTTCTTCCGTGCTCGAAAGAAAGTATACCATTCATAGAGAAGGAGACAAGAGGGTGCAGAATGTAGCATTACAGTCACAGCTATGGTGTAGAGAAAGATTTACTTAATTAATAGGTAAATCTATTCAAAAGTCTGACAGCAGCCAGGAAGAAGCTGTTCTTGAGTTGGTTGGCATATGACCTCAGATCTGGCTGAAACTCGGATATGAAAGAAAACAAAGTTAAGATTAGATGAAGGCGGATGCTGGAATCTGAAACAAAAGTAGAACATGCTGGAAAATCTCAGCAGGCCTGGTACCATCCGTGGAGGGAGAATGGAACCAAAGTTTCGAGTCTGGATGACCATTCGACAGAGCGGTGCAAGTAATATTGGAACTCCTACTACTTTATTATGGCATAATATAATAAGCTGGAGTTATTAAAATATAATATACTTAACAAATAGTGAGCAGTTAGGGTGTGCTTTACCTAGCCTGGTGGGCTCTTCAATTTCATCAGGCAATGAATCATATTTGCCTCTGGGGGCTCAGCTTTCATCTGTAAAGCAGCACATGAGCATCTTATTAATTCCATTGTAATGAAATGTCACATTGCCGACACTGAAGGTAAATGCTCACGGAATTATGTGTAGGTGACATTCATAATGATAACTCCAAGAAATCTGGAGCTAGTGTGGAAGAATTATTAATGTCTTCACTCAAGTCAAGATATTGTTCCTTTGTGACACAGTCACACTTGACAGTTGGTTTCATAACAGCCTTTAATAGAATAAATATACATTACTTGATAAAATAAAATTCCATCCATATAAATAGGGGATTATAATTTAACTGGATCTAACAACCAAATTATTTTCACAGTCAGCTGGGGGTTATTCATATTGCAGACAATAGGCATGTATGTTGTGATGTGCAGAGAATATTAAAGAGGATATTCAATGATTAATCCTATTACTATCCAGAATTTTTGTAACAAGGCTATATCAATATGCTAAACTTGACAGTCTATTTCATCATCTCTGTATCATCATTCTTTTTGTAATCTATATATCTCGTTTCGCCTGTGATAGTGGAGTGGAAAATATACTTTTCTTTGGGGATTATTTTAATCGAGTTTCTTTTAGATTTAATTTGTGTTGAGAGTGCTACAGTTCAGAGAAATGCTTGTCTCCCTAAGCCGGACAGTATTGCCTTGTTTTCAGTTTGCATGTTGTGGTTTTCAGACAATGGAGATAATCTTCTTTTTCTGTGGGGAGGGGATGGTCTAGTGGTATTATCGCTAGACTATTAGTCCAGAATCCCAGCTAATGTTCTGAGGACCAGGGATTTGAATCCTGCCACAGCAGATGGTGGAGTTTGAATTCAATAAAAATAGTATGTGGAATTAAGAATCTGCTGATGACTATGATGCCATTGTCGATTGTTGGAAAAACCCATCTGGTTCAATAATGTGCTTTAGGGAAGGAAATCTGTTGTTCTTACCTGGTCTGGCCTACATGTGACTCGAGAGCCACAACAATGTGGTTGACTCTCAACTGCCCTGTGAACAAGGGCAATTAGGGGTAGGCAATAAATGCTGGCCAGCCAGCTATGCCTCTGTCCATGAATGAATAAAAAATATTAGCCCTTCCCTTCCCCCTACCTCATTCCCAATCATCTGATGTTATGTTCTATTGAAAGCAGTCAATCTAAACATCTGGCAGGAAGGCAATAGATCCCAAACTGGAAATTAGCTTCATGACTAATACATTAGATTAAGACACTAAAATCCAAAACATCTTACTACTATTTTAAGGTTAACCTTGCACCATTAAACGCCAAAGCATTTTATGTGCGCATGAACAATTTGCATGTATTCACCTGATCACTCCTTTAATCGTAGAATTGCCACAGAGCAGAAAGAAAACCATTAGGCCCATCATGTATGCACCAATCATAATCATTCTGTTCTCTGTTCCCATTTGTCTGGAACAGATGTTTCAAGATCATTCTTTTTGCAGGCAAATCCAAACTGACTTGATCACATCAGGGCAATCTTAGCTATAAATTTCACATTCCCAACTAGAAATTGCATTTGCCAATGAGTCAGTGTGTTGATGTCCTGATGATGAATACATACATATTGCCCCAATCATCCACATTGTTCAGGTGCAATATATTCTGGTATAGACCATGCTGAACATACAAAGTTTGCTGATAGAAGATGCAGTTAGTTTTCCCCAGCAGTCCCTCCTCCCCAGGCTGAAGGTAATCCAGCAAAACCCCATAAGATCTATTTAATTTTGAAACTTGCATTATCTTCCCTTGATCAGCTTTCATGATAAAGCATACCCGATCTCAACATCTTCAAGGACCACAGGGGCTGGTATGTGTCCTCAGGCTTTTGTATCTTTTTCCCGATGGAAGAAGGTGGAAGGGAGAATATCTGGGGTGTGGGGTCCTTGATTATGCTGGCTGCTTTTCTGAGGCAGTGGGAAGTGTAGACAGAGTCAATGGATGGGAGGTTGTCTTGCGTGATTGACTGGACTATGTTCACCATCCTTTGTCATTTCTTGTGGTCTTGGATAGTCCTGGAAAAGAGAAATAAAATCAAAAAATGCTATTTAAAAATTCAGCAGGTGAGGTAGTGTCCACAGAAAGAGAAGATGGATTAACTTTTCAGGTCAATGACCTTTCATCAGTAGTGGAAAAAGTTTGAGCTGTAACGTGCTCAAGCAGACAGGGAAAGAGCAGAATACAGGATGGAGAACAAAAGTGAAAGTCTATGATCAAAGTATGGGTGGGCACGGTGGCACAGTGGTTAGCACTGTTATTTCACAGTCCCAGGGGTCTGAGTTTGATTCTTGGGTTGGGTCACTGTTTGTCTGGAGTTGGCACATTTTCCCCATGTCTGTGTGGGTTGTCTCCGGGTGCTCTAGTTTCCTCCCACATTCTGAAAGATGTGCTGGTTACGTGCATTGACTTGAACAGGTGCCGGAGTGTGGCGACTAGGGGAATTTTGCAGTAACTTCATTGCAGTGTTAATGTAAGCCTTACTTGTGACTAATAAATACATTTTTACTTTATTCTTGTGTCTATTCATCACTACCCTATTCATACTGAAGAAATATTCAATTTGCAGCACTAATACTAGTACAGGGACATCAAGATCACCAAAATCTTTATGGCTAATGAAATACTTTTGATGTGTAGTCAGAGTTGCAATGTGGGGCATGCAACAGCCAAGTTGGTCTTGCTTGAGTGGGCCATAAAATCTTATCCATTGCCTGTGAATGGATGCTTCTTGTTGATGTAGATTCCATCAATGATTTCTGGTGAAGTCTTCAAACCCAGGCCTATGTTACAATAGTAGTGGGGAAGCTTCTCCTTGCTGTCTTCATCCACAAATACCTGCTTCATTTTCTGGAAGATGGTGGGCCCCTTTTGGTAAGCTCCCTCAGTCTGATTTTCTACCATCTCGACTTTTATTCCTGAGATAGCACAAATAATCCCTTGACATCATGTTCCACCTGATTGCATACGTATATAGAACATTGAAGATGGCATGACAAGTAGTGAGAGTAGCTCGTAACGTATACAGTATTCTGGGCTTTATTAATAGGGAAACGGAGCACAAGAGCAAAGAGATTATGCTGAACTTATACAAGACACCAGTTAGACCTCAGTTGGAACATTGTGTGCAGTTCTGAGCACCACACCAAAGGAAGGATGTGAGTCATTGGAGAGAGTGCAGAAAAGGTTTACAAGAATGGTTGCAGGGATGAGAAACTTTAGTTATGAGGACAGATTGGAGAGATTGAAACTGTTCTCCCTGGAACGAAGAAGGCTGAGAGGATATTTGATACAGATGCTGAAAATCATGATGGGGCTGGACAAGGTAGAGAGGGAGAAACTGTCTCCCCTTGTAAAAATCTCAAGACCAGAGGGCACAGCTTTAAAGCGATTTGCAAAAGAAGCAAATGCAGGGAAAGCCTTTTTCACACAGTGGTTGGGATCTGGAATGCTCTGTCTGGAAGTATGTTGGAGGCAGGTCCAATTAAGGCATTTGAGGAGACATCAGGTGATTGCTTGAATGGAAACAATGTGCAGGGGTAGGGGAAAATTAGTCAGGGGACTGGCATTAAGTCATGATCTTCTCATGAGGGTCAGTGCAGATAAATGGGCCAAATGGTCTCCTTCTGCACTGTAACAATTCTGTGATTGGTACGTACTTTGGGTAGAGGAGATAGTTGGGCTTATAAAATTGTGCTTTAATAGTACATTTTACATTGATTACTGCATGTTGCAGTTTGAATTCACACCTTAAAATGGAGAACATCTTCAAAATTAATGCAATACTGAAGTCAAAATGTCTGATATTAATGTACAATCTACAATATAAAGATTGAGTGTGTCTGGTTTCAACTGTGCAAAGTTACTCTTAGATTGTGCTGCTTACAAAAACACTGCTGCAATCACAAAATGGCTGTGATTGTCTTGAAATATTTGGTCAAAAAGAACCGTTAGATGATTAAATGTTTTCCTTTTCAGTTAACTGAACTAGAGACATTCCTTACTCGTTCCGAACCTGTGCTGCATTTAGTAATGAGCAACTTAAGCGCTCTGCAGTGCCTACAGCTGTGAGCCTTATTGAACAAAAGATTCTTATCCCTTCTTATCTTTTTCGACAGAGTTTTGATTAAAAACGTGTTTTCTGTTCATCTAATCTGATCGCAAACGTCCCCCACAATCAGCGAAATATCATATTGCATCAGATCTACTTGTAACCTTAATTGCATATTTCCCAAAGTCAAATCAAAACTAATAATCTTGCCTTTGTTTAGAAACTAAACTCAGAGACCGCTTTCCTCCAGATCTGTTTTGTCCATTAAGCGTAGGCATATCATTTATATTGCAAGTCTGTGGGAATATTGGTTCTTGAAAGTTAACTATATAATCATTGGTGTTGCATTACATTTTCTCGTTCCTCCTGAACTCCAACCATCACACACTCTTCTCATTCCTATTATGCTAACCGTGATGCACTGCCTGCTAATCTCACAGAATCACAGATTCTTTACAATGCAGAAGGAGACCCTTTGGTCCATCAAGGCTGTACTGGCTCTCTAAAAGAACATTCTACCAAGTCCTACTCTCTGCCTTATCCCTGTAATCTTGTACATTCTTTCTTTTCAGATAGTAATCCAATTCTCCTTTTGAATATCTCGATTGAACCTTCCTCCATCAACCTCAGAAAGTTCATTCCAGACTTTAACCACTCTCTGAGCGAAGAAACTTTTCCTCACATCACTTTTACTCCATTTGCCAATTATTTTGAATCTCTTTCCCCTACTTTTTGATGATTTCTCTGTGCCCTCTCGTCCCTGTGCCCTCTAGTTCCTGTCCCCTCTAGTTTTGTTGCTCTGTCACCCCTCAAGATCTTGAATATCTCCGTCAAGTCTCCACTCAGCCTTCTTTTTTCCAAGGGAAACAGTCCCAATCTCTTCAATCTATCCTCATAGTGACAGTTGTCTATCCATGAAGTAGTTCTTGCAAAGCTCCTCAGTATTCCGTCCAATGCCTTCACAGTCTTCCTCAAATATGGCACCCAGAATTGGCTGTAGTTCTGCAGATGAGACCTAACTAATGCCATATATAAATTCAACCATTTAACTAATGCTTTCCCAATAATTCAAACCGTATAACTCCTTATCTCCCTCTGTTATTGCTTCTGTTGAACTGTGGTTAGATATCATTTGGAGTACCATGAAGTGTTCTGGTCTCCATATTATATTTAAATATATAAAGATAGTAAGGCACTGGAGAGATTGATAAGAGGACTTAGCTGCATGATATCAGAATACCTAGGAAACATTGAACAGGCTGGTGGTCTTTTCTCTACAAAATAAAAGATTGAAGGGTGACCTGATAGAGGTCTTTAAGACTATGAAAGGGTTTGGTAGGGTAGATGTAGAGAAGAAGAACTCGAAATAAATTGAGTTTAAAAGAAATACAGTGCTGAAATAGAGTAAAACCTACATGTCAATGACACATTAGAGATTGGCGTCAATTTTTCTTGCAAAATAAAAAAAAGGTTTAGCTCATTTGACTGGGTGCTGGTTTGTAATGTGGAATGATACCTTCAGCGTGGGTTAGAATCATAGAACCCTACAGTGAAGAAGGGGACCATTTGGCGGATTGAATCTGCACCAACCACTCAGGGCCTATCCCCACAAGTCCATGCATTTACCCTAGCTAGTCCTTCTGATGCTAAGAGGCAATTTAGCATAGCCAATCAACTTAACACACACATCTTTGACAGTAGAAGGAAATTAGAGCACCTGGAGGAAACCCATGCAGACATGGGGAGAATGTGCAAGTTCCACACAGACTGTGACCCAAGCCCAGAATTGAATCCGAGTCTCTGGCACTATGAGGCAGAGTGCTAATCACTTGGCTACCATGTAGCACTAAATTCCTGTACCTGCTGTGATTATTCATGAAGGTGCCACCTTCTCAACTTTGTCCCCTTGCCTGAGGTGTAGTGATCCTCAGGTTAAATTGTCATCAGTCAGCCCCCAAAGTGGAGAGCAGGTTGTGGCCATCTGGGAGTATGGCACCTTTAACATTTTTTTAATGGTACTTTGCACATTTTAAAGTCTGATGTTTGTCAAGCCCTTTGTTTAAAGTTGTAAAAGGGCTTGTAATGTTCAAGGTATCTACAGTTTGTGATTTATGGTCATCCCTGTTTGGTGCCTCTTGTATATTTTACAAGTTGGGGTTGGTTTAGCTCTGTTGGCTGGATGGCTGGTTTGTGATGTGAAGGAAAACCAACAATGCAGGTTCAATTCCTCTACCAGCTGACATTATCCCTGAAGTCCTGCCTTCCCAACCTTGCTTCTTGCCTGAGGTATATTGATCTCAGGTTAATTCATCACCAATTGTCTTTGGGGACTATGGTGACTTTACCTTTACATTTTACAATATAAATCATATGAGATTGTCACCGAGTGTCCATTTATAAACATTTCACTGATTACTAGATTTGTCTTCCAAATCAACCTCTTTTGAAGTCAAAATGAACTGATTGCTCGTTCAGGAAATAAAGTAGAAACCTCACACAGATGCTCAGACAATCATAAACCTAAATATTTAACCTATTAATCCCTCGAACCTACCGTTTCCGGGACACTAGGAACAATGTAACATGGCCAATCAATCTAACCATAAGTCTTTAGACTGTGGAAGGAAATCGGACCACCTGGAGGGAACCCACACAGACACAGGGAGACTGTGCAAACTCCACACGATAATCACCTGAAACTGGAATTGAACCCAGGTCACTGGAGGTGTGAGGCAGCAGTGGTAACAACTGTGCCATCAACTGTGCCACTGTGCCAGCCATGCTGTAAAATGTGATCTTCAATGATTGGGGAAGAATTAGATTCAATAATTTTAGAGTGTGCACTCTTCCCACCATCTTTACCCCATTTCCATTGACTTTATTTCTTTTCTCTTTTTCACTTCATTTATTCATTTTTATCATCCTTCACTTTCACTTCCATTTTCCACTCCTCCATTCCCGCTCTCATCTTGTCCCCAATGCCTCCTCCCCTCTCCCCTTCCCTCTCCTTCCTCTTTTCAAGGCAACTGCCACATTTCTCAGGCAGTCCCTTACTATCTGTACCCTTTCACGCATTCTGATCACTTAAAGGGCACTTTAAGTGCCTTTCTCAGCCTTCTTCATCATCATTTGTATTCCCGTTGTCCAATTACAGCACTCTACCCACCCTCACAGCATAAATCTGATTTTCTTTGCTCTTAGCTCTGACTTCCAGACTTGAAACATTGCCTCTATCTCCACAAATGCTGTCAGACCTGCTGAGATTTTCCTGCATTTTCTGTTTTTGTTTCAGATTCCTGCATCCATAGTATTTTGCCTTTATCGCATTAACATTATCACGTTAATGTGTATCTGATTGACTGCAGATCTCAGAATACTCAATGACACTGTGAAGCAGAACCTATTCAATACTCTCAAACGTCACATTAAAAACAAAAGCAGAGTGACAAAATAAATACACAAAGTTCTTACGATCCAGTACACTCTGCTTAGGTAAGTGAAACTCTACTTACTTATTATTTACCTACTTATCAGAACAAACCATACAAGCTCTGGCTGCAGTGCTGGTGTACATGTATGCAGTGGCCTGGAGAACATCCATCATGATCAAACACTTGCTTTTTGGATATGATACTAGAGAGGGGCGTCATCTTTTATTCAAGCCACGAATATGACTAATGTGGCATGGCCTTGATTCTTTGCATGGACTTACATTGACAATAGATGCTGCAATGCAAACTGCGATGAGTTTAATTATTCCTAAAACTGTCCAAAGACCTCATTATCACCAAATCTCTGGCATTAGAAGTACTGTGCAAGCATTTTAGTTCCATGTTCTTGGAATCTGCAGGAATGCTGGATCTTTGAATAAACATTGAATTGTGGAATTTTTTTTGCTTTAGCAGGGCCAGTGTTATTTATAGTATTTTGAAATGTTTTAATCACTTTGCATCTAGTGAAGTGAAATGGTTAAACAAGAGGTTCGCTTTAACCTTTGACAATCAGAGGATGTCCTCAAGTGCTTTACAACCGATGAAATACTTTGCAAGTTTAGCTATTATTGTAACGAAAGAAAGTTGGCAAGCAATTTACACACAGCAAGCTCGCACAAACAACTTCTTAACGATAAGATAATCGGTTCTTGTAATATTAAGTAGAGGATGATTGTTGGCCATGGTGCCACTCCCTTGCTCTTCAATAGGGAAAATATAGGGGAATGGGGCCACTGAGTACCTGAGAAAGGGTAGGCTAGATGCAATAGGCTTAATACCCCCTCCTATGCAGTACCCATTGTATAATTCTATTCATAATATAGCAATGTCTAGCTGAAAAGTCAGGTAGAACTTCCATTCAATGTCTCATCAAAAAGATAGTACATCTAATATCAAATCGCTACACAGGAGTATCAGCTTTGATTGTCAGGCTTAAATCCTGGTGTGGAACTTACACAAACAAGGAGCATGATAGGCCATTCAACTCCTTGAGTCCGTTCTGCCATTTTATAAAGTCATGGTTAATCTGATAGTGATCTCAAATCTGCATTCTGCCCACTTTCAATAACTTACACATCCTTGCTTATCAAGAATTTCTCCATCTCTGCCTTAAAAATATTCAAAGATTCTGCTTCCAGCATCTTTTGAAGAAGACTGTTCTAAGGACGCACGGCCCTCTGTGAGAAAGATTTGTGCTTCATCTCTATTTTAAATGGGCACAGTAAGATGTCTCACAACACCAGGTTAAAGTCCAACATGTTTATTTGGAATCACGAGCTTTTGGAGCGCTGCTCCTTTATTGGGTGAGTGGAGATGAAGGAGCTTGTGATTCCAAATAAACCTGTTGGATTTTAACCTGGTGTAGTGAAACTTCTTACTGTGGCCAGTCCAACACCGGCATCTCCACATCTTTTAAATGGGTCAACATTTATTAAGAATCCAAGAAGTGTTTTCAAGCATCTGTAGCTCTTTTGACTTTGGAGTTGGAATATAGTTATCACAGTCCCAAAGACTTGGGTTCGATTTCAGCCTCAGGTGACTGCCCTGTGTGGAGTTTGCACATTCTCCCCACGTCTGTATGGGTTTTCTCCAGGTGCTCCAGTTTCCTCCCACACTCCAAGAATGTGTAGGTTAGGTGGCTTGGCCATGCTAAATTATCCCTTTGTGTCCAAGGTTGTGTGGATAAAGTGGATTGGCCATGATCAATGTCAGGGATTACAGGGATAGAGCAGAGGATTGGGCCTAGGTCAGGTGCTTTTTTAGAAAGTCGGTGCAGACTAAATGGGCTGAAAGACCTTTTCTGCACTGTAGGAATTCTATGTTTCTCGATTATCTAACGTCACTATCAATTCCTATAATGGAATGAAACGTATGAAGAACCATAATGTATGTCAAAGTTTTCCAATTTATAAAGTGCGTTTATATAGCAGTAGGAATTCTCCAGCTGTTCATGCCCTGCTGCCACTGCCAGTGAGAAGGGAAAATCTAGTGCTTAGCCAAATCTCTGTTCACTGCAGCGGGACTGGAGAACCCCAGTTGCCTGTGAGATCAGAGAATCCAGCCCAGTGTGTTTTATGACTTCAGGATGTTCCAGAAAGCTTGACAACCAATGAAATTGTACATTTTTGTTATAATGTAGGAAATTGTTGCATGTTTTGTTGTTTTCCCATTGAGCAGTTAAATCGAGACATTTCTATCTTTAATATATCAAATCAAATGGAATAAAAGGAGGCCATTTAGCCTGTCATACCTGTGTACCTCTTTGAAAGAACTACCCAGTTAGCCCCACTTGTTTGCTGTATTCTTACAGCCCTGTAATATTCTGTTCTTCAAACAGTTATCCGTTAGAGAATTGCGATTGAAAATGCAGTATGTTCTGCATAATCTTGCAGCATCAAAAATAATTTCTTCTTCTAAAACTCACAAATATATTTTTTATCATTCTTATTCTTTTGCTCAAATCCATTTTCTTCAGGTACGTGCTTACTGCTTTGGGCTGAAGGATATAATTTGATATCTCAGTTTCGGTACAGGAGCTGTAAACAAAATGTTAACCAATTTTCTTTCAGTTGATGATGGTGTGTTCTCAATATTTTCTGATCTGCATCTGAACTTTCCAGCATTCCATTTTCCTTCTTATTGTTGCTGTGCTACTCTCTGGAAAAAGAACACATCTTGAACTGTAATCATGCCATTTCACTTACCACATTATGTCATTGCTAGTGGCTTTTTAAGGACTGAGAATTCCTGAATAAAAGATTAAGGTCTAAAGCACTTCAAGAAGTTTCTTTATCTGAAATAAATCTAGAATTGGTAGTCAACCTCAGCCAATGTCAGTCAGTCACAACTGAAAGCATCCTTTCCAGATGTATCACACCTTGGTATGGCTCTGACCAAGACTGCAAGGAACCATTGGATAAAAGCAAATTACTGCGGATGCTGGAATTTGAAACCAAAAGAAAAAATGCTGGAAAATCTTAGCAGGTCTGGCAGCATCTGTAAGGGAAAAGAACTGATGTTTTAAGTCCAGTTGATCCTTTGCAAACATCTGACAAAGGATTATCATGATTTGAAACGCCAGCTCTTTTCTCTCCTTACAGATGCTGCCAGACCTGCTGAGATTTCGCAGCATTTTCTCTTTTGGGTGCAATAAACCACAAAGGGTTGTGTGCATGTAGCCCAATCCATCACGCAAACTAGCCTCCCATCCATTGACTCCATCTACACTTCCCTCTGCCTCGGATAAGCAGCCAGCATAAGCAAGGACCCCATGCACCCTGGACATTCTCTCTTCCGCATTCTCACATTGGGAAAAAAATACTAAAGTCTGAAAAATGTACCAGCAGACTCATGAACTGCTTCTTCCCTGCTGCCATCAGAATTTTGATTGGATCTACCTTAAATAACTTAGGTAAATGCAACTCTATATTCTGCACCCTTTCCTTAAAGTTTATTTATTAGTGTCACAAGCAGGCTTACATTAACACTGCAATGAAGTTGCTGCTGATCCTCTGGTCGCCACACTCCGGCGCCTATTCGGGTACATTGAGAGACAATTTAGCCTGGCCAATGCACCTAACCAACATGTCTTTATGACTGTGGGATGAAACTGGAGCATCTGGAGGAAAACCACACAGACATAGGGAGAAGGTGCAAATTCTGCACAGTGACCCAAGGTGGGAATTGAACCCCTGTACCCTGGCACTCTGAGGCAGCAGTGCTAACCACTGAGACACTGTGTGCCACCCCATGTATTCTATGAACAATTTGTTTTAATTTCTATAGCATGCAAGAAACAATACTTTATCCCATTACATGCAGCAATAACAAACAAAAATCAAAAGCAATCTGTATATTCCAGTTCTGAAAGCTTGCCATGTAGAAATGAGAATTCATTCCCCCTCGATACCTTGATGTCTTGGGTTGTCTTTGAGATCAGCATGCGATGCAGTTGGATGGTTTTCTGTTGAGTGATGGCGTGAAATGTGAAAATGGATATGAGGAAAGGACATCTCTACAAACAAGGATGTTGAAGGAGTCATGCGGGTATGTCCAATAGTTTGGAGGATGCTAGCTTAGTCATTTGTGCTTATGGTAATAACACAATTGAAAGAGCAGAGGGCAACATTAGCACGGGAGAGCTTGTGAATGCAATATCTCCACGGTAACAAAATAAATGAAAGATATTGAGCAGTGCTTTGTGCATTTTGCTGGGTGTATGCTGCTATGCCGTTCGATGGGATTGTACAGCCTCGCTCATCCCAAAGCCGTAAAATTCCATCTGAAGTTAATGGATATTTCCATTGCCCACTGCTAGCCTGCTCCAATTCCATGGCCCTACAGGCCTGTAAAATATTGGCCATTATCACTTTCATGAAACTTTTGTTACAATTAAAACATTCAAAAGATTATTATATTTTGTGACTGTCACTTTAGATTTCAGGCAATTGAAGGGGGTCATATGACCTGTTCTGCAGTCTGTCTGTAAATAAGCCTTGATTGTTAGAGATTAAAGGGATTCAGATGATATACTGAGATGAAGTTCCAAGGTATTTATGCTTGGAGTCTCTGAGTTTACCATGAGTAGACCCAAAGTCTCCCAAAGTCCCAGGAAGGTGTTTTGGTATTGGGTTGTAAAATGTTGTGCTGTTGACAGTCCATTTACTTCTAAGTTGGGGGGGGGGTCAAAGATAGCTAGTGAGTGGTTCTAGCTGTATACAAGACTAGTCTTTGGAACAATGCAATTATTATGAGAGGCTTGTATGAAGGAAATCACAATATAAATAACCAATTGATCCATCAAAACAAGGAGAAGAAATGACTATAGCGATATTGCAGACACAAGTTCGAGCAGGTAACTCCATAGACAATGGATACTAATCCCCTACCTTGGAAGACAAAGGACTTAGCACAAAAGTTGTTTTCTCATGCAGTAACATTGAGAGTAGCTGAACAGTCCAATTTTCAAGAACAAGTCTTGTCACAAACAATACAGGCATAAATCACAGCACCAGATTATGTTGTATCAACTCTTGAATTATACTGCTCTGTCCTTTCTGTATTTCATCTTTCTTCAAAGTTTTGACAACTTGATGCAGCTTTTCAGAAACTCCTGCTGTTTGCTACATCGTCCCAATTTGTGGCACCAATGTTAAAACTTTCAAGTCCCTCTTGAAAACAACTTTAGTTCTGAGCCTAGATCTATCCATCCACTTGAAGTGTCTACAAACTCTTCATATGATAGTTCCTTTGGACTATGCCCATTGTTCATATGACATAGATGACTGAGCTCTCTGAGACATCAGTATTTGAGAAAAGACTTGGCACCTTAACTTTCTCCTTTGATGGTAAGAGTTTTGGCCTCCTATTTGACATTTAGTCTGCTAATGAAGGCTATGGTTGTGGACAACAACTTTTGTGCTAGCCCTTTATCTTCCAAGATCTGTTGGTGGTGGGGGGCGGAGGGGGGCAGGGGCAGTTTTGGTTAGCATCCATTCTCTGTCTGGCAAATTACTTGCTAGAACTTTGTGCTGGCATTATCTCATGGCTATTTTATCTCATGGTCAGATTATGGAAAGGGAATAATAGTGTGAAAAGGAATGACAGAATCATAGGAACCCTACGGTACAGAAGGAGGCCGTTCGATTCATCGAGTCTGCACTGACAATAATCCCACCTTGGGCTCTATCCCCAAAATTCTACATATTTATCCTGCTAATCTACACATCCTGGGACACTAAGGGATAATTTAGCATAACCAATCAATCTAACCTGCACATCTTTTGTCTGTGGGGGGGGGGGGCAACCAAAGCTTCTGGAGGAAACCCATGCAGACACGGGGAGAATGTGCAAACTCCACACAAACAGTGACCCAAGCTGGGAATCGAACCCAGGCCCCTGTGAACTATGAGGCAACAGTGCTAACCACTGTATCACCCGTTATATTATACAACACAATTCCAGTCAGAATCCATGATTGAGTGATACACCTGAGGAAGTCACCTCACAATTCTGGCTATGGTGACATGTTTATCAGTTGGAAATGCACAGAAACATTTAAATGTCTCGCACATCAGAGTGTTTGTGAACTTTAATTTTCTAACATTTAATAATTGCCAAAGGAATCACACATCTCGAGCATGTAAAATGACACTTTGGCTGATGGGTACTCTGATCAAGAGGTTTGAAGGCAGGCTGTGAAAACAGTTATTCACAATCCTGGAATTGTATTGCAGCAAAATAACTCTCTCCAAATATTTTAGAGTGCGCTTATATATCTATTAAGGCTCGTTAGTGATTGAAGATCCCGCTGACTAAAAACACAGTGGGTTAGCACTGCTACCCCAGTGCCAGGGAACTGGGTTTGATTCCTGGCTTGGGTCACTGTGTGCGTGGAGTCTCCATGTTCTCCCCATGTCTGCGTGGGTTTCCCCCAGGTTGTCTGGTTTTCTCCCACAGTCCGAAGACGTGCAGATTAGGTGGATTAGCCACTATAAATTGTCCTTTAGTGTCAGGGGAATTAGCAGGGTAAATGCATGGCATTACTGGGATAGGGTCTGGGTGGCATATGGTCAGTGCAGACCTGATTGGCTGAATGGCCTCCTTCTGCACTGTAGGATTGTATTGTTCCATGAATCTAATATTCATGAGTTAAGCCCCAATATTTTGTTCTCCAAGTTTTTCTATGTTTGTTCTTCATCAATTATAATTCACAAAATGTTCCTCCCCAATCAGATTCTGCCAAAGACAAAGCTGTACACAATCACATTCCAGCAACTTCTTTCCTCCAAAGTTATGATTGTTCCTGACTTGGTTGTTTTATTTCATTTTGTTCTAAGAATCTAGTGAAAGATTAAAATGATCTCCTGAAGGTTTGGGGAATGGTGGGGACAGGGGATGAGTAGGTGGTGAGAGTTGTGATTTTTTTAGTTCATTAAGACCCCCGTTAGACTCTCTGGAAATTAGATATTTTGACCCTTGCACTAAAACTAGTTTATCCAGGTGTTCTTACTTGTGAGATGAACAAAGGGCAATTTTTTTTTATTGTACTTAGATAAACTTTGTCTTCATTACAATACTTACCTCTTACAACACTCTATTAATCGAAGGAACAATTCTATCTTAATTTATCCAAGACTGAGATGCTACTTGTGAGATTGAACTGGCCAGGCTCGCTCTGCCAGTTTCAAACTTTGGACTTGAGTCTTTGCTGAGTTCCAAACTCAAGGCCTTCCAAGTGACAAAGGTTGGTATTGAGTCTTTGCTATTTCTTTGCTGGATCCTCGCTGCCAGCACCAAGTCTTTGCTGGGGATGGTCCCCAGGTGTCTCTTCTTATCTCCTTCTTCATGCATTTCTGGTAAGTTCTCTGGCTACCAGCCAATGAGATTACCGTGTGGGAGTCACATGATGATGACCACGATGATTCCATATATGGAAATGCCATGGTCCCTGAGGTGTCAATCCTCAGGTGCACAGGAAACATATAGCCTCTTTCCATATAAGATAACAATGGGAATTCCAGAGAATATGGGGGAATAAACAAATACTGTCCTTATTTGGTTGGGGTTGTAGCTCTGTCTGATCTGTGTTTATCTTTAAACTTGGCCTGAATTCCCATCAGGTCTTGCTGCGGAGGCTATTGGCTGCTGTTAATTTAGAATATCCAATTCTGGCCGGGCCTATATGTTCAGGCTGTAGCCACCTGGCCACACGTGTTCATATTTTGTAGGTTTTACCATGTTCAGCCGTTCCTCTGAAGACACCAGAGGGGCCTATGGAGAGTTAGCAGTGAGGTCTGCATGTGGGACCTTGTTTCAGATCCAGTTTAACACTGAGTCTCATTGCAGGAGGCAGGTTACTATTTCTTACATTGCAAGAAAACAGAATGGAGGTCAGCACTGTGCACTGTGGTAAATCTGCAATTCATCCTCGCTACTGTTTACTTTTCCATTTTCTGTTAATGAATCTGCTCAGTTAAAACTATGTCCCCACTAGAATGCCTTGCTCATCTTTTTGTGATGTTCAGAAAGTAGTGTGAGTTACTGTGATATCTCCAGTCAGCCAGGAACAAGGAACAAGAGTTTGTTCAATTCATGGACAATCCAGAACTTTGCACCAGCAAAGGCATCCTCCAATTTTTTAAAAATTCATTTGTAAGACATGGGTGTCACTGACCTGCCAGAATTAAATGCCCATTCCTAATGGCCCAAAGGCAGTTGAGAGCTAACCAGAAGGAGGCTATTTGGCCCATCGACTCTGCAATGATCACAATTTCACCCAGGCTCTGGCTTTGGGATCACATGTAGGCCAGACCAGGTAAGGACGGCAGATTTCCTTCCCTAAAGGACATTAGTGAACCAGATAAGTTTTTCTAACAATTGGCAATGGTTTCGTGGTCATCATGGGGTGGTAGCACAGTGGTTAGCACTGCTGCTTCACCGTGCCAGGGACTTGGGTTCGATTCACGGCTCAGGTCAGTGACTGTGTGGAATTTGCACGTGCTACCCATGTCTGCAGGCGCTCAGGTTTCCTTCCACATTCTGAAAGACGTGCTGGTTAGGTGCATTGACCCGAACAGACGTCAGACTCTGGCAACTAGAAGAATTTCACAGTAAATTCATTGCAGTGTTAATGTAAGTGTTACTTGTGATGAATGAATAAACTTTAGTAGATTCTTAATTGGAGTTTTTTTTAATTGAATTGGAATTCTACCATCTGCTGTGGCAGGATTCGAACCCGGATCCCCAGAACATTAGCTGAGTTTCTGGATGAATAATCTAGCGATAATACCACAAGACCATCACCTCTCCTTAATTCATAGTGATGCGGGGTTACTTATAGGACTAATCTTTGGCATTGTCTTCAAACTTACCTGTTGAAAAGCACAATCATGTAATGTTTGACTCTCTTGCCATTTTACGCAAACTGCAAAATTCACTCTGCCAAGTCTCTTAACATGCTGAATTGTTAGTTAAAACCTCAGCTTACGCGTCTTTTAGATCCTGGAAATCTTTAGGGATCCTGGAAATCCTGTTTCTTGTTTCTTGTGCCACATTGCTGACCCTTACTTTTCTTTTTCTCAAGATATCATATCAACTTGTCAGAAAGAAGTGATAGAGAGAAGGAAATGGTGAAGGAGTGGTGAGGGTGGAAAGAGAGAGAAAGAGAAGTAAAGGATGGGGAGAGAAATGAAACAGACAAGGACAGATAAGTGGTAGAGAGAGGGATGTAGGAATGAAGAAAGAGTGGACAAAACAGAGATATGAAAAAGTTAGGAAAGCTTTGCAAAGGGGAGGAGAGTCAGTGAGCCAGAAATTGTGAAGAGCACAAACGAGAGAGAAACAGAATTCATTGAGATAGTCTGAGGGATATGCTGGTTAGGTGTATTGGCTATTTTAACTCCCTCCTCAGTATATTTGGAGGCTTTTCCAAGGGTGTAAATGTCAGCTACAAAGTGGCACAGGTTCAAGGTGAGAGAGGGAAAGCGTAAGGGAAATGTGTGGGGGAAGCTTTTCATGCAAAGAGTGGTGGGTGCCTGGAATGTGCTGCCGGAGGAGGAGGTGGAAGCAGGCACATGAGCAACATTTCAGCGGCGTCTGGATGGGCACATGAATAGGGAGCGAATAGAGGGATATGGACTGAGTTAGGGTCGAGTTTTTTGGGTTTACTTAGGACATCATGATCGGCACAGGCTTGGAGGGCCTGTTCCCGTGCTGTACTTTTCTTTGTTCTTTGTTCTTCTTATTTGTACCCAAACAGGGGCCAGAGTGTGGCAACCAGTGGATTTTCACAGTAACTTCATTGCAGTGTTAACGTTATGGTGGCACAGTGGTTAGCACTGCTGTCTCACAGCACCAGGGCCCCGGGTTCAATTTCTAGCCTTGGGTCACCATCTGCCTAGAGTTTGCATATTCTCCCCGCGTTTGTGTCTTTTTCCTCAGGGTGCTCTGGTTTCCTCCCACATGTGCGGGTGAGGTTGATTGGACATGCTAAATTGGCCCCTTAGTATCAGGGGATTAGCATGGTGAATATGTGAGGGTAGGAGAGTAAGGCCTGGGTGTGACTCGATGGGCCGAATGGCCTCTTTCTGCACTGTACGGTTTCTATTCTAAATGTAAGCCTACTTGTGACATTAATAAATAAACTTGAATGAAATGAAAGGTTTGTAACACAATCTGCAAACTCACTGTCTGTCACTAGGGGGCCCTGTTGCCCCTTTTATAGCAGGCCTACCTTGGTCACATTAATTTTCACCATGTCAATTAGTAACTGCAGAAAATTCTTTCGCTATTTCATTATTACAGTACCTGTCGAGTGAGTTTTATAGACCTAAATTAATGGCATGTGACAGATTATGCACTTTATAGCTAAGTCTACATTGAAAAACAATTGACTAATGTAAATTGAACAGACTAAGGTTAGAAGAGCAGGTAGTAATTTTGTATCAATTCATTCTTATCCAGGATATCTCATTTATCTATCATCCCATAACCATTGGGAAGTCATGGAGACGTCAGCTACTTGAGACTCCAAGTGCTCTCATGGGGTCTGCAGGCACTTGACACGGGTCACATATCAGTAATTGGTATCAGTGAACCTAGCTACAGCAACCTGGCCCTGGACACAATGAAGGAAGGGAAAAAAAACTGCTTCAGTATTCTTTGCGCTCTATAAAATTAATATTGTTCAACAAGCCATGATTGAAACGACAGCATCATTTCAATCATTTATTGAGTGTGAGACACATATTGGCGTTAATAAAAGCTTGACGAGACACGGTTCACAATCAAGTTAAAAAAAAATCAGAGCCAGCACATTTTCAGCAGGCAATGTTTTAAAACTACTGAAGCTTTGAAAACTGAGAAATCAGTGTTCCCTCCCCCCAACTCCAAAACTCAGAACCTCAGCTTCCACCAGTAAAAGGCGTTCATTTGAAATGGGTAATGTTACCTTGTCATCAAAGGGTTATGTCCAGTGTTTGATGAATCTCAGGTGTTTTGTATCTTACCTGGTTATTAGAGAAAGCATTTAACTTGGATATAATTACAAAAGAATTCACTTCATATTCAGCTGTTAGAGGCAGGAGCAGGAATAGGCCATTCATTTCTTTGAATCCTCTCTGTCATTCAGTATCGTCATGGCTGATCTCCACGGTGTGACAGAGTTGGTTCTCCCTCACAAAGAACAAAGAAAATTACAGCACAGGAACAGGTCCTTTGGCCCTCCAAGCCGACTTAACTAAAACTCTCTACCCTTCCAGGGACCATATCCCTCTATTCCCATCTCATTCATGTACTTGTCAAGATGCCCCTTAAAAGTCACTACCGTATCTGCTTCCACTACCTCCCTCAGCAATGAGTTCTGGGCACCCACTACTTTCTGTGTAAAAATCTGCCTCGTACATTTCTTTTAAACCTTGCCCCTCACACCTTAAGCCAATGCTCCCTGGTAATTGATTCTTCCACTTTGGGAAAAAGTTTCTGACTATCCACTCTGTCCATTCCTCTCATAATCTTATAGACTTCTATCAGGTTTCCCCTCAACTTCCGTCGTTGCAGTGAGAACAAACCAAGTTTCTTCAATCTCTTCTCATAGCTCATGCCTTCTGTACCAGGCTACATCCTGGTAAATTTTTTCTGTACTCTCTCCAAAGCCTCCACATCCTTCTGGTAGTGTGGCAATCAGAATTGAACACTATATTCCAAGTGCGACCTAATTGAGGTTCTATAAAACTGTGACATGACTTGTCAATTTTTAAACTCAGTACCCCGGCCAATGAAGGCAAGCATGCTGTATGCCTTCTTGACTATTTTCTCCTCCTGCATTGCTACTTTCAGTGACCTGTGTGTCTGTACACCCAGATCCCTTTTCCTATCAATACTCTTAAAGGTTCTGTCATTTACTGTATATTTCCTGTCTGTATTAGATCTTCCAAAATACATTACCTCATATTTGTCTGGATTAAACTCCATCTGCCATCTCTCTGCCCAAGTCTCCAACCGATCTATATCCTGCTGTATCCTCTAATAGTCCTCATCGCTATCCGCAAATCCACCAAACTTTGTGTTGTCTGCAAACTTACTAATTAATCCAGTTACATTTTCTTCCAAATCATTTATAAATATTATAAACAGCAAAGGTCCCAGCACTGATCCCTGAGGAATATCACTTGCCACAGCCCTCCATTCAGAAACACACCATTTCTCTGTCACCCTTTTTCTTCTTAGACTGAGCCAGTTCTGTATCCAGCTTATCTCTGATCCCCATGCAACTTCACCTTCTGCACCATTCTGCCATGAGGGACCTTGTCAAAGGCCTTACTGAAATCACGATACTCTATCACACACATTGCAATATGAACTAATGTTCTGCCTCACAATTCACATTATTCACATCTCTCAATGCATCACCCCTTGCACTGCATCACTTTGCTAAATTCATCACATAGCAATAAACCCTTTCCTTGACATTCCTTGCACTTTGCCAACTCTCTTAATGCATCACTTCTATGCTGCTCACTTCCTTCGATGCAGCATCCCTTCCTTGTAGTCTGCCGTTCTCCTCAATGTACCAACCCTTCCTTTTAATGCATCACCTCTTCCTTACAGTATACGATTCCTCGTGATATACTATCTGTTTCTTACAGTATACAATGTACCCCATTTCTTTACATTGTGTCATTCCTCTCGATGTACTACCTCTTCCTTACCATGTACCACTCCTTTTGGTGTAATACCTCTTCCTTACAGTGTACAACTTCTCTTGATGTACTACCTCTTCCTTACAGTGTGCCATTCTGCTTGATGTACCACCTCTTCCTTACAGCGTACCACCTTCTCCTTATGGCATATTATTCCTCTCGATGTACCATCCCATTCGATGTACAATCCTTTTCTAATGGTATACTGTTTTTTTTTGATGTACCACCTCTCCCTTACAGTGTACCATCCCACTTGATGTACCAGCTCCTCCTTACGGTGACCATTCCTCTTGATGTACCAGCCCTTTCTTTTGATGCACCACCTCTTCCTTACAGCGTACCATCTCATTCAATGTACCACCCCTTCCTAATTGTGTACATTCCTCTCAATGTGCCACCCCTTTTACTACTCTCTCATTATTGTGAGTTGTTGTTCTTTAAAATGAAAGCCAATTCAGCTTGGTCTGGTTTCCAGAAGGATTGTGACCAATGCCACAGGAAGTCAAATAATAGTTCATAGATACAAACATCAGTGTGCACTGTAAGGAACCATGCAGCTAATGAGCAGCTCTTTGAGCAGCTATGGTAATTGAATTTAGAGAATTGTCAATTTGTAAATTGCTAAGGATGATAATGGAAGTTGCTGCAGGAATATGATAGTTTGATGAGTTCTGAGTGCATGAAAATATAATTGAAGAATTAGAAAGAAGGTCAGTGCAGTTTAATATCCACTCGGCATTTCCCAGTGTTCAAATAATTGTCCTTATTCCTAATGCAATGACCAACATTCTGATTTTCTGAGTTTGGTGATGAACTCTCTACTTAGTTCATTTGCTTTCTGATAACCATAGAATCTCTACATACAGAAGGAGGATATTCAGCCCATCAAGTCTGTACCAAGCACAATCCCACCCAGGCCCTACTTCCATATTGTGTCACATTTACCCTGCTAATCTCCCTGATAGTAAGGGGCAATTTAACATGGCCAATCAACCTAACTTGCACATCTTTGGATGCAGGAGGAAACCCATGCAGACATGGGGAGAATGTGCAAACTTCACACAGACAGTGATCCGCAGTCAGAATAGAACCTGGGTCCTTGACACTGTGATGCAGCAGTGCTAACCATTATGCCACCATGCCTTCCAAGTAACAAAGTCCCCATCCCTTTGTGGATCAATTTCTCAAATATTCTTTGCTGCATTCCCAGAAAATGTCAGCAAATAAAGAACTCAGACAAATGGGTCCTCTTCAACACAAATCTCTTGTCTACTCCGCATGCATTCACTCACCAATAAACTATAGTAGAAATAATTTCTGTGGGGTCATTGTAGGGCAATGATTCTCCAGCGGCAAAGCACACACTCATATCTGCAGAGATCTTCCAAGGTGTCTGGAATGCTAGACTTGCAGAAGGGCAAGTGTGTTATGAATGGGGAATTTAGCGTTCTCTTCACTGCAGCAGGACTGGAGAATCCCACTAGCGTGAATGACCAGCAAATCGCCCAGGGTTCTAAATTCTTATTGTTGGAGCGTTTAACTTGGAAGGTGAAATTAATGCCAGTGAGGTGCCTTTTAATTAGCATGCTGGCTAATAGATGCAAATGGAACTCCTGACATATGGGCAAATTCGCGTTGCCTTTAACCTCCCCCCCCAATCCTGATACTGGGGTGAACAAAGTTCACACCCTTTATTCTGCCATCGGCAAACAGAATTCTTGCCTCCTGCCAAATTAAATGCTCCATGCTTCATGGTTCCTACTGCTGGTGGGACCGGAGCGTTCCACCCATATTATCATGGGGTCTTTTATATATAGTTTAGAGGGTAACTGGGGTCTCAAGTGTCACATCTGATGTGAAGGTAGCACCTCTCAGAGTGCAGTGCTACCTCAGACTGGAGTGTCAGCCTTGAGAGTTCCATTAAAATCTAACCTGTTGCCTCGGAGTGTTACTAACTAAAGCACGGCGCTCACTAATGTTGATGCACTGTGTGGACATTCTCCATCAGGGAACTGTCTGAAAAGTGGGGCATTTGAAATGTGTGACAATTCCAAGCATCAGATTAGACTGGGGGCTCTCACTTGATGCTGGGATGTGTGGACTTGATGGGTCAAATGCACTTCTTGTGCATTGCAAACTTTTGCGCTTATCGCACTTCCTTCAGACGTGGATCAATTTGTTCCGCTCCTCTGACATTTCCTTCTAGTAGCTCTACCCATTGGACCTGCTTTCCTTGCTGCTTCTTGCTCTGAGTGCTTTGTGATCCACTGCAGCAATTTCCTGTAGACAACTAATTTCCTTCTGTGAAATTTGTCCTGTTCTCCTTGGAAATTGAAGTTATAGTTCATGGTGAATGGACAGTTTCTAAGTGCAAAATAAGAGGCAGAGGGAGGTGGGGTGAGGGAGGAGGAATTGTATTACATTACTGCTGGGATTTTTCCATTACTACATTCCTCAGAGGTAATCCTTTGTAATAGTTGCTTTAACAAGAATCCATTGATCTTCCCGTTAATACATTTCTTAGATTGTGAGTCATGAATGAAGGAAGAATTGAGTCTGGAGTGACAGCTTTTGGCTACAGAATCAGAGGGTGAGGCTGATATTGCAGAGAGTGGATGAGTAGCAAGAACCATTGCTCAAAATGGCTTGCACGATGCCACAATGGTTAGCACTGCTGCCTCATAGTGCCAGGGACCTGAGTTCGATTCCTGGCTTGGGTCACTGTCTATGTGCAGTCTGCACGTTCTCCCCATGTCTGTGTGGGTTTCCTCTAAGTGCTCTTGTTTCCACCCACAATGCGAAGATGTGCTGTTTAGGTGAATTGGTCATGCTAAATTCTCCTTCAGTGTACAGGCGCTGAAGTGTGACAACTGGGGGATTATCACAGTAACTTTATTGCAGTGTTAATGTAAGCCTACTTGTGACACTAATAAGTAAACTTTAAAACTTAAATGCCTAAGAACTCAATTACATGACTTCCTTCAGCCCTGTCCCCAGTTCCTTGTGTTTCCTTTGTGGAATCTCCTATGAGTAAAACTAAGAGGATACGAAGGTTAAGTGGAATGACCATGCTAAATTACCCTTTAGTGTCTAAAGATATGTAAATTATGGGGAGTGTGGCAGGTTCTGGGAATGGGAGGGCCTGGGTGAGGTACTCTCTCAGAGAGTCGGTGCAGACTCAATGGGCCAAATGGCCTCATTCTGCACAGTAGGGATTCCATGATTCAATGATACAACCTGCTGGAATAATATTGTCTAATAACCCTGCAAAGTCAGGGGAACAATTGCCTAACAGCTTTTAATACCAGCCATTGAAAACCTATATATGTAGGAAATAGAAATATTCATCAATGTTGTGAAGAATGTAAGAGCAGCTTCTCTCTCTCTCTCTCTCTCTTGCTCGCCGGTTCCCCACCTGCTGCAGGCAGTCATTTGAAGGCCTATTGATGGATAAATACAGAATGTCTGGAAAAGCATTGTCAGTGATATCGACATACTGCCTCTCCCAGCAGGAAACATAGCTCGACATCTTTATGCCTTGGACTAGCAAATTGCTGACGGGTATCCGAAAGAATATAATATGAGGAGGGACATGTGGCCTCGGAGAACTAAAGCTTCCTGTTGCTGGCATCTTTGCTCCTCTCTGTGAAGTGCTGACAGGGTTAGGAGGCTTGTTTTAACGGGTCCAATTAGAATAACACCACAGCAGTTTAAAATAAGTTGCCAAAAGTAACTGCGGAGTGGCAGCACTTATGTTCACAAATCCAAGTGCCCAGTGCAATGAGAATGTACTCCTTCATAATGCAAAGATATAACACGGCAACAGTATTCATTTCTCTCTACCATCTCCTGCACATAGGAACCAATGCAATACTGCAAGCGATTGCTGATCCACTGTATCTGCAAAGCTGACCTCCATTATAATTAAGTCTTGTCATATGCAGCTAATGCTGCCTCTTGAACATTTGTGTTGGTTTAAGTTTATTTATTAGTGTCACAAGTAGGCTTACATTAACACCGCAATGAAGTTGCAGTGAAAATCCCCAAGTCACCACACTCTGGTACTTATTCGGCTGCAGTGAGGGAGAATTTAGCATGACCAATGCACCTAACCAGCACATCTTTTGGACTGTGGGAGGAAACTGAAGGAAACCCACACAGACACAATGGGTAATGTGTAGACTCTGCACAATCAGTGACCTAAGTCAGGAATCGAACCAGGGTCCCTGGCACTGTGAGGCAGCGGTGCTAACCATTGTGTCAATGTGCCACCCCCAGAATGGACCGGCATTCTCAAGGTTTCTTTCTTACCTTCAGGTCAAGGTTTTTGGAGTGATACAGTGGCACAGTAGTTAGCCTCATTGCAGTGTTAATGTAAACCTACTCATGACTAATAAATGAAAGTTTAAAGTTCACAGCGCCAGGGACCCAGCTTTGATTTGGGAGACTGTCTGTGCGAAGTTTGCATATTCTCCCTGTATCTGCATGGGTTTTCTCTGGGTGCTCAGGTTTCTCCCTACAGTGCAAAGATGTGCGGATTAGGTGGATTGGCCATACTAAATTGCCCCTTAGTGTCAGGGGATTAGCAGGACAAACATATCGGATTGCAGGGACAAAGCCTGGGTGGGAATGTTGATGGCGCCGGCTTGATGGGCTGAATGGCCTCTTTCTGTACTGTAGGATCCTATGGATGATACCTTCCTAATCTGTGTGGACATTTAGGTGCTTCACCCTATTTCTGTAAAACAACAGCATTTTTGAATGAATTTCTTTGAATTTAAAATTAGGGCTTGATTACGTAGGAGGAAAATCAGGCAGCATTTTTCCACACAAACAGCAATAGAAATCAGGAATTTTCTCACTTATATGAGTCGAAGATGCGGGGAATAGGATTTTATTGGTTTGGAGTGAAAATGGGAGTTGGTGTTGAGGCACAGATTAGTCATGGCCTATCGTTGACTGATGGTGCAGATTTGAGGGGTTGAATAGACTCCCTCTATTTTGACATCCTATGGTTGCCTCAAGAAGATTACTTTAAAAGAAGGTGTGCCCTAGCTCCAAATCCAATTGAGCAAGAGTTGCCATGGAAACATAGTGCTCTTTGGTCAAGATTACATATCTCTGACACATTCCTTTTTACAAAGTCTGCGTTGATGCTATGTGATGATTCTTACAGAGGGAGAACCTGCAAGAGATAATATATTAGGAGATTTAATGATTTCCTCAATTTGTTATGTTGCTCACATTAGGAAAGTTAATGGCAAGCTGTGATTTCTTCATCTATGGCACTGATATTGAATCAAAACTCAATGGACACAGCTGACCTCAGCACTGTCAGAACACTATTCGATCCTGATGGGGAATAAGGAAATAGCAGAAGAATTAAACAGATATATTGCATCAGTTTTTACGGTGGAAGATACTTTGAATTAATTAATACTAAAGAATACTGAGAGGAATTAAATACCATCACCATCACCAGAGAAGTACGATTAGACAAACTAATGGGATTAAAGGAAGATAAGTCCTTTGCCCTGATGATTTGCATCCTCGGGTCCTAAAACAAGTAACTTTAGAGATAATGGATGTAAAAGTTGTAATTTTCCAAAAATCCTTGGATTTTGGACATGTCCCAAAGGATCGGAAGACTGCCAGTGTGAAGGAGGAAGGCAGAAAAAGGTAAGTATACGTCAATTAGCCTAACATCTATTCTTGGAAAAATGTTGGAATTAATTGTTAAGGAAGTAATAGCCGCTGATTTGGAAAATCATAATCTCCTCAAGCAGAGGCAGCACAGCTTCATGAAAGGGAAATCAAGTCTGACTAATTTATTAGAGTTTTTTGAGGAAATTCCAAACAGGCCGGATAGAGGGGAATCAGTAGATGTGTTGTATTGGACTTCCAGAAGGCATTTAGCAAGATGCCTCACAAAAGGTTGGATGTAATACATTGGCATGGACAGAGAATTGGCAAATGGGCAGGAAACAGTGAATGGGAATAAGTGTTTCATTTTCAAGCTGGTGACCTGTAACCAGTTGGTTCCACAGGGACCAGTGCTGGGACCACAACTATTTATAATATATATGTATTGATGACGTGGAGGAAGGAAGTGAATGTATTGTAACCAAATTTTCACAAAGTAGATGGAAAGACAAGTTGTGAGAGGGATACAAACACTTTATACAGATCTGTTGATAGGTTAATTGAGTGAGGAAAAAATTGACAAATGGAGTATAATGTGGAAAATGTGATATTGTTCATTTTGGAAGAGAGAACAAAAGAATAAAATATTATTTAAATGGAGAAAAACTTCAGAAAGCTGCAACACAAAGGGATCTGGGACTACTTGTGCACAAAACACAAAGATACCAGGTAATCAGGAAGGGTAATGGAATGTTGTCTCTTATTTCAAGGGAGTTGAAATAACCCTCGCCCGCCACGGGAATGGAGCGGGTGAGGGATGGACACTGGGATGTTCCATTGACATCAAGCAGGAAAGTTTAAACAGGTTAGGAATTCATTGTAATTTATTGGAATTTAGAAGTATAAGAGGTGATCTCATTGAAACATATGGGATTTTTAAGGGGCTTGACAGGGTAAATGCTGAGAGAATGTATTCCTCATGGGGGAGCCTGGGAGCAGAGGACAGAGTCTCAGAATAAAGAGCCATCAATTTAAAACTGAAATGAGGAGGAATTTCTTCTCTGAGAAGGCTTTGAGTTTTCTTGAGATTTCTTGGTCGGAGAACTGTGGAGGCAGAGCCCTTGGGTGGGATTCTCCGGCCGCACACGCCCCAGAATTGGAGAATTCTGCCGGAGGTGAATGGATCTTTGCATGGTCCATCTCCCACCTGCTACGATTTCCATTGCCAGCTGGGAGAATTCCCCCATTGTGTATATTTAAGACTGAAATCGATTTTTGATCCAGAAGGGAATCAAGGCTTGTGGAGGAAGGACAAGAAAGTGGAATGTCAGATCAGTCATGATCCTACAGAATGGTGAAAGGGGCTGAATGGCCTATCACTGTTCCGATTTCTTATGATGGAGAGGGAATTGCAACATCTACGTCTTCCAATATTACAATTTTATCAGAAATCCTGATGTTTGTTCAGAGCAAGGAGTGCTTTCCAGTTTCCAGATCTACATTTATCTTATTGACACCAATGAAGCCGATCACCCGGTCATTATCTCATTGCTGCTTGATGGATCTTGCTGTGCACAAATTGATTGCATTACAATAGTTAAAGCAAAACTGCCATAGTCCAAGATGACTGTAGGCTACACTCCCCCCTCAAAGGGAATGGAGATGATTTAACCTGAGAATCTCAGGTGAGGGACAAGGATTGAGAAGGCAGGGCCTTCATGAATAACCTCAGCCGATATAGGAATTGAACCCATACTGTTGGTTTCACCTTGCATCACAAACCAGCCATCCAGCCAATTGAGCTAAACCGACCCCTCCCACAATGCTGACTATAATTCAAAAAGTTTACTACTTTGGGATGTCCTGAGACAAGGCATAATTTCTCCATTTTTCAGGCTGGCTATCATGTCTGTCATGAATTTGACCCTGAAGGTGTAAAGGGGCCAAAAGGCATGACAACAATTGATGACTGGTTCACCTATTCATATTGAATTTGGATTTATAGAGGGGAAAAGACTCATTCATCAACAAATGGCCTTCAGGAAGATCTAGGTGAATGTTATAGTCATTACAAAAGAAATAAATTTAATCCTGATCATCCTCTTGAGTAGAAGACTCTGCTGCAGTTAGTGAAATTATGTAATGTTCTGAGCAACATGAGGCACCAATGCACTGAAATTAATATTTTCAACTTATTAAAGTTCTTTACTTCACCCGGTAAATGTCAAGCAACCAGCCAAAAACCATGCAAGCAAATTCCACATGGAAAAACTCTGCATAATAGATCACAGCCTCGTAGAGTCAGTCTGGAGAGCCACACAGTGCGGAGAATGCAGTGCATTTACAATGATAAAGTGTGTATTAGGATTTCCTACTGTGCAATTCTAAACAAACTGTGTCCTATGTTATATCTATGGCCCCTTGTTTTAACCCTGTAGATACTGGGAGAAATCTATTTCTATCTAGCCTCTCCTATTTCACAGTTTTTAATTAATTCTATCAGATCACCCTATAATTAGTGCTGCCAATGAGCAGCACGGTAGCGCAGTGGTTAGCACTGCTGCTTCACAGCTCCAGGGACCTGGGCTCGATTCCCAGCTTGGGTCACTATCTCTGAGGAGTTTGCACATTCTCCTCATGTCTGTGTGGGTTTCCTCCCACAGTCCAAAGGTTTGCAGGTTAGGTTAATTGGCCATGCTAAAAATTGTCCTTTGATTTATAGGTTAGAGGGATTAGTGGGTGAATAGGTAGGAATATGGGGGTAGGGCCTGGGTGGGATTGTGGTCGGTGTAGACTCGATGGGCCAAGTGGCCTTTTTCTGCACGGTAGGGTTCTATGAATTCATGGGCAGAATTATCCCTTCCTGCCAGTGGTGAGCATGTAGTAGGCCATAGAAGAGAACCATCGAATCCCCACAGTACAGAATGAGGCCATTCAGCCCAAAGAGTCCACACCGATCACAATCCCATCCAGGCCCGATTCACATAATCCCACACAGTTACCCTGTTAATCCCTCTGACATGAGAGTCAATTTAGCACGGCCTGTCAACCTAACACATACATCTTTGGACAGTAGAAGGAAAGCGGAGCACCCGGGGGTAACTCATACAGACAGTGACCCGAGGCCAGAATTGAACCCAGGTGCTGTAACACAGCAGTGCTAACTGTGTGTATATCCTTTCTGCACACTGTGCCACTGTGTGACTCATAAGCTAAGAAATTGGTTTCCTGACAGTGGGAACTTGTAGTCCTGACCGTCATGATGGCAGAATACTGTTTACCATATCATCAGCGGGATTCAAGTTACCACCTGAATGGAATTGTACCATACCATCCAATCATCTGTCAATTGGTACTGTAGTTTTTCTGAAGTCTGAAAGGTCCTTCCTTCCTACAATGTGGAGCCCAAACTGCAGCACTCAAATTAGTGCCTTATTAATGTTCAAAATATGTTCACTGTTACCTCAGAGCAAACAGAAATGTAAATGTCCCTGGCTACAATATCCCACAGATAGTTAGCTTAACTACAGCTGAATTCTTGAAGCACGGCTTTTTTTTAAACGCAGCAAATCACAGACTCAGTTGTAAGTTTATATAGGGTGGCACTGTGGTTAGCACTGCTGCCTCATAATGCCAGGGACCTTGGTTCAATTCCCACTGTCTGTGTGAAGTCTGCGTGTTCTCTCCGTGTCTGTGTGGGTTTCCTCCAGGTTCTCTGGTTCCCTCCTACAGTCCAAAGGTGTGCTGATTAGGTAGATTGACCATACTAAATTGCCCCTTACTGCCAGGAGGACTAGCTAGGATAAACGCATGGGGATAGGGCCAGGGTGGGATTGTGGCTGGTGCAGACTCAATGGGCCAAATGGCCTCTTTCTGTAGTGTAGCATTTTAATCTATTTTATGATAGGTATTTCTAAAGATATTCCCTTTGATGTGTATTAAAATTGGAGCTAGCCTTTATCTATTTTATTCATTCATGGGATGTGGGCGTCACTGGCTCTCCAACTTCCCCAAAGGACGTCTATGAACCAGATTAGTTTTAACGACATGGTTTCATAGAGTTTTAATTAAGTTTTTTTTTAATTGAATTCAAATTTCACCATCTGCCATGGTGGGATTTGAACCTGGTCCCCGCAGTATTACCCAGGATCACTGAATTGCTAGCCAAGCCACTACGCCACCACTTTTGCCTTACAAGGATGATGTCAAAAAGCACTTCTTTACACAAAGTGGAATGAAAATTAGGAATTTCCATCAGCAAATCAGTTTTGAGACAATGCCAGTTGATATTTTCCAAACTGAGATTGACAGATTTTCTATTGGCAAGAATGTTAATGGTTATGGAACAAAGGCTGTAGATGGGGTTAATACGCAGAGCAGTCATGATCTAATTGAAGGGCAGAACAGATTGAAAGGCTGAATGGCCCACACTGTTTTCTATGTTTCTATAAACTGGTACCCTCAAGAAAGATGTCCAAATTGGCACGAGGTGACTCAGCAACAAATAACTGTCAAAAACCAAATGCAGTTTGCTGAGGACTGTCTAGTAGGAAACCCTAACTCACACCTCAGGATTGTTAGTGCATTACATTTCCTGCACTGATTGGCTCTCCATACAACGAAAGCAGTGGATGCTGGAAATTTGAAGTATAAACAGAAAGTGCTGGAAAGACTCCGTGAAGAGAGAGAGAGAGAGAGAGACAGAGGGGGCTATTGTACTTTTTTTTTCTAAGTACTGGCTGGACTTGAAACTGGGAGAGTTTCAGATCTGTTTTTTGCTCCTCCTTTGCACTTTCTCCTGGAGTCTGGGTGAGTTTCCTGTGGTGCTCTGGTTTCCTCCCACAGTCCAAAGATGTGCAAAACTGTGAGCAAGACTGTTGCTGGCTGCAGAAGCCTGTAGATAAGGCTTTTTGTGCCCAAAACCCTTGCAGGGGGGGTTGTGCGCATGCGCAGGTCTCTGATTCTGCACATGTGCATTAGCAGCAGCAGGGGTCTGGCAGAAGAGAGACAGCGGTTAGGCCCCTGCCAGTGCAGGCAGCCTGAACCTGCCCTGTAATTGCAAGCCAATTCTCCTGCTCCCTGTTCATGGGGAGCATGTCTATCTCTTGCTGGCAAGAACCTTTCCTGGCAAGCTCATAAAGAGATGTGGGCCTGGGAAATTGAGCGATGGGCTCACTAAGCAGATGCTAATCATCGCTGCAATAAAGTTGAATGCATTAACCTGCCTCTTGCCCAGTTCCGGTGAGAGGCTGACCGCGCTGGAAGTCCGGCGCCGGTCAAATAATGCCAGTTGTGAAAACTGACGCCAATTGTGCTAAACGTTTTACGCCCGACTTTATCACCGCGTTGTGCCCAAGAACAACACGATGGCAAAAGAGTCCATATGACTCTTCTTCATTCCCCGGATTGAACTGGCTGAGTTCTCCGAGGCTGTGGTCCTGAAGTGAAACCTCCGCCTGCTGAAAACACATCCACTACTTTCGAGGATGCTTTCCCCACCCCACTCCAAGACTTTGTGAAAGTCGCAATCACATCACCTGATTTGTCAAACACCAAGACAATGTCCTCAGCCACTTGATCTCAGGATGTGAACCTCATTGGTGAGACAAGCACTTATTTCTCATTACTAATTGTCCTTGAAAAGCTGGTGGTGAGCCACCTTTTTGAACAACTGCAGTCCAAGTCTGTGGTGAATTGTTTTGGGTCAATGCCTGGTTGGCATTCGCACTTTCTCCTAGAGTGTGGGTGGGTTTCCTCCGGGTGCTCTGGTTTCCTCCCACAGTCCAAAGATGTGCAGATTATGTGGATTGGCCATGCTAAATTGCCCCTCAGTGTCCAAAGACGTGTGGGTTAGATGGATTGACCCTACTAACTTGACCGTTTGGCCCTGATTTTTACCAGCGAGGCCGCCCTGAAATGGGGGTAAGCGAGGCTCGCAGAACGCATTCCCCGTTAGGACTATCTTAAGAGACTCGAGCAGCCATGCTGGTAAAATCAGGGTCTTAGTGTGAGAGGGATTAGCAGGGTAAATGCGTGGGGTTACAGAGATAGGGCCTGGATGGTATTGCTGTTGGTGTGGGCTCAAAGGGCTGAATGGCCTCCTTTTGCACAATGATTCTATACTACGATCTAACTAGTGGCTGGACCCTGTTAGACAGCAGTTAAGAGGAAACCATATTGGTTGTAGTTCAGTAGTCACATGTCAACCAGACAGGGTAATGAAGGCAAACAAATGCTTACGGTTTATTATTGAACCCAATGGATTTTTACAGCAATCCACTAGTTTTGTGATCAATATTAATTCGACCAGCAATTCATTCTGGAATTTATTAATTGCATTTAAGCTCCCCCCAGCTGGCATTTGAGTCTTTCGAACATCTGTCCAGGCCTGCAGTAACTAGTCCAATATCATTCTAAACATGCCACTATTCCCCCTTACTGCTGCTTAATCTGTGCTCACTGCTGACCATACCCTCTGTGTTGTTTCTGTCTCTGAATTCAGAAGAGACCTTTAACTAAATGGATTGGAAAGCATTTGGAATGTGAGCAGACCCATGGGGATCACTCAAAGATCAAGCCTGCTCAATATCATTGTGGAGTTCATCATTGTGGAGGATTGTCATAGTCAGCAGTTGTGGGTGGTACAATAATCTCTCCCTCCATATCAGTAACATGAAGGAGATAGACATTGACCTCAGGAAACATAATGGAGGACATGCCCCTGTCTACATCAAAGGTGATGAAGTGTAGATGGTCAAGAGCTTCAAGTTTCTAAGTGCTCAGATCACCAACAATTGGTTCTGGTCCCTCTACACTGATGCTCTCTACTTTCTTAAGGGCTAAGGAAATTCGGCATGTCCCCACTACGACTCACCAACTTTTATTGATGCATGATAGAAAGCATCCTTTCCGGATATATCACAACTTGGTGTGCCTCCTGCTGTGACCAAGACTGCAAGAAACTACAAACGATTATGAACGTACCCAATCCATCACACAAACCAGCCTCCCATCCATTGACTTTGTCTATACTTCCTGCTGCCTCAGGAAAGCAGCCAGCAAAATCAAGGACCCCATGCACCCCGGACATTCTCTCTTCCACCTAATAAAAGCAAATTACTGCGGATGCTGGAATCTGAAACCAAAATTTCAGTTTTCCAGCATTTTCCCTTGTGGTTTCTCTTTCCACTTCCATTGGGAAAAAGATACAAAAATCTGAAAACGTGAACCAACCGACTCAAGAGTAGCTTCGTTCCTGCTGCCATCAAACTTCTGAATCATCCCATCACATATTAAGCTGATCTTTCTCCATATGCTGGGCAGGATTCTCTGGCCATGCTCATCTATAAACCGGAGATTCCTGCTCCACTTCAATGGATCTTTACAGGATCCGCCCCTTGCCTGTTTGAATTCCGGTGGTGTGCGGGGTGGTAATTGGTATTATTACTATCGGTAATTGTTTCAGTATATTCTGCACCCTCTCCTTTCCTTCTCCCCTGTGTATTCTATGAATAGTATGTTTTGTCTATATAGTGCACAAGAAGCAATACTTTTCACTGGATATCAATACAAGTGACAATAATAAATCAAGGCAGACTCAGCATCCTTCGGAAGAATAAAAATTCATTTGGATAGCCCTACAAGTGGTATCCCTGTATAGTATAATAGGACAGGATCATAGAATTTCTATCATGCAGAAGGAGGACATCTGGCTCATTGCATCTCCACCAACAACAATCCCACCTAGGCCGTTTCCCCGTCACCTCACACATTTACTCCACTAATCCCTCAAACCTATGCATGCTAGGATACTATGGCTCAATTTAGCATGGCCAATGCACCTTTCCTCCGGAACATCTGGAGGGAATCCATGCAGACACGGGAAGAATGTGCAAACTCCACACAGGCAGTCACCCAAACTGGGAATTGAACCCAGGTCCCTGGACAGCGTTGCTAACCACCGTGCCACTAGGCCGTCCTTTAACTGCTCTTTTCCTGAAAGGAGAGGAAAATAAAGCTTTAAAGTAACAAGTAAAATCTAAATCTTCTTCTGTTGATGTAAACCCAAAAATTTAACAATTCTCTTGATATTGGAATGATTCTAAGAGGAGGAGATTGGAGGAGATTGCTGATTGACACCCCATGATTTATTTAGACATTTATTTCAATCAAAGCACTGTCAGAGCCTTCCTGTTTGTGAAATCTTGCAATGTCCTCTGTAGGTGGCTTTCCAGTTCAGCTCCTAATATGAGCTCTGAGCATCGCTTGAGTGTTCTGTATGTTCCCTTTGGAAAATGAGACAGAGAATCTGGAGAACAGGAGTAGCGACAATAATCTCTCCCTTAATGTCAAAAAATCAAAAGAGATTGTCATCGATTTCAGGAGTGTAAAGGAAAACATGCTCTTGTCTACATCAATGGGGACCAAGTAGACATTGTTGAGAGCTTGAGGTGTCCAAATCACCAACAATCTGTCCTAGTCTCCCCATGCTGACACTATAATTAAAATAGCCCACCAAAGCCTCTACTGTCTCAGAAAATTAAGGAAATTTGGTGTGTCAGTTACAGCTCTCACCAACTTTTACAAATGCATCATAGAAATTATTCTTTCTGGTTGTATCACAGTTTGGTATGGCACCTGCTCTGTCCAAGAACGGCAAGAAACTACAAAAGGTCGTGAATGCAGCCCAATCCATCATGCATACCAGCCTCCCATCCATTGACTGTGTCTACACTTCCCAATGCCTCGGCAGAGCATAGTTAAGGACCCCACGTATCCCAGACATTCTCTCTTTATCTTTCATCATAGATTTTCATCATAGATTATCATCGTAGAACACTACAGTGCAGAAAGAGGCCCTTTGGCCTATCGAGTCTGTACTGAATACAATCCCACCAAAGCCCTACCCCCATATCCTTACTTATTATACTCACTAATCCCTCTAACCCATGCATCCCTTGACACTAAGGGGCAATTTCTTAGCATGGCCAACCAACTTAACCCATGCATCTTTGGACTGTGGGAGGAAATTGGAGTTCCCAAAGGAAACCCACGTTGACAAGAGGAGAATGTGCAAACTCCACACAGAGAGCGACCCAGGCCGGGAACCGAACCCAGGACCCCGGAGCCGCGAAGCAGCAGCGCCAACCACCGCACGATGCACTGCCCTTCTTCCGTTGGGAAAAAGACACAAAGGTCTGAGGTTGTGTACCAACTGACTCAAGAACAGCTTCTTCCCTGCTGCTGTCAGACTTTTGAATTGATAACTTGCATTAAGTTGATCTTTCTCTACACCCTAGCTATGACTGTAACACTACATTCTGCACTCTCTCGTTTACTTCTGTATGAATTGTATGCTTTGTCTGTATAGCGCAAGAAATAATATTTTTCACTGTATATACCAATACATCTGACAATAATGAGTCAAACTAAATCAAATCAAATCAAATCAAAATGCAAATTATACCTCCTCACAACTCTCCTCCACAAGACAGTGTAAGAGTGTGAAAGCTGGACAGGAGACCGAGGAACAGCTTGGACCGTAACTTTGCACATCCTTTCTAAGTTCGGATAAGGATATTTTTGAGAGCCGGTTCTTCAAATTAAAGTACTGTGCATTGCCCTATACAATCTCACCCGGCCTGAGTCACAAGATTGGGCAAGAAAGGATTACAAAATGGGTGAAAAAGGATCAAATCCGACCCTGATTTCCAGTGGGTCTGTTGTTTGTTTGCAGTTTACACAGTCTCTATTATAAGGTCACATGGCTGTTACTCTGAGGTTTAAGGATTTACCACACTGCGAGTGCTGTGAACCATCACAATCCCATCATGAATGCAATCTGGGTTTCAATTCAAATCATTGGTCTCCTCTCCTCTGTGAATCTCGAGGTCAAGGATTTCATTATTAAGAAAGTAGTCCAGTTGCAATCAGATGCACTTTCACAATGAATAAATGATACAAAATGAGGTAACTTTGTTACTGACATGGGTATTAAGGTATGTTGTTGGGAGGTGGCACATCAAGTAAATGAGAAAGTTGATGCCATGCACAATTCCTTTAAATCCTTTCTCCATTGTCTTCTTGATTGTGGGATCATGTTGCTCTGTCCTATGTTCTCTGTTCCATTCAAAACAATTGACAGTCAACTTGGTGGCTTTCACTTATTTTTATTGTCACAGGTAGGCTTACATTAACACTGCAATGGAGTTCTGTGAAAATCTCCTATTCGCCATACTCCAGTGCCTGTTTGGGTGCACTGAGGGAGAATTTAACATGGCCAATGCATCTAACTAGCACATCTTTCAGACTGTGGGAGGAAACCAGAGCACCCAAAGGAAAACTATGCAGACACGGGGAGAGCATGCAGACTCCGCACAGATAGTATCCAAGCCAGGAATCGATCCTCGGTCCCTGACGCTGTGAGGCAGAAAGGCTAACAACTGTGCCACTGTGTCGCTCCTTGCATGTGATCTTCCTTTGACATGTTTTTTCAATTCCAATTCGTTTATTTGAGATGTTCAGAGGACAAAAGGTTTCTTCATCTTTTCCCACCAGTGTTTGGGGATGGTTGAATGGAACGGGTGGGGTCATGGCAGACGGAGCCATGTTCATGTTACGATCTATCGGCTGGTAACAGAATTGCCGAGATTGAAACAGGTTCCACTTCCAAGCAAGCTCATCCTTGACTTCACGAGTACAAATTCTTCAAACGACATTTACCAAATGTTAAAGGTTAAAGAATCAATTTGCAGCCAACTGAATCCCATTGCCCTGTTTTCAAATTCCACCCCCTGATCCCCCCTCCACCCACACCCCCAACTCTGAGCAATCCTACAGATAGTTTTTTTTGATTAACATTGCTGACGACAGGATGATGTTATCACAGCTGTATCTAAGAGTGTCTAATCTACTTTCTCTATCTGTGATGCTTGTAAATTAGTCCATTAATTTTCAAGAAACATTATCTAACTGTCCAGCAAGCAGAAAACATGAAATTTTCAAGTAATGGTGCTGGATTCCCTCTCGGCTCTTGTCTGGAATGTGTCCAAATGTGCTGCAGAGGGCAGTTCATATAATGAAAAGTGAAAGCTTTGAGATGTGCTGTGCAGTGAACTACAGCACTGTGTACTCTGAGCTTCTTCATTTACATTCAGCCCATATAAAGTGTCTACTCAGATTTTCTCCCTGATATAAGTGGTAATAATTTGTTAGCAGGAACTCTGTACTTTTTATAAACTCTTGAATCCAAACTATGGTGAGATTTCAGTCTCGTCATCGTTGTGAGGATTCACTGCCTCACATGTGTAGATAACACCAATGCAAGGTTTTTCTTGCATTTTTGGGAAGTTGATGCCTGTTAAGGTGAGACACATTCCGTTAAGTTTATTTATTAGTGTTACAAGTGAGCTTACATTAACACTGCAATGAAGTGACCGTGAAAGTCCCTTAGTCACCACAATCCAGCACCTGAGGGAGAATTTAGCACGGCCGATGCACCTAACCAGCACACCTTTCGGACTGTGGGAGGAAGCTGGAGCCACCTAAAGAAAACCCATGCAGCCACGTGGAGAATGTGCGGACTCCGCACAGATTGTGACCCAAGCCGTGAATCAAATTCAGGTCCCTGGTGCTGTGAGGTAGCAGTGCTAACCACTATGCCACTGTGCCATTTGATAAACTCTGACTCTTGATAGGAAAAAGGATGATAGGAAACCATGACCGGTATGACTAAAATTTGAGATAGGTGTTAGCTTTTCCCCTCTCCTCTTTCCCGTTCTCCCCCCACCTCCTCCCCACCACTGTGCACCTCCTCCCTCCCCCTTCCTGCAAAATTACTTTTGGTCTCGCTTAACCAGAGTTGCAAGGTGGCATCGTGGTTAGCTTCACAGCGCCAGGAACCCAGGTTCAACTCCAGTCTTGGGTGAATGTCTGTGTGGAGTTTGCACATTCTATTTGTGTCTTCATGGGTTTGCTCTGGGTACTCCAGTTTCCTCCCACAATTCAAAGATGTGCAGGTTAGGTGGATTGGCCATGCTAAAATCAGGGGGATTAGCACTTGATTTGATTTATTATTGCCTCATGTATTAATATACATTGTTTCATGGGCGCTATACAAAGCATACCATGGATGGAAAGGAGAGACTGCCAAATGTAGTGTTACATCATAGCTGGGGTGTAGCAAAAGATTAACTTAATAGGTCTATTCAAAAGTCTGATGGCAGCAGGGAGGAAGCTGTTCTTGAGTTGGTTGGTACGTGTCCTCAGGCTTTTGTATCATATTTCCAATGGAAGAAAATGGAAGAGAGTATGTCCAGGATGCATAGGGCCCTTAATTATGCTGGCTGTTTTTTTTGATGCAGTGGGAAGTATGGATAGAGTAAATGGGGGGAGGCTGGTTACAATGATGGACTGGACTTTGTTCATGACCCTTTGTAGTTTCTTGATGTCTTGGGCAGAGCAGGAGCCATATCTATCTGTGAAACAACTGGAAAGAATGCTTTTTATGGTGCATCTGTAGAAGCTGGTGAGAGTCATAGTGGACATGCCAAGATGGTGGGATTTCTTAACTATAGTGTCAGCATAGGGGGACCAGGACAGATTGTTGGTGGTTTGGACACCTAAGAACTTGAAGCTCTTGACCATTTCTACTTCGTCCCCATTAATGTAGACAGAAGCATGTCCTCCACTACATTACCTGAAGTCGATGACTAGCTCCTTCACTTTTTTGACTATGAGGAAGAGGTTATTGACATTGTACCAGTTCACCAGATTCTCTACCATTTCCTGTACTCTGTCTCATCATAGTTTGTGATCTAGTGTCATCAACAAACTTAAAAATCGAGATAGAAAGGAATTTGGTCAAACATTTATAGGTGTATAAGGAATATAGAAGGGGACTCAGGACACAGCTGGTGTTGAGGATAATCGTGGAGGAGGCGTTGTTATCTATTCTTACTGATAGTGGTTTGTGATTAGGAAGTCTAAGTTCCAGTTACAGAAGGAAGAGCCGTGTCCCAGGCCATGGAGTTTGGGGATGAGTTTCATAGAAATAATGGTGTTGAAGGCTGAGCTGTAGTTGATAAATAGAATTCTGACTTCAATGTCTTTACTATCTAGTTGTTCCAATGTTGGGTGCAGGGAGATGGCATCTGCTATGGGCCTGTTGTGGCAGTAGGTGAACTGTAATGGATCCAAGCAGTCCAGAAGGCTGGAATTGATTTGTGGCATAACTAACCTTTTAAAGCACTTTATAATGATGGATGTCAGAAGTTTGGCTCTGAAAAATCTTACCTTGGACTGTTTCATTTAAAAAGCCCTGCCCATTTCAGTCAGTCTTCCAGCAATTTCAATCAGCTGTTCACACCTCATTAAAATACAATCAACTCAATGATGAGATTTTGAATGCAACTGTGAACAATTAGAAGAGTTCATTACCAAGTGGATATTTCCTGGATTGTGGCAAAAAAATAGTTATTTCATGTGTTGATTTTATTATCCACTATATACAATGAGCAAACAGTGGTAGCACCAAGGTGCTTGCTACAAGCAATGGAGATTGTACAATGTGGGATAGATTAACATCATCATTGACCACCATTGTGCAGGTAACTTCCAGTGACATTTGCTGCATTGTTCCCAGAGTGAACAAACAAATGGACTGCCAGAACTTCTCCAATAGATACTCCAGGCAAGGAAAGAAAGACTTGAATTTACGCACTCCAAAAATGGGGAGGGGGAATAGGTTGATTGGCCCTGATAAATTCCCTTTAGCATTAGTGCGACCATATGTAGGGTTACATAAGATCTGGGTGGGATTATTGTTGGTGCAGGCTCCATGGGCCAAATGGTCTCTTTCTGCATTGTAGATTTTATGATTCTTTTGAGATCACAGCAAGCCCCAAAGTGTTTTGAGACCAATGAAGTGTTTCGGAACTGTGGTCACTGTTGCACTGTAGGAAATACAGCAGCCAATTTACACATAACAAACTCCCACAACCAGCAATTGATTATAAACAGATCATCTGTTTTTTTTTAGTGAAATTGTTTGAGCGATAAATATAACATTGACACAACCCCCACTGCCCCTTCTTCAAGAAGCCCACTCAAGAGAGCAAATGTAAGATAGAGGCACGAGCTTTTGCAATGGTCTGGGTAGTGTCAGAATTGAGGATCGATTTGGGAGAAAGAATGAAATTTGGCGTTGTGACATCAGTGAACATACTGAAGGAACAGAGACATGTCTGGGATGGATACCTTGGCCAAGTCTCTCAAAATGCCAACAAATCCTCTCCCTTCTGTAAATATCTTTGTTTTAAAAGATTGTCCCTTTAGCCTGAGGTTATGCCTTCAGGTTCTAGCTTTCCCTACTAGTGGGAACATCCTTTCCACATCCACTTTATCCAGGCCTCACGGTATCCTGTAAGTTTCAATAAGATCTCCCCTCATCCTTCTAAACTTCAACGAGTATAGACCCAGAGTTCTCTAGCGTTCCTCATATGATAAGCTCTTCATTCCAGGGATCATTCTTGTGAACTTCCTCTGGACCCTTTCCAAGACCAGCACATCCTTCATTAGATATGGGCCCCAAAACTGCTCCAAATGGGGTCTGATCAGAGTCTTATACAGCATCAGAAGTGCATTCCTGCTCTTGTATTCTAGCCCTGGCTCCCAGTATTGGCAGAAGGTTGACCTCAGGACACAAGTAGACGAGGAGAGGACACTTCAAACCCAAGCAGCTTTGGTTTTCAAAAAGAAGACACACACCATAAACATCTCCAACTCCCATGAGGTAGCACCCTGTCACAAGAGGAAAATTAAAGAGGATAAAATTTCACACATTGTCAAGATGAAAATGCACCATGACAGAAAACAGAAGCCACACGCATTATACACACTTAAAACACAGTTGCAATGGTGTGGCTTCAAAGAATCCTATGGTTAGACTTGGAGGCAGGATTCTTCAGATGATATGACTGACGATTTGTTCTGATAAGGGACGATTCTCAGAATATTAGCTGTAGTAACCACCATGCTGAGGCACTCATTTGTCCTCCCAAAAGTGTTGCTGAAATCAATTCCCCCATCATTCATTCACGGTCTGATACTGGTTGAGCCTTTTACATGTCGTAGCTGATCCCTTCACTCCTCTGTCATGGCCGCATTGGTTTTTAAATTGGTTCAGCTTTAAGACTGAAGACTTGCGGCTCTCTTTCTGTGCAGCGGTTCTTTGTCGATTGGGAGGTGATGTGGCTGATGGGTGTCCATGTATCAGATTGGATGCTGTCCATGGAGCCTGGGCCCATTTGAACGGCACAAGATTAATGACCGTGCTTTTGTGTAATCTCCACCGCCTGAAACATGCACAGAAGACAAAGTGGGAGAAGATCTTTGGCGGTGAAGCTGCAGCCAAAGCTAATTCATTCAGCTTACATTAACATCATTTGCATGCAAGTCCTGTACAAGCAACATTTGTCACAGATCACTGAGCGATCTGTCACGAAACTTAGTCATCACCATATGCTTCGGCTTCTTTCACTGAGCTGAAATGAGGTCAATGCTCGGCGCATTTCTGAAATATGAAATACAACTTTAAATGAATGTGTAATAGGATACTGCATAATGCAATGCTGTCTGCAAACACCGCTTGTTAAATCAAAAGCAGTAACATGCTAAGGTTAGTTGCTTCACATCACTACCTAGCACAGAACAACTTTCTCATAGTCAATGTACTACAGCGCCTTGGCCAATTCCGATCCCTTAACCAATATCAAGGTCGTTACTTCAATGGTGTTTTAGGCACCTTGCTCGGCTCAGTTTGATTGTGCTACTTTACAATGCTGATCACAATTTTTTTAAAAAAAACTACTTTATTAGTAGCATGGTGTTTTGAGACATTCTGAGATTGAGAAACACGCTTTGTAACAGCAATTCTTAGAGGGTAATTTTACCATTTTGATTCTAATGCTGAATCTTGGCGTGATTCAGATCTGACTTGGAACCCTGCTCTCAGGTGTCCCCCATATGCACTCAGCCTGAAAAAAAGTTATGAGTCTGTACCATGCTGTGGGTGGGGCTTATCGTACCCGAAAAGCTGCTGCTCCGATCGGAGCCTTCAACTGCTTGTGTGCATTGAAAAACACTCCACTGTCACATTGTTCCCAAGTCGCAAAAAGCAGATAAAGCGGCTTGGGAGCAATGACCCCCACAGATATCGCCCCACCGCCACAACATAGCTGTTCCCTTTATTCACCTACACCCACTCTGCTACACAGACTGATTGTGACCCCCTGCCCCTTTCCTTCACCAATCGCCTGTAAAGTGGCAGCGGACACTCCTTTGGCAGGTGCTCCTGCACCCCTCCCCCAAACCGGAGACCCCCACCAGAGAAAAATCTGGCCTCCACCTACCCCCCATCACAAGAAAATGATCGAGTTGTTCCTTCTCCCCACTCCTCCAACCAGGGATCCATCTGGCCTCCTTCCCCGTCTCCTCCCCCACCAGAGAACCATCTGGCCTCTCTCTCCGCACCCCCCCAGCCAGAGATCCATCTGGCTCCCCTCCCTCCCCCCCCACCCCCTCCTCCACCAGCCAATGATCTAGCCTGTCTCCCTCCCCATTCCATCACCAATCTCAGTTAGAAAGCCACTAGAAGCTCTGAACTTTTCTTTCAGCAGCTGGAGCACCCGAAGCCGGCCTTTGCTCGGCATGTCTGTTTTGTGCCAAATCTGGATGGGTGAACGCGATGGTAAAGGGGGAGATGTTGGTAAGATTGGGTGTTGAACTCATTAAGTCAATTTAAATGCATGCAAATGCAAATGCATTTAAACTGATGTCACGCCCATTTTGGACACGGTTCCATTTGTGTCCATTTTCAAGTCTTGGTAAAGTGGGCATCTGCATGGACGTGGGCACGGATCGGGCCAATCATTTCATGCCAGACTTTACCAAGTTTTCATGCCTGAAAATGGGTGTGACGCATTGGTAAAATTGAGCCCTTAGTTTTGCCTTTTGTTCTTATAAATTGATTTCTGTATGTATTGCGAATATCTAGTTCATGGTTCATAAAATCCCTACAGTGCAGAAGGAGGCCTTTCAGCCCATTGAGTCTGAACCAACCACAATCCCACCCAGCCCATATACCCATAGCACCACATATTTAAGTCCCCTGACACAAAGTGGCAGTTTAATGGAGAGCCGATGGTTTCGTAATATTATCGCTAGATTATTAATCCAGAAAATCTGCTAATGTTCTGGTTTGAATCCTCCCAGGGCAGAGGGTGGAATTTGAATTCAATAAAAGGAAAATCTGGAATTAAGAATCTGCTAATGACCATGAAGCCATTGTTGATTATCAGAAAAACCCACCCAATTCACTAATATCTACTGTCCTTACCTGGACTGTCCTAGAGCCACAACAATGTTGTTAACTCTCAACTGCCCTTGGGCAACCAGGGATGGGCAATAAATGCTGGTCAGCCAACGATGCCCATGTCCCATGAATGAATTAAAAAAAAATTCTAAAATTAAAAATCAAGAGACTGACATTTCCACAGTCAAGAAGTGGTAAGTGAACCTACCATATATTAAGCTGGTTTTTCTTTGCACTCTAGTTACGATTGTAACACTATATTCTGCATCTTCTCCTTCTCCCCTATGTACTTGATGAATGGTATGTTTTGTCTGTATAGTGTGCAAGAAACAATACTTTTCACTGCAACCCAATACATGAGACAATAATAAATCAAATCACAGAGTCTTGTAACAAAGAAAGCGAAAAGCAGAAGTATTGGAAAAGTAATCGGAACAAGAGACTGAGGCCTCCATAACCAAGAGATGGTAAATGAATGTTTCACCTTTGAAAAATAGCTGGAGATGAGAAGAATTTTCTAGAGGAATGTGACATATGGATGGTCTCAACAGGAGTAAATAACTTTAAGATTGATGTGTCTTATAAGAGTAAGAAGTAAACCTGAGTACATAACGTGCGTAGCTATAAACCATATTGTTAAGCTAACAGTTCTTGTTTTGTTTAACCCTTCTATGTACAATAATGTTTGTTGTGTTAAAAAATGTGTAATCCTGTGGCAAAACGCTAATGGTTATAACAAAGTATCCGGCTTTCTCTTTAACTGCTAATAGTCCTGAACTGTGTGGTACTATATGGACCACCGCATCTGGCAACCTGGAATGCCCACTTTATTTGAGTGGATAAAGGAGACACCAGCCAGATCTTCCACAGAGTGTCAATCATTGTCAGATTGCTGCTTCGCTTGAACCTCACCATACCTCGATGCTGCTCTGCCGAACTCGGCTTCTCCAAACTTCCTCAAAGGATTGCATCAAAGCACTCTGGCATTGGGAGTGGGGCAGAGCAGTGGAAGACAGGACACATCACCTCTTCATGCTGCTACCGTACGGTGAATTAAATGTCTGGTAAAAATGTTAGCAAATGGGTGAATGGTCGAATGAGTGCTCAGTTTACAGTCAAAAACTTTCATGGGGCATCTGGATGAGGATTGAGAAGGGTGGATTGCCCATTGAATGTTCAAACTTCCCAGGCTATTCCCATTGAGGTCAATGCATCTTGGGCATATATCCAGCTTCTGATGTTCAGGAGATCAGAAGGTGTGAACTATTATGAGATAAATAGAAATAATGTAAAGTCATGATATAAATTGTCCCATTGGTAAGACGCAGCATGGGTTCATGAAGGAAAGGTCATGTTTGACTAATTTGGTGGAATTCTTTGAGAACATTATCTGTGCAGTCGACAATGAGGATGTGGTATATCTGGATTTTCAGGAGGCATTTGACAAGGTGCCACACCAAAGACTGCTACAATAAATAAAGATACACAGTGTTACCGGTAAAGTATGAGCACAGATAGCGGATTGATTAACTAACAGAAGGCTAGAGTGGGGATAAAATAGGTGTTTTTTCCCGGCTGGCCATCAGTGACCAGTTGTGTGCCTCAGGAATCAGTGTTGGGACCGCAACTGTTTACGATTTACATTGATGATTTTGATTTGAGGACCAAGTGTAGTGTGTCAAAATTTGCAAATGACACTAAGATGAGTGGCAGAGCAAAGTGTGCAGAAGGTGCTGAAATCTGCAAAGGGATATAGATAATCTAAGTGAGTGGGCAAGGGTCTGGCAGATGGAGTACAATGTTGGTAACTGTGAGGTCATCCATTTTGGTAGGAATAATAGCAAAATGGATTATTATTTAAATGGTAAAAAATTGCAGCATGCCACTATACAGAGGGATCTGGGTGTCCTTGTGCAAGAATCTCAAGGAGATGCAGTAGGTAATTAAGAAGACAAATGGAATTTTGTCCTTTCTTGCTCGAGGGATGGTGTTTAAAAACAGCGAGGTTATGTTGTAGCCATATAAGGTGCTGGTGAGGTCACACTTGGAATGCTGTATACAGTTTTGCTCTCCTTACTCGAGAAAGGATATACTGGCACTTGAGGGTGTACAGAGGAAATTCACTAGGTTGATTCCAGTGTCGAGAAGGTTAGTTTATGAGGAGAGACTGAGTCGACTGGGAGTATACTCATTGGAATTCAGAAGAATGAGGGGAGATCTCATAGAAGCCTAAGATTATGAAGTGAATAGATAAAATAGAATCAGGGAAGTTGTTTCCATTGGCAGTGAAACTAGAACTGGGGCCACGGCCTCAAAATAAGGGGAAGCAGATTAAGGACTGAGTTGAGGAGGAACTTCTTCACACAAAGGGTTGTAAGGTTTATTGGTAGGGGGATTGAATTTTGGAGCCGCAACGTCATGTTGCAACTGTACAAAACTCTAGTGCGGCCGCACTTGGAGTATTGTGTGCAGTTCTGGTCCCTACATTATAAGAAAGATGTGGAGGCATTGGAGAGGGTACAGAGGAGGTTTACCAGGATGTTGCCTGGTATGGAGGGCAGGTCTTATGAAGAGAGGCTGAGGGATTGAGGTTGTTTTCGTTAGAAAGGAGGCGGCTAAGAGGAGACCTAATCGAAACATATAAGATGATTAGAGGTTTAGATAGGGTGGACATGATAGCCTTTTTCCTAGGATGGAGAAAGCTAGCACGAGGGACACAGCTTTAAATTAAGGGGTGATAGTTATAGGACGGATATCAGAGGTAGGTTCTTTACCCAAAGGGTGGTTCGGGAGTGGAATGCCCTGCCTGCAGCAGTTGTAGATGCACCAAGTTTGGTGGCGTTTAAGAGGTTAGTTGATAAGTATATGGAAGAGAAGGGAATGGTTCAGTTTGGAGGGGCATTGCTTTTTATATTGGTCGGTGCAACATTGAAGGCCGAAGGGCCTGTTCTGTGCTGTAATGTTCTATGTTCTATGTTCTATGTTCTAAATCTGTGGCATTTCCTGCCCAGTGTAATAGTTGAGGATACCTCATTGAATATTTCTAAGGCAAGGATAGATAAATTTTTGAACAGTAAAGGAATTAAAGGTTATGGTGAGCTGGCGGGCAAGTAGAGCTGGGTCCACCGAAAGATCAGCCATGATCTTATTAAATGGTGGAACAGGCTCGAGGGGCCAGATGGCCTACTCCTCCTCCATGTTCTTATGAGCAAAATATCATTACGGTTTCATTGCTACAGGTGTGAAGTCAGGTCCTCACTTGACTTCAAAATGGCCACTTCACATCGGCAATTGTTTTGTGTCTGACAAAGTGAACTAATTCTCTCCCAAAGAAAACAACTATCACAAGGTATTAGCCAGATCCATCCAGCCATTCATGCCTGTGGTGTTTTTCAGACGTGCCAATGGCGTACCCCCTGCCGAGGGTTTAACAATGGAGAGAGGTGAGTTCAAAGGGAAACCCTATTGACAATGGCGGGATGAGGCGATCCCGCTGGCTAATGGGGGGCTGCATCTGCCACCATGATACATGCATGGAAAGTCCTGCCCATTACCTTCTTCAGAAATCAGGATAAGTTATAATTACTTGGATATTGTAAGTGTCTGGGAGAGTGGGAGGGTTCTCCCACTCCAAAAAAATCAGATCATCCCACATTCAGAAAATACAAGAGAGGTGTGTTCTTGAACAGCTCACAGAAGACTACTATTTTACTAACTTATTTACAGGTTTATTAAATAGCAGTTTAACATGCAATACACTTTAAAGCGGATGAGTACGTCACACCATTCATGATTGTAGAATGATTGTCTTAGTTATAATATGAAATCCAATGGGAAAGAAGTTTTGGTACAATGCTACAGCTAAAACCATTAATAGCTAGCCATCAAATATTTAAAATAGTGTTCTTTAAATCTCCAAGTGTTTCAGTCACCCAGACAATTAATATGTCCAACTTTCTAACAACTGGAGAGATATACTTGAAACCCTTCTGATTTCTAGGAGTGAACCTTATACATTTATTGCTTTCCAAACCAGGTTACATCAGCTTTGGTAACTGTGGGCGCAGCCTCTTTGATTGAATGCCTCCCTTATTATACATTATTATTTAATTGTGAGGAGCAGTCTTATTGTATTGGCACTGGTCAAAGTGTGCTTATATCATGTTCTAATATCATTTCTAACTAATTCCACTCGCTTCAATATACAATGTTGGAATTGGATAGTACAATCCTACAATAAAGTAGTTTGAAACTTTTAATAGAGAAATTGTGATTTTTAACAGCTGCCTTTCGCTCCAGCTTAACTTTTTTTGATGTTTATTAGTGAAAGATAGGTTTACATTAACACTCTATTTGCTGCCCACAGATGCTGTCAGACCTACTGAGATTTTCCAGCATTTTCTGTTTTTGTTCCAGTTTCCAGCACCTGCAGTATTTTGCTTTTATCCACAAACAACTACCTGCTTTGCAATTGTGAATTGGAATTCACAGCCATTATATGACTTTACTGTCTGAATGTGAAGTTTTAAAGTTTGTTTATTAATGTCACAAGTAGGTTTACATTAATAATTCAATGAAGTCACTGTTAAAAATACCTGAGTCAGCACAGTTCAGTGACAATTCGGGTACATTCAAGGTGAATTTAGCATGGCCAATGCACCTATCTAGCACATTCTTTGGGCTGTGGGAGGAAACCAGAGCACCCGATGGAAACCCATGCAGGTATGGGGAGAATGTGCAGATTCTGCACAGAGAATAACCTAAGCTGAGAATTGAGCCTGATTCCCTGGTGCTATGAGACAGCAGTGCTAGCCACTGTGCCATGTCTTAGTGGAGACATTCTTTGAGCTTTGTCTGTATTTTATACCAGGTGTCTGCTAATGTTCCATCCTGATTTGTCCAAAGTCACTGCTCTTTCGTGGTAAGTTACACTAAATGCCTTTTTAATAAATTATGGCTCCAATTCCAAACGTTACCACCATTAATGTGCCAGCACCTTTTCTAAGATTCCTTTGCCAGTGACTAAGGCATTTGAAGAAATACCTATTTCCCCCAGAAGGAAAAGAATTAGTGAATTTTAATGGATGCTGTTAGTTGTCTGTTTTTAATTAAGATCGGAGCTGTGTTTAATTAAGGTCTTTTTTGGCCACAAGCATGTGTGAAGTTGCTGTGTCAAATAGCTAACCATTAGCCTGTGACCATTTCCTTAATTCTAAAGTATAATGTCCAAATTAAATATGAATTTTACCTAGTATCTGTATATTACCTAATTATTTGTGAATATCCTTCACAAATCAATTTCCATTTTTTACCAACTCAAAGAATTTGAATACAAATCTATTAATAATCTCATAGAAATAGTTGCTTTACCAATGATTTTTTAAAAATATTTTTGTTGGTTTCTGTTAAGAAACTGTTTTAAACTGGTAACTGATCTGCAGTTTCAGGGAAATGAAATGAAAAAGAGCTCATTGGCATTGGGCTGGAATTCTCCCATCCCACTCGCCACTGGAATTCCAGCTGGACCATGTAAAGATCTATTGAAAGTGGGTGGGAATCTCTGGTTTGTGGGCAAGTGCAGCCAGAGAATCCTGCCCATTGCCTCTTGGGACATCTCAAATACCTTGGCTAAATTTTCCAGTCCTTCCCATTGGCAGGATCTTCCGGACACGCTAATGGCGACAAACACCGCAGAATGTTCCCTGGTGGCGGAGAGTTTCAGGGTGCAGAAAGCCCATTGATATCAGCGGGACTGGAAGATCCCGTCATCAGCCAATTGTGGGCCACCTCCACCAGTGCCAAGCGTGCCATAGAATAGGCGGGAGAGATGGAGGTGGACTGGAAAATCCCATCCCTTATATAAATAAAATTGGCCTGAAATGTCATCATCGGAATAGGATATTCAGCTGATCCCATTTGTGTAAGGGCTTATCCGCCACACAAGAAATGCGTTGACCCCTTATACACTTGATCTTTGTCCATAATTATTGCATCCCCTTTAGTATATAGTAATATAATATATTATAGTATATTATAATATAGTATAATATTATACTATATTAGTATAGTAAATATTAAAGTATATTTACTTTAGTATATAAAGTAAATAATACTTTACAATATTATTGTAAAGTAAGCATCATAAAACATCTATTTTGTTACCAGAAAGATCCCACTCATCGCAACGGAAAATTAAACATTTTTTTTGATGGAGAACACAGACATAAAAGATTGTACGTAGCATCGACAGCCCTTCATTCACAAGGCAACCTAATTAGCCAAGAGACAATTCAAAGAGCCAGATAACAGAGAATGCAGTTTTGTACAGATTGAGAGCAGAATGGTGAGCAAAGCTAAATGCTGCTCAGATTGGATCATTAGATATTTTAAATTCACCACAATCATTGTAAAGGGGAGGTGGGAATGCTACAAACTGGACCATGCTGACTTTGATAGATTTGACGTGAAAGGATGCTATCTAAAACACTAGCCATTGACTGGTAGCTTCTGAGATACTCCTTTGTTCTACCAAAATGCAACTTGTCATTGGTTTGATTTACTATTGTCACATATTCTGAAGTCGATTGGTAAGTATTTTGTAAATACTTTTTTGTATTCTTTTCCCGACAGAAGAAGATGGGAGAGAGTATGTCGGAGCTTCTGGACCACTGCTCTTTCATCAGGTGAGTGAAGGAGCAGTGTTCACCCGATGAAAGAGCAGCACTGCTAAAGCTTGCAATTCTAAATAAACCTGTTGGACTTTTACCTGGTGTTGTAGAATGTCTTACTGTGCCCATCCCAGTCCAACACTGGCATCTTCACATCATGGCTAATTTCATACCCTGCTAGCTTGTCTGTTTACTCCTTAATAGCGTGCAGACCACAATGCCAAAATAACATATATTTTGCAAGTCGATATTGTGCTAGGGGTCTGCAGGAGACAATCATGATGGATGGCCAATGCTACCCCTTCTTTCAGTATTCAGTCTTCTATTCCTGTTTCCAAGTGCTGGAGCTATATTTGCCTGTAGATCTTTTCTCAACTGTCATCCTTGGTTACCCAGATTGTACTTGTACTTATAGAGAGTGAGACAAATTCTCTTTCCCCTCATTTTCTATCACCCAGTGGCTTCTGCCTGTTCATTCAGAGAATTTGGTCTTTTAATGTCCACAGTTATGTCCCTTATTTTGACGCAAATATACCTTCCAGCCATGTCTTATGATATTCAGGTCCCTCTATTGTAGCTTCATTACAGTCAAGTGCCTGAATGCTTTCATTCCCACATGCTGAGGTAGTTTTTACTACACCCATTATCTCCACACACGATCCTTGTAATTTCTGTTTCTCCATCTCTTACTTTGTTCTCAGGCCTCCCACTGTTTCTGTTATTCAGATTCTCTATCATTCTTAAACATTTCAATTTCTATAATATTTCTGCTCATTACTTGGCTGAGATGATCTGTTAGATCACTTGACAATCACACCATTGATGATTGCTCTCCATGGTTGTCTTTTTTCCACTTCACTTCCTGCCTCTATTAAGATGTTTCTTTGTCTGGTGTTTGTATTCTGAAGTAGGTACAAGTCCAAAATTTGTTTTTTTTTTAACATAGAACACAGGTGAGCCATTTGGCCCAACTAGTCTATGCTACTGCTCATGTTGCACCTCCTCCAACATCACTTTAACTAACTCTATCTGCGTACCTTTCCATTCCTTTCATCCTTTCCATGCCTTTAAAGATAAAGATAAAGTAACCCCATGCACTTCCTATACTCCTCTAGGGCTTTCACTGTTTTGCGTCCCCTATATTTGCCACAAGCCTCCCTTTCTTTCCTTATCGAAACCTGGATATCCCTTGACATCCAATGTTTTCTGGATTTGTTGCTCCCACCCTGCACTTTCAAAGGAACACGTTGGCCCTGTACACTCTTTATTTCCTTTTTGAATGACTCTCACTGCTCTGATAAAGATTTTCTGACAAGCTCCCAGTTAACTTCAGCCTGATCCTGTGCGATCCTGTTAACATTAACCCTCCCCAATTCAGAATCTTGATTTCTGGTCCATCTTTGTTCCTTTATATAACTATCTTAAATCCTACTAAGTTATAGAAACATGGGAACATAGGAACAAGAAGAAGTAGGCCTTTCGAACCTGCTTCACCATTCATTTTGATCATCGGTGATCGTCAAATTCAATACCCTGATCCCCCTTCCTCCCATATCTCTTGATACCTTTTGCCCCAAGTGTCACATCTAATTTCTTCTTGAAATCACACAATGTTTTGGCCTCAACTACTTATTGTGATAGTGAATTCCACATATTTTCTACCCTCTAGGTGAAGAAATTTCTCCTTACCTCAGTTCTAATAGGTTTAGCCCTTGTCTTCAAACCATGACTCCTAGTTCTGAAATCTCCCACTATTGGGAACATTTTCACTATGAATCTCACGATTGGTCTCCACTCTTACTTGTTTCCCGCTCCCCCCACCCCCCCCAACCTTGTGCAGCTGAGCTACCCACAATGCTGTGAACTTGACTCTGTGCCTGATGGTGAGCATTGGTCAGAGGTTCTAATGTCGGCAGTGGATGTGGGGAGGAGACATTGTTGGTAACAATATCCATTCCTTGCACAATCCTGTGACTTGCAGTGCCTGTTGCCATTTTCCTCAGCTATATTATGGATAGCTACCACCCTAGTTTGTAACAACTAAACATACAAAAATTAATTTCCACATAGATGGCACAGATGCTGTAGGGCCGTGCCAGAAGTAGAGGATAAATTTGGCATTGTGTGATATTGTAGAGCTAATGAAATAAAATCAATCACTCTTAATGCGTTTCTACTGATCCTTATTTTCACTGAAGTCAATTCTTTTTAAATTTGGCTCAGTTTGTCAAATCATCAAAACCAAAGTTATACCCAATGTCCTTCACCAGATATTTTAGGTTTGAACAAAGTGGGTAGAATTTACCTTTGGACTGACACATAATAAAACCATGCTATCTTTTCTCAAACGAACTGCCCTTCCTATCTTTCTGTCCATGTGTTTCATTTTGTCAGCCCTCTCTGCAAAACAGACCGAATCCTCTAGTGCTTGAACAATTCATACACTTCTATTCACTTCCCTAATCCCTGTGCAAACATCATGGTGAGCCGGACATGTGTTCTGACTTACCATGAATTATTCTTCACAACCCACAGCCAAGTCACCTTGTATGGCGCTTTACTCTTACCACCAACTCTTTTACATTCTGAGGAACATAATTGTGATGATTTGTGCTGATTGTCCCTTTGCAGGCAGTACAGCAGAGTGAAGGTTAGCTGGTTTGGGGAATGAATTGAAACATACATCCTTTGGATGGAGTCCTCTCTTCGGCAGAAGACGTGTAGTGACTAGGACAGTCATGTGGTTGCTGTGCTATTTTTCTTATTAATAAATATCTTTTGAGCTTCTAATGAGGTCCATGAAAGTGCATCATTATGCCAATAGAGATCATAAAATACCTGCGGTAGAAAAGGAAGGCCATTCAGCCCATCGGGCCTGTACTGGCAACAATCCCAACAAGACCTTATCCTCCTAATCCCACATATTTACTTTGCTAATCTCCCGACACTAAGAGGCTATTTAGCATGGCCAGTTAATCTAACCTGCCCATCTTTAGGCTGTGAGAGGAAACCAGAGCACCTAGCAGACATGGCGAGAGTCAATCACTTAAGGCCAGAATTGAACTCAGGTCCCTGGCACTGTGAGACAACAATGCTAACCATTATGCCACCATGCCACCCTAATATCAGCCATAGTGTTGATTCGAGTCAGATAAATACCAAAGCTTTGTGACTTAATCCTTCCTCATCAAAGAATGTCAACATGTCAACATCAAATAGATTTAGGCCATTAATTTCACAAGTGGACAAAAGTCTTTTATTACGTTAAATAACACATATTGTACAGCATAGGGATGGCTCAGTAGGTCTATGAACTGGCATTTGCACTTGACATCAGCCTCCCCTGACTTAAAGTACATTTACCTAGCTTTCCCCTCCCATATGCCTCTGACCATATCTCCCTCATGTATGCATCAAGCCTTCCCTTGAGTGCATCAACATTCTCTGTTTCAATACTAAAGGCTTTACTTTTCACACTCTCAATCACTCTCAGTGTTGAGAGCAAGAGTTCAATTAGATCCCTTCCAATTTTGGTGTGGCCAGAATATAATGAAAGTTAAATTATTTGGATCCATTATTCATCTAAATAGACCTGTTGCCCTTCGCCTGCATCAGGCAGAGTTAATTAGTAACAAGTGTAAAACAGACTGTCAATTCTGTCTGTCTCAGACAGCTCATAAATATGTTCCCTTCTGTGGCTGGCAGACGATTATGTGTATAAATGTCATTATGAAGGTTACTGTAAGCATAGTTCATATTTAGTTTCCACAAACAACCTTTCCAAGCTTTGCAGAAGCACCAAATTCTTTCTTTATATTTTGCCAGAATGTTTGTTTCAAGGTCTTGCAAGGGGGATATGGGACAGAAAGCAACTCCTCAAGCATTCAACTCACTCCAAGTGTGTGGCCTTGTGAGTTTTTAAGAGTAAGTTCGCCTCCCTGATGCTCCGTCACAAACCCATGGGTCGTGACATACCAGGCAGTAAGGGAACTGAAGTGCATGTGTTATCACCCAAGTTAGTATAAATGCATTAAAGGTGTCACAGCAATAAAAAATACATCAGCCATGGATGCAAAGTTTAGAAACATGCATATAGAACAGAATCATAGAATCCCTACAATGCAGAAGGAGGCCATTTGACCTATTGAGTCCTCATTGACCATAATTCCACCCAGGCCCTATTCCCATAATCCTACATATTTAGCCTGCTAATCACCCTGACACTAAGGGGACAATTTTGTCTGGTCAATCCACCGAATCTGCACGTCTTGGGTCCAGGGATGTAACTGGAGCATCCAGACGAAACCCAAGCAGACACTGGGAGAACATGCAAGCTCTGCACAGACAACGACCCGAGGCCAGAATCGAACCTGGGTCCCTGGCACTGTGAGGCAGCAGAGCTAACTGCTGTGCCACCATGCCACGCATAATACTTGCCATCAACTCCTTGGTGAGAATTAGAGAGAATCCTGAGGGGTCTTAATGTGAAGAGGATGTTTCCTCTTATGAGAGAATCTAGCTTTAGGGAGTCACTATTTAAAAATTAGGCGTCGTCCATTTATAATGGAGATGGGGCAAAAAGAATTCTCTCAGAGGTTGGTGAGTCTTTGAAACTCTCTTCCTGAAGAGGTGATGCAAACGGAATCTCTCAATATTTTTAAGGCAGAAGTGGATAAACTCTTGGCCAGTGAGGCAATGTTACTTATCAGGCATAGGTGGAATACAGGCTTGAGGTTATTATCAAATCAGTCTTGATCTTATTAAATGGTGGCGCAGGCTCAAGGGGCTAACGGACCTAATTCTGCTCCTTGTTCTGATGTTCATGTACCGGATGATAATATGCTACTTCCTACCATGACTAATGAGACATTTAACTGGTATATATGACAGAAGTATTTAGTCAGCATGTGAGCAATATTTTGTAATTTTGACTGGTTGCTGAATTCTTAAACATTGAATTTTAACTGAGGCAGGTTTTTGACCCAGTAACACTGAAGGAACAGTGATATATTTTCAAGTCAGGATGTTGAGTGGTCTGGAAGGGAAACTCCAGATGTTGGTGTTTCCATGTAACTGCTGCCCTTGTCCTTCCAGATGGTAATGATCGTGAGTTTGAAAGATGCTGCCTAAGGAGCCTTGGTGAGTTGCTGTACCATCTTGTAGATATGGCTACCACTTTTGGTTGGTTGCGGAGGGAGTGAATGCTTTTCATGAAAGGGGGAGGAATTAAGCGGGCTGTGTTATCTTGGAGACTCCCACAGTGCCATCAAGGTAGGAACCTTGTGGCCTTTGACCAATGAGAGGAAGTCCTATCAGTGGGAATTGATTACAATTAGTTTTGTCTGCCAAGATTCCACCTCAAATAGTTGCAGCAAGCTTATGAGTGGATTGTAGGTGGCACGGTGGCACAGTGGTTACCAGTGCTGCCTCACAGCACTAGGGACCTGGGTTCAACTCTGGCCTTGGGTCACTGTTTGTGTGGAGTTTGCACATTCTCCCTGTGTCTGTGTAGGTTTCCTCTGGGTGCTCCGGTTTCCTCTCACAGTCCAAAGATGTGCAGGTTAGGTTCACTGGCCATGCTAAAGTGTCAGGGGGATTAGCAGGGTAAATAGGAGCGATTACAGGACTAGGCTTGGATGGGATTGTGATCGGTGCAGATCCGATGGGCCAAATAGCCTCCTTCTCCATTGTAGGGATTTTATGATTCTATTCTATAAGATATTACTTACATGAATAAACACCTTCTGCCCTCCAGCCCATTTAGATAATTGAGATTCCGCTGGGATAAACGGGAAAGTTGACCTATCTGATCACACGTGAACAGCCAAATCTAGACATATGAAGCAAGTACAGCAGCAACTACTAAGAGAAAGGTCAGGTTAATGTTTTGGGTTTAGATCCTTTCTCAGATAGGTTTCAGCTTTTCAGTAGTTGCTGTGTCTGACCTCTGCCTGCGTTGCTGTTTATGATTTGAGAACGAAGGCTGTCGAAAATAGAGTGATGGGGCAGAACTCACATTGAAGACCAGAGTGAACACTGTCAAATCAGCCGGGTCAGTAACTACTCTTTTTGGATAACGAGCACTTCTGTCTCTGGGTCTGATTGTTTAATTAAGAAAGCAGGCAAGAAAAACCCTACCAATATCATGCAGTGATTGCATGTGACAAAAGCTTTTATAAAGTATTTTGATACGTGGCTGCAGATTTGTCAGCCATTGTATGAAGGTGTGAACTTGATCCTTCAGATTTTATGCTGTATTATTCTTTTGCATTGCAATCTCTGGCAATGCTTAATTTTATTCATACCTACTTGGAGTGGTTTAATAAACTCTGAATGCATATTAACCTCAATAGACCCTCCCCAAGTGACTCCCCCCCATAGGTTTATGCCACACTTCACTAATATATTTATTCACAAATTTCAGTTCAATGTTCGCAGACTTAATAAAAAGGAGGCTAAGACAGCTTTACTGAACTTGATTTCATTTTGCATGTCTAAGCAAGCTCTTTTTATGGGTGGCATGGTAGCACAGTGGCTAGCACTGCTGCCTCATTATGCCAGGGATGTGGGTTTGATTCCTGGCTTGGGTCACTGTCTGTGTGGAGTTTGCATGTCTCCCTTGTCTGCATATATTTCTGCTGGGCATTCCAGTTTCCTTTTACAGTGTGAAAGATGTGCTGGTTAGGCACATTGGCAATGCTAAATTCTCCATCAGAGAGTGTACCTGAACAGGTACTGGAGTGTGGTGACGAGGGGATTTTCACAGTAACTTCATTGTTCTATTCTCTCTCCACAAATGTTTTCAGACCTACTGAGATTTTCCAGCATTTTCTGTTTTATTTCAGATTCCAGCATCAATGGTATTTTATTTTTACTTATATGAGGCTAACAATTTGCCTGAGATGATAGGTACTTGCCAAGCCATAAGTACTCTCTCAGAAGGCAGAATACAATGCGCACAATAATACAGTGACACATCAAAAGTTGGGCTTTAATATTGAGGAGGGACAGAGTTCTGTCGATAGTTTTCTGGAAAGTAGGTGGATAGGAGGGTTCCTTATATCTCAGTCATGAAATTAAATGTATTGTCTATTAGCAGGTGGAGAACCTGTCATCGTCGGTGCTTAATAATTTCAGAAGGTACATTCTATGTTGGTTTGGTGTTAGTTTCAGATTGACACTCCACTACAACATCCATTGTTTAATCTCTGTGAAGTAAAAATAGAGAGTATGCGTCAGATAGCAGTGTTCCTAGATACCCAGGTGTAGACTGTGCTCAGTGTGTCCCCTTTATCTGTCTAGACATCAGGAATCTGTCTAGATAGCAGGAATGTTGCTTGAGGAGTATGATGAGTGCTCAGCAATTTGTAGTTGCAGGAGTTTCACAGTAAAGGGTTTAGATTCAGAAGGACCTTTCCATTTGTTCAAAACTTCGAATATAGAAAGGATTTATTTCACATTTGATACATGTCTCTCTCATTTAATGTCTGAATTGTATATGCCTCAGTAAATAGATCTGTTTATAGGTGTCAGCAACATTGTGAGTAATTTTTCTGTTTATCTGTTCATATTTCCGTAAAGCTGTGGAAGCGGCACAGTAATACAGTCATTAGCACTGCTACCTCACAGTGCCAGGGGTCCGGCTTGGGTGACAGTGCAGAGATTGCACTTTCTCCCTGAATACTTATACTGTGAAACTCCTGCAACAATCAGTTGTTGAGCACTCCATCAAGCTCCTCATACTTTTACCATAATGGGAAGGTCCATTCACCTTGGGCAGGAATTTTTGGTCTCGCCCAAGCAAGGCTGTAAAATCCTCCCCCCAAAATGTCTAGATAAATAAAGCGGTGGGTTCCTTCTGGGTGCTCTGGTCTCCGGTCCTGAAAGACGTGCTGGTTAGGTGCATTGGCCTTGCTAAATTCTCCCTCAATGTCCCCAAACAGGTGCTGTAGTATAGCAACTGGGGGATTTTCATAGTAACTTCATTGCAGTGTTAATGTAAGCCTACTTGTGACACGAATAAATAAATTTTAAACATTAATGTTACTGCATTTAGTGCTTAAAGGGTTTCAGTTATAAAAAAAATGCAGTAATCAAGTTGGGAGAACAAAGATCTTATAACATCAATCCACCAAATCAGTGTTTCAAGAGTCTCTCGGCAACCATCCTTTACTTTCTCTACCTCTTCAGATAACCCTGGCACAGACAGACTTGAAACCAGACATTATTATTCATTTGTGGGACATGGGCATCGCTAGCTGGCCAGCATTTATTGCTCATCCCTAGTTGCCCTCGGAGGACGGTTGAGAGTCAACCACATTGCTGTGATTCTGGGGTCACATGTAAGCCAAACCAGAAAAGGATGGCAGATTTCCTTTCCCAAAGGACATTAGTGAACCAGATGGGTTTTTCCGACAATCAACAATGGATTCATGGTCATCAGTAGATTCTTAATTATTATATTGAATTCAAATTCGACCACCTGGTGTGGCAGGATTTGGAAATGGATCCTCAGAACAGTAAGTGAGTTTCTGGATTCATAGTTTAGTGATAATACTACCAGACCATCGCCTCCCTATGATGTATATCACACGATGGATGATCACACATACCTGACCACTTAGGACATAGCAGTATAGACAGAGACTCAGATGCAGACGTGGGAAAGCTAAGTGGGATCGAGTATATATCTCATGCCACCATTGTTGTTCAACATTAAAGGACATCATGACATAGGACCTCCACTAAAGGATTATTCAGCTCTTTGTTTCATCCATACATCAAAATTAGCTGCTCCTGCAGCCTCTCCATTTATAGTCTGGAGGAGATTGAAGGCACAGATATACAGGCCTTTGGTCACCATGGTGCCCATTGCCAGTGCTGAACCAAACTGATTCCTTCTTGAAGCAGAAGGCATTGGAACTGCCTCAGCTTGATTGTACATTATTGATATTTCAAACATTAATGTGGAGTTTTCACTCCAGCTTTAAGGTAAACCTCGATATACATTTTGAAATCTGCTGTCTGGCACAGAACCATTGGCAATCAATGGTCACTTTATAAAGTCAAGGTGATAACTCTGTCCCTGTTGATGTTCATAGTTTTCCTTGTGGTCCAATTCTGACTGTATTCAAAAAGGATAGTTGTGGCATTAACAGGTAAAGAAAAATGGTAATTGCTAGATGGAAAAAGATCAACGCCCATCTCATTTGCCTTTTATCTTTCAGTAGCTGTATGATACAAAGAGTTACTGGTTAACTATAGCAATCAATCTCTATCACTCACTGCCACTGCTCTTCCAGGAATGCCTACCCCGAAGAAGTACTTCTCTCCAGCAGGAGTTCTGTTTGTCTCTTTTACCCTGTCCACAGTACAAATTTCTCCTATTTTCTTTGCGTCCAGCTCTGACATAGGATCATCCAGATTCAAAATGTTGGTACTATTCTCTGTCCACAGATCCTGTCTGAACTAAAATCATTGAATCAAAGAATCCTACAGTGCAGGAGGAGGTCATCTGGCTCATTGAATCTGCACCAAACACAAACATCCCCCTTCCTCCACCCCCAGGGCCTATCCCCATAACCCCATGCATTTGCCATAGCTAGTCCCCAGTGTGCTACCCACACTCTTTAACTCCTTTATACAATCAAGGGTAAAGGAGGTCTTGTTTGTTTCTCTTGTGGGCACCATGAATTGGATTCAAATTTGGCTTTTGGAGCAAACAAGGAATGGATTTGTGTTTGTCTAGTCCACTCTGAGCACTGGCTTATTAACATAAATGATGGAGTTAAAAAAAAAGGCTTCAATACTACAATAAATGCTGCATACAGCATGTGCTTCTTTTGGTTAAACCATGTTGTTATTTATTTGCTCTTGGGATGTGGACGTCGGTGCTCAGCCCCCCAAGGGACATTTATTGCCAACCATGTTGCTGTGGCTCTGGACTCTCAGGTAGGCCAGGCCAGGTTGGGGCAACAGATCTGCCTCCACTAAAGGAAGTTATCTGAATTCCTGACAGTAGTTTCATGGTCATCATTAGATTTTTAATGCCAGATTTCTGTCGATGCAAATTTTACCAAACGCCATGGTGAGATTTGAATGCCTGTCCCCAGAGCACTATGCCGAGTCTCTGGATTAGTAGTCCAGCAGCAATACCACTATGCCACTGCCTCGTCCTTCACTTAATCTGCACCAGAATGAGATAAATTTGATGCAGACTAGAACATAGAACTTAGAACATTACAGCGCAGAACAGGCCCTTCGGCCTTCGATGTTGCGCCGACCAATTATGAAAAAAGCAATGACCCTCCAAACTAAACCATTCCCTTCTCTTCCATAAACTTATCAACTAACCTCTTAAACGCCACCAAACTTGGCGCATCTACAACTGCCGCAGGCAGGGCATTCCACTCCCTAACCACCCTCTGGGTAAAGAACCTACCTCTGATATCCGTCCTATAACTATCACCCCTTAATTTAAAGCTGTGTCCCCTCGTGCTAGCTTTCTCCATCCTAGGAAAAAGGCTATCACTGTCCACCCTATCTAAACCTCTAATCATCTTATATGTTTCGATAAGGTCTCCTCTTAGCCGCCTCCTTTCTAACGAAAACAACCTCAAATCCCTCAGCCTCTCTTCATAAGACCTGCCCTCCATACCAGGCAACATCCTGGTAAACCTCCTCTGTACCCTCTCCAATGCCTCCACATCTTTCTTATAATGCGGGGACCAGAACTGCACACAATACTCCAAGTGCGGCCGCACTAGAGTTTTGTACAGTTGCAACATGACGTTGCGGCTCCGAAATTCAATCCCCCTACCAATAAAAGCTAAGACTCCATATGCCTTCTTAACAACCTTATCGACTTGATTGCCTACTTTCAGGGATCTATGCACATATACACCAAGATCCCTCTGTTCATCAACACTATTAAGAATCCTACCATTAGCCCTATACTCTACACATTTATTATTCCTGCCAAAGTGCATTACCTCACACTTTTCCACATTAAACTCCATTTGCCACCTCTCGGCCCAGCTCTGCAACTTGTCCAAGTCTCTCTGCAAACTATAACACCTCTCTTCACTATCTACCACTCCACCGACTTTAGTGTCATCTGCAAATTTACTAATCCATCCTTCAATACCCTCATCCAGATCATTTATAAAAATTACAAACAGCAGGGGCCCCAAAACAGACCCCTGAGGTACACCACTTGTCACCGAACTCCACGATGAATATCTCCCATCAACCACCACCCTCTGTCTTCTATCTGCTAGCCAATTCCTAATCCAATTAGCTAAATCACCCTCAATCCCATACATCTGCATTTTCTGCAGAAGCCTTCCATGGGCCACCTTATCGAACGCCTTACTAAAGTCCATATATACCACATCAACTGCCTTACCCCCATCCACCTCTTTGGTCACTTTTTCAAAAAACTCAATAAGGTTAGTAAGGCACGACCTACCCTTCACAAAACCATGCTGACTATCCCCAATCAATTCATTTCTCTCTAAATAACTATAAATCCTATCCCTAATAATTCTCTCCAATACTTTGCCCACAACAGAAGTAAGACTCACTGGCCTATAATTCCCTGGAAAGTCTCTCTTCCCCTTCTTGAACAATGGGACCACATTCGCTATCCTCCAGTCCTCCGGAACCACACCCGTAACCAACGACGACCTGAAGATCAGAACCAGAGGCTCTGCAATCGCCTCTCTTGCCTCCCAGAGAATCCTAGGGTAAATCCCGTCCGGCCCAGGGGACTTATCCAACTTCAAACCCTCAAGAATATCTAGCACATCCTCCCTATCTACTTCAATACTTTCCAGTTTGCAACCCTGTACCTCAGTGTTCTCCACAACTACATTTACATCTCCCTGCGTGAATACCGAAGAGAAATATTTATTCAGTGCCTCTCCAATCTCTTCAGGCTCCACGCACAACTTCCCACTGCTGTCTATGACTGGCCCTAATCTTGCCCTAACCAATCTTCTATTCTTAACATATCTGAAGAAAGCTTTAGGATTCTCCTTAATCCTATCAGCCAAAGTCTTCTCGTGTCCCCTCTTAGCTCTCCTCAATTCACTCTTTAGCTCCCTCCTGGCTAATCTATAGCTATTCATTGCACTAACTGAGCCTTCAAGCCTCATCCTGACATAAGCCTCCTTTTTCCTTTTAACCAGCGAATTAACTTTTTTAGTACACCACGGTTCCCTTACTCGACCATTTCCTCCTTGCCTGACAGGGACATACTTATCAAGGACTCGCAGTAGCTGCTCCTTGAATAAGCTCCACATTTCAGATGTTCCCAGTCCCTATAGTTTCCTAGTCCAACCTATGCACCCTAATTCTCTCCTTATGGCCTCATAATTACCATTCCCCCAGCTATAACTAATGCCCCCAGCTTCATGCCTATCCCTATCCATCACTAAGGTGAATGTAGCCGAATTGTGGTCACTATCACCAAAATGTTCACCAACTTCCAAGCCTAACACCTGGTCTGGCTCATTGCCCAGCACCAAATCCAATGTAGCCTCACCTCTAGTTGGCCTATCCACATACTGATTCAAAAAACCTTCCTGCACACTTTATACAAAAACTAACCCCTCTAACGTGCTAGAGCTATAGCTATTCCAATCAATATTAGTAAAGTTAAAGTCCCCCATAACAATTACCCTATTACTTTCACTCCTGTCCAGGATTGACTTTGCAATCCTTTCCTCTACCTCTCTAGAACTTTTAGGAGGTCTATAAAAGACTCCCAACAGAGTGACCTCTCCTCTCCTGTTTCTAATCTTAGCCCATACTACCTCAACAGACACATCCTCATCAAACTTCTTTTCTGTCACTGTGATACAGCCTTTGACTAATAATGCCACTCCTCCCCCCCCTTCTACCTCCTTCTCTACTCCGACTAAAGCATTTCAACCCCGGAACCTGCAACATCCATTCCTGTCCCTGCTCTACCCAAGTCTCTGAAATGGCCACAACATCGAAGTTCCAGGTACTGGTCCAAGCTGCAAGTTCCTCCACCTTATTGCGAATACTTCTTGCATTAAAGTATATGCATTTCAAACCATGCCCTACTGCACCCGTAAGCTGTTGTGCTTTACAGTTCTCATCTATGACTAAGTTATAGATAAAAGCAGAATGGTGAATTCTGCAAAAGAGTGGTGAATCTTTGGAATTCTCTGCCTGTTGAAGTAGTGGAGGCTTCCTCACTGAATATATTTAAATCAACAGTGGATAGGTTTTTGATTGACAAGGGAATTAAGGGTTACGGGGAGAAAGCGGGAAAGTGCTACTGGACCACTGCAGATCAGCCATGATCTTATTGAATAGCGGGGCAGGCTTGAGGGGCTGGATGGACTACTCCTGCTCCTATTTCTTATGTAGAATACCATGAATGCTGGAATCTGAAACAAAAACAGAAAATTCTAGAAAATCTCAGCAGTGATTTTCACAGCGGCACAATGGTTAGTACTGTTGCCTCACAGCACTGGGGCCCCAGGTTCGATTCCTGGCTTGGGTCACTGTCTGTGTGGAGTTTGCACATTTTCCCCGTGTCTGCATGTGTTCCCTCTGGGTGATCCGGTTTCCTCCCATGGGCCAAAGAAGTGCAGGCTAGGTTGATTGGCCATGATAAATTGTCCACTAGTGTCAGGGGGATTAGCAGAACAAATACATGGGGTTGCAGGGCTAGGGCCCTGATGGGATTGTTGTCAATGCAGGCTTGATGGGCTGAATGGCCTTCTTCTGCACTGTAGGGATTCTATGATATGGTGATTGTCTCTTTAAGGACAACACAGTAGAGTGTCACATGGCCTGGGTGACCATTTGGAACTCAGAATGTGAGTGTCCACTTGGAGACACAAGCTCCTAGGTAGAGATAATTTGTTACAGCCATGAGGTTGCTGTACAATTCGTATCAGGAAATATCTTTTATGCTCAGCCTATGAAACTGCATCCTTACAGAGCCAATTTATGCGCAGTGAAGCAAAAGCACTGCTGTCATACACATTGGTTCTTTTCTTGACAAAAGAGCCCTGTACACGTACATTTAGTAAGAATTTAGCAACAACAATTTTAAATCCAACCGATTTATTTGATAGCAAATCTGCGAGCTTTCGACACTCTCGTGTCTTCGTCAGGCAAATGCAGTGTTCTGGTCTGCAATCGCACACATATCAACACAGACAGTCACAGATTAGAATGTGAATCCTTACATCTAACCTGCTATTCAAGTGTTAAAGTGGCTAACAATGAGTGTGAAGGGAATCCTGAGCATTGGTTAGAGAATTGTGTATTTTCTCCAGACAGCACAGTAAGTGAGGTTTTTTGCTAACCCAGGCAAGTTACGGGGGTTACAGATAGTGTGTCATGAAGCCAAGATCCATATTAAGACCGTCCTCATGTGTGCGGAACTTGGCTATCAGTCTCTGCTCAGCAACTCTGCGCTGTCATGTGTCACGAAGGCCCCCTTGAAGAACATTTACCCGCAGGTCGGAGGCCGAATGCCCATGACTGCTGAAGTGTTCGCCCACAGGAAGGAAACTGTTTTGCCTGGTGATTGCTAAGCGATGCTCATTCATCCGCTGTTGTAGTGTCTGCATGGTCTCCCCAATGTACCATGCTTCGGGACATCCTTTCTTGCAACGTATTAGGTAGACAACGTTGGCCGAGTTGCAAGAGTATGTTCTGTGTACCTGGTGAATAGTATCCTCACATTTGATGATGTCGTCCATGTCTATGATCTGGCATGTCTTGCAGAGGTTGCTGTGGCAGGGTTGTGAGGTATTGTGGTCACTTGATGATGAACATCTCGCTAGGGCCATCCCCACCCCCCCACTTCTTGCTTTCAGACAACGGCACAACCTTAAACAGATCATTGTTCGCAGCAAACTACCCAACCTTCAGGAGAACGGTGACTACAATACTGCACAACCCTGCCACAGCAACCTCTGCAAGACATGCCAGATCATAGACATGGACGACATCATCAAACGTGAGGATACCATTCACCAGGTACACGTTACATACTCTTGCAACTCGGCCAACGTTGTCTACATTATACGTTGCAAGAAAGGATGTCCCGAAGCATGGTACATTGGGGAGACCATGCAGACACTACGACAGCGGATGAATGAGCATCACTTAGCAATCACCAGGCAAAACAGTTCCCTTCCTGTGGGCGAACACTTCAGCAGTCATGGGCATTCGGCCTCCGACCTGCGGGTAAATGTTCTTCAAGGAGGCCTTTGTGACACACGACAGCGCAGAGTTGCTGAGCAGAGACTGATAGCCAAGTTCCGCACACATGAGGACGGTCTTAATAGGGATCTTGGCTTCATGACACACTATCTGTAACCCCGTAACTTGCCTGGGTTAGCAAAAAACCTCACTTACTGTGCTGTCTGGAGAAAATACACAATTCTCTAACCATGCTCAGGATTCCCTTCACACACATTGTTAGCCACTTTAACACTTGAATAGCAGGTTAGATGTAAGGATTCGCATTCTAATCAGCAATCTGTGACTGTCTGTGCTGATATGAGTGCGATTGCAGACCAGAACACTGCATTTGCCTGACGAAGACACGAGAGTGTCGAAAGCTCGCAGATTTACTATTAAATAAATCGTTTGGATTTAAAATTAGTGTTGCTAAATTCTTACTGAGTTCTTACTACCCCAGTCCAACGCTGGCATCTCTACATCACAAGTACATTGCAGAGCCTCTGGCTCTGATCTTCAGGTCCTCGTTGGTTACGGGTGTGGTTCCGGAGGACTGGAGGATAGCGAATGTGGTTCCATTGTTTAAGAAGGGAAGAGAGACCTTCCAGGGAATTATAGGCCAGTGAGTCTTACTTCTGTTGTGGGCAAGGTATTGGAGAGAATTATTAGGGATAGGATTTATAGTTATTTAGAGAGAAATGAATTGATTGGGGATAGACAGCATGGTTTCGTGAAAGGTTGGTCATGCCTTACTAACCTCATTGAGTTTATTGAGAAAGTGACCAAAGAGGTGGATGGGGGTAAGGCGTTGATGTAGTATATATGGACTTTAGTAAGGCTTTTGATAAGGTGGCCCATGGAAGACTTCTACAGAAAATGCAGATGTGTGGAATAGAGGGTGATTTTGCTAATTGGATTAGGAATTGGCTGGCAGATAGAAGACAGAGGGTGGTGGTTGATGGGAGATATTCATCGTGGAGTTCGGTGACGAGTGGTGTTCCTCAGGGGTCTGTTTTGGGGCCCCTGCTGTTTGTAATTTTTATAAATGATCTGGATGAGGGTATTGAGGGATTGATCAGTAAATTTGCAGATGATACTAAAGTTGGTGGAGTGGTAGATAGTGAAGAGGGGTGTTTTAGTTTACAGAGTGACTTGGACAAATTGCAGAGCTGGGCCGAGAGGTGGCAAATGGAGTTTAATGTGGAAAAGTGTTAGGTAATGCACTTTGGCAGGAACAATAAATGTGTAGAGTATAGGGCTAATGGTAGGGCTCTTAATAGTGTTGAGGAACAGAAGGATCTTGGTGTATGTGTCAATAGATCCCTGAAAGTAGGCAGTCAAGTGGATAAAGTTGTTAAGAAGGCATGTGGAGTCTTAGCTTTTATTGGTAGGGGGATTGAATTTCGGAGCCGCAACGTCATGTTGCAACTGTACAAAACTCTAGTGCAGCCGCACTTGGAGTATTGTGTGCAGTTCTGGTCCCCACATTATAAGAAAGATGTGAAGGCATTGGAGAGGGTACAGAGGAGGTTTACCAGGATGTTGCCTGGTATTGAGGGCAGGTCCTATGAAGAGAGGTTGAAGGATTTGAGGTTGTTTTCGTTAGAAAGGAGGCGGCTAAGAGGGGATCTTATTGAAGCATATAAGATGATTAGAGGTTTAGATAGGTGGACAGTGATAGCCTTTTTCCTAGGATGGAGAAAGCTAGCACGAGGGGACACAGCTTTAAATTAAGGGTATGAGTTATAGGACGGATATCAGAGGTAGGTTCTTTACTCAAAGAGTGATTAGGGAGTGGAATGCCCTGCCGGCAGCTGTTGTAGATGCGCCAAGTTTGGTGGCGTTTAAGAGGTTAATTGATAAGTATATGGAAGAGAAGGGAATGGTTTAGTTTGGAGGGGCATTGCTTTTTATTTTGGTCGGCACAACATCGAAGGCCGAAGGGCCTGTTCTGTGCTGTATTGTTCTATGTTCTATGTTCTATTTATACAGGCCTGCATTTAATTTTAGCTCCTCATTTTCACACCTAGAATTCAGAAAGGTCAATATCATCAACACACGGAGGATCACTCTACCAGTTACCATCACACACAGATGCTTCATGTTTTAGGTTACCTCATTTTGAAGCTCTTGCAAAGTCAAAACTCCTCTTTAGAAAACAGGCAACATTGATCCAAACTTTCAACCAGATAAAAATTCTTAATTGATTAAACTTCCCTTTCACAAAGAAATGATTTTTCTTGTATCAATTTCCGTCGAGGTTGGGAACTAATCTAATTTTGAAGTCTTAACTGTACTGCTGTGGCATTGTACTGTTGTCAAAATATTCGGATTTGCAAGGTCTGAAAAAGGGAATTTAATCTTCTCTGCCCAAAGCTATGTAAGGCTGGAATCACTTCTCTCGTTTTGTAGTAGTGCAGCCCAATAACAATACTAATTTGCTTTAGTTCAGTGTTTTATTCAAACAGGCTGCAGCATTTCCCGATTTATCGAATCATAGGCTGTCACTCACTGACCTCAGATGGATGCATTCAAAACTGACCCAGGATTGTTTGACTTCCTTGTGTACAGCCTTTCCCTTCTCTCCTTTATCCACACTGTGCAGAACACTCATAATTCACATCAGAGGGAATGCATGCAACTTCCTTTAAATATTCCACAGGGCATTGGGCTTGGTTAATCATTCTCATACACAAAATGCTTGTGTTTCATTGACATCTTTCTCCTGGTGTGGCACACGATGGCACAGTGGTTAGTATTGCTGCCTCACAACGTCAGAGACCCAGATTCAATTACCAACTTGGATCACTGCCTGTGTGAAGTTTGCACTTTCTCCCAGTGTCTTTGTGGGTTTCCCTGGTTTCCTCCTTGTCCATGCTGCCCATTTTTTAAAACCTGTAAGCTCGGTCACCAGTGGAGTGCCCCAGGGATCTGTTCTAGGACCCTTGCTGTTTGTCATTTTCATAAATGACCTGGATGAGGAAGTGGAGGGATGGGTGAGTAAGTTCGCCGATGACACGAAGGTCGGTGGTGTTGTGGATGGTCTGGAGGGATGTCAGAAGGTGCAGCATGACATCGACAGGATGCAAGACTGGGCGGAGAAGTGGCAGGTGGACTTCAATGCGGATAAATGTGTTGTGGTCCATTTTGGCAGATCCAACGGGATGAATGAGTACACTATCAAAGGTAGGAGTCTTAGCTGTGTGGAAGAGCAGAGGATCTTGGGGTCCGGGTCCATAAGACTCTCAAATCGGCCTCCCAGGTGGAGGATGTGGTTAAGAAAGCTTACGGTGTACTGGCCTTCATTCATCGAGGGATTGAGTTCAGGAGTCAGGAGGTAATGCTGCATCTTTATAGGACCCTTGTCAGACCACACTTGGAGTATTGTGCGCAGTTCTGGTCGCCTCACTATAGGAAGGACGTGGAAGCTATTGAAAGGGTGCAGAGGAGATTTACAAGGATGTTGCCTGGCTTGGGAGGCATGCCTTATGAAGACAGGTTGAGGGAGCTGGGACTGTTCTCCCTGGAGGGACGAAGGTTGAGAGGCGACCTGATAGAGATTTACAAGATGTTGAGAGGAATAGATAGGGTGGACTCTCAGAGACTATTTCCCAGGGCGGAAATGGTCGCGACGAGAGGGCACAGATTTAAGGTGCAGGGAAGCAAGTACAGAGGGGATGCTAGGGGAAAGTTTTTTCACTCAGAGGGTGGTGAGTGAATGGAATCGGCTGCCGTCGGTGGTGGTCGAGGCGAACTCGCTGGGGTCTTTTAAAAGACTTCTGGATGAGTATATGAGATCCAATGGGATTGGGTGTTATAGATAGGTCTATGGCTGGGTAGGTTTTGATGTGTTCGGCACAACTTGTGGGCCGAAGGGCCTGTTTGTGCTGTAGTGTTCTATGTTCTATGTTCTGATCCCAGCTGCCCGCATTTAGCCCATATCCCTCAATAGCCATCTTATCCATATAACTGCTTTTTAAAGTCAAAATTGTACCTGCCTCTACTACTATCTGTGGCAGCTTGTTTCAGACACTCACCATCCTCTGTGTGGAAAGAATTGCCCCTCTGGACCCTTTTGTAGCTCTCCTCTCTCACCTTAAACCTATCTCCTCTAGTTATAAATTCCCTTAGCTTTGGGAAAAGATATTGATTATGTAGATGATCTATGCCCCTCATTATTTTATAGACCTCTATAAAATTTCCCCTCAGCCTCTTACGCTCTAGAGAAAAAGTCCCAGTCTATCAGCTCTCCTAATACCTCAAACCATCAAATTCCGGTAGCATGCTAATAAATTTTTGCTACACTCTTTCTGGTTTAATAATATCCTTTCTTTAATAAGGGTGACTAGAACTATACACAGTATTCCCAAGTATGACCTTACCAATATCTTGTACAACTTCAACAAGACATCCCAACTCCTGTATTCAATGTTCTGACCAATGAAAGCAAGCATGCTGAATGTTTTCTCCACCACTTTGTCCACCTGTGACTTCACTTTCAAGGAGCTATGAATCTGTAACCCTGGATCTCTTTGTTCTATAACTGTCCCCAATGCCCTACCACTAACTGAGTAAGTCCTGTTACTAGACTAGGAGAATTTCACAATAACGTCATTGCAATGTTAATGTAAGCCTTACTTGTGACTGATAAATAAACGTCAAAGTTAAAACTCTCCTTGAACATTCACCAGTGACATGGATCACTGAAAATTGAATGAAATCATTCACTTCAGTGCTGGAAGAACTTGCATTTGCGTAGCCTCAGCTATCACTAAGTATTAACAGGCAAGGAAATACTTTTAAAGCATAAGTTGCATGTGTAACCTAAACAAATAATCCAACTCAAAAAATATTCACAAGAGGTTTCATAGATCAAACTGATCTTGTGTGTTTGTTTTCACATTGCATTCACTATCAACCTATCTAGCGAAGAGACAGATCCTTACTTCCATTTTCTGATGCACTGAGTTTATTTATTAGTATCACAAGTAGGCTTATGTTAACACTGCAATGAAGTTACTGTGAAAATCCCCTAATTGCCACACTCCTGTGTGTGTTTGGGTACATGAGGGAGAATTTTGCATGGCCAATGCACCTAACCAGATTTTCCGAGAAAATCAGTGCACCCGAAGAAATCCCAGGCAGACACACAGAAAATGTGCAAGCTCTGCACACAGTGGTGCAGTGGTTAGCACTGCTGCCTCACAGCACCAGGGGCCCAGATTCGATTCTTGGCTTATATCATTGTCTGTGTGGAGTCTGCATGTTTTCCCTGCGTCTGTGTGGCTTTCCAGCAGGAGATCTGGTAGGTTCCCACAGTCTGAGAAATGTGCTGGTTAGTTGTATTGACCTGAACAAGCGCCGGAATGTGGCAACTGGGAGAATTTCACAGTAACTTCATTGCAGTGTTAATTTAAGCCTTACTTGTGACCAATAAATAAATACCAGTGACCTAAGCCAGGAATTGAATCCAGGTCCCTGGCGCTGTGAGGTAGAAGTGCTCACCATTGTAACACTTACTAACCTCTGCAATTATTGTCAGCAGTTTGACAATGGCCAGTGGAAAATAATGGGGCTGTGAGGTCCACTTCAAAAGAACTTTTCAGGACAAGGCAAAGCTCATAAGTTGATTTCTTCAACCAAGTACAGTGTGCTTGAGCATGCTATAAAGACAACTCAAATCCCTGCTGGGATTATAAACTGCTGCTGAACTCAGAAATTGTTTCAGTTAGCTTTAGAGGTTGTTTTTTTTAAAAGACATCACCCTCAATTTAAAGTTCCAAGCATAAAATCAAATTTTAGATTTGTTCCAGGGAAGGTTAGTTTTCGCAATGTCTTCAGGATATAAGATGAGTGGACAAGGATTAATTGAATGCTGCATCTTTAAATTACCATTAGAGCTACCTCATTACAGACACCAATTTGAAGAAGATGAATAGATCTTTTCAGAGGGCAGTTTAGAGTCAACCGCATTGCTGTGGCTCTGGAGTCTCATGTAGGCCAGACCAAATAAGAATAGCAGATTTCCTTCTTTAAAGGACATTAATGAACCAGATTGGTTTTTCTGACAATGGTTTCATGGTCATCAGTAGATTCTTAAATCTAGATTTTCTTTTCAATTGAATTCAAATTCTGCCGTCTACCATGGTGGGATTTGAACCCAGTTCCCCAGAACATTAGCTGAGTTTCTGGATTAATAGTTTAACAATAATACCATGAGGCCATCGCTTCCCCATGTTGCCACCAAATGCTTGTGTTTCCAACATCGCCCAGTTCATGCCAATGAATAAAAGAGTCCAAATTTCTGTCCTTCTTGGGCATCCTAAACATAAGCTCTGTAAATGTAATCCTATAACAGCTGGGATACCAGAAAAGAAAAGTATGAGAAGAGGTTGGTTATGAATATTCAAATTTATCAATGACTGGAGGTTGTTGCTGAAGATTCAAGAGTGTGGGTCAGTAATAAACCTTCTGTCACTATATAGGGGCATTGTCGTAAGTTATGGGATAGGCCATTTAGGACTAAGGTGAAGAGAAAAGTCTTCACTCAGAGAGTGGTGACCCTGTGGAATTCTTTACCACAGAAGGCTATAGAGGTCAAATCACTGCATATACTTAAGAAAGAAAAAAGTAGTTTTCTAGACTCTAAGAACACCAAGGGGAGAACCTGGGAGTATGAAGTTCATAGAATCCCTATAGTGTAGAAGGAGGTCATTTGGCCCATTGGCCCTGCGCTGACAACAACCACATTCGGATCCCATATATTTAACCTGTTAATCCCCCTGACAGTAGAGGGCAATTTAGCATAACCAATCAACCTAACCTGCACACCTTTGGAAACCGGAGCACCCGGAAAAAACCCACACAGATACAAGGAGAATGTGCAAACTCCACACAGAGACAAGAGGCCAGATTTGATCCCAGATCCTTGGTGCTGTGAGGCAACAGTGCTAACCACTGTGCCATCATGTCACCCATGTTGAGACAGAGGATCAGCTATGGTTATATTGCACAACGGAGCAGGTTCGAAGGGCTGAATTGCCTACTCCTGCTTCTATTTTCCATGTCTCTCTATATTCTTTTTTCCACATTTTTAATGCTGAGAAAATAATGCGCTGATTCTCAAGTTGCCTTGGTCACAACTCAATTGGATTCAATTTATTTCAACAGCACTCGGCGAGGGTAGCTCAATTTAGTTGGTAGAGATTGAACAATACCTGGATAGCAGTTTCCTTCTGGTTTAAATACAACATTATCCCCAAGATCAACCAATAATACAAAGTATTATTAGAATTTCAAAAGGTCAGTGTGTATGTGTATTTCTGAACAAAAATCCCACAGCTTTAGTTCTGCTACGAAGGGTCAGATAGATAGCCTTTTTAACCACATTTTAAAGCATTTCTTTTTGTTAGGAAGACTCTGTCTGAGTGCAATAATCACAAATAGAAACCCCATTTAACAGGCTGGAAATTGGAGGAAGAAGTTTTCTTTTAGTGTCACGAGTAGACTTACATTAATGAAGTTATTGCGAAAATAATCTAGTCGCCACACTGTTCATGTACACTGAGGGAGAATTTAGTGTGGCCAATGAACCTAACCAAGGTGTCTTTTAGAGTGTGGAAGAAAACCGGAACACCAGAGGAAACCCATGCAGACACGGAGAGAATGCGCAGACTTTGCACAAATAGGGAGCCAAGCAGGGAATGGAACACAGGTCACTAGTGCTGTGAAGCAGCAGTGCTAACCACTGTGCCACCGTGCCACCTAAAAGTACCCAAAATGACAGCTTACACATGCACTGAAGAGAAAATGTTTCATTTTCTGCATCTCTTGCTGTTGCTGCTGAGATGTAGAAGGCTATGACACAGAGGAAAGAGCTGTTATATTGTTCTGTTCAAAGATAAAACTCGAGAATTTTCTGTTTTATTGGGTCGACCTGAAGTGTCACAGCTCAGTTTACGTTCCAACATGCAGAATTCATTCGGAGTCCCAATTATTTTATCAGACCACAATCCTGATACAGGCAGAGCGGAAAATAGAGGTGACAAATTAGTTTATGTTCCATCGTGGCTGAAATTGCCAAAGATGTGAAAATCGATACAGAAAGTAAAAACGCACTAAAAATAACTCTTATTTTCTTTAAACTGATTTGCAGGTAACAATTGTCTTGCAAAAGCAATCTGTATTCACTTAATTGAGCTAGCCAATCTGTAAAAATTAGCTTAAATAAATTTTGTGCGTTATAGATTATCAAACCAATTGCTTGGTCTGAAAAGCATGCCAGGGAAGCTGGCCATTATGTGTTAATGACATCAAAAATGTATTTGTGAAAGCTTCCTTTGGTTAGTGTTTTGTGCAAACATGTTCCTCTTGAGTGGCTATTGCAATTCCTCCCTCATGGTTTTAAAGGTAGATATTTCCTAATGACCTCTAAAAATCAGATTGCAACACTTGAAGGCATTAATAGCACTCATGAAAGCACTTCTTTACGGCACAGTAATGCATTTTATGTTGGAGCTGAAGTGAGGCTGTAGATCATGCTATCCAAAGAGTCTACCAAAGTTACATTTATAGATAACATGAAATTCATTTTGTCATTAAAGCTAATGTACGGATGTTATTGGAGTATAGGAGATGAGGGATCCTCCCCCGTGTCCTTTCATTTGTTGATGATTTGAGCTCCTATGAATCACTACGGTCATTTTTGTTGAAGCGTCTTGCCTGTACAATCAGATGTGAAAAATGGCGCTTCACGGTACAACAAAATTTTACAAGCTACAGAAAGTTATGATCAGACTGTACTGTTCTACGAACAGATTTCACATCGAACAGCGTCCAGTTTGGTGACGGATAAACGGGAAGAAACTTCGGAAAGGATTCAACGAGGAGCGAGATGGCTAATCTATATTGGCAAAGGTATGAGTGAAGAGGAAAGGCTGGAGAAACTTGGGGTTGACTTTAGCCATGGGCCACATTTGCCCGGTAGCGGGGCTGGCTTTACCGTCCTGGTTGGTTATCTCCATTTGAATGAAGTCCTGGCAATGCCAGCTCAGTCAGAGGCTGGCATCTCTGGAGACTTCCTAGGGCCACTGAGAGAGGGGTGACTTGCTGAGGCAGCTTAGAGGCCTGTAGGGTCCCCAGTAAGTTTAAAAAAAATAAAAATAAGAGAAGTCAGGATTTAGAACAGGTGAGGTAGGGGTTGCGGGTGTTGATTTGATTTGATTTATTATTGGCACATGCATTGGGATAGAATAAAAAGTATTGTTTCTTGCGTGTTATATCGACAAAGCATACAATTCATAGATACATAGAGCTTCGCAGTCTCTTGGTGAAGCATGGTATTCCTAACTGATGGTCTATCCATTCAGTGGGGGAAGAGGGAGAGAGTTCTCTTCACGCATGGTGAAATGTTAGGGTCCAGGAATGTTCTCCTTGTGTAAGGTCTTTCATGGGTTATATCGGCTTCCTGGGTCTGTTGATAGCAGCTAGTCCCATTTCTGGGAAAAGTCTCTCATGGCAGAGCCACTATTCTGACCCAGCTTCCTGTTATTTTCTACCACATAGGCCACCATCCTGTAACAAGGGATTACAGGTCTGCCCGGGGCTTTTAATTTGGTAAGGAGCTGTCAGAGAGGTATTCAGGTAAGGATTATTAGATAACAAAGGGAATGGAAAACATAAGGGAAAACAATGGAAAACATAGAGATGGCATGGTGGCACAGTGGCTAGTACTGCTGTCTCATATTTAGTTCCTAGTTTGGATTGCTACCAGGTACAACAAACATTACAATCAGGCAGCCTTGATGCAGTCTTGGGAGTGGCCAAGTCAGCCATTGGTGAACTCCATATCAATTCCATACCATTCTTGGACACAACATTCCTACTTATAGTGGACACACGCTCAAAATGGCTAGACATCTGCAAAATGAAGTCCACAACTTATTTTGCAACAGTGGAAAAGTTAAAGTAAACCTTCACCACCCATGGTTTACTGGAGACTTTGGTTTTGGACAATGGGACAGCATTTACCAGAGAGGAGTTAGCTCCCAGTTCTTGTAGAGGGCTGGAAAGGCTGATATCATATCAAGTCAAATTCCAAGTTAAATTACTGAAGAAGCATTGAGATCACTTGAGATGAAGGGAGTCACATAGAGAGCCTGTGGGGCAGTCTGCTCCGAATACACTCACCAGTGATGCTTTTGTGATTGAAAGTAGGAGGAAACAAGTCGACCTGAAGAAGGGTTGAATACTGTTCCTGTAGGAACTGGAGAAGGATCTGCACTGATACACGTTACAAGCTGGAAGTCCAATTTCTGAATGTCCAATTGAATACTGGCACCCCCTGTCACTGGTTGAAGACAATACACATCTCTTTAACCTGTGCTTAATCCTCCCTCCATTCACATTGCCTGTACCTTTAAGACTTGATTATCTGTAAAGACTCGCATTCCAATCATTATTTTGTAAATTGAGTTTGTGTCTTTATATGCCCTGCTTGTGAATAGAACTCCCATTTACCTGACGAAGGAGCAGTGCTCTGAAAGCTAGTAGCTTTTGCTACCAAATAAGCCTGTTGGACTTTAACCTGGTGTTGTGAGATTTCTTACTGTGTTTATGCCCTGTCACTCCCAGAGGGAGAGGAACTCCCTGACAGACTGACTTTATAATGTATTGTGTTAAAGAATTAATTTATGATGTTGTGTATTAAATATTTTAACTTTTGATGGCATGTGTTAATGAGGGACTTAAAGAGGGAGATTGTCGAGGCGAGCTCCATTAAGGGGCAAAATTTCAGAGGGTCATATAATTCATTTAGCCAATCAGGCCAAAGCACCCAAATCCAAGCAGGCAGTCTGGAGTCTGGATTTGAAGAAAAGGTAGCATCTTTCTCGCTCTCTAATATATAGTCATTCCCGATAATAAATATTTCTTCAGTTTACAGTGATTGCCAGTATTTCCTAGATACTTCACTCTCTCTCTATTGTAGCCATAATGTGGAGATGCCGGTGTTGAACTGGGGCAGGCACAATAAGAAGTCTCACAACACCAAGTTCAAGTCCAATAGGTTTATTTGGAATTATGAGCTTTCGGGGCATTGCTGTTTCTCACCTGAGAACAGTCCCACTCCCACCTAACCCCCCCCGCCTCCCCACCCCTGAGAAATAGTAGCACTCGAAAAGCTCATGATTCCAAATAAATCTGTTGGACTTGAACCTGGTGTTGTGAGACTCCTTACTCTCTTTATTGCGGATGTCAATTATGGCTCTGAGAGATATTAATCCAGATAGGCCAGGAACCTTCAACATTTCCCTGTCATGTTTATTGTGGAATTTCTGCTGCTTGCTTGAAGGATTACTCAGGAGCTGGTGAAAGAGCTCTCAGAGCAGCAGGGGGTGAGTCAGTATGTCTCGCTGAATAAACAAGGAAACATAAAGAGGCGGCGTTGTGGACTGCCGGGCAAAGATTCTCATCCCTCCAGCAAGCTGGAGAGTGCCGCACAACTGCTCCCGTACTCTGGCAATTCTTGTTTCTCGACTGAGCTAAATAATAACATAATCTTCTAATGGTCCTGCTGAATGACTGTCGGATATTAGCCATGTCAGGCTCCATTTAGTCCTGTTAAAGTTCCACGCAGATTTATAATCTACGACCAGCTCAGCTGTGAAATACTCCTTCTTTTTCCTTTCATGCTGGTTGCACACAGGCCAATAATGGGAGATGACAGTGGCTTCAGCGTTTCTCTGTGATTTCAGCAATACAAAGGTTATCGTGTCCTTTTTGTTTGGATGAGGGTTGTGATTGCCTTTGATTAGGTTATGTGCAGTTCAGTTCATATCAAAAGACAATCAAGGCCAATGAAAAGCTGGATAACTGATAATCACATCCAAGATAACTCCTTGTGTCAGCATTGAATGTGGAATTTATTGTGCAAGAACGAAAGACCAGCAAACTAAAAGACTCTAAACAGAAATGAAGTGAGTTTTTTGGGGGCCATGACAATATATATCACTTTAATCGTATTCCCTCCCACTTTAATCATTAATCTATATAAATGTTTGAACTTATTTTTGCCACGGAAGCTTTTTTTTACAGTCACTTAAGTGATTGTGTGAGGAAGTAACCTTTAGCTGTTGTACTGAGGTTCAACAGTGGTTCTTACGATTGTTAACAAGGAAGAGATTAGCTGAAGAAGAGTCTTGTGGACTCAAAACAGTAAAACGGATTCTCTGACGCCACTTGTAGCTAGGATTTTCCAGTCCCACTGCAGTGAATGGGGATTTGGCTGAGTGCCAAATTGTCCACTCTCGCTGGTAGGGCATGAATGTCTGGAGAATTGTGACCATTAACCCTGGTTCTTTCTCCACAGATGCTGCCAGCCCTGCTGAGCCCATCCAGCATTTTGTTTTTATTGAAGGGATTATCTAAGTCACTTGGCAAAATACTAAAATCACTTTCATTTCTTTGTTTTGTTTTCTTAGCATGATTTAACCAAACTTACCTTGTGGTCTCAATGAAGGCTTGTTGTTCTATTTTTTAAATTAATTCTCGGGATATGGGTGTTGCTGACTGATGAGCATTTATTGCCCATCCCTAGTTGCCCTTGAGAAGGTGATGGTGAGCTGCTTTCCTGAATCACTGCAATCCGCGTGCCGTGGGTTGACCCAAAATGTCTTTCAGGAAGGAATTCCAGGATTTTAACCCAGCGAGTGTGAAGAATGGCAATATATTTCCAAGTCAGGATGGTGAGTGGCTTGGAGGTGTTGTGGGTAACATTGATCCCATGTATCTGACATGTTCCTATGCATTTGATATCATCTTTCCAGCATACCATGCTGCCTGTGCTGTTTGAATCTGCATTGACAGCAAGCTGGTTTTGCGTGGAACTAGCATGAATTTCACTCCTCAGCCTGAGCATCCACTGACACACTGAAACACTGGGCGGCATTCTCCTGTGTTACAGTGGAAGCAGAGATGACCAGACAGTGTGTAACAATTGAGTTTTGCTAAGGCTGTCATAGAACTAACCATCGCACTAACCACCGCTTCCAATGCTGGGAGAGACGGGCTCCAAGCTCTGTGTGCAGCCCTGTCTGCGATGCTGTGCCACATTGGAGTCAGTCTCCTCAATGCTCCTTGACAACGATAGGAGATTATCTGGCATCACTGCTAATGCATCAAATATCAGTGTCTTCACATTCATCGGGGGTTCTCCTGTGTGCTGCCTCAGCGATATCTTCAGCTGAGTCCCTCATTGCAGGACTTTGCTGTCTCTTTGTCCTCTAATGAGCTGACACTCACACTCTGCTTTGCCCTGTGCAAATGCTAAATACCGCAGATGCCGCAAACCTGAAATAAAAACAATACACATCAAATCTTGCAGCATCTGTGCAGAAAGAAACGAAGGTAATGTTTCTCGGTCTGTGACGACATTTTCTATTCTATTTATGCTTGTCCCCCATTGTTGCTTGGTGAAGATTACTCATGGTGCTGGCTTTATACCAACCTCTAAGGTAAGCATTGTGCTAAATTTATCACTGCAGGGGGAAGGCATGGTTTCTCTCCATCTTCCTTTTGCTCTCTGTCTTCTACCCTGGCCGCACAGGGCAGGAGTTCTTGTCAATTTGATAGCAGAAGTAGGGGGATGGAGTTTTGGTGATGGATGAGCAATTAAGAGAAAAGCATGAGCCCTCTGCTTACTGTAGCTAGGCCACCGTGGCCAGATGGTGGGATAAGGGACAGGGGGAGCTGGGAAAGGGCGTAAGGCAGTAGGTTACTGCAATTCTGATTATCTTGCTACTGCTGGGTGTGATGGGCCATCGATGTGTGATAACTTTCATGATTTGCACAGGGAATCACTAATTGACCCCCCAGTTAGACTTGCTGAATATGAGCTCCTTGGAGATTGGTAATTAGCCAACCAGATAGAGTTTGTATATCAAGTCCTGTATAAAGCAAGACCCTGAAAGGACCCATTAACCTTTTAGTCCCAGATGGAACCGATTGTTTTCACCACAAGCTTGTGTTTATAGTTTATACTCATTTTGTGCAATAAAATCATGGTTCTATCACAGCCAACACTTGGAGTTATTACGTACAGATCTTGAAGAACCATCTCCTCCTTCCACTCAGCTGCTGCTCTGTACCAGTCCTCTGCTGCTTTCTCCTGCTATGAGCACCTTATCCTGCAACAGAGAGGAAAGAATGTCAATGAATGTGCAGCACCGTGTTTGGGTGATAAGCTGCCATACTGAATACCTGGAGGTATGTGGATACAGCAAGAGGTGATACTGAGGTTGGCAATGATTGGAATGTGTGTTGCAATAATGCCTCCTAGGTGAGTTGGTTGTGCTGCTGGGTGAGTGATGGGGGCAATGGTGCGACAATAAGGGGAGGTGATGGCTTAATGGTATTAGCGATAGACTATTAATCTAAAAACTCAGCTAATGTCCTGAAAACCAACTTTCAAATCCTGCAGATGGTGGAATTTAAATTCAATTTTTAAAAAAATCTGGAATTAAGATTCTACCGATAACCATGAAACTATTGTCAATTGTTGGAAAAACCCATTTGGTTCACTGATGTTCTCTAGGGAAGGAAATCTGCCATCCGTACCTGGTCTGACCTACATGTGACTCCAGAACCACAGCGATGTGGTTGATTCTCAGCTGCCCTCCAAGGGCAACTAAGGTTGGGCAATAAATGGTGATCAACCGGTGACACCCCATGTCCCACAATGAATAAATAAAGGTGCATTCAGGAGGCTGAGAGCCTGGTGATCTATTGAGTGTGAGATATGTGAAGATATATTAACATACCTTGGCCAACACGTGAGGCCATTAAACCTTAACTGGCACTGTTGTTTGGCACTCGGGGCCAGACTCCAGGCTTGTCCTCCTTGGTCACATGCTCCTATTTCCTTCAAAGAATTTGCATGGTGGGTCTCCTGGCCCCTGGCAGAAACATGGTCTTTCTCCCCCTCTCTCACTCACTCTGTTGTCCACCTTCACCATCCAGCTGGGCGGCACAGTAGCACAGTAGTTCGGACTGCTGTCTCAAAGCGCCAGGGACCCAAGTTCAATTCTGGTTTTGATCACTATCTGTGTGGAGTTTGCACATTCTCCCTTCAGGGCTTCCTTCAGGTGCTGCAGTTTCCTCCCACAGTCAAAAAGGTGTGTGGGTTAGGTGGATTGGCCTTGCTAAATTGACCTTAGAATCAAGGAGATTAATAGGTAAATGTGTGATGTTATGGGAATGGGGCCTTGGTGAGATTGTCGTCAGTACAGACTCGATATCTGTACTGTAGTGGTTCTATGATTATTAAGACCTCCAGTGCTGCATTGGTAATCTGGGAGCCCTCACTTTTGTTGGTATTCCATTTTCCTTCTGCAGATTTGCAGTAGTGTAATTCACATCATTCTGGGTTTGCAGTTACATAAGACATAGGATCATGAGACATAGGAGCCACTTGGCCCATCATTCAATCAAGGCTGCAATTTTTCTCAACCCATTCTTCTACCTTTTTCCCCATAACCCCGATCCCCTTATTGATCAACAACCTATCTATCTTTATCCTAAAGCCACTGGCTTCCAGAGTCTTCTGCGGTAAAGAGTTCCACAGATTCACCACACTCTGGCTGGAGAAAATCCTCCTCATCTTGTTTTAAAGGATTGTCCCTTTTGTCTGAGATTGTGACCTCTGATTCTAGTTTTTCCTGCTATGGAAACATCCTCTCTATGTTCACTCTATCTGTACCTTTCAGTATCCTATAAGTTTCAATAAGATCCACCCTCATCCTTCTAAACTCTAACGAGTACTGACCCAGGGTCCTCAGCCGTTCCTCATACAACAAGTTCTTTATTTCGAGGATCATTTTTGTAAACCTCCTCTGCTCCCTTTCCAAACTCAGCACATCCTTCCTTAGATACGGTGCCCAAAACTGTTCATAATATTCCAAATGGGGTCTGACCAGAGCTTTAATACAGCCTCAGAAGTACATCCTTGCTCTTGTATTCTCATCCTCATGACATGAATGTTGACATTGCATTTGCTCTCCTAAATATCAACTGAAGCTGCACGTTAACCTTGAAAGACTCCCAAGTCCCTTTGTGTTTCTGATTTCCTAATCATTTCCTCATCAGAAAATAGTCTTTGCCTCCATTTCTCCTTCCAAAGTGCATAACTTCACACTATTGTGTTCCATCTGACACCTTTTTGCCCACTCTCCTGGCCTGTCTAAGTCCATCTGCAGCCCCCACCAGTCACCGGCTGCCATCTTGAAAAATACTCCCTTATCCTCACTCTTGGCCTTCTGCCAGTCTGTCAATCCTCTATCCATGCCAAGATCTTCCCCTTAACACCGTGGGCACTTAACATACTCAACATTCTCCTATGTGGCATCTTGACAAAGGTCTTCTGGAAATCTAAATAAATCAAATCCAATGGTTCTGCTTTATCTAACATGTAGGCCAGATCAGGTAAGGGCAGCAGATTTCCTTCTCTAAAGGACATCAGTGAACCAATCAATGACAGCTTCATAAGCACTGTTAACTTTCTATTCTACATTTATTAAATTCAACCAGCTACCATGGTGGGATTTGTACCCATGATCTCTGAACATTAGCTTCGGCTTCTGGGGTTACTTACTCAGTGACGTCACCACGACATCATCATCATCTCTCCCTATGTATGAGGAGAGATTAAGTTGGTTAGGATTGTATTCACAGGAAGTTAGAAGAAAGAGAGGGGATCTCATAGATATTTATAACATTCTGACATGTTAGATTCAAAAAAATGTTCCTAATGGTGGGCGGGTCCAGAACTAGGGGTCAGAGTTTAAGGATAAGGAGTAAACCTTTTAGAACTGAGGTGAGGAGAAAATTTCTTCACCCAGGGGATGGTGAATGTGTGGAATTCATTACCATAGAATGAGGTTGAGGCCAAAACATTGAGTGATTTCAAGAAGAAATTAGATATAACTCTTTGGGCTAAAGGGATTTGATTTGTTTTAATTTGATTTATTATTGTCACGTGTCTTAACATACAGTGAGAAATATTGTTTCTTGTGCACTATACAGATAAAACATACCATTCATAGAAAAGGAAACAAGACAGTGCAGAATATAATGTTACAGTCACAGCTAGGGTGTAGAGAAAGATCAACTTAATGTAAGGTAAGTCCATTCAAAAGTCTGACAGCAGCAGGAAAGAAACTGTTCTTGAATCGGTTGGTTATGTAGCCTCAGGCTTTTGTATCTTTTACCCGAAGGAAGAAGATGGAAGAAAGAATGTTTAGGGTATGTGGGGCCCTTACTTATGCTGGTTGATTTGCCAAGGCAGTGGGAAATGTAGACAGAATCAATGGATGTGAGGCTAATTTGTGCTGGATTGAGCAAGGGATATGGAAGGAAGGGAGATCAGAATACTGGAGGACGAATTGGAGTCCTACCAGCACAGAAGAAGCAACAAGTTGCTTTCTCAGGTAAGGGGGAGAAAGAGAGAGAGAGAAGATGCCTCAAGATGGAGGCATCCTGCTTTCCAACCTTTAAAATGTTTACTTTCATAGAAGACTAAAGAAATTTGGCATGTTAACTATGACTCTCACCAAGTTTTACAGATACACTAGAGAAAGCATTCTTTCTGATTGTATCACAGCTTGCTATGCCTCCTGCTCTGCCTCCAAGCCTTAGAAAAAAATAATCGGAATTTATAGATTGCTCATTCTGGGTAAGCTATTGGGATCTATATAGACACTTAAAGAAATTGACAAGAGTGCGAATGAGAGCTAACTCAAATTTTAATGGTAAATCATGTCTAATGAACTGAGTTAAATTTTTTGAGGAAGTTTCTGAATTTTTACACAGGGATTATTGGTCTTGGAAGGAGTGCAATATAATCTACTCGAGAACAGTTTCTTCCCAGCTGCCGTTAGAATTTTCAATGGACGTACCTCACACTAAGTTGATCTTTCTCTACACCCTAGCTATGACTGTAACACTACTTTCTGCACCCTCTCCTTTCCTTCTCTATGAACAGTATGCTTTGTCTGTTTAGCACACAAGAAACAATACTTTTCACTGTATATACCAATACATGTGACAATAATAAATCAAATCATTTCATTTTAATATGACCAGGGCAGCCAAGTTTAAGTAATGAGGAGAGATCATAAAAACTAGCATTCTGAAACCAAATTGGCTAATATCTCATCTCTGAAAGGAGACTAACTAGTTGCTCATTTTATTTGCTGTTAGTGATCATTTATTTGTCCATACAACTACAGAGGCTTGCATTCCATCCCATGTGATGTCCCCTGGGCTCCCTCTTGGACATGTTAAGGCACTTTGGATGTACAAATCCTTTTTCTTTCTTGAGCCTCTGTCTCCGGGGAGAAGAACCAATCCATAAAATCCTTAACGCGGTTAAATAGCTACCCAATCCTTTCATGTTCAGAGATGTGTCTACACAGATGGATTATGTTTTGGAATTGTTAACACATGCTGCGTAATGAAAGGAACATCAGTGTGTGTGAGGTGAGTGAGATAAAAAAGACAAAAAGCTTTCTTGAGAGAAATATTTTAAAAATCTGTCAACTTAAAGTGAAAAGCAGATCTAAGATTGATGAAAGCTGCAAGTTTCCTCAACAATTCTTCAAACAATGTTAGAACTCAATTTATAAAGTATAAAAAATGTTACTTGATGTTATGTGCATATGATTCTTTCCTCTCATTGAACTAAGTTTGTCTTTTATATAATAGAAGCTATCTGTATGCCAGTTTAAATTACAAGATTTGCCCAAAGATTGTGCCCAGTTCACTGTTGGGTAACAAGCTACAACAGTATCAATGGTACCTGTGTTGGCATTTGTAATCTGTAATATGCTGGTAAAAGTTATCAAAGACAATTGGTGCTGTAAGACATGAGTGGACGACCTGGCTCCAGTAATGTCTATATGAAATCCATGTGGTGGCTTCAGTAATGTCTGTATCAAATCCATGCTGGTGATACTCTCAGACTGCTGTGCTGTTTGAGCAGCCTAGTGGGCCGGAAGGCACCAGCGAAAGTCATTTTGTGGGTTTCCTGCTGAACGTCCCGACCTCCGCTCATTTTCCAGATGGAGATTTCCAGTGTAATCAGCTCTGCACTGGGAATCGGCCGAGTACAATGTGGAAATTGCGATGCAGGGGGCCGGCAGTCTGGAGGCTGGCAATGCGGGACTACTGCATATGCGCTGTCCTCTGCACTGACAGATTAGAGTATGTGGAGTGGCATTCTAAGCACTGGCCTCTTGGGCAGGAGTGAGCCATGCCCACAGATTTCCAGAGTGAATCACGCTGAGGCACTCTGTGATGCGTGGAGTGTTGGAGACTCATTCTGGAAACCGTATTTTAAAAAGGAGGGATTTACTTCCATTTTCCTGGGGACTTGGAATTTCTTTTGGGGAAAATCCATGTAGTGGCTCTCACAATGATTGTATCAAATCCATATAGTGACTACAGTTACGCCTGTACTAAATTTAAGTGCTGACTCTAGTAACTTTTCAACAATTATGTGCTTCATAATAGGAAACTGGGTGCATTTTACATATAAACAAACTTGTGGTTCCTAAATTATATTTCATTTGTGTTATAATTATATTATAATTGTTTTATGCGAAAGAAATGTAATTTTCCATAAGGTTATTTTTCTTCAATGTGATACTTCAGCTAAAATAATTCCTATTATTTATCCTTACTAGAGAGGAGATACTGGCACTGGGGGTAGTGCAGAGGAGATTCACTCGGTTGATTCCGGAGTTGAGAGGGTTGGCTTATGAGAAGAGACTGAGTAGATTGGGGCTATATTCATTGGAATTCAGAAAAATGAGGACAGATCTTATCGAAACATATAAGATTATGAAGGGAATAGATAAGATAGATCAAGGTGAGTGAAAGTAGAACTAGGGGGCAGTGCTTCAAAATAAGGGGAAGCAGATTTGAGTTGAGGAGGAACTTCTTCGCACAGAAGGTCGTGAATCTGTGGAATTCCCTGTCCAGAAAAGCAGCTGAGACTACCTCACTGAATGTTTTTAAGGCAAGGTAGGTAAATGTTTGAACAGTAAAGGAATTAAGGGTTATGGTGAGCAGGCAGATAAGTGGAACTGACTCCACAAAAAGATCAACTATGATCTTATTAATTGGCAGAGCAGGCTCGAGGGGCCAGATGGCCTACTCCTGATCCTCGTTCTTACGATTCAAAAATAATTCAATGATGTGCACACTGCAAACCAGATGGAATTTGTGAAGAATAAAATTGTATGATGCTGAACAGCTATTGATTGCAATAATAGGCTTGTTTTGTGGAGAGGGTTTGCAGTCTCTCATTGCCATGATTGACATACATTGATATACTCCCCTATGTTGTCATTTATCCTCATGTTGGTGAATGAATTCATGCATCTAATCCCTACCTTAGCGTATTGGTAAAAATGTTACTTTAAATGTAACTTTGTACAAATGGATTGGCTTTGAATAAATTTAAAGCCAAATTGTCCCCAAACTTGGTTAACTGAACACACTGTTCTATTTTCCTGGTTGTGATAGTTTCCTATCTTCTGATAGTATAAGTGCAACCAGGGTAGTATGGTGGCACAATGGTTTGCACTGCTGCTGCACAGTGCCAGTGTCCTGGGCTCAATTTTAGCCTTGGATGACTGTCTATGTGGAATTTGTATGTTTGGCCCATGTCAGCATGGGTTTCCTCTGGTTGCCTCCCACAGATGTGCAGGCTACGTGAATTAGCCATGCTAAATTGCCCCTTAGTGTCCTAAAATGTATAGGTGAGGTGAATTAGCCATGGTAAATGAGGAAAGTTATAAGGATAAGGTGGGTCTGGGCCTGGATGAGATGCTGTTTCAAAGAGTCACTGCAAACTCTGATGGTCCTATTGGCCTTGTTTTGCACTGTAGAAATTCTGGGCGGGACTCTCCAGCTATGCCTACCCAAAAACATAGAACATAGAACAATACAGCACAAACAGGCCCTTCAGCCCACGAGTTGCGCCAATCACATCTGCCAATCCACAGACCTATCTATAACCCCCTATCCTATTTGTTTCCATATACTCATCCAGAAGTCTCTTAGAAGACCCCAGTGAGTTTGCCTCAACAACCTCCGATGGCAGTCGGTTCCATTCACTCACCACCCTCTGAGTGAAAAACCTACCCCTGACAACTCCTTCGTATTTGCTTCCCTGCACCTTAAATCTGTGTCCTCTCGTAGTGACCATTTCAGCTCGGGGAAATAGTCTCTGAAAGTCCACCCTATCTATCCCTCTCACCATTTTATAAACCTCTATCAGGTCGCCTCTCAACTTACGTCTCTCCAGTGAGAAGAGTCCCAGCTCCTTCAACCTATCTTCATAAGGCCTGCCTCCCAATCCAGGCAGCATCCTTGTAAATCTCCTCTGAACTCTCTCAATAGCATTTACATCCTTCCTATAATGAGGCGACCAGAACTGCACACAATACTCCAACTGGGGTCTGATAAGAGTCTTATAGAGCTGCATCATTACCTCCTGACTCCTGAACTCTATTCCTCGATTAATGAAGACCAGTACACCGTACGCCTTCTTGACCACTTCCTCCACCTGCGAGGCCGATTTAAGAGTCCTATGGACCTGGACCCCGAATTCCTTCTGCTCTACAACACAGCTAAGACTCCTACCCCTTATAATGTACTCTTTCATCCCATTATTCCTGCCAAAATGGACCACTACACATTTATCTGCGTTGAAGTCCATCTGCCACTTCTCCGCCCAGTCTTGCATCCTGTCTTTGTCCCAACTGGACATTCCTGCCCGACTTCACTGGATCTTTATGTGAATTGCCCCCCACCTGTTAGAATTCCAGTGGCAAACGGAATAGGAGAATTCCGGAGCCTATGCTTCTTTGGTTCTGTAAGCAGCACCACCCATCCCAGATGTCAAATACATTTCATCCTTTTAATATTCTACCACTTTGACTTTCCAATTGTGAATTTGCTCTCTTTCTGGAACATTCTGAAAAAGTTGTTTTCCAATAGCTTGCAAACTGAAGATTGGAAAGGAGGTTTAAAAAATGTTCAGATGTTGTACATTTGAAATGACTTGAATAAAGTAAAAAATATGCCATTTTAGTATTGTTTTGAAGATTAAAAATCATGGGCTAATTTTCCCAAGTGCCTGCATGGGAATAGTAACAGGTAGGGCAGAAAATTTGGCTGACCATTTAAAGATCCATAGACATTGAATGGGAATTTTCAACTTTGGGGCCTCACATGAGGCAGGAAAATCCTACCCCTCATCTCTACAAGTTTGGGGAGATAAGTCTTGTGGCACTGTGAGTAGTCCCCCTGTCTCTGATCTGTGGATGGCATGGTGGCACAGTGTGGTTAACACTGCCGCCTCACAGCACCAGGGACCTGGGTTCAATTCCAACTTGTCTGTGTGAAATCTGCATGTTCTCCCCATGTCTGTGTGGGTGCTCCAGTTTCATCCCATGGTCCATAAGACATGCAGATTAGGTTAATTGGCCATGCTAAATTGCCTCTTAGTGTCAGACGATTAGCAGGATAAATATACGGGATTATGGGAATAAGGCCTGGGTGGAATTGATGCCTGCACAGGGTCAATGGGCCAAATGGACCCCCTTCTGCTCTGTAAGGATTCTATGATTCTATTCTATAATTCTAGAAGCTCCAGATTCGGGTCCCACCTCAGGACTTGATGGCCAAGGAAGGTGCATTCATAAAGTGGCCAAGTGGGCTGATTTATCAACTTGCAAATCCTTCAAACTCATATCAATGGTAGGGGATAAAAAGTGGAGATGTTCCTGGTTAGCTAGCGGAGTCTCCACCATGACTATCTATAGCTCCAGTCTGCACATGGGTGTAAAAGTGCATGTTGCCACTGCAACTTAACCTCCATCAGTGATCTACAGTACACATTGGCATAGATGACAGTCTCATGGCACATGATCTCAGGGTGGGCAGATTGAACTAAAGTGCGGGAAGAGTGCGGGGATGGGGGGGTAGCAATTATATTAATCTTGAACCTCTGTGCCCAAATATCATATAATTCCTGAAAGAATTGCTCTTTCTTGCCCCATGTCGACAACATTCTTGACTGTGACCTCCTGATAGTTCAGAACTGTTTTTCTTGATTGAGATTCCTGTTTGTGCCTTTACCACAGAGGCCTTGTCCAATGATTTGAATGAGGAGATAAGTCTACATTCTTGAAACATATTGCAAGCGTTGGAAATTTGTCTTTTTCTGATCTTCTCATACAATTAACAATCAGTCAGAAAACTCCACAGTGCAGAGGGAGGCCATTCAATTTATCAAATCTGCACCAGTGACAATCCCACCCAGACCCCATCCCCATCACTCCAGGGATTTATTCTAATAATTCCTCTAATCTAAGCATTCTGGGACTCTAATGGTCAATTTAGCATGGCCAATCAATCTATCCTGCTCATCTTTGGAGTGTGGGAGTACCCAGAGGAAGCCCACGCAAATATAGAACATAGAACATAGAATATTACAGCGCAGTACAGGCCCTTCGGCCCTCGATGTTGCGCCGGCCAGTGGACCCTCTAACCTAAACTATTCCAATATCATCCATATGCCTATCCACCGAACATTTGAATGCCCCCAAAGTAGGTGAGTCCACAACTGCTGCAGGCAGGGCATTCCACGCCCTCACCACCCTCTGTGTAAAGAACCTGCCTCTGACATCCGTCCTATAACTACCACCTCTTAATTTAAAGTTATGTCCCCTCATGTTGGTCATCACCATCCGAGGAAAAAGGCTCTCACTATCCACCCTATCCAGTCCTTTGATCATCTTATACGCCTCAATTAGGTCACCGCGTAACCTTCTTCTCTCTAATGAAAATAAACTCAGGTCCCTCAGCCTTTCCTCATAAGGCCTTCCCACCATACCAGGCAACATCCTGGTAAACCTCCTCTGCACCCTTTCCAATGCTTCCACATCTTTCTTATAATGCGGCGACCAGAACTGTAATCAATACTCCAAGTGCGGCCGCACCAGAGTTTTGTACAGTTGTAACATAAGCTCACGGCTCCTAAATTCAATCCCTCTACCAATAAAAGCTAACACACCGTACGCCTTCTTAACAACTTTATCAACCTGGGTGCCAACTTTCAAAGAGCTATGTACTTGTACCCCAAGATCCCTCTGCTCGACAACGCTATTAAGGGTCCTTCCATTAACCCTATATTTCATATGCCTGTTATTCCTACCAAAGTGAATCACCTCACACTTATCCGTATTGAATTCCATTTGCCACCTCACGGCCCAGCTCTGCAACCTATCTATGTCCCTCTGCAAACTGTAACATCCATCCTCGCTATCTACAACTCCCCCCACTTTGGTATCGTCAGCAAATTTACTAATCCAACCCTCTACACCCTCATCTAGGTCATTTATAAAAATGACAAACAGCAGTGGTCCTAAAACAGATCCTTGAGGTACACCACTTGTAACTGCAGTCCAGGTTGAATATTTCCCATCAACCACCACCCTCTGTCTTCTATCAGCTAGCCAATTCCTAATCCAAACTGCTAAATCACCTTCAATCCCATGCATCTGCACTTTCTGCAGTAGCCTACCATGGGGAACCTTATCAAACGCTTTGCTAAAATCCATATACACTACATCAACTGCTTTACCCTTATCTACCTCTTTGGTCACCTCCTCAAAAAACTCAATAAGGTTTGTGAGGCACGACCTATCCTTCACAAAACCGTGCTGACTATCCCTAATCAATTTATTCCTCTCTAGATGCTTATAAATCCTATCCCTTATAATTCTTTCCAAGACCTTGCCCACAACAGAAGTCAGGCTCACTGGTCTATAATTTCCAGGATGGTCCCTACTCCCCCTTTTGAACAAAGGGACAACATTTGCCATCCTCCAGTCTTCCGGCACTATACCTGTAGCTAACGACGATATGAAGATCAAAGCCAAAGGCTCTGCAATCTCCTCTCTAGCCTCCCAGAGAATCCTAGGGTAAATCCCATCTGGCCCAGGGGACTTATCAATTTTCATACCCTCAAGATTCGCTAACACCTCCTCCTTATGAACCTCAATCCTACCCAGTCTACAACCTGGTATCGCAGTATTCTCCCCAACAACACTGTCTTTCTCCTGCGTGGGCAGAACATGCCCAGACAGCGACCTCAGGCCAGGAATTGAACCCAGGTCCCTGGAGCTGTGAGAGAGCAGTGCTAACCGCTGTGCCACCGTGCTGTCCTTTTTCTTTTTTAATCTTGATCTTTCTTTGCAGTGAACTTCAAAGTAATTAAAAATGTGGGGAGAACAGCAGTGATATTTGAACAAAAGTAAACATTTAACAGCTGGGCAAACTGAAATGGTAGTATTTTAAACTTTGGGGAACACTTTAATGAGGCAGATTCGTATTGAGATTCGCTGCATAGGTTGGAGTTCTGGGGAATAAAACCAGGATTTATGTTCCTTCTGAATGAGAAGAAATGAATCTTGGGTTTTGGTGGGAAGTGAGGAAGAGATGAGGGGGCATCAAGGATAGTGAGCTTTAATTACACTGTATTTTTGCATTAAGATAACGATAAATCGTGATTTTAATGGCTCATACAAAACAAACAACATCTGCTTTGGCGGCTACAGGAACTGTTTCTTTGCGTATATTGTCTCACATGTGCTATAAGCCTAATGCATTCACACTCAAACCCTCAGGCCTAATTAGCAGTAATTATTTTCAGAATACAGTTTTGCTTTAACTGAATGACATTCAGCTTTTCTTAATGAGATCAAGGCTTTGCTTCCATTACATTCTTTATCACGGCAATCTAACACTTTGCCATCTGCGGCACAGAGTGGTGACAATGAACACTCCATTTCTTTGTCTTTCCAGATGGTTTTTGTAATTGCGTTGTTACCTTTCCAGCTGGTTCTCATAAGACTGTGGATTCATTGCCAGGGAAAGATGGATGGACGTTTAAGGATCTACACGGGCAAACCCTTCAAACGCTAGGCGCCTTTCCAATTGCAGGATCCAAACATTTTTGTTTTCTGTTTTGATTTATCTTTAGATCAAATTTGTTGAAGGGTCATTTCTTTCGGTAACTTGTGATGAAGCTGCTGTAGCTTAGATGGGCTTTATCTTTTATAAATTCCTTAAAAATATTTGGTTCCTGTTTAAAAAAGAAAGTCTGACTTTTCAGAATCGGTCAAAATAAACAATACAAATGACCTCTGGGGCAAAAAGACGTGATGAGATTTGGTGAGCAGGTATTGAGTTGATCTGGACTGAAAGGTGATTTCCTGTTCGTTAAAACATTGACTTTCCAAATATTAAGTCTTACAGAGTTTTCTTCATTTTTTAATATAATTGAGGTTAATTTCAGGAGCCCATGGAATTTTCTTGTTTCTACTGCTAAGTTTCCTCTCTGCTTCTTGTCCCTGTTGTGGAGATGCTGGCATTCGACTGGGATCGTCAAACTAAGAAGTTTCACAGCGCTAAGTTAAAATCCAACAGGTTTATTTGGAATCACAAGCTTTTGGAACACTATTCCTTCATCAGTTGAGTCACTCACTTGATGAAGGAGCAGCGCTCCAAAAGCTTGTGATTCTAAATAAACCTGTTGGACTTTAACCTGGTGTTGTGAGACTTTTTAGTCTCCTCACTCCTGACTGAATTGAAGAATGCAGTTAGCATCCTAAGTAAACAAACATGTGCTGTTACTGGTGGGGTGGGAGGATTCCTTGTATGATCGAACCCAACTAAACCACAGGTTGTTCAAATTACTCAGCAGAATGACCAATTGTTTCCCTTCTCTACTGGTACCCACAAGAAAAGTGTCTTTAACCAGAATTCTTTCAATAAACTCAGGCTGATTGTTTATTATAAAACAAAACTTTTTTTCAACAAGTTTCAAAAATTTACCCCGGAAGTATAAATACCTATCTCTCCCTAAACAATTCCCCCAGAATTCACATATAGCCACAAACAAACAGATAGGATCTCTCTGCAGACATAGGATTTAGAGGATAGGCATTATAAAATAAATGATAAAGTTTGCAGGGATTCAACACTATTGATTTGGAATTCCCTCATGTGAATATAGGTCACTGGTCCCTGAAATATTTTCACTCACAGGACTTTGCTATGCAGAAGAATACAACTATACGTATATAATATATTATGTATATCTGTGTCTGTGTGTGTGTATATATATATATATATATATATATAATATACAAATTTAAATACACACACACACATGGCTGGATCAATTGTTCTGTTCTCCACTTTGCATGTCCAAATGTAGATAAGTTACACTCGGAGAAGGATTCTACTGCTACTGGTTGATAGCCACACATAATTCCAGGCAAGGTACAAGTGTGAGCCAGTAAGGGTAGCCTTCCTTTCATAATCTATTCCCCTACAAGAATGACTAGAAAGCCAATAGTTTCAAAATTTAAAGATTGGCTCTGTTGTGTGATTTCCAGGAAATCACTAGACGTTGCTTTTGCCAATAAAAAAAAACAAAGAATATTACAGCGCAGGAACAGGCCCTTCAGCCCTTCAAGCCTGCACTGACAATGCTGCCTAACTTAACTAAAACTTCCTACCCTTTTGGGGAGCATATTCCAGCATTCCCATCCTATTTATAAATTAAATTTAAACCACAATTAAAGTAATTGCGGCTCAAAACAGACAAACCTTTCTTTCTTAAGCATTTTGCAGGTCATGTGATTTCTAGGAAGAAGGTAGGCTTATTCCCATCCAAAGTAAGGTAATGACCTTTCAGAAAGAACTCCAGGTCAGCATTCAAATGTCCAGTTAATGCAACTTCTTTCATTGAATCATACAGTGCAGAAAGCATTCAGCCCACCAAGTTTGCACTGAGCACAATCCCATCCTCGCCCTATCCCCATAACCCCATGCAAGGTATACGGGAGAGCTTCCTGTAAGATATGAGAGAAAGCATCCCGAAAAATATAGAGACAACTCCCTGTAAGATATGGGGATGCTTCCCTGTAATTTATGGGGACAGCTCTCTGTAAGATATGGGGATGCTTCTCTGTCAGATATGGGCACAGAGGACGGTTTCCTGTAGAATATGGGAGACAGCTCTCTGTAAGATACAGAGGATGGCACTGTATAAGATATGGAGGACGATTCTTTGTAAGACATGGAGATGAGTCCCTGTACAATTATGTTTCTTTTTATTCACTCATGAGACATGGGCGTCACTGGCTGGCCGGCATTTATTATCCATCCCTGGTTACCCAAACGCAGTTGAGAGTCGACCACATTGCTGTGGCTCTGGAGTCACATGTACGCTGGACCGGATAAGGACAGAAGATTTCCTTCCTCAAAGGACAAAAGAAACAATAATGTGTCTCAGCCTCAGAAGCGCCATCTCTGCTGTGTGTTGTAATTTAATTCTGCCAGATATGAATCATTTCCTACACCAGCTGTGATTTTTTTTGAATAAGAATGCCACTTAACACCAGATATGGGCTAATGTGTGATTGGAGGTTGCTAAGTTTGATATATTGAGTCATTGGTTTGCTGCAGGTATAAGGGAGTCATTTACCCAGAGTGACATTATCTTGATTCTAAGGCAGTGACTGAAACCCAGATTGATCACATGGCCGCTCCTTCTCAAAGCAGATTCAACTAATTTACCTAGTCTCTATGTCCTGCCGTTTGCAAGAACCATAAAGGATTCTACCAGACTGTTGCCATGATTAACTGGTGTTATTTGCATTTAATTTCCAAATTCACATTAGGAAAAGAATATCTTGCTTCTTCAGTGAAGGAAATTGATCACACCACCTTGAGACAGAATAGCCCTTGTACAAATGGCAGCTGGAAAATGAATGGTGCTGCCAGTTAGAAGATGTGTTCTGCATGCGTGTTGCATTAAAGCTAAACTCCTTCATCCCCGCAAATAATATTAGGCATCTTCTGCTGTTTAGCATATCCGTGCATCAGATGTTCCCCTGTTTTGCAAGAACTTGCTTTTTATGGATATAGATGGCATGGTGGCACAGTGGTTAGCACTGCTGCTTCACAGCGCCAGAGACGTGGGTTCAATTCCAACCTCGGGTTACTGTCTGCGTAGAGTTTGCACGTTCTCCTCATGTTGCATGGGTTTTCTTTGGGTGCTCCAGTTTCTTCCCACGGTGCGAAAGACTTGCTGGCCAGGTGCATTGGCCATGCTAAATTCTCCCTCAGTGTACCCAAACAGGTGTCGGAGTGTGGCGACTAGAAGATTTTCACAGTAACTTCACTGCAATGTGAATGTAAGCCTACTTGTAACACTAATAAATAAACTTTACATATAGGCAATAAAATTGTATAATCAACTAACAGGGGCGGGGGGGGGGGGCTAGTTTATAGTTCAAGGAGCAAGGTTTAAAGGAAATGTACGAAGCAGATCTCTTATATAGAGGGTGATGGGTGTCTGGAGTTTGCTGCCAGGGGGATGTATGGAAACTGATACTGTAGTGACTTTTAAGGGGCTTCTTGACAAATACTTAAATGGGATGGGAATAGATAGATATGGTACCTGCAAGAGTAGGGGGTTTTAGTTTGGTCAGGCAGCATGGTTGATGCAGGCTTGGAGGGCTGAAGGGCATGTTCCTGTGCTGTAATTTTCATTGTTCTTTGAATTCACAACTGCAAAGCAGGCGGTTGTTTGTGAGTAAAAGCAAAATACTGCAGATGTTGAATCTGAAACAAAAACAGAGAATGCTGAAATTCTCAGCAGGTCTATCAGCATCTGTAGGAAGAGAATAGAGCCAATGTTTTGAATCTAGATGACCTTTTGTCAGAGTAGTGAGATTTTCCAGCATTTTCTGCTTTTGTTGTGGTAGTTTGTGGAGACATTACTTCTGCTCATTGTACAGCAATCAAGTCTCAATTACAGCAACTTCTGGGGTTCTGTGTTAATCTGAACATATGCCCATCCTGCTGTTAGTTTCTGTGAACTAATTATGGTGAAATCTGACAGTTTTGCTATCATTTCCACAGATGGATTTATGCTATTCTTGCTCATGAAAATCCATCAGGTTTTGGATAACACTGGTCTAGTTCTAGTTAGTTCTTGGGCTGCAAGTTCCATAGAGTGGCAATCAGATTCGCACTGCCACTCCGCTGCTAGTTTGAAATCCTTTCCCAGTCAACATTCTGACTCATGCTGGGTAGGGAACAGTGCAGTGTGGCGGGTTCCCCAGGCTTTCTGAAAACTGCTTTGTTGGAGGTAAGGAAAACAGTACTCACTGCCATAAAACAGGTACATTTACAGATCCCAGGCACCTTGAGAAGCTGGGGAGAAGGTAAATGTGTAAAGTAAAAGCAAAATACTGTGGATGCTGGAATTGGAAACAAAAACCGGAAATGTTGGAGAAGCTCAGCAGGTCTGACAGCATCTGTGGAAAGAGAACAGAGCCAATGTCGTGAGCCTGGGTGACCTTCTTGTGGAGTGGAGGATGTCAGTGGTCAACGGGAGGTTGGTGATAGTTGTTGGGAAGGGAGGTGGTTAGCGAGGAATAGTTAATGTTATTTCTAGAATTTTTTAATGTGAATTATGTCCCTGTGTCTTTTAACTGTCTATAACTACTTCATTTACTTAACATTTGTTGGTTTGCTGAGGTGACTTTCCAGTGAATCTCGGTCCCCCTGTCATGGTGAACGCCAGTGATTGTTTGATGAGTGCACTGAGGAGAGCAGCAGCAACTTAACGGGCCAAATGGCCTCCTTCTGCATTCAATCTCTACCCAACTTCAAAAATTGCTTGTCCAGGAACTGATATCCAAAGGCCTGAAGAATGTGGGATAATCCCCCTGGGGAGAGGGGGGTGGGCTGAGAATGGGGGTGGGAGCAAATGGAGGGTGGTGTAGTTCAATGAAATGATTGAAACAAAGCTAAAAGTGAAATGAAGGCTGTAGTTAACTTGGAAAATTTAAGATGATTATGGGAACATATGAACAGAGGGAATAGGGATCAGGAGTGGACCATTTAACCTCAAACCTGTTCCACTTTTAGCAGGGGGTCAATTAGCACAGTTGGCCGGATAGCTGGTTCATTATGTGGAGCAATGGCAACAGAACGGGTTCAGATCCCATACCGGCTGAGGTTACTCATGGAGGCCCGTCTTCTCAACCTTGTCCCTTGCCTTAGGTTAAATCACCTAAAAGGGTTAAGCACAGATTAAAGAGATGTGTATTGTCCTCAGCCAGGACAGTTAGTAAGATCTTGCGAGCCCAGGCAAGTCATGGGGATTAAGGTTGTGTGATATGAACCCAAGATCCTTCTCCACTCACATTGTCTGTACCTTGAAGACTTGATTACCTGTAAAGACTTACATTCCAACAATTATTTTGTAAATTGAGTTTGTGTCTTTATATGCCCTATTTGTGAACAGAAATCCCACTTAGCTGACGAAGGAACAGCACTCTGAAAGTTAGTGGCTTTTGCTACCAAATAAATCTGTTGGACTTTAACCTGGTGTTGTGAGACTTCCTACCGTGTTTACCCCAGTCCAATGTCAGCATGTCCACATCAGTGCTGCAATGCCCCAGTGAAGGTCAACACAAACCGGAGGAACAAAATCTTATCTTCTGGCTACAGCTTTCTGGTCTCAACATCAAATTAATAACTTTAGATGATTAGCTGTATCCAACCTCGACCCCTTCGTTTTCATTCTATTTTATTTGAAAAAACGTTTTTTTTCTGTTCTCTTCTTTTTATTTATTTATTGTCCTTATTAACTTTTCTTTCCCCTACATCCTTTCTCCTTACTTTATCCACCTTCCCTTACCTTTTCTCCCTCTTTGCTTCCCCTTTTCTAAATTTTACTTCTGACCCATCCATTTTACCCCTCCCCAACATCTTCATCTGTCACTTGCTTGCCCCCTGATTTTAGCTTCTCTGCTGCTTGGCTATTCATATCCTTTATTCTCTCTATGGATAATTATTAGCAGTCTTTTCCTCTGGTTTCTGTGGATATGACTTATCTTTCATTCCCTCTCCCTGCAGTATAAATTTCTCCCACTTCCTATGCCTTTTAGCTTTGACAAAGAGTCATCTGGACTTTTCCCTCCTTGTAGATGCTGTCAGACCCGTTGAGATTTTCCAGCATTTTCCCTTTTGGTTTCAAATTCCAGCATCTGCAGTGGTTTGCTTTTACCCTATCTTCTCAATGTCTCTTCAGAGGGGGAAGAGTTATATTTATAAAGCACCTTTTATAACCTCAGGATATTGCAAAGTACATTGCAGCTAATGAACCATTTTCAAAATGTAGTCACTCTTGTAATGCAGAAGTCATATTGCGCACAGTAAGCTCCCACAAACATCTTTTTTAATGATCAGATTATGGTGTGATGGCACAGTGGTCAGCGCTGCTGCCTCACAGCGCCAGGGACCTGGGTTCAATTCTGGTTTCAGGTTATTGTGGAGTTTGCATGTTCTCCCTGTGTCTGCATGTGTTTCCTCTGGGTGCTCAGTTTCTTCCCAAAAGATGTGCAGGGGCACTATGTTGGCACAGTGGTTAGTGCAGCTACCTCACAATGTCAGGGAGAGGGGTTCGATTCCCGGCTTGGATCACAGTCTGAGCGGAGTTTGCACATTCTCCTTGTGTCTGTGTGGGTTTTCTCCAGATGCTCCGGTTTCTTCCCACAATCTGAAAGACATGCTCGTTATGGGGAATTGATCTAGACAAGTGTCAGAACTAGGGGAGTTTCACAGTAACTTCATTGCAGTGTTAATATAAGTCTTACTTGTGATTAATAAATAAACTTTAAAAACTTTGGGTGAAGTGGGTTGACCATGTTAAATATCCCCTTAGCCAGGGAGATTATCAGGGTAAATACATAGGATTAAAAAGGATGGGACCGGTATGGTTCTTTGTTTTACCATTTGTATTTTACAAGTACCTATTTTCTTCCAGTTTTTCTGAAAAGGGAGTGTGCACTAAAAAATGTACAATTGTTTTCATGCTGTGACTGAGCACAGATGTTGATTTAAATAAATTTGTTGTATTGTGGAAATAAGTATAAATGTGCCTCCCATTTCATTACCTTTTACCTGTGTTCCTTCTCCATTGAAATCCTGTCTAAATCAGTCACTGCTATGTACTTGTTGTGGTTCTTTTGGCATTCGGTACAAGGTTCCTTATTCGGCCATAGAATCCCTACAGTGCAAAGGAAGCCATTCGACCCATCTAGTCTGCAGTACCTTTTACCCAAGCCCTACCCCTTTTATCACACATGTTTTTCCCAACATGCACCCTCTTAACGTACATATCTCTTGGGACATAAGAGGCATTTTAACATGGCCAATCCACCTAACCCGCTCATCTTTGGAAGAAACCAGAGCAGAAATACCTCAATGTGGGATCTCATTCTTAAATAAGAATGTGCTGCAGGAAATCATGAGGGCGATTGTCCCAGCCTGCTGCGCTGCTACCAGGCTTCCCAGTGGGTATCACAGCGACCGCAAGTCTCCCAGGCAAAGATTTCCAGCGTAATCAGCTCTGCACCGGAACTCTGCATTGAGCTGGTTACAATATGGAAATCACAATTTCCTTGTGATTGGCAGGTCTGGGACTGAAGCATCCGGGCCTGCTAATGTCTCCCTCTGCTGCCAGGAATGGTTCATACCAGCGGGGCTTACTACTGCTTCCCACTAAAGGTGGTAGGCCCACTGGAGGGAAGAGAGACCATTGGGGTCCGCCCGCACCCCACCCCCTGAGGTGTCCCTGGTTGTGTGGTGGGTGGGTCATCGCGACTATCTGGATAAGGGGGGGTGTAGAACATAGGGATTGGGAGATCAGCATTAAGGGTGGGGGTATTTCAAGGCCAGAAATGATGGAGCTGGTCAGTGATTGGGAGGCTGGCAATGTGGGGCTACTATGCATGCACCGATCTCCGTACCGACAGATCAGCGCATGTGCAGTGGCGCACTCAGCAGTATGCTGCTGGCCTCTCCAGTGGGAATAGGCCCTGTCCCTGATTTGCAGAGTGAATCACACTGAGACACTCTGTGATGCACAGAGTGTTGGAGACTCATTCTGGAAATCATGCCAAAAATACCTTGTGGGGTTTACTCCCATTTTCCCACAAACTGGGGACTTAGAATTCTTTTGGTAAATCTCAGCCCACACATTTTTTGGGTGGAGAGGCATGATGTCTATGTTGAGATACACAAATGTACCTCAGCAGGGATGGGATCCTTTAAAAAGTACCTGGATGAGTACTTGGCATACCATAACATTCAAAGCAATGGGCCAAGTGCTGGCAAGGTGGGCAGCTCAGTGCCTTTCATGAGTCAGTTCAGACTGGATGGGCTGAAGGGCCTCTTCCATACCATAGTATTCTGCGATTCTGTGACAGGCTGAGCGCAGAGCTGGTATTTTTGCCTGTCTATGATGCTGATTTGTATAATTGATGGTGACAGACAGAGAGAGAGAGAGAGAGAAAAAGAAGCGAGGTGCAATTATTTGCTTCCCAAATGCAATTGCATAGCAGCATTAATGAGGTCAATTATTTGAAGCCAGCAATAGCCAGCCTGAATTCTAAACTTAGATTATGGAGCTCTGTGTAGATCATACTGCTCCAAACCAGGAATATTTCTTTCTGCATTCCTCAGTGATTACTATGATTAAAAACTCCAATTAATCACCTTTTGAATAGGTCTGCTACTGGTGCTGAGGTTTGAAGGCATTTAATGAGTGCAGGCATCTGAATCCCATGGTGGCGATAGTCTTAATGCAGAGCTGTTCGGATCTTTGGTGACAGAATATTTATCATATTTGCAAAATCTCTGACACCATCTCTAAGAACGGTTTTGACTATTATTCATTAAGAACAGCTTGCATTTGTTTAGTGCCTTTATCACAGGGAAACGTCCCAAGGCACTTCACAGCAAAGTAATGAAATAGAAACTGACACAGGGACAAGCAGGGAATCATTATGAGAGATTAGTAAAGATACACAAAGCTGCCATTTCATTCTTTATCTCACCTAACTCCTTAACAAGGAACATTTTTTCTGTCCCATACAGTGTTAAGGAATGCAAGCTCCAACAACTAATGGTGCCTCTCTGGATCCTCTTCCTCCTTTCTTTCCCTCTGACCTCATTCCTCTTTCCCATTCCATCTTTTAATATATATTCCCTAATAATTCCTTAGAGGCCAGTGTCCCTTCACCAGGTTCTCTTTATTTAGAAACTCAATTCACTCCTAGGAGTGGTTCAGGTCAACATCTAGAGTGTCAGTAATCCTGACACTCCCCAATATATACACAGATGAGACTCCCTGATTGGGCAGGCAATCATTACCTCAATCAGGGAACCCATACTCCAAGAGGCCAAACTCATGGGCCCCATTGAGGTCATTACATTGACTCCACCTTCTGGCCTTCCCCTCTCTGTCAGTGAACTATCTGTGCTCAGCAAAGGACTCACTTTTGCCTCCACAAGTTGTGTTTTTCCCTTTTTTTTATTAATTCATGAGGCATGGGGGTCTCTGGCTGTCCAGTATTTATTGCCCATCCCTAGTTGCCTGAGGGCAGTTGGGAGTCAACCACATTGCTGTGGTTCTGGAATCACAAGTGAGGATAGCAGATTTTCTCCCCTACAGAACGTTAGTGAAAACCACATGGATTTTTCCGACAATCGACAATGGTTTCATGGTGATTCTTAATTTCAGATTTTTATTATTGAAATCAAATTCCATCATCTGCCATGGTGGGATTCAAACATTAGCTGAGTTCCTGGATTAATAGTCTAGCAATAATACCACTACGTCATCGTCTCCCCAGTTATTAACATTATGCTGGTCCAAAGGTTTTGTTTTTTAACTACGACAGTGACCACTCCCATTGCTTTTTGTTTCTTTGCATCTTTTATATTTCCTCTGACCTCTCCCTGACATTCCCTTTTGTTTCCCCTTCTTCATCCTTTTCAACAATATAAAACTCATCACCTTTCAAATAGAAAAGCTGAAAGTGTTGGATAAACACAACGGGTCTGTGGAAGGAGGAAGAGTTAAGGTTTTGAGTCTGAATTCTCTTCTTCAGAGCTTACGTTTCATTCTTGTCACCTTCCTACCTCTCTTCAATTCATAAGAAGAGCCATTTTGGAGCGATACATAAGAGGCCAAGAGTGAAAGGTGTTAGGAAGGTTGTAGATTTAAAGATCACAGAGATAGGAAACTATCAGGCTGTGAGGTTGAAACTTTTGACTTTGGCTCCTGTTCCCTTGGTGCATTAATGTAGGCCATTAAGCCCAACAACTTACCTACCATAGGTATGAGACTCACCAGCCTTTCATTCTGGGGATATTTTCCCGCAGCCCTTTCTAAACAAAGGCATAACATTTGCCACTCTCCAATTGTCAGGCATCTCACCCGTGACTATCGATGATTCAAATATTGCTGCTAGAGGATCTGCAATTTCCTCCCTAGCTTGGGATGTCATGGGATACATTTCATCAGGGCCCGGGGATTTATCTACCTTGATGCGTTTTAAGTCTTCCAACACTTTCTTCTCTATAATATGTATATACCTCAATACATTACTATTTATGTCCCCAACTTCTCTAACATCTAAACTTTTCTCAACAGTAAATACTGATGAGAAATATTCATTTAGAATCTCACCCATTTCTTGTGGATCTGCACATAGATGACCTTGTTTATCCTTAGAGGCTTTACTCTCTCCCTAGTTACTATTTTGGTCTTTATGTTTTTGTAGGGACTCTTCGGAATCTCATTTGCTTTATCTGCTAAAACAATCTTGTGTCCCCTTTTTGCCCTCCTGATTTCTCTCTTAATTCTACTTTTACACCCCCTATGCTCTTCAAGGGATTCATTTGATCCCAACTGCCTATGTATGTCATCTTCTTCTTGACCAGGGCTTCAGTATCTTGAGTCATCCAGAGTTCCCTATTTCTACAAGCCTTGCCCTTCACTCTAAGAGGGAGGTGCTTATCCTGAACCCTGGTTAATACATTTTTGAAAGCCTCCCACTTACCAGACATTCCTTTGTCTTCCCACAGCCTCCCCCAATTAACTTTTGAAAGTTCCTGCCTGGTACCATCAAAATAGGCCTTGTCCCAATTTAGAATTTTAACTTCTGGGCTAGGCCTATCATTCTCCATAGCTATCTTAAAACTAATAGAATTATGGTCCCAAAGTGATTCCTCACTAACACTTCTGTCCCTTGTCCTTTCTTATTTCCCAAGAGAAGATCAAGTTTTGCTCCCTCTCTACTTGGGCCATCTACATCCTGAATGAAAAATTCCTCCTCAATACACTCAATAAATTTCTCTCCATCCAGCTTTCTAACACTATGGCTATCCCAGACAACGTTGGGAAAGTTAAAATCCCCAATTATTACCACCCTACTTTTCTTAGAGCTATCTGTAATCTCCTTACCTATTTTTCCTCAATTTCTCGCCAACTATTTGGGGGCTATAGTACAACCCTATCAAAGTGATTTCTGCCTTCTTATTTCTCAGTTTTACCCATATAGATTCAGTGACTGAACCTTGGATCTATCCCCTCTCAGTACTGCTGTTGATGAAGACTTGAGGATATGAGGCTAACCAGGAGAGTGTTAGAATGGTTGAGCTTTGAGCAAGGATGAGGTTGTCAGCAGCAGGTGGTTTGAGATGGATTGGAAATGGGCGATATTATGGAGGGAAGAGTAGGTGGTGGATTTGACAGTGAGGATGTGCGACTGGGGAGGACACAGGATTGGAAACTTGAGGCCCTATGAGTCAGCTTTAACTAAAACAGTAGTTGGACTGGCATCTGGAAGCCATCATTATAATAGAGTCGCATTGAAGACTATGATAGGGATTTTAACGTGTTGATCCACTGGAAGCAGAATGGGAATGGCAGAGGGAGAGGGTCATTAGGCTGCTGATAGCACACTGAAATTTCGGAAATATGTTGCGTGTTTCTGTCAGTGGCATTTTACTGTAGCCAGCTTGTAATGACTTCAACGAGACCCATGAGATTGGCCTCTTGGAATATGAATTCCCTGATTGAGTTCATACTCTTGCCCAATCAGGGAGTCTTCTGTATATATAACTGGAAGTGTCAGGCATTCCAGATTCTGACTGAGTACCTGAAGCTTCTGTGAATGGGAATACAGCTTATTAATAAAAGGGAATTTGATAAAGGGACACTGACCTCTGAAGACTTATTTCACACTGCACCAGCATTTATTTTCAGCTTTCCTATACAATTATTGTCAGTTAGAGTTGTGACATTAGTGTAGCTTTAAGAGTTTTTTTAAATAATGATCTCTGCAGTTCTCACAATCAGTGTTTCTTAGCTCACAGTTTTAGTTGATGTCATTATGTTGCCAGGCTGACTATGATGAGTTCTTTGATTGCTATTTAAGTGGCTTAAATGAGGATGTTTGTATTTACCCTGGGATTAGTTTTATGTTTTGTGTTTTTGGACACTTTTTTTTTCATTTTCAGTTTGGAGCTGCAGGTTTGAGTTTTTAGTTTTAGAAGGGACAGCAAGCTAAAAAGAAGTGTTTTCCTTCTCTCCCTATTTTGAAAATTCTGCTTGTCAGCTGAAAACAAGATCTTGTTTCCTTCAAGGACGAAAATCTGCTTTTATTGGAGGGCTGGACCAGAGTCTTTCTGGTGTTTAGGGAAGCTGTCTTGTTTTCAAACTGTTTTGAATCTCAAGAACATTGAACTACAAATTCAACTAATGGCCTCAATCTCAATATCACATGAGCACTAATTGGTGGAGAAGAGAGTCTTTTGTCTATGGAATTGGTTTGATTGGAACATTGTGGAGATATTTGTAAAGAGTTATACATCATCATGATTGTTTGTTTCTTGTTTGTAATTGGTAGAACTCTTGTTAATTTTCTTACTATATAACTATATTCTTAAATAAACTTTGTTTGATAAAAGTTTCCTAGTGGGTCACTTGAATCATATCTGAAGTGAAACGTCTCATGCTTAAAAATCATAGAAACCCTACAGTGCAGAAAGAGGCCATTTGGCCCATCAAGTCTGCACTGGCAACAATCCCATCCAGGCCCTATCTCTGTATCCTTACATATTTATCCACTAATCCCTCTAACCTATGCACCCCGGGACACTAAGGGGCAATTTAGATTGGCTGATCCACCTAACCTGCACATCTTTGGACTGTGGCAGGAAACTGGAGCACCCAGAAGAAACCCACACAGACACAGGAAGAATGTGCAAACTCTGCATTGACAGTGACCCGAGCTGGGAATCAAACCCAGGTCCCTGGATCTGTGAAGCAACATTGCTAACCACTATGCTACCGTGCTGCCCCTTATTCTAGCCAAATTCAAAATGCAAAACTTATGATTCAGGCGGGCTTCATAAAAACACTTTGGATTTTCTAACCTGTATCAGAAGAGAATGGTGACACTCCATGTGGCCTATTCTAGCACTTAAAGGGGCATTCTAAGTATGCACATTGAAGTGAGATATTCAAAGACTGAACTCTACTTAACTGACTCCTCCCTGGAAGCTGTGAGGACCCAGAGAGAAATATTCTTCCCCAGCATTGGCACAGTCACAGAGTGTCTCTTATAGTCAAAGAATTTTTCTGTCACATTCAAATCTTGCTTAATTTCAGTGTTAAGCATCATTTATAGCATATTTTGTTAGTTGGTTTCATTAATCTACTCTGTGTGACCATGTTGCATAGAGTGTAGAAGTGTTAGCTCTATTTGATAAACTCTTCACTTGGATAATTATAAACAAAATCACAAATCTCCTGGTTTCATTCTTTTGTCAGATATTAACAAAAATGAATTGGCTGTAATTATGAAGAGAATGAATAAACCCTTGGATCCAATTCTATTTACAATAGATTAGTTGCTTTTTTTGTTAACAGTACATTGTCCATTCAGAGAAGCTGGTGGCACCTAGTTATTGTATGATCTTTGAGCTTGAAATTATGTACAGTGAATAATTGCACAAATAATTGTTGCATGAATTATTGTACAATTTCTTACCATGCTAATTTAACCAGGTTTGGTAATGCATTTAAAACAATGGGCTTTAATCGTTTGGTGTGACAATGATTAAAAGGAGTGCGTACAAATGTGAGAGTTAGTATGCTAAGTCACCAAGTATAGATAGGTTCATAGTCTGAGTTGGCCAGTTCCGAAATAAGATCCAGTGTCATGTTGCTTAAGGATTCTTCTTTTATTCACACATTAACTCTTTATTCTGAGATTGCCCTTCACTATCTTTTGCAGTTTTCAACTCCTTTATTATGAAGTCTAGAGAAAAACACACATTTCCAGATCTCTCTCTATGGTTCAAGCTTTTGAAATATAATTTTTGGAAAATATGAATCTTTGGCTGGAATGGTCCATTTCTCTCTCTCTCAATATTCCCCAAACCTCCCTTGCACATTGCAGGTTCAGAAAGTGTCAAGAGTAATTACTTCTCTCAAAGAGCTATAAATCTGTGGAATTCACTACCGCAGAGTGCGATGGATGCTGGGATGTTGAGTAAATTTAAGAAGATAGACTGATTTTTAATTAGTAATTGGTTGAAGAGTTATGGGGAATGGACAGGAAAGTGGAGTTGAGACCTCGGATGACTGTTGTGTGTGGAGTTTGCACATTCTCCCCATGTCTGCGTGAGTTTCCTCCAGGTGCTCCGGTTTCCTCCCACACTCTAAGGATGTGTGGGTTAGATTGATTGGACGTGGTAAATTTGATTTTATTTGATTTATTATTGTCACATGTATTAGTATACAGTGAAAAGTATTGTACCTTGCATGCTATACAGACAAAGCATACTGTTCGTAGATAAGGAAAATAGACAATGCGGAATGTAGTGTTACAGTCACAGCTAGGGTGGCCTGGGAATCGGCTCCTTCCTCTCTGAGTGGATCCTAAATTGCCTCTAAGGGATATTAATAGGGTAAATACAGGGGGTTCCAGGGATAGCGGGTGGGTGAGATTGTTGCAGGTGCAAGCTCAATGAGCCGAATGGCCATGGAAGGGAGTCTACGAAGATCAATCATGATCATATTGAATGGCGAAGCAAGCTCAAGGGGCTGAATTACCTACTCCTGTTCTTAATTCTTCTAGGAGTCGCACAGGCAGTGGTCTTTTTGTGTAAATTGCCCCCTCTGTATTTGGCACTTTGTTATTTAGAATAAATAGCAAACAGAACTAATATGATTAAAACACTGGCTTCATAAACAGATGCTTGCGTCCAACCTTTATGGTGTTCACTCAACAGTAGAATTATTGCACAATTCTGCAGGATGACAAGTTTAACCTGTGTCACTCTGTCTTTCGGTAAAAGCTGACTGACACTAATTTTGCCTGACAGGAACATCAGCACATGTCGGCAAAATAAACAGCCCCTTAATGACAGAGAATAAAAGGCCATCTCCCCAGCTGAGCCATTCAGACCATCGCGTTTGTCACTGTGCTTTACTGATAGGATCATTTTACATGAGAGCTTTTTAAGGGACACCAAACAGAGATTGAGGGCTGCATCCTACATTAGAATCCGCCTTAAATGATGTGCCGTCCATCAGAGGAAGTGAGTGTGGCGTTAAATGAAGTGTGACAGATTCCATGTTGCTTTGTTTCTCTACGTTGTGTAGTACATCTGTGAAGTAGGGCATTCTACTGATCGAAATAACATTGTATTTGAATGCCTTCGGTCTATGTATTTCATGTGTCTTTGCAGTAACTGCCATGAGGCTTTGGTATTGTCAAAATGCCTGTTGGCAATGGCACGTGATTCAGAATTAGAAAGGAAGAAGTGGACCTGCTTTCGGTCCCGACATCATCTTACGTGGCTCGGTGTCATACTTTAGAATCATATACGAGAATTTTATCACCTCGCCTATCTGAGCTTATGAAGATCCCATTTGAGGTCAAAAGAGAATGTTGTTCTGCAAGCTGGTAAAATTCTGGCCATAGAATCCCAACAGGCAAAAGACGGCCATTTAGCCCTTTGAGTCTGTACCGACTCTCTAGCAAAGTATCTTACCTTACCTTACCACTTTGCCCTATCACCATAACTCCACACACTTTCCCTGGCTAATTTATCTAATTTACTTTGTTTTATAATGCTCCTTTAAAGTATCTTGGGAGGCTTTATTACATTACGGGCGCTGTATAAATGTAAGTATACAAGTTAAACGTTAGGGTTGCCTGAAGTTCTGGAACACAAGTCTTCACTACTATAAGAACATAAGAAATAGGAGCAGGAGTAGGCCATCTAGCCCCTTGATTCTGTCCCGCCATTCAATAAGATCATGGCTGATCTGAAGTGGATCAGTTCCACTTTCCTGCTTTCTTCTCATAACCCTTAATTCTCTTGTCTATCAGAAACCTATCTACCTGTGACTTAAATATATTCAGCGAGGTAGCCTCCAACACTTCAGCGGGCAGGAAATTCCAAAGATTCACCAGCCTTTGAGTGAAGAAGTTCTTCCTCAACTCCAATCTAAACACCCCCCCTCCCGTTTTTGGTGATGTGCCCTCTAATCCTGCTGTCCTTTCTAAGCGGGAAGAGTCTTTCTATCTCTATCTCTATTCCCTTCATTATCTTATATGTCTCTATAAGATTCCCCCTCAGCCTTCTAAACTCCAACAAGTACAAATCTAGTCTACTCAATCTCTCCTCAAAGGCTAACCCCCTCAGCTCCGGTATCAGCCTGGTGAACATTCTCTGTACTCCCTCCAAAGCCAATATATCCTTCCACAAATGTGGCAACCAAAACTGCACACAGTACTCCAGCTGCGGCCTCACCAGCACCCTGTACAGTTGCAACAAAGCCTCCCTACTTTTATATTCTATCCCCCTCGCTATAAAGTCCAAAATTCCATTTGTCTTCTTGATCACCTGCTGCACCTGCAGACTGGGTTTTGCGATTCGTGCACAAGAACCCCCAGATCCCTCTGCACCGTAGCATGCTGCAGCTTTTTGCCTTTTAATCTTTTAAATATTGCGTGATTGTTATCAGGGCCCATTGTCTTTGCAGTATCCAGTGTCTCTAATCACATAACCATTATCAGCTCCAACTTATAAGTTTATAAATCGACTTATCTTCCATTATTTTTGACTTCAAGATTCCAAAAATGCTTTACAGCGATTTGTCATACTTAGTAAGTGTGTACCATATTCATAACGCTACACATGAATTGAGCTTATTGAAGTTTTTGGAGCTGTCTTTGATACGTTTAAAATAGCTGGAAGGATCAGGTGAACTTTGCTTGTTCAGCACAGGCCATTAAGCTCCTGGAAAGTTCTGAATTGAATATCCGCGGGTGGGCATCTCCAGAATGGACATACTGCTATTTTTCGAAACTTACTAGAAACACCGATTTAGTGCATGGTTGGAGTCTTGCAGCCCTGAAATTGTGGGTTCCCCACCATGGGTATGGCGAACCATTCAAACATCCATTGCCTTCGCTGGAAGATATTGCTGGTAAGAAGGACCAGAAAATTCTAACCTATGTTTCCAAGTTTGTAGTTGAACAAAGGAAACTTAAGGAGCAGTTATCCACCAATTAAGTTTATTTTTCTTAGTTACAAGTAGGCTTACATTAACACTGCAATGAAATTACTGCATCTATTTGGAAACACTGGGGGAGAATTTAGCATGGCCAATGCACTTAATCAACATGTTTTTTGGACTGTGGAAGGAAACCAGAGCAACCAGATACGGGTACACCTTGAATGTGCAGACTTCACACAGACAGTGACCCAAGCAGGAATTGAACCAAAGTCCATAACACTGTGAGGCAGCAGTGCTAGCCGCTGTGCTACTATGCCGTTCATGACTGATGACCATTTATCTTCTATTGTAAATCAATGACCTTTTAGCTAAAAGCCATAATGGGTGATCGTTAACCATGTGGCAAAAATTGTCTTCCGATGCTGCTTTCTGAGGCTGAATTCTCTGACCTCACCTGATTCTTCGATCCTTTTGCTGTAAATGGAGATTTGGCTGTGTCAAATTCTCCATTCTCACTGGCAGCGGTAGCTGGGCGAGTGAGACCAGAGAATTCCAGCCCCTCTATTATCCCAAGATCCAGGAAAGAGCTGGTCAGACTAAAGAAAAACTCTGACAAGATAACAGCAACAGAGAAAGGTTGTGTCACCTTTGCATCTTAGGAACTATTGGTGGTCAGCCAGTCAAAAAACAGACTCTGAAACTAGTTGCAAGTCATCCAGCAGCCAAAGTATTTAATGTGCACCAGTTTAAAAGTTCACTTGGGGACTGACAACCTAGATATTTGATTACGGGAAACCTTGCAACCTGCAGTGAACCTTTAAAACCATTTTGCTACACTATAATAGTGACTACACTTTAAAAAGAACCCATTCTATCATGGATAGAAGGCATTTGCCTGATTAGTTTTGTATGGGAAGTGATATATCTGTTCTTACACCTGGCCTGTACATTCCAATTAAATCATTTAGCAGCAAGCTTTGGTGAGTTTAAAACAAAATAGTTATTTATTCTCAAGAAATTGTTGTGAATTATGCAACAACACATCAGATACTGACAGAAATTGGATAAAGATTAAATACATTTAAACAGATTACAGTTAATTCAGTCTCTGATTTATGATTTTCAGTGTCCAGCATGATAAGACCTCAGGACTAGGGGTCATAAATTGAGGATAAAGGGTAAACATTTTCAAAATGAGATGGGGAGAAATTTCTTCACCCAAGGAGTGGTGAATCTGTGGGATTCACTACTACAGAAAATAGTTAAGACCAAAACATTGTCTAATTTTAATAAGAAATTAGATTTATCTCTTGGGGTTAAAGAGATCCAGAGACATGGGGGGAAGAGGGGATCAGAAACTGTATCACAGCACAATCTGTAACCTCATGGCCAGGCATATCCCACACTCAACCATTACCATCAAGCTAGGGGACCATCCTTGGTTCAAAGGAGAGTGCAGGTGGGCATGCCAGAAGCAACACCAGGCATATTTAAAAATGAGATGTCAACCTGACGAGGCTACCAGACAGGACCACTCGCATGCCAAACATCATAAACAACAAGTGATAGACAGAGCTAAGTGATCCCATAACCAATGGATCAGATCCAAGCTCTGCAGTCCTGCCACATCCAGTCATAAATGGTGGTAGACAATTAAACAACTCACTGGAGGAGGATTGTCCACAAATATCCCCATCCTCAATGATGGAGGAGCCCAGCACATCAGTGCAAAAGATAAGGCTGACCCATTCGCAGCAATCTTCAGCCAGAAGTGCCGAGTGTATGATTTCCCCCCGTGGTCCCCAGCGTCTCAGATGCCAGTCTTCAGCCAATTTTACTCATTCCACATGATACCAAGACATAACTGGAGGCACCGGGATGAGGGAATATGGGGAAAAGACAGGAGAATGGGAATAAGAAAAGTATCAGCCATGATTGAAAGGCGGATTACATTCAATGGGCCGAGTGGCCTAATTCTGCTCCTCTGTCTTATGGTCTTAGGACAGTGGATATTATAGAGGAAATGGACCCTGATAACATTTGGATAATAGTATTGAAGACTTGTGCTTCAGAACTTGCTGCATCTCTAAACAAGCTCTTCCAATACAGTTACAACATTGGCATCTACCCAATAATGTGAAAATTGCCCAGGAATGTCCTATACACAAAAAAACAGGACAAATCCAACCCAACTAATTACTGCCAATCAGTTTACTCTCGATCATCAGTAAAACGAAGGAAGGGGTTATCGGCCGTGCTACCAAGCTACACCTGCTCAGCCATAACCTGCTCAGTGATGCCCATTTTGGAATTCGCAAGGGTCACTCAGCTCCTGACCTCATTACAGCCTTGGTTCAAACATGGACGAAAGAGCTGAATTCCAAAGATGAGTTCAGACCGACAGCCCTTGACATCAAGACTGCACTCGACCAAATGCAGCATCAAGGAACTCTAGCAAAACTGGGACCAAGGGTGTCAGAGGCCAACTCTCTGGAGGTGGAGTCATACCTGGTACATAGGAAGATGGTTGTGGTTGTGAAGGGTCAGTCACCTCAGCTCCAGGACATCTTTAGATATGTTAAGAATAGAAGATTGGTTAGGGCAAGATTAGGGCCAGTCATAGACAGCAGTGGGAAGTTGTGCGTGGAGCCTGAAGAGATTGGAGAGGTACTGAATAAATATTTCTCTTCGGTATTCACGCAGGGTGATGTAAATGTAGTTATGGAGAACACTGAGGTACAGGGTAGCAAACTGGAAGGTATCGAAGTAGATAGGGAGGATGTGCTAGATATTCTCGAGGGTTTGAAGTTGGATAAGTCCCCTGGGCCGGACGGGATTTACCCTAGGATTCTCTGGGAGGCAAGAGAGGAGATTGCAGAGCCTCTGGCTCTGATCTTCAGGTCGTCGTTGGTTACGGGTGTGGTTCCGGAGGACTGGAGGATAGCGAATGTGGTCCCATTGTTCAAGAAGGGGAAGAGAGACCTTCCAGGGAATTATAGGCCAGTGAGTCTTACTTCTGTTGTGGGCAAAGTATTGGAGAGAATAATTAGGGATAGGATTTATAGTTATTTAGAGAGAAATGAATTGATTGGGGATAGTCAGCATGGTTTTGTGAAGGGTAGGTCGTGCCTTACTAACCTCATTGAGTTTTTTGAAAAAGTGACCAAAGAGGTGGATGGGGGTAAGGCGGTTGATGTGGTATATATGGACTTTAGTAAGGCGTTTGATAAGGTGGCCCATGGAAGACTTCTGCAGAAAATGCAGATGTATGGGATAGAGGGTGATTTAGCTAATTGGGTTAGGAATTGGCTAGCAGATAGAAGACAGAGGGTGGTGGTTGATGGGAGATATTCATCGTGGAGTTCGGTGACAAGTGGTGTACCTCAGGGGTCTGTTTTGGGGCCCCTGCTGTTTGTAATTTTTATAAATGATCTGGATGAGGGTATTGAAGGATGGATTAGTAAATTTGCAGATGACACTAAAGTCGGTGGAGTGGTAGATAGTGAAGAGGGGTGTTATAGTTTGCAGAGGGACTTGGACAAGTTGCAGAGCTGGGCCGAGAGGTGGCAAATGGAGTTTAATGTGGAAAAGTGTGAGGTAATGCACTATGGCAGAAATAATAAATGTGTAGAGTATAGGGCAAATGGTAGGATTCTTAGTAGTCTAGATGAACAGAGGGATCTTGGTGTGTATGTGCATAGATCCCTGAAAGTAGGCAGTCAGGTCGAGAAGGTTGTTAGGAAGGCATATGGAGTCTTGGCTTTTATTGGTAGAGGGATTGAATTTCGGAGCCGCAACGTCATGTTGCAACTGTACAAAACTCTAGTGCGGCCGCACTTGGAGTATTGTGTGCAGTTCTGGTCCCCACATTATAAGAAAGATGTGGAGGCATTGGAGAGGGTACAGAGGAGGTTTACCAGGATGTTGCCTGGTATGGAGGGCAGGTCTTATGAGGAGAGGCTGAGGGATTTGAGGTTGTTTTCGTTAGAAAGGAGGCGGCTAAGAGGGGACCTGATCGAAACATATAAGATGATTAGAGGTTTAGATAGGGTGGACAGTGATAGCCTTTTTCCTAGGATGGAAAAAGCTAGCACGAGGGGACACAGCTTTAAATTAAGGGGTGATAGTTATAGGACGGATATCAGAGGCAGGTTCTTTACCCAAAGGGTGGTTCGGGAGTGGAATGCCCTGCCTGCAGCGGTTGTAGATGCGCCAAGTTTGGTGGCGTTTAAGAGGTTAGTTGATAAGTATATGGAAGAGAAGGGAATGGTTTAGTTTGGAGGGGCATTGCTTTTTATATTGGTCGGCGCAACATCGAAGGCCGAAGGGCCTGTTCTGTGCTGTAATGTTCTATGTTCTATGTTCTATGTTCTATCTCTGCATGAATCCCTCAAGGTAACGTTCTAGGCCTAACCATCTTCAGCTGCTTCATCAATGACCTTCTCTCTGTTGTAAGGTTGTAAGGCCGCTTGCAAAATGCTCAGCACCATTCGTGACTTCTCAGATACTGAAGCAGTCCATGTCCAAGTGCAACAAGATCTGGACAATAACAAAGCTTGGGCTGAGAAGTGATAGGTAACATTCACGCCACATAAATGCCAGGCAATGGCCATCACCAATAAGAGACACTCTAACCACCGCTGCTGGAATTCAATGGCATTATCATCACTGAATCCTCCACGGTCTACATCTTTGAGATTGCCATTGATTCAACTCAACTGGACTCGCCACATAAATACAGTGGCCACAGGGGCAGGTCGGAGGTTAGTAATATTGCGGCGAATAACTCACTTCCTGACTCCCCATAGTCTGTCTACCATCTACAAGACGGAAGTCAGGAGTGTGATGGAATGCTTCCCACTTGCCTGGATGGGTACAGCTTCAACAACATTCAAGAAGCTTGACACCATCCAGGAGAAAGCAACCTGCTGAATTGGCACCACATTCACAAACATCCACTCCCTCCACCACTGACGCTCAGTCGCAACGGTGTGTGTTATGTACAATGCACTGCACCAAAGATCCTTATAGAGCAGCTTCTAAACCCACGACCACTTCCATCTAGAAGGACAAGGGCAGCAAATACATGGGAACACCACCACCTGCAAGTTCCCATCTAAGGCACTCACCATCCTGAATTGGAAATATATCGCCATTCCTTCGCAGCTGGTGGGTCAGAATCCTGGAATTCCCTCCCTGTTGTGGGTCAACCCACAGCATGTGGACTACAGCATTCAAAAAGGCAGCTCACCATAACCCTTTTTTAAATTTATAAAGTCACAAGTAGGCTTATATTAACATTGCAATGAAGTTACTGTGAAAATCCCTGAGTTGCCACACTCCAGTGCCTGTTCAGGTACGCTAAGGGAGAATTTAGCATGGTCATGCACCTAACCAGCACATCCTTTGGGCAGAGGAAACCCACAGAAACAGGGGGTGAACATACAGACTCCACACAGGCAGTGACCTAAGCCAGGAATCGAACCCAGGCTGCTGGTGCTGTGAGGCAGCAGTGCTAACCACTGTGCTACTGGTCTCAAAGGCAACTGAGGATAGGCAATAAATAAATACTGGCCAGTCAGCAACGCTCATATCCCATGAATGAATTAAAAAAAACTCACAAATGTGTGAATGAAACAAAGCTAGCACTCGTCTTTGCAGCTGTGAAAACATTGATGAATGCATGAGTCAGTTTTGCAGTTCAACTAAGAATTCTTAATGAGGCCACTCTAGCAACTGTATCATCAGATGCAAGATGAATGATGGCCAGAAGTTGCTGGAAATACTTAACAGGTCAAGCAGCACCAGTGCAGGGAGGAAGAGTGGATGGAGTTTTTTGGTTGTTCACGCCAGAAGGGTTTTCCAGTACCGCTGCAGTGATTTGGCTGAGCATCAAATTCTCCATTCTCGCTTGCAGCAATAGTGAGCAGCAGGAAAATTCCAGCCAGGTTACAATCTTTCATCACGTTTTAATCCCAGTTTTTCTGACCTTTCCTTTAATTGAAGTCTCTTATCCCCGTCATTAACAGTGCAGGGAAGCGGGTATTCCTTAGTCCGAAAGACGTGCTGGTTAGATGGATTGGCCGTGCTAAATTCTCCCTTTGTGTGCCCTAACATGTACGAGAGTGTGGCAACTACAATATTTTCACAGTAACTTCAATGTTGTGTTGATGTAAGCCTATTTTTGACACTAATTAATAAAACTTTTAAAACATCTTTCATTAAGGTGAATTCCTTTCCCTGATTGACTTGAGAATATGTTCAATGCCTTGTTGGTATTCCTCATCCATCCCCAGCTGGCAACAAGCTGGCTCTTGTTCCCCATTAGACTATCAAGTCCTGTTGCTGCCTGACAACAGCCAGCTACATTAATTTAAAGAGACAGGTCATTAGTAAATGATGCCAACATGCTGCAGCTAAATCACTGATCAACAGTGTAAAGTGGGAGCAAAAATACATCTCACAAAAGATTGCTATTAATTCAGTGACGCAGGCTCTCATTCCCATTTGTCATATTTACTGATGATAATTCTGTTAAAGTGTACACGTGTCTGGGGGCTGCTGTTAGGAATGTAGCTTTTTGTAACGAAGCCAAGCCTGTTCCCTGCTAATTATTAATAGAGACCTGCTTCTCCCAGGTTGCTCGCTCTAATTTTTCATTCTGTACCATCAATCATGCTCAATGGGACAGTTCCTTTTACACAGCGAAATCGCATGTCAGAAACTCAGCTTTAAGTGGCTGCAGACTCTGTTGGGTTGTCTCAGCTATTCACATATCGTAACCTTCATCTCCAAATTCCCAAAGGATCTCACGCTGTGGCAAGAGTTTGCCTGAAAGGCTAATAAAAGTAAATTCCGCAGGGAATTAGATAAATAATTGAAGAGAAATGAATTACAGGATTATGGGGAAAGAGTGGGGAGTGAGACTAATTGGATAACCCTTCGTAAGTACTTCATAGTTAATAAATTATTTTTATTTGAATATTTAATAGAACAATGTCTGGGATTTTACAGTCAGCGATGAACCAAAGGCACCAACTGGTCTATACATGTAGAAAATAGAAATGTGGGCAGGCCATTTGGCCCTTCTACCATATTCTTACCCATTGGTTTTCTATTGCATTTAAGCTGGGACTTGTGATAATGAGAGATGCAATTTAGCCTCTTGTCCTGCACTGGGGATCTCTGGCTTGTGTAAGGAAGGCAAGCAACTATGTATCTCCTTTGCCAATCAGCTTGACAAATTCACACTGAGGGACACTCGAGGCTATTTTTAAATTCTGATTTGCAATTTTAGTTCTCATTGCTGATAGCCGTAATTTTAACTTGCTTCAAGGTGTGAAAAAGACACTTGCAGGTTCAACAGTCATGTACTGATTCGACACAATTTTCGGGGAGTAGTACATGTGGGTTCCTTGCATCTACTCCTGCTGTTGGTGTGGGGTGTTCTGGCTGACATACAATGGGATGTCACAGGGTAGCTCAGGGATTGAATGGAGATTCTCAGATGCTGCTCTGTAGCATCATGGTAGTGAAACTCCAGTATGGAAGCATGACCCAGAGAATGGAGGTGTTGGGGGAAGAAGCCCACTTCTCCTTCTATCCTGTTCCTAACTCCTTCAGCAACTGGTGCTGCAAAGTGAAACCTCATGTTCTCCTCCCATTTCTCATCCATACAAGAGGGGACCCTAGTAAGCTCACAGGATCACAGAATCACACAGTACAGCAAAGGCTCTTTGGCCCATCAAGTCTGCACTGACACTCTGAACTACCTGTCTCATCCTATTTACTAGCACTTGGCCCATGGCCTTCAATGCTATGATGTGCCAAGTACTCATCCAGATACTTTTTAAAGAACATGAGGCAACTGCCACCCTCCTAGGCAGGGCATTCCAGAACCTTCGCCTCCCTACACCTCCTGCCTCTTGCCTTGACCTTGTGCCCCCTTGTGATCGACCCTTGAACCAAGGCAACAGCTACACCCTGGACATGCCCTTCATAACTTTGTACACATTGATCAGGTCGCCCTTCAGTCTTCCCTGCTTCAACAAAAACAACCCAAGCCTGTCCAACCTCTCTTCATATTTTAAATGTACCAGGTGGAATCCTGCATCTATTTTGCACCCCCTCCAGTGCAATCACATCCTTCCCTTAATGAAGGAAATCAGGAGGAATGGTTGCATATGAACATACAAATTAGGAGCAGGAGTAGGTCGCTTGGCCGTATCATTCAATAAGATCATGGCTGATCTAATTGTAACCTCAGCTCCATATTTCTATTGACCCCTAATAACCTTTTATCCTTTTTGGTCCATATTCCTGTTCATGTTTCTGTCCAAATGTCTTTTAAATGTTGTCAATGTCCCTGCCTCTGGCAGCTCATGCTACATACATAGTACTCTCTGTATAAACCAGTTGCTCCTAGGTTCCCATTAATCCTTTCCCCTCTTAACACAAACCTATGCTCTTTAGTTCTCAATTCCCCAACTCTGGGAAAAAACGCTGAGGGTATTTGCCCTATCCAAGGCTCTCATGATCTTATGCACCTCTATAAGATCACCACTCAGTCTCCTACGCTCCAAAGAAAAAGCCCATCCAATTTTGAAGGTTTCTTGAAGGTTTACTTAATTCTCTGCATCCAAATATCACTAGCCCCTATTCCCCAGCAATAACCAGAGCAACACATTGCATAGCACACTCATGGTCTCTTTCTGGCTTCCAATTTAGGACTTAATTTTCTGAGCTATACGTCCCCCCACCAGTCCCCCTACATCAGCGACACTGGTACATCTGAGTGAAAAAAAACCTTTCAAATTGTTCCAAATGATGTTGATACAAATGCTTCAAATATTATTTGTTTTACAATTGAATGCTATTTGAAGTACCTAATTAGTATTGTTGATTCAGGCCCCATATCAATTAGGTCTTATTTAAATAATTAAGTATGTTTGGATCTTTTCATAATCTTGTAATTCAATCCCTTGGATTAATGTAACTGAAATGCCTAGTAACGAGTTGGGAAACCATTGTAATTCAACATGTTACGAAATAAAGTCCTGATGTGATGTTGAATTGGTCTCATAGACTGCTCAATGTATACAGCGTTCTGTACTTCCCATCTATAAATGTGATGGTGCCGATTTCTTCAGTGGTTCAAATTACTTTATTAGTTTCTTCGGATTTCATTGTAACCTTGCCTGCTTTGTGGGGTTGGCATGAGTGGGGAGTTAAGATAACGAGAGGGGAACTTGTGTCACATATACCTGACCTATTCCCAGTCTTGTACCATCTTAAATTGCCTCAGAAGAAACATACGAGAGTCAACCATCCCAGGTAGGCATGACCCTACTTTCCATTCAAGATGGCATTGTTAGTGCCTCAGTGCCAGTTTTACTTCAGAATTAGGAACCACGGGTGGTATGGTGGCACTGTGGTTAGCATAGCTGCCTCACAATGCCAGGGACCCAGGATTCAAAACCTGAGTGCAGGTTACTGTCTGTGTGGAGTTTGCACATTCTCCCTGTGTCTGCATAGGTTTCCTCCAGTGGTCCGATTTCCTCCCACAATCCAAAGATATAGAGGTTAGAGGCATTGGCTATGCCAAACTGCCCCTTAGTGTCAGGGGGACCAGCTTGGGTAAATGCATAGGGTAATAGGGAGACAGCCAAGCTGCGATTGTGGTCGGTGCAAACTCGATGAGCCGAATGGCCTCCTTCTGCACTGTAAGATTCTATAATTCTATGATTCAAATCCCTTAGCAGGACCTGGTGACAATCAGCAGAAAGGTCACAAGTGAGCAAGTTCAATTAAATTAAACCTTTCAAGTTCTCTTCCCTAGGTTTTCTTTGGGCCATGAAGTACAGGAGTGCCCCTCTGGGCTCCACAAAGAGCGCTTGGTTTTCCTTAGCCTCAGCCTCATCTCTCATTCCTGACAGCAGCCTGGTTTCTGGAAAGCTTTGCACAGCAGCACCAACCTCAGGCCAGGGACCACTGCATTCCTCATCCCTTCTTGTAACCCTAATGCCAACTCCACCTGGCTTTGGGTGAAAAAGTCCGTGCAACATTTAAGTAAGACCCACGAACTAAAATGGAATGGTCACAGAGTAAAGTTTCCATGTGGGCTACTCCTACCCTGAAAGTACTTAAATTCAAATTTTCTATTTGATGTTGCCAGGTAAACTTGTGGGGGCCAGTTAGCTCAGTTGACTTGATGCCTTGAGTGTGGTATAGTACAGTACAGGTTCAATCCCCATTCTGACTCCAGTGGGGTTAATATGCTCTGTTTCATCTCTTGCCTCATTCTAATCTAATGGCATAAACCAAGATTAATAATGATTGGACAACTTGGAAAATTCTTGGGTGACACAGTGGCAGAGTAGTTATCATTGCTGCCTAACAGTGCCAGGCACCCGGGTCCAATTCCAACCTCGGATGACTGTGTGGAGTTTGTATATTAGCCCCATGTCTGCTTGGGTTTCCTCTGGGTGCTCCAGTTTCCTCCCACATTTCAAAGATGTATAGGTTAGGTTGGTTGGCCATGTTAAATTGTCCCTTAGGGTCAGGGGATTAGCAGAGTAAATATACAGGGTTATGGGGATAGGGGCTGGGTGGGAATGTTGTCAGTGCAGGCTCGATGGGCCAAATAGTCTCCTTCTGCACTATAGGGATTGTATGATTCTATAAAAGCAGCGAAGCCAGTTGTAAACCTATAAAATTAAATAGCCCGATCTTAATTTAAAAGAGGATTTATTGATTGGTTAGAGCGTTGTGATTGATATATTCTAATCTTCGTAAAATAAAAATCTTTTGTCATTATTTCGTGTTGCTACTTCTATTGACTTTAATCAAGTTGATCAGAGGGAGTTTAATTTTTAATACACAGCACTGGAGAGTGCTCATGGTATAAATATTTGCCTTCAATCCTCTTGAAATGATTGTACCACCCATCTCCCTAATCTTACCGCATTTGGAAGATTGCAATTCCTGAGAGTGCACTTTGTTGCCAGCTTTGCTCCTTTTAGCCCCCTCTGTAATTGTAGAAGTGTCCTGCTGGAGGATGGGTAATGTGCAGTTTCATTCAAGCTCTAACCTATTCTATTTATATTTCTGTGTGTTTGCAGAACTTTTCACCGATAATGTAGCGAACCCAGATTGAAACAGCAGTAGACAATATGTTTTGCAATCATTTCACTGAGATCTAGTCCATGTCACAGGTATCTTGCTGTGATTGTGTTATTATAGCACACTGCATTTTACTGCTGGTATCTGTGTGCTGAATTTTGTTAACATCTTGCAAAGCAACGAACATTGGCACACAAACATGCTGCAAAATACTCTAAGGGGCGACAGACCATAACAAATAACACGAGTAGAGGCATTTGCTGTGTTTCCCTCGACACTGTAATGTCCTACTTCATTCTGTGCATACTCTCTAATCCCTCTTCAGTCAAGACGATGGAACGGTTTGATTCTAGTGCTCTTTGCAATTGTTTTTATTGCCCACTTTGTAGGTGTCGTAAGAATTATTATTCATGTGAGTGAACTAAATTTCCAATTGGCTTTCTCTTCACTTAGATGGACTACTTCCAGTTCAACCAAGGGTGTTAGTGAGGTAAACACTGAAACATGAGACTGACCATCCGGCTAATAAGAGCTCTGTTGCCTAACACGTTGGCTTGGATTTTGCAGCAACAAGAATGATGAGGCCATCAGCAAATTCTGGCAACCGCCCATGCAGAAATAATAAGTTGCTGTGCGTGTTGCTCTGCTCTTATAGCTGCACTATGACAGGAGCTTGCTGAGAGATTTAGCATTTGAACATCTGGAGCAATGTGAAGATGGTGACTTACGTTGCCAAACTGTGTTGGGTCCTGTTCATTTCAGTGTTAATAAATTTTACTGGCATGGTAAATCTTAATAAGGACTGAACAATTTGTTCTGGTGCAGTGCTTTTAAAAGTGTAGAGTCTCATTCCATCAGACTTTAATTATTGTTGGAGATATGAATTAAATTATTTAAACTTTTTTCTTTTCTTTCTTAGCTATACTAGGATGGCATGGTGACACAAAGGTTAGCACTACTGTCTCACAACACCAGTCACCCAAGTTTGATTCCTGGCCTGAGTCACTGTCTGGAATTTGTATGTGTCTGCATGAGTTTCCTCTGGGTGTCCAATTTCCTCCCACAGTCCAAAAGATGTGCTGGTTAGGTGCATTAACCATACTAAATTCTCCCTCTATGTACCAAAAAGGCATTGGAGTGTGGCGACTAGGGAGTTTTTCACAGTAACTTAATTGAAGTGTAAATGTAAGTCTACTTGTGACGAAAATAAATGTATTTTAAAACTATCCCTCTCTCTTAATATTTCTTTCCATTATTTTACTGCCATTACTTCTGTTGGAGATAGTGCAGTGTTATGTTCTTATAATTCAAGTACATTAATAGTTATGATGGCATCTGTTACACAGCGGAAGAGCTCATTGGTAAGGGATAAAACAGAAAGCAATCTTTATACAAACTTTTATAAGGATTTATTCATAGAGAAACACATTACAGACATGTACCTTCAAACTCCAAAGATTAAAGAGTTAACATCAGAATCATACGTGACGCTGATCATAGAATTCACATTGTTCAAAGAAAGCCATTTGACACATCGAGTCTACACCAATCACAATCCACCCAGGTCCAATCCCCCTAACTCCATGTATTTACCTTACTAGTCCCCCTGACATTATGGGGCAATTTAGCATAGCCAACCAACTTAACCTACATGTCTTTGGACTGCGGGAGGAAACTGGAGCACCCGGAGAAAACCCGTGCAGACATGAGGAGAACGTGCAAACTCCACACGGATAGTGACCCAAAACTAAAATTAAACATGGGTCCCTGGTTCTGTGAGGCAGCAGTGCCAACCACCATGCCACTGTGCCACCCCACGGTGTATTAATGATGTCAGATCACATGACTGAGAAGGAAGAGGAGAAGCTCTAACCTCATGTGGAAGTCCAATTGTATAAATACTTGCTGCAAATAGATACTTATGGTCGAAGGGCTAAGGGCACGAGCGGCAGTCTTTCATGTCAACAAAACCCCATTGAAGCCCCTTCCAAAAGGTTCATACTGAATTTAGTAGTGATCAGAGAACCCTTGAGACAGGGTCAACAGTGGTGCTGGAATGTGAACCAGCAAAAGTTCATTGAAAGGATTAAACAACCTTTAAACTCTTCCAGCATGTTACCACTTATAATTACCAACCATAGTGAAAGCAGATGCATGATCTACAGGTCTAGTGGCTGTACTATTTCAAGTTCAGAGTAATGGTAAGTGTAAACTTTTCTACTATTTCCCTAGGTCACTAACAGAGATAGAGTAATGATATGGCATGATAGAATATGGTATGTGGCAGCAATGTGGGCGTGTGAAAACATTTCAGACTGATCTGGAATTGCGTTTTGAGATCAAAACATACCATCAACTTCTGGTGCCTTCTGAACATGAAAGAAATTGTAAAGATGCTGCCCAGAATCCAGCTGTTCAGATCAAGATTGATGAGATATGACTCCCTCCCTCACAGAGTAGGTGCAAGGAAAATGACACATAACAGCAGACATGCTGTCACGACTACTGTCAGAAGAGCGCAGACAAGAGGATTTCGACTTTATCGAGAAGGTTTGAGGATTTGTGCGCTTAATCACTCAGAATCTACCAGACTTTGCAAGGAAGTTGCAGGAAGTAAAGCAAACCCAGAAACAAGATGAAGGCTGCTTCAATTTCTGTGAACGTTGTTTGGAATGATGGCCAGACTTACTATATCCCCGCTAATCTGATACAACATAATATGGGCAGCACAGTGGCACAATGGTTAACAATGCTGCTTCACAGCAGCAGGGACCCAGGTTTGATTCCTGGCTTGGGTGACTATCTGCATGTCATCCCCATATCTGTGTGGGTTTCCTCTGGGTGTTCTGATTTCCTCCTACAGCCTGAAAAGCATACCGGTAATGTTCATTGGTCATACAATGTATCAGAACAGGCAACGGACTGTGGCAACTAGGGGATTTTCACAGTAACTTCATTGAAGGGCTAATTTATGTCTATTGTGACGCCAATAAATAAATTTTATTTTACTAGTAACAATCTGTCCCAGGGTCCTCCCCTCACACTCTAAGTGCTGCTGTCAGTTTGTCCCAGGGTCTTTCCCTCACACTCGAGGTGATGGGTCTTGAATCCACAATGTTCCTGGTCATTGCTATCAGTTGAGTTACAACTGACATCTGATGTGATAGTTTTTCCATCTTCCTGTACAAACTTCTTGTTGCAATAGATTGCAGTCTTTTTTTTAAAAGGAACTTGTAAATTCTCACATTAGACCACTGAATAAGTTCAAAAGAGAAACTGTTAAGATTAACTTGACAACTGGAGGCATAAAATAAGTAGCAATTTCTGTTACTAGCCTGCAGCACTGAGTGAGTGCCTCAATGAAAAGTCATAAAAATTAACAATGTAAAGATGATCACAGTGTATAGGTGTGACTGAATGACAGTATGAAACTAGTAGGTGGTTAATTATGCAGCAAGGTTAATTAAATTAAACCACATCAAACGTGTGAAGCCCAGCAACTGTTTCCCTGTCCCCTAACAATTTTCTAGCCTACAGTGCTAAGATTTAGTCACTGAAGTGATTTGGATGCATGGGTCTTCATTCTTCTTCAATCCTTGGGCAGGTCCAACCCATAGCACCAGAAGTTCACCAGGTCCCAAATCTACACAATCAGATTAGAGATCGAACCTGCACAAACCAGCTTCCCAAGGAGTCTGCACTGCTGTGACAACATGCACTTTTATACGCATGTTGCAATGCGGAGCTATGAGTAGTAATGATAGATCCACCTTTCCTTCTGTCTTATGGCTGACCATGAATCTCTCTCTCTCTATGCATTGGAAGAATTTACAGATTAATGCAGGTGGCTACATTATGAAAAGTATGTCTCTTGATTATTAAGTCTCGGAGTGGATCTTGAACCTGCAGTTTCTGTCTCAGAGATAGGAATGCTAACCACTGTGCCACAAAGCTGACTCCATTTTATGCCCCTATTTTTCATTTACAGCTTGCTTCTTGTTTAAAAGACTTCTGGATGAGTATATGGGAACTAATGGTATAGAGGGTTATAGATAGGTCTATGGTTTGGTAGGTATAGATGTGATTGGCACAACTCATGGGCCAAAGGCCTGTTTGTGCTGTAGTGTTCTATGTTCTATGTTCTTAATTGCCTCACCTGAAAACCCGTGTTAGATTCCACTCCTATGCCAGCTATGCCCCACTGTATTTCACCACCTCTATGAACCTTTCTGCCAACTTTGTCTCCCTATGTTGCTTGTAGAATCATTGAATGGTAGCCTGTCAAATCCTTGCTGGCTCTCTGCAAGATCAAGTCAGCTAGTTCCATGGCCCTATCATTTCCTGTAATTGTTTTTCTCTTCAGGCATTTATCCAGTTCCCTTTTCAAAGTCCTGATTGTTTCTGTTTCCGCCACATTCTCAGGCAGTTCATTCCAAATCCTAAATATTCATGGTGTAAAGTAATCTGTCATAAGAATGTAAGAATATAAGAACTAGGAGTAGAAGTAGGCCATCTGGCCCCTCGAGCCTCCTTGCCATTCAATAAGATTGTGGCTGATCTTTTACTGGATTCAGCTCCACTTACCCACCCGTCACCATAACCCTTAATTCCTTTATGGTTTAAAAAATTGTCTATCCTTATCTTAAAAACATTCAATAAGGTAACCTCAACTTCACTGGGCAGAGAGTTCCATAGATTCACAACCTTTTGTGTGAAGAAGTTCCTCCTCAATTAGTCCTAAATCCACTTCCTCTTATTTTGAGGCTATGCTCCCTAGTTCTAGTTTCACCCACCAGTGGAAACAACTTCCCTGCTTCTATCTTATCTATTCCCTTCAAAATCTTACATGTTTCTGTAAAATCTCCCCTCATTCTTCTGAATTCCAATGAGTATAGCCCCAGTCTACTCCATCTTTCCTCATAAGCCAACCTTCTCAACTCTGGAATCAATCTCTACACCCCCTCCAGTGCCAGTATACCCTTTCTCAAGTAAGGAGGCCAAAACTCTATTCAGTACCCCAGGTGTGGCCTCACCAGCACTTTATAGCTGCAACATATGCTCGCTGTTTTCAAACTCCATCCCTCTAGCAATGAAGGATAAAATTCCATTTGCCTTCACAATTACCTGCTGCATCTGCAAACCAACTCCTTGAGATTCCTGTGCAAGGACACCCAGGTCCCTCTCCACAGCAGCATGCTGCAATTTTTTACCACTTAAATAATAGTTCATTTTGCTGTTATTCCTACAAAATGGATGACCTCATGTTTACCAACACTGTACTCTATCTGCCAGGTAGAGTACTCTATCACCCACTCAATTAGATTATCTATATCCCTTTGCAGACTTTCAGCAGCCTCTGCAAGCTTTGCTCTTCCACACATCTTAGTGTCATCTGTGAATTTTAGTCCCCAACTCCAAATCATCTATGTAAATCATAAATAATTGTGGTGTCAACACTAATCCCTGAGGCACATAGAACATAGAACATAGAACATTACAGCGCAGAACAGGCCCTTCGGCCTTCGATGTTGCGCTGACCAATTAGGAAAAAGCAATGACCCTCTAACCTAAACCATTCCCTTTTCATCCATAAACTTATCTACTAACCTCTTAAACGCCACCAAACTTGACGCATCTACAACTGCAGCAGGCAGGGCATTCCATCCCCTTACCACCCTCTGGGTAAAGAACCTACCTCTGACATCCGTCCTATAACTACCACCCCTTAATTTAAAGCTATGTCCCCTCGTGCTAGCTTTCTCATCCTAGGAAAAAGGCTATCACTGTCCACCCTATCTAAACCTCTAATCATCTTATATGTTTCGATCAGGTCCCCTCTTAGCCTCCTCCTTTCTAACGAAAACAACCTCAAATCCCTCAGCCTCTTCTCATAAGACCTGCCCTCCATACCAGGCAACATCCTGGTAAACCTCCTCTGTACCCTCTCCAATGCCTCCACATCTTTCTTACAATGCAGGGACCAGAACTGCACACAATACTCCAAGTGCGGCCGCACTAGAGTTTTGTACAGTTGCAACATGACGTTGCGGCTCCGAAATTCAATCCGCCTACCAATAAAAGCTAAGACTCCGTATGCCTTCTTAACAACCTTATCGACTTGATTGCCAACTTTCAGGGATCTATGCACATATACACCAAGATCCCTCTGTTCATCAACACTATTAAGAGTTCTACCATTAGCCCTATACTCTACACATTTGTTATTCCTTCCAAAGTGAATTACCTCACACTTTTCCACATTAAACTCCATTTGCCACCTCTCGGCCCAGCTCTGCAACTTGTCCAAGTCACTCTGCAAACTAGAACACCCCTCTTCACTATCTACCACTCCTCCGACTTTGGTGTCATCCGCAAATTTACTAATCCATCCTTCAATACCCTCATCCAGATCATTTATCAAAATTACAAACAGCAGGGGCCCCAAAACAGACCCCTGAGGCACACCACTCGTCACCGAACTCCACGATGAATATCTCCCATCAACCACCACCCTCTGTCTTCTATCTTCTAGCCAATTCCTAATCCAATTAGCTAAATCACCCTCAATCCCATACATCTGCATTTTCTGCAGAAGCCTTCCATGGGCCACCTTATCGAACGCCTTACTAAAGTCCATATATACCACATCAACTGCCTTATCCCCATCCACCTCTTTGGTCACTTTTTCAAAAAACTCAATAAGGTTAGTAAGGCACGACCTACCCTTCACAAAACCATGCTGACTATCCCCAATCAATTCGTTTCTCTCTAAATAACTATAAATCCTATCCCTAATAATTCTTTCCAATCACATCACTAATCACTAACCAGGAAAATACCCATTTATATCTGTCCTCCTGTCATTGATTGTTCTTTTGCCATTTGTCTTCTTCTACCAGTTGTCAATCATTCCACAAATGGCAGCAATTTTTCTTTATCTATTCTGCCCAGATTCCTCATAATTTTGAACTCTTCTATCACGTCTTCTTTTCTTTAAGGAGAAGGTGTGCTTCTCTAATCTGTCTATGCTGGTTTCTAAATATACTACATGTTTATTTGCAAGAGTGTTAAAATATCTCTACAATCACAAAATATCTGCCCCGTGATTATCCCAACTCAAGCTTCTAGAAACTTCTCTTCTCTGGTATCTATTTTCTTTGCTCTTAGTCCACACCCAAACTTAACCAATCCTGCACAACAAACATTAATCAGTTACCAGGCACATGTAATCAAACACAGAACAACTGAGCACTGCATGAAGGTTTCAACAGCAAAGAAGTGAAACAGAACAAAGGCAGCATTTAATATAGAGACTGAAGTAGATGGTTTTGGAAATGGGGAGGAAATTGTGTTTGAATCTTACCTTAGTGCTGATATTACAAACCATCAGGTTCAGCCTTAGATAATCACGGGGCAGATGGATAGAGAAATTGGCTGAAGAACTGAGCTTGTGGTGGGTCCAAAGACGATGGAATTTAGTCATCCCAATATTTAATTGAAGGAGATTTCTGCTCCAGGACAAGGGGTATATGTCCATAATTCATTAAAGATAGCAGAGCAGATTGAGAAATTAGTTAGAAAAGCATATAGGATTCTGGACTTTATACATAGAGGCCAGGAGTACAAAAGCAAGGAATGTATGATGAATCTTGAAAAAACACTAGCTGTTCTCAATTTGGTTACCAAACTTTAGGAACAGTAAGAAGTCTCATGACATCAGGTTTTCAAGAGATTTATTTGGAATCACGAGCTTTCAAGTTCCTCATCTGAGGAATCATTTTCATCAATCTTTACTGCACCCTCTCAAATGCCTTCAAATCCTTCCTAATCTTGGTGTGGAGAACTGGGTTAGGCACAGTAAAAAGTCTTATGCTGTGAGATTAAAATAGGTCTATTTGGAATCATAAGCACTGTTCTTTTATCAGGTGAGTGACTCATGAAGGAGCAGTGCTCTGAAAGCTCGTGATTCCAAATAAACCTCTTGGAAACCTGATGTCATGAGACTTCTTACTGTTCCTAAAGTTTGGTAACCAAATTGAGAACAGCTAGTGTTTTTTCAAGATTCATCATATGTTCCTTGCTTTTGTACTCCTGGCCTCTATGTATAATGTCCAGAATCCTATATGCTTTTCTAACTAATTTCTCAATCTGCTCTGCTATCTTTAATGAATTATGGACATATACCTCTTGTCCTGGAGCAGAAATCTCCTTCAATTAAATATTGGGATGACTAAATTCCATTGTCTTTGGACCCACCACAAGCTCAGTTCTTCAGCCAATTTCTCTATCCATCTGCCTCATGATGGCCGAAGGCTGAACCTGATGGTTTGTAATATCAGCACTAAGGTAAGATTCAAACACAATTTCCTCCCCATTTCCAAAACCATCTACCTCAATCTCCATATTAAATGCTGCCTTTGTTCCATTTCTCTTCTTTGCTGTTGAAACCTTCATGCAGTGCTCAGTTGTTCTGTGTTTGATTTCATGTGCCTGGTAACTGATTAGTGTTCGTTGTGCAGAATTGGTTAAGTTTGGGTGTGGACTCGAAGCAAAGAAAACAGATACCAGAGAAGAGAGGTTTCTAGAAGCTGGAGCTGGGATAATCACGGGGCAGATGTTTTGTGATTGTAGAGATATTTTAATACTCTTGCAAATAAACATGTAGTACATTTATAAACCAGCATCATCCCTGTCTTATTCTGAGATATATAAAATGCACCTCGTACCCATGCCTTTATTCCTCCAGGCTTGAATACTCCAATGTTCCCCTCCCCAATTTCCACCTAGATCTTTGTTCCCAATTGCTGGGTGAATTTTTGCTTCTGAATCAAGAAACTATGGACCTGTTTAAAAATTTCAAATTCAATTAGTAGATAAGCTGCATTCTGATTTAAACTGGTGGACGTTTGTGGACATTTTGACAATATCTCTCTGATTTTTTTCTCCTTTTGTCCCTAGGATGAGTGTTGCTGTAGTTGCTTTTGCATGTTTTTCTAAAGTTCCACCGGTTATAATTGAAACCTTCTCTGGCCTGATTTTAAAGGTTTTTTTTGTTTGTCTCTCCTTCACCTGCTATCGAATCAGTTCACATCCTAGTTACTCATCTTTCCTGACTCAGCTATCCCAGTGCTGGCTCTCTTCACACACTTTCCCACTTATGGAACTGACAGTCTAGGCACTACGATCTCACCATGAGGAATCTTGCTGTTTACCAGCTCTTCACTTGAGCACTATTGAGCGCTGTGGGGAGGTGGATTTGGGATAGCTCAGTTGGGAAAAGCGAGTAACCAGGATGTGTATCTACCTCCTCACCTGTTTCCCATATCTCCATATCCCTTTTTTATTAGAAATATATCTATCGTTTTCTTAAAACCACTCAATGATTCAGACTTCACCGCGCTATGGAGCAGCGAGTTCCTCAAATTCATCATCCTCTGTGAGAAGTCGTTCCTCCTCATCTCAGTTTTAAATCTATCGCCTTTCAACCCATATCTGTGACTGCTTGTTTGAGATTTCCCCATAAGAGAGAACATTTAGTCCAGATTTACTCTATCTATCCCTTTTAACATTTTATAATCTCAGCCAGATTCCCTCTCATTCTTTTTAATTCCAGCAAGTAGAAGCCCAAACAGTTTAATCTTTCCTCATACATCAACCCTTTCATCCCTGGAATCAATCTGGTGAACCTCCTCTGAACTGCCTCCAATGCCACCACATCCTTCCTCAAATAAGGAGACCAAAATTGGACACAAAACCCCAGACGTAGTATCACCCACGCCCTACATAATTGCAACAATACTTTTCTTATTTGCCTTTTTTTGTTACATGCTGCTCCTGCATTCTGACTTCCTGCGGTTCATGAACAAAGACACCCAGATCCCTCTGCCCAGACACATTTTGCATCTGCTTTCTATTTTGGTAATGATTTACTTTTCTACTTTTTCTGTCAAAATGGACAATGTCATACTTATTCACATTAAACTCCACCTGCCAAATTTTGGCTCATTCTCCTAGCCTATCTGTAAAATCTTTACATCCTCTTCACTGCCTCTTTTCCACCTATTTTTGTACCATCTGCATGGTATGTTACACTCTGCCCCTGTTTGCAGAACAAGTCAAGGATTAACTCACAACTTGTAGAACAATCTTATTTCCCATGTCATTGTCCCTGTACTTAATCTTTCTGCCAGTCTGATAGATCACTGTTGAGTGCCATGTTATGTTACTATACTGATATAAATACCACTTGCTCATTAGGGATTGTGTAAATACATTTTGGGCTCATTTATTTAGAATAGGGATCATTTCTGTAAATAGATAGAAAATTTGAAGACATCCGTAGCAGAGCTGTGTCTGCGCTCCCAGAGGGAAAAGTGAAATTAAGAGTGGATCACATGACATACTTCCCTTCTAGTGATGTCATGCTGTTATCCCTTAAAGGCACATTATAGCAGAGAGGTCCGGAGATTGTGAAAGGCATTATAAGTTTCTTCTTTCAGAGGTTCTAAGCAAGCATAATAGGCAAAATGGTCTCATTCAATACAGTGTTAATACTATTGGGTGGCACACTGGCACAATAGTTAGCACTACTGCCTCACAGCACCAGGGACCCAGGTTCAATCCTACGCTTTGGAGATTGTCTGTGTGGAATTTGCACATTCTCCTTGTCTCTGCATGGGTTTCCTCCAGGTGCTCTAGTTTCCCCCCATAGTCCAAAGATGCCGTGCAGAATTGACCATTAGTGTCCCAAGATATGTAGTTTGGATGGATTAGTGATAGTAAATTGCTCTTTAGTGTCCCAAGATGTGCCGGATAGATGAATTAGCCATAATAAATGTGTGGGGTTACGGGGATAGAGCAGAGAAGAAGAACTGGGTAAAACACTCAGTCAGAGAGATGGCGTAAGCTTCTGCACTGTAGAGGTTCTGTTCTATGAATATCAATTTACATAGATAGGAATCAATCTGAAGCAAATGGCGAATAATATTAATAGTAATAACTACATGATAGCATATCTTAAAGAACAATATGATCTTGGGTTTTGACTTTAAGAAAACTTTGATTTCAAACTGAAAAGAAAAACTGTTAAAAGAATCTATGAACCATTTACAATTCCTTAACAATTCAATAGATAGGCATGTCAAACTTTATCAACAAATCTTGTTTCTAGCCTACAGTGAAATATGTGACACTATTATGAATCAGGTTAACACAAACTTTACAGTCTCTTCATGATGGAAAGATAGGTCAGATGTGTACTGTTCATCTCAAAGAGGTTGAATGTTGATCTAAATTTTATAAAACAAGCTGCTTATTATTGCAGGCAGTATCATTTTACAAGCAGCACCAAGTACTAGAGGGAGGTCTTGTGGCACAGTGAATATTTTCCTTGCCTCGGAGCCAGAAGCTGTGGGTTCAATCCCATCCCAGGGCTTGATGGTCAAGGAAGGTGCATTTGTAACATGGTCAAATAGGTTGAAAATCAACCAGGAAAATCCTTCCCATGCACAGCAATGGCAGGCTGTAAGAGCAGGAGAGATTGCTGATCAGCCGTGCTTAATGTGGAATGGTGACCTTCAAGCCATTTCTTCTGGCAACAGATGAACAATTTGTTCCGAGGAAAGCTAGCTGTGGAGTAGATATGGCTTATCTGTTTTGTGGGAAGATAAACATCAACAACAGAGTATTAAAATGCTTCCACAATTTTCAAACCTTGACAAGTTAAAGATGAGGAGGTGAAACAGTCAACGAAGGGCGAACTGTTGATGTCGTCTATATGGATTTCAGTAAAGCGTTTGACAAAGTTCCTCATGGGAGGTTAGCTGAAAAGGTCAAGGCTAATGGAATACAAGGATAGGTATCTAGAAGGATAAGTAACTAGCTTGGTAATAGGAGAAGGGAGTAATAGTGGAAGGGTGTTTTTCTAGCTGGAGGTCGGTCACTAGTGGAGTGCCACAGGGCTCGGTACTGGGACCTCTTCTATTTGTAATATCTATAAATGACTTGGAAGAGGAAATAAGTGGAGTGATCAGCAAGTTTGCAGACGATACAAAAATGGCTGGACTTGCGGATAGTGAGGAGCATTGTTAGGCGATGCAGCAGGACGTAGATAGGCTGGTAGCTTGGGCAGATAGATAGCAGAAGGAATTCAATCCTGATAAATGCGAGGTGATGCATTTCGGGAGAAAGAATGCAGGGGGGAGGTATATGATAAAGGGTAGACATATTAAGAGTATAGAAAGGCAGAGGGACCTGGGGGTGCAGGTACACAAGTCTCTGAAGATGGCAGAGCTGGTGGAGAAGGTTGTGAAGAAAGCATATGGTATGCTAGCCTTTATAGGAAGGGGTATATAGTACAAGAGCTCACCTTTAATGTTGCAGTTGTATAGAATGTTGGTTAGACCTCATTTGGAATACTATGTCCAGTTCTGGTCGCCCTACTACCAGAAGTACGTGTATACTCCAGAGAGAGTGCAGAGGAGGTTTACCAGGATGCTGCCTGGTATGGAAGGTCTGAGTTACGAGGAGAGGTTAGGCAAATTGGGACTGTTTTCTTTAGAAAGACGTAGACTGAGAGGAGATCTAATAGAGGTGTACAAGATTATGAGGGGTATAGATAGAGTAAACAGTAGTAAGTTTTTTCCTAGGTTGGAATCAAATATCATGAGGAATCACGGGCTTAAGGTGAGGGGGGTAAGGTATAATTTGAATGCTAGAGGGAGTTTTTCACTCAGAGGGTGGTGGGGGTATGGAATGCACTGCCAAGTAAGGTGGTGGAGGCAGGCACTCTGGAGTTATTTAAGAAATACTTAGATGGGCACATGAACAGAATGGGAATGGAAGGATATAGAAGACAGATTTTAAAATACTGATCATGAGCCTTGGGAGTTCCCTGGGAAGTTTGTAAATTGTGAATGATATTGATGTGTTTCTGTTTTATCCTACAGTACTTCAGTGCGCCTTGTTGTCTAACAAGGGGCATATGCACGATGGGTCGTGAGAGGGCTGCTCTTAGATTTTTTGAGAGTATCCTCGTGCTTCACGTTGTTAGTGTACATTGAATTGGACCAATTGATGGATAACACGACAGCTCAGTGATTATCACTGTGCTGTGCAGATACATGGATTTGGGCCTGTGTCTATGGGAGTTTGCGCATTCTCCCCGTGCTTGTGTGGGTTTTCTCCGGGTGCTCTGGTTTTCTCCCACACCTCAAAGATGTGCTCTTAGGCTGACTGGCAAAACAAATTCTCCCTAAATTGTCTCACAAATTTGGTTCCAATGCAGATTTCTATAAACATAGACAGAGTAGAAATGAGAACATTGAGGTGGTGGTGGGGGCTCGTTGGGCTGAAGGGCCTGTTTCCCGTGCTGTTTTGTTCTTTTTTCTTTGTTCTTTGTTCTTATTCAGTTCTACAAGCGTGTTTGCCCTCTGCTAAAACTTGCAAGTACACTGAGGACTTTGATTTCACATACATATGACACTAGCTGCATTAGTCAAAAACAGTGAAAAATTCTTGTCTGTGCTATCTTGAGGTAGTTGTTAAGCTATTTAAAATAAATGCGTTTCAATAGCAGAGGGACTCATTTGATGGAGATACGTTAAGCAATGCACAGAAGATTATACATACTGGAAATTCGAGCTGGAAAAGTCCAGGCAGAAAAAGTGAGATGAGCTTTCAAACACTTACCACTGTCTTCACTGTGATAGCCAGGTTCCATCTCTATAACATTGTCCAACTGCAACCCTGCTTCAACTCATCTATGCCTAAATCCTCATCAATACTTTTACTAACTTTAGAATTGACAATTCCAATGCTCTCCTCATTCTAAATCTCCATAAACTTGAAGTCATCTAAAACTCAGCTATATTTATGCATTTGTTGAATTGGAATCTATGATTCTATCTGATGTTTCTTCCATCCTCTGAGAGACACCACAGTTCCAACAAAATTCTAAAAACTTACTGCCATCCAAAGCAAAGAGTCCATTTGATCGCTCATCCATCTACACCTTAAATATTCGTTGCCTCCACTGCCCTATGCATAATCTCAATGTTTTTCAAACTGGCGTAAAGAGCAAGGAATGAAATCAACTCTTATATGTAATATTTGTTGTCTAATACTTACAAGGCCCTGACCCTTTGAAGACCTCTGAGGGAGTCTGGTTGGCCAGGGGAGTTTTTGTTGGTTCCACAATGATTCCAAAATGGGACTGTGCAGGGAACATTCCTTTCAAAGTGTGCATGTGTGTGGAAGTATGGCCAAACCACCCAAAGGGACCATGCACAGTGCAGAGAATTCAGAGGGGAAAATGGCTGCAGTGCAGTTTGACAGAATGGGCTATCATACAGTAGATGGGCCAAATATTCACCCTGTGTGTAATCTGAGATATCAATTATTGACAGGACAGTCATCATTAGCAGAGCCAGCTACAGCATAACTGAATCTATCACCCCTATTGACCCCACTACTCTTTCACCTGATAGATACAGATTTCAGGTTCGATGCCTAAAGTTGAATCGGGAGTTTAAGGAACATGTATTCCCCATCATATGCTACCATACTAATGGAAGTTGTCAGAATTCTCAGCTTGGATTTTATTTTTTCCTCAGTGCACCAATCCATATCAATATGATTTATCTTCTATTTTAGGCAGTGTCCTGTATGAACTTTTCTCTCTTTCAAACGACATGAAGCAAGGATGTGTATTGAACACTCTTTTATTTGCACTCCTTTATGCATCCTGTTGAATGCTACAAAGGGGGATGTTCAGTTGGGATATCTATCCGCACAACAGTGAATTTGATCAATCCAATATGATTGTAAGCATTGATTCAAGAATCCAAAGAACCCCTTTATGCTGGTGACTTGTAGCTCCAGATCAGATCTCCTGCTGATGATGGATTGATATGTCGATTCCATTAGTAGCTACAGGCTGACTATTACTCTCAATCAGACTGAGATGGAGCATCAGCCAGTTCCAGGAAAGCCTCACGTTAGACCCATCTATCACTATTGACAAAAACTGAATTGAGTGCAATCAAGGAGCTCCCCACACTGATGTTAAAATCAATAAGGAAGTGGTGGCTTGCAAACTAACAACAAAGGTGAACTTTGGTAAACAGCTCAAATATGTTTAGAATCAATACAGTGTTAAATTGTCTCTGAAGATTTATAAAGGGGGCACTAACTTGGAATCATGGAATCCTTACAGTGCAGAAGGAGGCCATTCGGCTCATTGAGTCTGCACCGACTCTTCAACAGAGCATCTTACCCTACCTTATCTTTACAATCCTACGTATTTACCCCGGTAATCTCCCTAACCTACACATCTTGGGCCACTAAGGGGGAACTTAGCATGGCAATTCAACCTAGGCTGCACATTTTTGGAGTGTGAGAGGAAACATTTGTCTGCCCCTCCTGCAAGAATGTTTGGCTGGGATTTAATGCAGTTATTCTATTGGTTGAATTAATTGTCCTGCAGTGATTGGAGGATTGGCTTTTCTATAGTAATTGCATAACTTAAATATTCTGCATGCCTTTAGGGTATTGTGCTTCCTCATAGGTTGGGTATATCCTGCAGTAATTGTGCTTCTTGGATGGTTGGCATGATTTCCAGTAACTCTTACATGTTACCTTATTATCTCTTCTGTGTGCCTTTGCAGGAACAAAAGAGGACAAGTGTTAGTATGGCCAGGTTAGTTTAGATGGAGTCATGAGGGTGGACTGTGACACACTGGAGCGGATGGAGAAATAGTGTGGGGAACTGTTTTCACATTCATTCATGGGATGTAGGCATCATTGGCTGGCCCAGCAATAATTGCCCATCCCTAATTGCAATTAAGAGTCAACCACATTGCCGGGGCTCTGGAGTCACATGTAGGCCAGACCAGATAAGCACAGCAGATTGCCTTCCCTAAAGGACATTCCCTAAACCCCAAATCGGGTTTTTACAACAATCGACAATGGTTTCATGATTGTCATTCGACTTTTAATTCTGGATTTTTATTGGATTCAACTTCCATCATCTGCCAATGGGATTTGAACCCAGAACCATATCCTGAGTCCCTGCATTCCTAGTCCAGTGAGGCCACCACCTGCTCTGCACCGAGACAGTGGTCACATGTTAATGTCCAAGTTCACATTGGTACTTAGCGATGACAACTTACTGTAATCAGTTAGCTTGTTTGGGATCCAATTGCTGCCTAGTGTGATCCTGCCCTCTATCTGTTCCATTGAATATGCATCGACTGGATATCCTGAGTAGAAGAAGGAAGGCAACACATCCCAATGGTGTAGAGTACAATGGGTATATAGGATGAGTAAGAGACAATCCAACATGTCACACGATCATTTGCCCGTTACGTTATTGTAGCAAGAGTAAATGGAAAAGGGTGAAAACTGTTCAAGAAAACAGGCCTATGTGTTAATATGATATAAACCAGAGGGATGTAGACTCTGCACCTGATTTGGTTGTGATTGGTGCGGCTGCTTTCTTTAGACACTTGACAGCTAAACCGGGAACATAAATGACACTGACAGCAAGTTCGATAGCACTTATTAAATTTTTAAAATTTATTTATTAGTGTTACAAGCAGAATCATAGAATCCCTACAGTGCAGAGGAGACTATTTGGCTCATTGAATCTGTACCAACACAATTCTATCCAGGCCCTATCCCCATAACCTCTCATATTTACTCTGTTAATCCTCCTGATACTAAGCATCAATTTAGTATGGCCAATCAACCTACATCAGTGTGATCTTTACATTCACTTAGGTAAGTATTGATCCTTACAGTTTGAGAGATAGTGGCATGATCTGAATAGTAATTGCTGGTGGTGAATGTGCAGGGATTGTGCTGTAACTCTTACAGGCTCTGAAACGATTGAAGAGAACGTCAGAGGTAATTAGATGGAACACCAACAGAGCGTGGGGATGGATATGGTTGACGTTACTTTACCAATCAAAGTCTGCTTGAGGACTAAATCCAATAATTGCCCTTGAAAGATGATTCCCAAAGCAGGCTCAACCCAATAAGACGTGGCATTGGCAATATCAGTGTTGACAGTTCCATTGTGAACACAACCATCTTCTACTTGGTGGAGGGAGCACTTCTTTAGCAGGGCAGAGAGTGCATCCGTTCCCCTGCAGATGACTAAATGAATCCCCAGGGTGGAAACTGAGAGTTCAGCTAATGAAGGACACCAATTCCTTTCAGCACGATGCTTTACAAAAAGATTTTGGAATCTATTACCATTTGCATTTGCACTAATGTAATACGTTTGTCCTTTTCAAAGCTATTGTGCTGTTTAAAGATCATGGTGAGAAATTGTTCTTTACAGAAAATAAATGGGTAGCCAAGTGCATGCATGTGATACACTCATTCTGTCCCATCCCAGAAATGATCTATCCATCATATTTGTGAAGGATGTCCCAGAGGGATCTAGACTCTGCATCTGATTTGGTTGTGAATGGTATGGTATCTAAACTTGACAACTAAACCAGGATTCTGAAAAGTACTGACAGTTCAATAACTTCTTTTAAATTTTTAAAAGTTATTTATTAGTGTTGCAAGTAGAATCATAGAATCTTTACAGTGCAAAAAAAGGCCATTTGGCCCATTGAATCTGCACCAATCACAATTCAATCTAGGCCATATTCCATAACCGCTCATACTTTCTTTCTAAATCCCCCTGCTACTGAACGGCAATTTAACATGGCCAATCAACCTAACCTGCAAACTCCACACAAGATAGCCACCTGAGGCCAGGATTGAACATGGGTCTTTGGCGCTGTGAAGCATCACTGCTAACCACTGAACCTCTAATGCAGGCTTACATTAACACTGCAATGAAGTTACTGTGAGAATGCCCTAGATGCCAGACCCTGTTACTGTTTGGATTGACTGAGAGAGAATTTAGCTGCATGGCCAATGCAGCTAACCAGCATTTTAAGACAGTGTGAGGAAACCAGAGTACCCGGACGAAACCCACGCAGACACGGGGAGAACGTGCAAACTACGCAGAGATAGTGCGCCAAGCCAGGAATTGAACCCGGGTCCCTGGCACCATAAGGCAGCAGTGCTAACCACTGTGCCACTTACTTGTTTTCTTAGGGACCCAAGAGTCACAGGAGCACTTCTGGCTCACAATAAATCTGTGGACCATTATTGGCTACTACACACTGCCTCCTCTCTCCTTCCAGCTGCCTTCTGATTGTCTAAGCCATCCCCACACAGGGACTTTACTAAAAATCTTGGCAGGCACCAGAATTGGCTGAGCTTGTTGCCTTCTGGTTTAGGAGGGCTGTTTCTGAGGACACAGCTGATGGCCAGAGTTTGATGAATTTGTCCTGGGGTTGCTGCCAGTCACATTGGAGCAGAAGGCTCTGTCCCAGAGAATGAGCACACCACCTGGTGTATAAAGCCCCAAGGAGCACATTTCCTGCCTGTGAAACACTGCCCCGTTCTGGCGCCATCCAATTCCTACGTTTCAGGTTATCTGATTAATTATGTGTATCTTTTTTTACTTTTTCGATTTGATGAAAAGAGCTTTGCTTTGAATTTGTCCCATTTTGTTTTCTTTATTTAACTGTACATGGAAGAAAACAAAGTTCAGAAGGTGGGTGAGTGTCTGGCAACATGGAGATACCTGTCTCTGGGGTATTCAAAGGAGGAAGTCACCAGATTTGAGTGCTAGTCTGAGCAATAGGCTTTCCTCGGACACCCCTCCCCTCCAGCATTTGTAATTGCCTGACCAGTTTCAGTTGGTGGCACAATGGTACAGTGGTTAGCACGGCTGCTTCGGAGCGCCAGAATACCGGGTTCAATTCTGGTCTCGGGTGACTGTGCTGAGTCCGCACATTTCCCCTGTGTCCACATGGGTTTCCTCCCATAGCCCAAAGATATGCAAATTTGATGGATTGGCCATGCTAAATTGTGTCCCTGGATGCATAGATGTGCAGGGTAAATGGGTGGGATTGTGGGATAGGGCCTGTCAAAGACTTGGCGTAGATTCAATGGACTGACTGGCCTCATTCTGAACTGTACAGACTCCAAGATTCTATGAATTGGCACTAATATCTTGCCTTTTCATATTAAAACTCAGAATTCTTGATCTCTGTAGGGGGACATACAGGCCTGTGAATGCTGGAAATGTGATCACATTCATCTCCATAGTTGATTCAATGTCTGATACCTATGAACTCAAATAAAGCTTGACCATTTGAAATGGGACTGCAGAGCTTCCATCTAGATGGGGATGGAGAAGAAAACGATGGTGATGCGGTACATTTCAGTAAGGGGTTCAAATGTCTGGGCTAACATGCACTTTCCCATGCACGATGTAGGCTGGAGCTAGACAGGAGGTTAAGAAGGTTTATGGGGATACTTGCCTTCATTAAGTAAGTTTGCAGATGACACCAAGATTGGGGTGGCATAGTGGACAGTGAAGAAGGCTACCTAAGATTACAACAGGATGTTGATCAATCGTTCCAGTAGACGACGAATGGAGTTTAATTTAAATAAATGTGAAATGATGCATTTTAGTCGATCGAACCAAGGCAGGACTAACTCAGTTAATGATAGGGCACTGGGGACAAATATGGAACAAAGAGATCTAGGGGTACAGGTTCATAGCTCATTCTAAGTGGAGTCATAAGTGGACAGAGTGGTGAAGAAGACATTCAGCATGCTTGGTTTCATTGGTCAGAACATTGAAAACAGGAGTTGGGACAACTTGTTGAAGTTTTACAAGACATTGGTCAGGCCACACTTAGAATACTGTGTACAGTTCTGGTCATCCTATTAGAGAAAGGATACCATTAAACTAGAAAGAATGCAGAAGAGATTTACTAGGATGCTACCAGGACTTGATGGTTTGAGTTATGAGAAATTGGATCGACTGGGACTTCTTTTTCCGGCGTGTAGAAGGCTGAGGGATAATCTTATCGATAAAATAATGAGGGGCACAGATCAGGTAGATAGTCAATATATTTTCCCAAATGTAGGGGAGTCTAAAATTAGAGATCCTAGATTTAAGATGAAAGGGCAGAGGTACAATATTTTTCACATAGAGGGTGGTGAATGTCTGGAACGAAATGCCAGAGGCAGTAGCAGAGGCAGATACAATTATTCCCTTTAAAAAAACATTTAGGCAGTTACATGGATAAAATGGGTATAGAGTGGAATAGGCCAAATATGGACAATTGGGAATGTCTTAGCGGTAAAAACTGAGCAGCATGGACAAGTTGGGCCGAACAGCTTGTTTCGATGCTGTAAACTTTTATGATTCTATTAGCCAAGTCATTGAATATAAGAGCAAGGAGCCTATAATGGAACTGTACGTAAGCTCGAGTACTTTGTGCAGTTTTGGTTGTCAGATTATCAGAAATGGTTGCACTAGAAAACTTGTGGAGGAGATTCATCAGGATGTTACCTGTGTTGGGATGTTTCAGTTATGAAGAGAGGCTGGTTAGGCTGAGTTGTTTTCCTTAGAGCAGAGAAGGCTGAGAGGGGACCTGATTGAAGTGTACAAAATTACGAAGGACATAGATAGGTGGCTAGAAAGAAACTTCCCCCCTTGATATTGTGGGAACAAAGAGTGCAGTGAACAGACTAACTCCACACTGAACTATCTTTTAGGTGGTAGAGATCTATGTTCAAAAGCATCAGAACATTATGGCAGGCAGTAAAAGTACATGAAACTTTGTCTGTTCAAACTGTTTTTCAGGAGAAGGAATGCGGAAAACAGGAAAGAACGGAATTTTGTACAATAGCAGTGCATTTGGGAATGCCCCAATTGGAAAATTGACATTTTTTCTGTCCTAGAATGAAAGATACAGAAATTATATTCATGGCTTTTAATGCATTACTAAAAAGTGGACCACATCCTACATTCCTCATCAGTAACCTGAGTCTTCACTGGCCAACAATTGGAGCTGATTCCAAAGTCAAGTGTGGTGAACTGATGTTGGGCAGTACCAAGTTTTACCAATCACAGTAGCCATGTAACATGGTCCAGCACAAAAACAAGCTTTTTAATCTACTGTGCCTGTTTTCTTTGAATAAACTATCCAATTTTTTGTATTCTTCCATGCTCCCCTTGGTTGAGGGGTCAATCACGAGGGTGTATAGTTTTAGGGTATAGGATGGGAGATTCACAGGGGATTTTGACAAAACAAATTCACCCAGAGGATGGTGGGAATCTGGAATTCACCATCTGGGAAGGTAGTGGAGGCCAGAAACCTTCCAACATTTAAGATATATTTGGATGAGCACTTGAAATATCAAACATTCAAAGATATGGTACAAGTGCTGGAAAATGGGGTTAGCGGCCTTTAGTGATAGTTAATGTTGATGCAGACTCAATGGGCCGAAAGACCTTTTCTGCTCTGACTCTATGACTCAATGGGGTGTAGGTGTTGCTTCTTGCGATGTTGTTGCCCATTCCTAATTGCCTTTGAACTGATTGGTTTGCTTTGTCATTTCAGAGTCAACCACATTGCTATGGGTCTGGACTCACAAGTATACTAGAGGATTTAAGACAGCAGATTTCCCCATCTGTTCCCTATATTTATGAGAGGATATCCCATAGGTATCTCCAAGAAGAAGATATCTATCTTCTTCTTGAAACCATTCAGTGGTTCAGACTCCACCACGCTATGGGACAGTGAGTTCCACAAATTCACCACTCTCTGCGAGAAGTAGTTCCTTATCTTATTTTTAAATCTACCATCTCTCAACTACATCTGTGACCTCTTGTTCTAGATTGCCCCATAGGGGAACACACTTTGTCTACATTTGCTTTATCAATCCTTTTTAAAATTTTATATACCGCGATCAAATACCCTCTTATCCTTCTACAATCCAACGAGTATAAGCCCATCATGCAAACCAGCCTACCATCCACTGACTCTGTCTGCACTTCCCAATGCCTTGGCAAAGCAGCCAGCATAAGTAAGGACCCCAAGCATTTTGAATATTCTCCCTTCCAACTTCTTCCGCTAGGAAAAAGATACAGAAGTCTGAGGTCACGTACCAACTGACTCAAGAACAGCTTCTTCCTGCTGCTGCTAGACTTTTAAATGGACCTACCTTTCATTAAGTTGACCTTTCTCTATACCCTAGCTGTGACTGTAACACTACATTCTGCATTTACTCGTTTTCATGTCTATGAATGGTATGCTTTGTCTGCATTGCGCGCAAGAAACAATACTTTTCACTGTATGTTAATACACGTGGCAACAATAAATCAAACCAAATCAAATTGTTTAATCTCTCCTCTACGCCAACCCTTTCTTTGTGTCCTTTATAGCTCTCAGCAGCGAAGCTGTGAAAAAAGCATTGCTTCAGACTGTATCTCTCCCAAGACCTCCCTGATAACCACAATAATAACATACATCGTGATTCCAAGGAAAAAGTTGTTTTCTCAAAAATAAATAGCTTGGTTGCATGGGCCTGACATTAGCCTCCACGTCAAACACGAAGGTATCTATTTTCCAATTACACGCGGACTTTCAGCAGACATCAGCAGGAGACCAAGTCCAAATAAAGAGTTTTTATTTAACGAGAGAAGGTGGATGGTTGCTGTGGTTACCAGAGGCTTCTTTTTTATCCCTTTTTCAGTGTCCTCTGCGCGTAACTGTCAGTCACCCATTGTGCTTTGGAAATTGCTCACAAAAGCGTGAAGTTATCATTACCAATCTTCTGCTTTCTGAGTTGGCTGACAAAGTGGAAAGTTAACTCTGACATGCATTTTCAATGAATAATAAATCTGATTTGCATTTTCTTTGAACGAGGAATCACTTTTTTTTTCCTCCTCTGTTTATTTCATGCACAGTGCGGTGACATTCGCTGCTACGAAATCTGTTACATTATTTAAGGAAAAAAAATCTAGATGCACGAGGCAAAATCCCTGGCCGGTGCTCTGCCATGCATGGGTAGGCATCAGGCAGGTATCAACCTGTAAGTTGCAAATTGAAAACAGATCACAAATCAGACCATGGAGAATGGGGACAAACAGTCAGAGGACACAACTTTTGCACAGAATTACCCACATTGCATCATGCAAAAGTTGAGGATGATTTTAGCTTCATTTTCCTCAACAGCTTGATATGTCTTCGTTATGTTATTTTCAGCTCTATGTTATGAGGAATGTGCACAATTAAGATGACTAAAGCAATGCATCTGGAAACTGTACAATTGGATTGGATTGAATGGTTTTCTTGTGATTGTTGTTCATTCGAGATTTCTGTCTCCAAACCTCTGTGTCTCTCTATCTCTTCAGTTAAGACACCCCTCCAAATCTACCTACTTAGCCAAATGTTTGGTCACCTGTCTTGAAGCCAAATTGTAGAAACACGGGAATGTAGGAATTAGGAGCAGAAGTCGGCAATTCAACCCTTTGAGCCTTCACCACCATTCAATCAGATCATGGCTGATCTCTCTCTCAAATCCATCTGCCTACCTGTTCCTCGTTTCCCTTCAAAACATTTTTTTATCAGAAATATATCCATCTCCTTCTTGAAACCGTTTAATGATTCAGACTTCACCGTGCTATGGGGATAGCAAGTTCCACAAATTCACCATCCTCTTCAAGAAATTATTTGTCCTTATCTCAGTTTTAAATCTCACCCTAAACAAAGAATAAAGAAAATTACAGCAAGAACTGGCTCTTTGGCCCTCCAAGCCTGCATTGATCATAATGCCTGACTGAACCAAAACCCCCTACCCTTCCGGGGACCATATCCCTCCATCCCCACCCTATTCATGTATTTGTCAAGGCACCCCTTAAAAGTCCCTACTGTATCTGCTTCCACCACCTTTCCTGGCATTGGACTCCAGGCACCCACTATTCCCTGTGTAAAAAATCTGCCTTGTATATCTCCTTTAAACCTTGCCCTTCACACCGTAAACCTCTAGTAATTGTCTCTTCCACTCTGGGAGAAAGCTTCTGACTATCCACTCTGTCCATGCCTCTCATAATCTTGTAGACTTTTATCAGGTCACCCTTAACCTCCGTCGTTCCAGTGAGAACAAACCAGGTTTCTCCAACCTGTCCTCATAGTTAATGCCCTTTATATCAGGCAATATTCTAATAAATCTTTTCTGTGCCCTCTTCAAAGCCTCCACATTCTTCTGGTAGTGTGGCTACCAGAATTGAACACTATATTCCAAGTGTAGACTAAGGTTCTACAAAGTGGCAACATGACTTGCCAATTTTTAAGCTCAATACCCTGGCCGATGAAGGCAAGCATGCCGTATGCCTTCTTGACTACCTTCTCCACTTGCATTGCCACTTCTAGTGACCTGAGTAGCTGTACACCCAGATCCCTTTGCCTATCAATACTCCTAAGCGTTCTGCCATTTACTGTATATTTCTTAACTGTATTAGACCTTCTAAAATGTACTACTTCATCTTTGTCCAGATTAAACTCTATCTGCCATTTCTCCGCCGAACTCTCCAACTGATCTATATCCTGCTGTATCCTTTGATGGTCCTCAAATTTGCTAACCGCAAATCCACCAATCTTTGTGTCATCCGCAAACTTACTAACCAATCCAGTTACATTTTCATCCAAATTATTTATATATATTACAAACAGCAAAGGTCTCAGCACTGATCCCTGAGGAACACCATTTGTCACAGCCCTCCATTCAGAAAAGTACCCATCCATTGCTACCTTCTGTCTTCTTTGACTGATATAGAGATGCTGGCGTTGGACTGGGGTAAACACAGTAAGAAGCCTGACAGTAGTTCTGAAGGAAGAAGTAAGAAGTTAAACTTGGTATTGTCAGATTTCTTACTGTGTTCTTCGACCGAGCTAGTTTTGTATCCACCTTGCTAGCTCATCTCTGATCCCATGTGACCTCACCTTCTGCACTAGTCTGCCATGAGAGACATTGTCAAAGACCTTACTGAAAATCCATGTAGGAAACATCCACTGCACCACCTTCATCTATCATCTTCATCACTTCCTCGAAAAACTCAATCAAGTTCCTGAGACATGATCTCCCCTTTACAAAACCATGTTGCTTCTCATTAACATGTCCACTTATCTCCAAATGGGAATAAATCCTGTCTTGAAGAATCCTCTCCAATAATTTCCGTACCACTGATGTAAGGTTCACCTGTCTGTGATTATCTGGATTATTCTTGCTACCCTTCCTAAACAAAGGAACAACATTGGCTATGCTCTAATCTTCTGGGACCTCCCCTGTAGTCATGATGTAGAGATGCCGGCGTTGGACTGGGGTAAACTCAGTAAAGTTTTGCAACACCAATTTAAAATCCAACCAATTTATTTGATAGTAAATCCACGAGCTTTCGACACTATGTTGTGCCTTCGTCAGGCAAATGCAGTGTTCTGATCTGCAGAGGCACTCATATCAGAGGCACTTGATGTAGACAGGGTATGTGACTTGGATATGAGTGCCTCTGCAGATCAGAACACTGCATTTGCCTGACGAAGGCACAACATAGTGTCGAAAGCTCGTGGATTTACTATCAAATAAATTGGTTGGATTTTAAATTGGTGTTGCAAAACTTTACTGACCTCCCCTGTAGCCAGTGAGGGTATAAAGATTTCTCTCAAGGTCCATCAATTTCCTCTCTTGCTCTGTCAGTATTTCTTGGGTATATCCCATCAGGCCCTGGGGACTTGTCTATCTTGATATCTCTCAAGAACCCCAACACCTCCTTTTTGATCTCAATATGACTCAAACTATCTATACACTCTTTCCCAGGCTGATCATTCACCAAGTCCTTCTCTTTGGTGAATACTGACGCAAAGTATTCATTTAATATCTTGTCCATTTCCTCTGGCTCTACTCATAGATTTCGTCCCTTGTCCTTGAGTGGGCCCACCCTCTTTCTGGCTACCCTCTTACTCTTTATAGAAGAGCACCTTTATATATGGTCACCTTTATATATGGTCACCTTTATATATGGTCACCTTTTGATTTGATTTGATTTGATTTATTATTGTCACATGTATTAACATACAGTGAAAAGTATTGTTTCTTGCACGCTATATTGATAAAACATTTAGTTCATAGAGAAGGAAATGAGACACTGCAGAATGTAGTGTTACAGTCATAGCTAGGGTGCAGAGAAAGATCTACTAAATGCAACTAAGTACATTCAAAAGTTTGACAGCAGCAGGGAAGAAGCTGTTCTTGAGTCGATTGATACATGGCCTCAGACTTTTGTATCTTTTCCCCAAAGGAAGGAGGTGGAAGAGAGAATGTGTGGGATAATGAGGCCCTTAATTATTCTGGCTGCTTTGCCGAGGCAGCAAGAAGTGTAGACAGAGTCAATGGATGGGAGATTGGTTCGCATGATGGATTGGGCTACATTCATGACCTTTTGTAGTTCCTTGTGGTCTTGGGTAAGGTTAGATGGACCATACCAAGCTGTGATACAATCAGAAAGAATGCTTTCTATGGTGCATCTGTAAAAGTTGGTGAGAGCCGTAGCTGACATGCCAAAGTTTTTTTGGTCTTCTGTGAAAGTAAAGGCATTGGTGGGCTTCCTTAACTATAGTGCCGGCATTGGGGAGCCAGGACAGGTTGTTGGTGATCTGGTCACCTAAAAACTTGAAACCGCGACCTTTTCTACTTTGTCCCCATTGATGTAGACAGGGTATGTGACTTGGAGCCAAATTATAGGAACATAGGAATTAGGAGCAGAAGTCGGCAATTCAACCCTTCGAGCCTGCTCCGCCATTTAATCATATCATGGCTGATCTCTCCCTGGTCTCAAATCCATCTGACCACCTGTTCTCCATATTCCTTTAATTCACCTTCTTATCAGAAATATATCCACTCCTTTCTTGAAACTATGTAATGATTCAGACTCCACTGCGCTATGTGGCAGCAAATTCCACAAATTCACCACCTTGAGAAGTTGTTCTTCCTCATCCACAACCTCTCATTCTAAATCTGTGCATTATGTTTGATGTCACTCTGATGAAGCACCTTGGGATGTTTGACTATGTTAAAAGCACCACATAAATATAAATTATTTTTCCTTATTGACTGTGTGACTATTATTGCTGCCTCACAGTGTTAGGAACCAGGATTCAGTTCTGCCTTTGGGTCACTGTGGAGTTTGCATGTTCTGCCCATGTCTGCATGGGGGTACTCTGGATGCTCCAGTTTCCTCCCACAATCCAAAGATGTGTAAGTTAGGTGGATTGGCCGTGTTAAATTGTCCCTTAGTTTCCAAAGATGTGTAGGTTAGATGGATTGACTTTTCTAAATTACCCCTTAGTGTCCAAATATGTGTAGGCTAGGTGGATTGGCCATGCTAAATTGCCCCTTAGTGTCCAAAGATGCATAGGTTAGCTGGGTCAGCAATGGTAAATTGCCCCTTAGTTTCTAAAGATGTGTAAGTTAGGTGGATTAGCCTTGCTAAATTGCCCCTTAGCGTCCAAAGACGTGTAGTTTAGGTGGATTGGCAATAGTAAATTGCCGCTTAGTTTCCAAAGGTGTGTAGATTAGGTGCATTGGCAATGATAAATTTCCCCTTAGTATCCAAAGATGCGTAGGTTAGAGGGATTGGCTATGGTAAATGCACAAGGTTATGGCGATAGGGCAAGGTGGGCCTGGATAAAAATGCGCTGTTGGAGAATTGATGCAGACTTAATGTGCTGAATGGCTTCCTTCTGCATTGTAGGTACTGTATGATTCTATGAATTATTTCAACAGAATTTTTTTGACAATATATCTCTCTCCTTCACATTAGATAGCCAATCTGAAGTCAACAGGCTGAGACTAGAGAGAGAATTTTCCAATGAGCACAATAAATCATCACAGAAAGATTAACATTCATGTCCAGTCTGGTTTACACTGCAGTTTAACAGAACAAACATAACTTATTTCTCTAACATTTAAAGATTGGACCCCTGGCAAAAGAAGCAAACGCAATATGAGAAAAAATATTTTCATGCGGTGAATTATTAAAGTTGGGAATGCTTTGACAAAAGTGTGGTGGAGGTATGTTCAAAGGGAAATTAGACTTTTACCCGAAAAGGGAGAATGTGGGCAAGGTTATGGGGAGATTGGCACTAAGTGAATTGCTCATTCAGAGAGCTGGTGCAGACACGATGGGTCAAATGGCCCCCTGTTGCACTGTAATAATTCTATGGTTAAGTTTGTATGTGAGCTTGTCCAGTTGGCAGCAAGAACTCTTGCTTCACAGGTTTGAGCACAAAACCTGGACTGACACTCGGGTGCAGTACTGAGGGAATGCTGCATTGTTGCAGGTGTTCTTTTTCAGATGAGACATTAAAATAAGGCCAATCTGTCCACTCAGGTTGTTTAAAAGATTCGTGACTGCAAAATTCACTCTGTGATGTTTGTGTTTTCAGTGTTGCCGGAATCATTGTTGGGGGCATTAGCAGTTAGAAGTGTTGGATGGGCATATGCAGAGTAAGCAGAGTGATTATGCCAGAATGGCACTTTTATAGAATCTCGACAGTGCAGAAGGAGACCATTCAGCCCATTGTGTCTGTGCCGACTGTCCCGCAGAGCATTTTCACTAGACCCAACTCCCACACCATCCTGACAATCCCACACATTTACCCGGCTAATCCATCTATATGTTAGAACGCTAAAGGGCAACTTAGCGAAGCCAATCCACCTAACCTGCACACCTTCAGATTTGAGGGGAAACCAGATCACCTGGAGGAAATCCACACAGACACGGGGAGAACATGCAGGCTCCACACAGGCAGTTACCTGAGGCTGGGATTGAACCTGGATCCCTGGCACTGTGAGGCATCAGTGTAACCACTATGCCATCATGTCACTTTTGATGCTCTATGGAAAATTCATTCAACAGCTGGATAAGTTTCTTTAAAGATACTTTTGCACTTGACTTTGTAATAGACAAGATCACTAACAGCAAAGTGCTGGCAGAATCTTCTAGTTTCATTGCTGTTAACTGGATTTGCCAATGAATGGTCCCTGTACAGCTGTGAAATCCATGGCAGAGGGGTGCACTGTCTGCAGGAACAGAAAATCCTGCCAGCATGAATGGCTGGAAAGTCCCAGCCAAAACTTACAAGCTCATTTATATCATCATAGCACACGTTTAAATGAGAAAATATATTCAACACCTCTCTAATGTTAACAGTAGCAATTAACAATAGCAATTACGGTTACTAGAGAAGTAATGCTTGGTAGACTAACAGAACTGAAGGTAGACAAATCCCTGGGACCGGATGGAATGCATCCCAGAGTTTTGAAAGAAATGGCAGAAGTAATAGCAGATGCGTTAGTAGTTATGTATCAAAATTCACTGGACTGTGGGGAAGTGCCAGTGGATTGGAAAACAGCTACTGTTACAGCGCTGTTTAAAAAAGGTAGCAGACAAAAGGCAGGTAACTATAGGCCAGTTAGCTAAACGTCCGTAGTTGGGAAAATGCTAGAATCCATCATTAAAGAAGAAATAGCAGAACACCTACAAAAGGACAGTTTGATCAAGCAGAAACAGCGTGGACTCATGAAGGGGAAGTAGTGTTTGACGAATTTACTGGATTTTTATGAAGATGTGATTAGTGTCTTAGACAGAGGGGAACCAGTGGATGTAATGTTTTTAGATTTCCAGAAGGTGTTCGACATGGTGCCTCACAAAAGGTTGCTGCAGAAGGTTAGGGTACACAGAATTGGGGGTAAAGTATTAGCATGGATTGAGGATTGACTATCTAACAGGAAGCAGAGCGTTGGAATAAATGGGTGCTTTTCTTGTTGGCAGTTGGTGACTAGTAGCGTGCCGCAGGGATCGGTGCTTGGTCCTCAACTGTTTACCATATACATAGACAATCTGGAGGAGGGGGCTGAGTGTAGGGTAACAAAATTTGCTGATGACATGAAGATGAGTGGAAAAGTGAATTGTGTGGAGGACGCAGTAAGACTGCAGAGAGATCTGGATAGGCTGAGTGAGTGGGCGAGGACCTGGCAAATGGAGTGTAATGTTAACAAATGTAAGGTTATTCACTTTGGAAGAAATAATAGTAGGAGGGAATATTATTTAAATGGTGAAAAGTTGCAGCATGCTACTGTGCAGAGGGACCCGGGGATCCTTGTGCACAAATCGCAAAAACTCAGTCTGCAGGTACAGCAGGTGATTAAGAAGGCTAATAGAATGTTGGCCTTTATCGCGAGAGGGACAGAATATAAAAGCAAGGAGGTCTTGCTGCAGCTGTACAAGGTACTGGTGAGGCCGCAACTGGAGTACCGTGCAGTTTTGGTCCCCTTATTTGTGAAAAGATATATTGGCCTTGGAGGGAGTACAGAGAAAGTTCACCAGGCTGATACCAGAGATGAGTGGGTTAGCTTATAAGGAGAGATTGAATAGACTGGGCCTGTACTCATTGGAGTTTAGAAGGCTGTGGGGTGACCTTATAGAGACATACAAGATAATAAAGGGACTAGATAGGGTAGGGTAGAGAGATTCTTTCCGCTTAGAAAGGAAACCAGAACTAGTGGGCATAGCTCAAAATAAGGGGAGGGGGGTGAGTTTAGAACACAGTTGAGGAGGAACTTCTTCTCTCAGATGGTAGTGAATCTCTGGAATTCTCTGCCCATTGAAGTGGTGGAGGCTACCTTGTTGAAGATATTTAAGACACGGGTAGATAGATTTCTGATGGCCAAGGGAACTAAGAGTTATGGGGAGCAGGCGGGAAAGATCCACTTCAGACCAGCCACGATATTATTGAATGGCGGGACAGGCTCGAAGGGCTAGATGGCCTATTCCTGCTCCTATTTCTTATGTTCTTAAAAGTATAAGTGAGAAAGTATATATGCAAGCATTTTTAATAATGTATTCATTTATTTATCTTTAAGCTTTCTTAAAACTTCAATAATCATAAAATACATATCCCAAGGTTTCTAAATCTGAATTGTTATATTTTATTTCTATTCAATTTGTTAATATGTTTCACGCAATTAAGTTCCACCTTATAGAACTACTATAGTAGTAATATCCTTTAATCAGGATGGTATAGTGATTATAACCAATCAGTGAGGAAGGTGGCAGCCTGTGTGTCCCCACTCTGAATAGAAGACCGAATTTCTCCGACTGTTTATGCCAGAGGGATTCTCTGCTCTTGCTGCAGTGAATAGAGATTTGGCCGAGTGCCAAATTCTCCGTCCTCACTCGCAGTGGCAACTGGGCATGAGCAGCATCCTGATCAGGATATGATTGCACAAGAGGGGGTGCAGAGGAAATTCACCAGGATGCTGCCTGGGATGGAATGTTTAAGTGATGAAGAGAGGTTGGGTATCATGGAATCTATAATACAGAAGGAGGAAATTTGGCCCATTGAGTCTGCACCGACCATAATCCCACCCAAGCCCTGTTCTTTTAACCCCATATATTTACCCTTCTAATCTCCCTGACACTAAAGGACAATTTATCATGGTCAATCAACCTAACCCGCACATCTTTGGAGTGTGGGGGGAAACCAGAGCACCCAGAGGAAACCCATGCAGGCATGGGGAGAATTTGCAAACTCCACATGGTCACCCAGGGCCTGATTTGAACCCAAATCCCTGGTGCTGTGAGCAACAGTGCTACTATGCGTTGTTGTTAAAGTGTTGACTTTCCTCTGCATGATCTGCATCAATGAGTTGTCATCTTACTTCTCCCCAGGTTAATTGGAAGAAGTATCTTGCTTGCCAGAGTTGTCAGAGTTACTAAATTCTCTCTCAGTGTACTCAAACAGGTGCCGGAGTGTGGCGACTAAGAGATTTTTCACAGTAACTTCACTGCAGTGTTTATGTAAGCTTACTTGTGACAATAACAAATAAACTTAAACTTAAAAACATGTATTTTCTTCCATTCAATAACTCTGCAGGGCAATCCACTTCAACCTGGAGAGGTATAGATTAGTGTGATGATAGGCAAAGTTTATCTCTGAGCATTTCGTGAAGGTTTATCCTGACCATCTGGAGTGGCACGGTGGCACTTTGGTTAGCACTGCTGCCTCACAGTGCTGGAAACCCAGTTTCGATTCTGGCTTGGGTCATTGCCTATACGGAGTCTGCATATTCTCCCTCTGTCTGCTTGGATTTCCTCCGGATGCACCAGTTTTCTCCTATAATCCTAAAGATGTGCAGCTTGGGTGCAATGGCCATGCTAAATTCTCCCTCAGTATACCTGAATAGGTGCCAAAATGTGATGACTACGGGATCTTCACAGTAACTTCATTGCAGTGTTAATGTAAGCCTACTTGTGACACTAATAAAAAAACTAAACGTGGCTTTCCATAAATCTCTGCCTTCTTGGGTAATATGGTGATGATCTCAAACACTGTTCATTGAATTCTCCGGAGGTGAATTGGGTTCAGTAATCACATATTCTTTCTTCAGGAATCCCCTGCTTAGTGAACAGAACTTGTACAGCTGGGATGATTGTTGTTGCTGTCAAATCTTTCACCTTTCAGATAAAAGAGGACTCTGAGTAATAGTTTGCAATGATGAGATTCCATTCTTGATTGTGTGTGAATAAATTGGTTCCACAGTCTGCTATGGTTGAGTACTTCAGAAGTTATAATCTTTTTCTGCTGTGTATTTCTATACTTTTGACAGAATTGCACATGGATACTATTCTTTTGATGTCTTTGTTGATGCCTATCCAGTACATTGCTGATTTAGCAAGGGGTTTCCTATGTAGCCTTCATGTATTTTCTGAAGAAGTCCTTCCTGCATTGTTTGGGGTGTGATTATTCTAGTTCCAGCTGCAGAATACCATTTTCCAATGAGAAGTTATCTCTAATAGACAAGTATCACTATGTTACTGGTTAACGGGATTTTCTATTCACACTTACCCCAACACCAGAATATCCCACTGAAGTCAGTGGATTTTTACATGGTTGAAGCCGCCTGGAACCCTCCACCCCCACACCCCATCTCCAGCCCATTACAGTTTGTGGGGTGGGAAAATTCCTCTACTGTGTTTGCTGTATCTTATCATGTTATCCCTGCATCACTTGCTTAGCGAGGATCTGTAACTTTTTGGATGGAGTGTCCCCTGACATGATTCAAAACAATAGAGGCAGCTTGTCATTGGCCAAGTGGCAGGATCTTCCAGTCCACTGTTGTCGACAGGGCTTCTCTTTGTTCAGATGGTGGGGTGTCGCCATCCGCAGGACCAGATGATCCTGCCCATCAGCTTAACTGGCCTCATCTTTGTTGGTGTTATAGTTGGACGTGAAGGTCCCAGATTGGAACCCTGGTTCAAAAGACCATAACTTTTACTATTTCTTTTATAAAATATGGAAGAACAGAGTCAAAAGACCACTAATTATTTTTAACAACAGGGAGAAAACATTTCTTAATCATGAAAACATGGATTATCATATGATACTCCTTTACTCTCTCTTCAGATCAACACATACACATAGATTTAAAGATTAACACACATTACAATATATTTGTTAAATTACAATGAAATTAACGCAAAGTCCCTTTCAGCACACAGACTGCTTGTGATCAAATACATTCACTGTGCTCAGAATCTAAGTTAATATCTGTGAATTTTTCCTCAGAATCCTCCATAATGATTGTCATATAAGAATTTCCAAACTCCACTCCCAAAACCATGCTTCAAAATCTTCCTTCACCATAATGCTTTCTATTAACAATTTGTATTCCAAGGTCGATTCCTCCATCGAAAGATCTCCATTACTTAAAGAGAAATTTCTCTTGAAGTAATTGCCCTTTTGAGAGTTACAATGAAATCTTTCACTGCCCTTTCTGGCACAGCACTACTGATCACCACAGCTTGTTGTGTAAAGGAAAATCTGCTTATCTTTTCTCTGATTTTTTTGCAAATTACCTTAATTGATTCTGATTTTTTTCACTTCCCAGTTATGTTGCACTGTTTGGTATCTTTGCACTTTTTTGATTCAACTGCTGTAGTCATTTAATTTTAGTAAAGGTTGATTCACTGTCACTGCACTTCCAACAAACAATTTGTATTTTTGGTGATCAAAATACAGTGCATCCTACCACATTTATGAGAACTATTACACATATGAGCTATGTGTAGTGATGATGATTTGAAATTTGCATTTTAGTGGGATGGGCATGGACCATGCCAAGATCCATTGACCTCGAGCCTGATTTTTCGGCCTTGCAGTGAGCCTGGGCTGGAAAGCCCTGTCACACATGGGTGGCACAGTGGCACAGTGGTTAAAGTTTTTTAAACTTTATTTATTTGTCACAAGCAGACTTGCATTAACACTGCAATGCAGTTACTGTGAACATCCCCTTATTACCAAACGCCTGTTTAGATAGAATTTAGCATGGCCAATGCACCTAATTAGCATATCTTTCAGACTGTCGGAGGAAACCGGAGCACCTGAAGGAAAACCCATGCAGACATTTGGAGAACATGCAAACTCCACACAGATAGTGACCCAAGTGACCCAAGAATTGATCCCAGGTCTTTGACACTGTGAGGAAGCAGTGCCAACCATCGTACCACTGCTGCTTCACAGTGTCAGGGATCTAGGTTCAATTCCAACCTTGTGTGGCTGTCTGTGTGGAGTTTGCATGTTTTTCCCGTATCTGCATAGGTTTCTTTTGGGTGCTCTGGTTTCCCCCCACAGTCCAAAGATGTGTGGCTAAGGTGGATTAGGCCATCCTAAATTGTCCCTTAGTATCCATAGACATGTAGATTAGGTGGATTAGCAAGATTGTGGGGATAGAGTAGGGTTTGACTGGGTAAGATGCCTTTTCAGAGAGACAGTGCAGAATTGATGGGCCAAATGGCCTCTTTCTGCACTTCAGCAATTGAATAAATTCTATATTGATTTGTGGTACATATAAAGTGTACTTTCTATCTATTTTCAGGAGTTGTTGGAAAGCTTCACTGGGTATGAATTTCATTGACTAGAAGTGCATTCAAACTCAACGCAACCTGTTATATTCTTACTGCTATGTTCATGAATTTAGAGACAACTGAACTAATCTTGATGAAAGCAGAATTGCAAATGTTTTGAAGCAAATGCCTCAGATCAGCACAGTTTAAACCACAATGCTTCCATGTTTTCATTTACCTCTGAAGAATCACTCTGCCTTTAAAGATGGAGCCATCTTCCAAGGAGTTGTTCACAGAGATTATTGGGCCTTCTCCTTTTTTCATCTGAAACTTTGTTTTTTTTTTCCTTTTTCAACTGTCTATCAGTCATTCCACAACCAGCAGCATAGTCCCTGCAGCTACTGATCTCTATATAATCTGAAGGTGCTGTGTTTGATGCACCCTGCCATTTATTATTTATTTAATGTCTTATACTGATGGATTTCAACAAGTTGCATTTACATAATTCTTTTTTGCTTATCTCAAAATCATCCCAAAATATAAAGAGATAATGCACATAGATCTCTCAAGTGTAAGTTACTTATGAGTGCAGAGAATATTGTCTTTATGGGATCATACAACAAGTTCGCATAGGGATAGCTGGCCATTTGGGCCATCATGCTATGCCATTCTTCATCAGAGATGTGTCAGGACCTGCACTCTATCTCAGCGTAGGTGGCATCCATCAATGTCTTGCCAGCAAGGCGACAGAGTACCTGAACTTCATTTCATATATCCCTTCTCTTCAAGGAGTCAGGTAGCTTTAAAACTTTTGATTTCCCCTGTTAATAAATACGGGCTTGTTTTCCCCAACCTGAAGTTTGGAATGATACACATAGCACACTTCATACACCACATATCATGGGTGGCACGGTAGCACAGTGGTTAGCACTGCTGCCTCGCAGCTCCAGAGACCTGAATTCAATTCCCGGCTAGGGTTACTATCCGTGCAGAATTTGCTTGTTCTCCCCGTGTCCTGCATGGGTTTTCTCCAGATACTCTGGTTTCCTCCCATAGTCCACAGGTGTGTGGGTTAGGTGCTAAACTGTCCCTTAGTGTTCAAGGATGCATAGCTTAAAGGGATTAGTAGGATAGATATGTGGGGTTATGAGGAAAGATCCTAGGGATTGTTGTTGATGCAGACTCAATGGGCCAAATGGTCTCCTTCTGCAGTGTAGGATTTCTATTATTCTGTGGTTTGAAGTAAGATAAAATAAAAATGTCATATGGAAGGGTTATAGGGACTCAAATCTATCTTTGCAGATGCTGTCAAACCTGTTGAGTTTTTCCAGCATTTCTGTTTTCACTTGGATTTTTAGCATCCACAATTTTTTGTTTTTATAAAATAAAAAGTTAGTTTTTTTTGCACACGCACAAAACATAGAGAGGGGTTTTGCAATATCTGCTTCTTTTGCACTCACACAAAAAAAGCGATATAAGAGAAAGGAAAAGGGTTATGTGTCATAATTTAGGTCAGAAACTCCAAACTGCCTAATGAAACACACGTACATCATACATTTTGCACTTTGAATTTGGCCAGGATAAGCATAATATATTTCACTTCAAGTATGATTCACATGACCCAATAGAAAGCTTTTATCAAAGTTTATTTAAGAATATAGTTAACATGTATAGAAAGAAAATTAGCAATTACTTTTATCAATTATAAACAAAACAACCATGATAATGTATAACCCTCACCAAATATATCCAAGATGTTCCAATAAAGCAAAAATTTCTACCGACAAAACCCTTTCCACAGCTTTAGCAGAGCAAGGACTAATGTTCATGTGATACCGAAACTGAATCATTTGGTTGGAGAATTGAAGCCATGATTTCTCAGCCTTGTAATTTGTAGCAACCCTCTGGATACACCCTGAACAGTTTGAAGTCAGAACAGCTTCCCAGAACATCAGGGAGACTCTCTAGTCAAGCCACCAACAGCAGATTTTCTACTTGAGGAAGGCAAGAAGCCTTGCTTTCAGCTAACCAGCAGAATTTCCAAAACCAAGGAGAGAGGAAGACATTTCTTTTCAGCTTGATGTCCTTTCTAAAACTAAAACTGCAGCCAGCCAAAAAAAAAACGAAACCTTAAATTCACTGGGAAGGAAAAGAAAATGTCCAAAATCTTCTGACATGCTTCCCAGTTTTCCTCCTCATAATACAGAGTCATTAAAAAAAATCCTAGAATAAAAATAAACAAACCCCATTTAAGCCACTGAAGTGGCAATAAAAGAATTTCTATATATAACTTGGCAAAAATAAGAGCTAAGGCTGTGAGAGCTGCAAAGAATATGACTTTTAAAAATCTTTTTAAGGTACGCTAACATCACACCAAAAGTCGAATGGAATATTCCTTCAGAGGGAATTTGAATGTCCCCAAGCCTGATCCGTTTTTCCAGAAAGCGAGAATTCCACGAGGGTCAGGGTTTATTTAGGTTTGAAGGCACAAGTTTCACAGTTCCAACAATTTGCAGTTTGGAACTTGTTGATATCATCATATAGTTGTTTCAGTGTTTGCTCTCCATGAGTCCAAAGGAAGAAAATGTCATCGATATATCTAGGGTATACTGTCAGTTGAAGGTTCTGTGTCGGTGAAGAGGTCTTGTTTGAATTTGCGTATGAAGATGTTGACATATTGAGGTGTGAATTTGGTCCCCATAGCTGTTCCACCCAACCATAGACTCACCATGGACTATTCTCCAGAATAGTTGAATTCATGAACACATGCATCTCCATCAAGGATGGTCACCTCAGCACTTCACTGTACTGCAAGCTGACGGTTAACTATTCCACTTCTCCAACTTCATCCAAAATAAGCCCTCCATATGCATTGGATCTGCTTAGATGAGGAGGAATGCAACAGACATCTACAAATGCAAAAGACTCCCTCTTAAGAATGGGATATGGCACTTGACTCATCGATCGACAGGTCTGATGCACCACAGCGAAAATCTGCACTAACCTCCTCAGAAGACTAACACCGGACACGGCAGACAGAGTGCCCTTCATTGTCCAGTGCTTTCCTGGAGCGAGAAAGCTATGATGTCTTCTTTGGAGCCTTCAACATGTCATCGATGAAGACTAACATCTTGTCAAGGCTTTTCCCACACCCTCACTACTTGCTTTCAAACAACACTGCAACCTCAAACAGACCATTGTTCACAGCAAACTAACCAGTCTTCAGGAAAACAGCAACAACGGAACAAGGCAACCCCGCCACAGCAACCTCTGCGAGACATGCCGGATCATAGACATGGATACCACCATCACACATGAGGACACCATCCGGGTATATGGTACATACTCCAGTGACTCAGCTAATGTTGTCTACCTCATACGCTGCAAAAAGTAATGTCCTGAGGCAGGTACATTGGGGAGATCACGCAGACACGACAACAAATGAATGAATACCATGTGACAATCACCAGGCAGGAGTGTTCTCTTCCTATTGGGGAACACTTCAGCAGTCAAGTGCAGTCAATCTCTGATCTTCGGGTAAGCATTCTCCAAGGCAGCCTTCAAGACACACGACAATGCAGAATTGCCGAGCAGAAACTGATAGCCAACTTCCGCACATGAGAATGGCCTCAACCGGGATCTTGGGTTCACACAATCTGTAACCCCCACCATTTGCAAAACCCTATTAACTGTCCTGGCTTGAGACAATTCACACCTCTTTAACCTGTGATTACTCCCCTCTTCCACTTGCATTGTCTGTACTTGTAAAGATTGATTACCTGTAAAGACTCGCATTCCCACCTTTGCCTTGCAATTGTGTTTTTGTCTATATAGGCTGTGTTTGTGAAACAAATCCTGCACTCACCTGATGAAGGAGCAATTCTCTGAAAGCTCATGATTTCGAATAGTCCCCCTGTTGGATGTTAACCCGGTGTTGTGAGACTTCTAATTTTGGAGGATACCTTCTAACAGCTTATTTATTAAAGGAATTCAGATAGCACAAGTCATGCGACTAAAGGAGCCTCCTAGTTGAACCCCATTGTTTTTGGGTTCATGGTTGGGCCATGAACACCACTGTGGGAGGTTAAGAGTCATATATAATGGTACTTCTCTGGAACTGGCTGAAATGAATATACTCTCCAGGGCTGGAATTCTGCCTTAGAAATGCAAAGAGGTTGATGTATTTCTCTGGGCCTTGATTATCAGCAGTCATAGAGAGCATTGACACCTCCTGATAAATAGTGAGTTTCTAATAGCTTGAATTTCCTCTGCTTTGCATCATGGAAATCGTTGTCCATTAAAAACAAATGATAATTTTTACAGAGTAATCTGGCTATGTAGATGTGTATTTATTCCCTGTCCTATCTCAACCCCTAGTTAATGATTTTTGAACAACTCCACTGAATCTTCTCTTATGCTTCTCAGCTCAACGAAGAGCCACCATCTGTCATGTAAGCCATTTTGCAAACAGTAATATCCCACAAACAGCAATGAGGTAGTTGGCCAATCAATCTGGCTTCAGCGGTGCCAGCTGAAGCCAGACCATAAGAACAAGCTCCTTTATTCTTTTGTCAATTGATATTGTGGATGTTTAATGCTCCCCATCAATAAGACTTTAAGGCCTTGGTTTAGAATTTCATTGAAAGGATGTCATACCTGATTATGCAACCCTTCCTCAGTAGCTGATGTTGAATTTTGCCTGATAATGCCCCTGAGAATAGCCTTGGGAAATATTATTGCATTAAATGTGCCAAATCAATGCAAGTTGCTGTGGCATCGCATTGGGAGGCAGTCTAGATTTGGCACTCAAGCAGCATTGAACTTGTAACCTTCTGAGTACTGGGCATAGGTGTTGGCTGAGCTGCCAGTTGGAGGGCTCAGGAACACATCTTGGGAGACTGAGAGAGCATGTGGGTTTAGTTGTCATGGCTAAAGAAAACCTTAATTAGCTAATCTGTCCTATCTGTTATCCTGTATCGCTGTTTGATCACCTCCACAGATACTGAATCACTGTACAACAGGCTAGATGTGTGTTAACACAGATTGGATTTTACAAATGGAAAAACACAGTTCTTCATTTGGAGGTGCCAAATAATTATCCATTTATTGTCTGGGTGAGACAGGGTTATAGGAGCATAGGAACATAGGAATTAGGAGCAAGAGTAGGCAATTCAGCCCTTCGAACCTGCTCTGTCATTCCATATGATCATGACTGATCTCCACTTCCCTGCCTTTTCCTCATAGCTCTTTATGCCACTTTTGATCAAATATTTATCCATTGATTCTCCATCCACTGCATTCTGAGGAAGTGAGTTCCATAGATTCACAATCCGCTCTGAGAAGAAACTTCTCTTCATCTCTTCCTTGAAGCTCCCCCTCTTACTCTGCAACTATGACCTCTTGTCCAGACTGTTCTAGAAGGGCAACATTTGGTTGACATTTACTTTATCAATCTTGTTGAATATTTTATATATCTCAATCAAATCCCCCCTTGTTCTCCTGCAATCCCTGAAATGTAGGTGCTGCTGCAGTGTTAGGGAGGGGTTTAGGGCTTTAACACAGTGACAGTGAAGGAACAGCAAGGATGGTGAATGACTTGAAGGGAATATCTAGGTGGTGGCATTCCCATGTGTCTGCTGCCTTGTTCTTCTAGGTAGTAGTAATTATGGTTTTGGAAGGTGCTGCCTAAGGAGTCTTTGTCAGTTCCTGCAGTGATCTTGTAGATAATACGCATGGCTGCCATTGTGCATCGGTGCAGGAGGGAGTCAATGTTTGTCGAAGATGTACCGACCAAATGGGTTGGACGGTGTCAAGCATTTCAAGAGTTTTGGAGCTGCACTCATCAGGGCAAGTGCAGTTGGGTATTTGGAGTCACATGTAGGCCAGATCTGGTAGGATGGTGGATTTATTCCCCTAAAGGGTAATAGTGAATCCGATGGATGACAGTCAGTGATAGTTACAGAGACAAACTTTCAATTCCAGATCTATTTACTAAATGTGTTTGTTTTATTTATTGAATTTAAATTCAACCAGTTGCCATGGTAGGATGTGAGACTGTGTCCCCAGCCCATCTGCCTGGGCCTCTAGATTAGCAATCCCAATGAGATTAAAACAAGGCCATTATCTTCTTTATGTAATCTGAAGCATAAATGCCTAGTTTAAACATATAAATATAGGCTGGAATTCTCTGGCCCCTCACACCCTGCTGTGCTGCCAGTGAGAACAGAGAATTTGACACTCAGCCAGATCTCTGCTTACAGCAGCGGGACTGGAGAATCGTAGCTGCGGGCGAGGCCACAGAATTCCAGCCCGAGTGTTTCTCATATCATTTTTCCTATGGCTGCTTTTGAAAGCTTGTTAGATTTGATTACGCCTGACATCACAAAGGGATCAGATCCACCAGCATGAAGGAATTTAGTTATAGACCAGAGGAGCTGAGATTATTTCTCTTCAGGTCAAAGAAAGTTAAGGAGACATTTGCTAGAGATGTTTAAAAGTATAAGGGGATTTGGTTGAGCAAATAACCACCAAATTTATCCACGTGCAGGAAAGTCAGTAACCACAGAATCATAGGATCATCCAGCGCAGAAGAGGCCCTTCGGCCCATTGGGTCAACAGTAACACATTAGAAATGCCTGAACTCCCATTCTGTCAGCACTTGGTCCACAGCCCTGAATGTTACAATGATCATCCAGACACTTTTTAAAGGATGTGAGACAACCTGTCCCTACCATCTTTCCAAGCAGCTCATTCCAGAACCGTCACCACCCTCTGTGTCTATGTGGGTTTCCTTCAGGTGCTCCAGTTTCCTCCCATGGTCCAAAGATGTGTGGATTTGGTTAATTGGCCATGCTAAATTGACTTTAGTGTCAGGGAACTGGTAGGTAAATATGTGGGGGTATCAGAATAGGGCTTGGGTAGGATTGTAGCAAGTGCAGACTTGATGGTTACATTCACCTCTCAGTGTTAGCACCTCATCCTCCCAGCAAAGGTTCGGGACCTCCTTGCACACCATTCTGTATGGCTCCAGAACCATTTTCTCTTCCTGTAGATACCTGCACTTATGATGGTGGCACAGTGATTAGAACTGCTGTCTCACAATGACAGGGACCCAGATTTCCTTCCCCAGCCTTGGGTGACTGTCTGTGTGGAGTATGCATGTTCTCCCCATATCTATGTGGATTTCCTCCGGGTGCTCTGGTTTCCTCCCGCAGTCCAAAGATGTGCTGGTTAGATTGACTGGCCAGGCTAGATTGCTCCTTCGTGTCAAGAGGATTAGCTAAGCTAAATATGTGTGATTACAGGAATAGGACTTAGGTGGGATTGTGGTCAGTACAAACTCGATGGGTTGAATGGCTTCCTTCAGCACTGTCAGGATTCTATGACATTTCCCTCAACATTAGCAAGACCCTGTGTGGAGTCCATTTTTATGCTGTCTGCTTTTCCATGGCAGTGGGAAGTGTAGACAGAGTCAATGGATGGGAGGCTGGTTTGCCTGATGGACTGGGCTACATTCACGACTCTTTGTGGTTTCTTGCAGTCTTGGGCAGAGCAAGAGCCATACCAAGCTGTGACACAACCAGAAAGAATGCTTTCTATGGTACATCTGTAAAAGTTGGTGAGAATCCTAGCAACAATGAAGGAAAATTAAAATCCATAATCAGCAACAAGCGGTGATAAATGCACAGGAAATGGATATAGGAAAATGAATCCACATGGGGTTCTGAATCAACCAGTTTGCCATTTCAGTTGTTAAAATAATTACAACGAAAGAAGGAGAAAATTGGAGGAAAAGTCAAAGATACTCTCACTTCTGAAAATTATCATTCAGTTTTGTATGTGGTTAGAACTGATGAGGTAGAATCAGTCAAGGTTTAATTGTATTGAACATCAGAACACAACATAGTTTAAGGAACCTTTTATGTGCCAGTGAGAGAAAACATTGGCTTCTGTCAAATTGAAGAGGGTAAGATAAATCTGATTTAATTCGGTATTCATTTTGAGATTTCCCTATGATAGAAAGAACTTGTGTTTATATCATGGGCCCACAATTCATGTTTGAATTTGCTCTTTGCTCAGTTAAGTGAATGCAGCAGCCAATTTTTGCACGGCAGGACCACAACAGTGTGCAGAGGATGAACATTGACTTGGACACTGGAGAGGGGCAGGGGGTGGGGTGTGGAATTGCCTGCTGTTCTACATTGATGTGACCTGGTTTGCACCCGGTATTCCTCCAGTCTGCCTTGTTGCTTAGTTTCTGCATCTGCTACACATCTTCCAGCTCATGCAGAAAGCTCATCTAAGGTGTACTCTGGCTCCAGGGCATGCTGGCGCAGAATTGTACACAGACGTCGCTCTGATTTCCTGACCTGCATCAGTAGAATTGAATTCTGTCCTTGTCGCTGCAGGCATGTATAAAGAGCAGTTACAGATTCACTGTGTGTTGTGTTGTCTATCGGAACATGATTGATTCATACCGTGTGTACACTGTTTTTGATTGGTGAATTGTACGGGGTTTTTTAGCTTTATCAAAGCATGAATTATTTCATATATTGTGCAAATGTTCCCATCCAAAGGAAGAACTCATTTTGCCATTGAGTTGGCAGAATCAAACCCCATTGCTGTGCATTCCAGCCACTTCTCCTCTCTTGAAGGGATTGAAATAAGATTGTTATTCATGCCAAAATACACCATGAGTCGTACGGTGGCACAGTGCTTAGCAATGCTGCCTCATAGCGCCAGGTCCTATCCCCGTAACTCCACGCATTTACTCTGCTAGTCATCCTAACACTAACAGGCAATTTAGCATGGCCAATCCTCCTAATCTGCACAACTTTGGAGTGTTGGAGGAAACTGGAACACCCAGAGGAAACCCAGCAGTCACAGGGAGAATTCCACACAGACAGTTCCCCAAGGCTGGAATTGAACCTGGGCCCCTGGCACTGTGACGTAGTGATGTGAGCCATCATGCTATTGTTGGCTTAGGATCAGTCGAAGTCTCCCTCTAATGTATTCCAAGGCGAAAGGTAGGTCATGTCACTGCTGTAGTGCAGAGTTGAAGATTCACCCTTTCCCATGTCCTGAGCTAATGCTTAATGTACTCGCGGTGATGCTAAGTGGCAGTATTTCATTATTGAATTACAAGTGTGATTTTTCCTGAACGTACTTTTTGGATTTTTGTTGTGCTTTCAATGAGAATATCAGTGACGGGTTTTTATTGTTTTATTATTTTATCAAAACAGATTGACTTTTATCCTTTGTGTTGCTGATATTATTAAAGTTTTTGGAATGTAATAATTGATGGCTGGGTATTTCTTGCCACCACTCTGTTTAATAAATTTAGCCTGCCATAGATCACACTAAAACATCCATTGTGACATTTACCTATTAAAATTTTAATTTGATATTTTTATTATCACGGGAGTGCCATGACCCTTAGCAGTATCAGAGCTACTTCTGAATTTAAAGGACTTGAATTCTATGGAGACAATGACACTGGAGAAACCATCTTTTGCCGATTGCTTTATTTTGGGATCTGAGGCATGATGCAAATGTTTCTGAACATTTGAAGTTCCTAGAAAAGTAAGATCTATTGTGTCCTAAACTGAAATAAATTGGTTTTGAAACATAGAACCAATACATTGCAGAAAAAGGTCATTCGGCCCATTGACTCTGCACCAACTCTCCAAAAGAGCATCCCACCCAGACCCTCCCCTCCGCTTAATCTCTGCAACCCTGAACATTGGCTTACCTAGCTATCTTTGGGCACTAAGGGACAATTTAGCAGAGCCAATCTTTCTAAACTACACATCTTTGGACTGTGGGAGGAAACGAGAGAAGCCGAAGGCTTCTCTCTTCAAAGAGAAACCAGAGAAGCCAAAGGCTTCTCTCCTCAAAGGGACAAAGAGAATGTGGAAACTCCACAGAGTCAGTCACCCAAGGCTGGAATTGAACTTGCGTCCCTGGTATTGTGAGGCAGCAGTGCGAACAATTGTGCCATCATGCTGCCCACTGAATGTCCCCTGAGGTAATCCCCTCTGCACAGGAACTTTTCCAATCTTGTGTCTTCAAACTAATCCCTCTTGATGTGTTCCTTCATGTTTTTAAACTTTCAATGCCAGCACTTTTATTAGCTGTTAAACTCAATCATTCTCTAATATTGTTGGAACCATATTCTCCAGCCACTTCCAAACGTGCTTACACGCACTGTCAGTAGGATAAAGGATTTACTCAGCAGCAAAGGGGCACATTTAAACCAAATTATAGAATGATCTATTTGTCATCTTATTAAGAAAGGGAAAATTTAGCATTCACAGGATATTGTGCCAAATAATGAATAGTCACAAATGAATTGTAAAACTGCAAGATGCAATTGAGGGGACCTGTAACCATCAAGTGGTTTATGAATTTTCTTTTCTCCGAATCTCCGCTTTTAAATCACTCCTCACTATTTTATCATCGGGCATTTCTTTTCTCGTTTTTCTTCTGAAGACTTGACTTATTTACATTGGCTCTTCAGGGAAGTGTCCACTCTCTATGAGTCTGGGCATGTTGACAAGCTGTTTGACTAGGGAAGCAATGGGGGTGGGAAGGAGGGTGGGGAAATGGAGGGGGAAGGGGAGGGGAGGCTGGTTAATTAGGGGGTAAATGACCACTGAGGAAAGGAAATCTATCCAACTTCCTCGACTACATTTAAAACATGTTTTTCCACTGAGTTGAAGCACAGAGTGAGGGTTTCTTCAGCCATGAATTTGAATTAAAATCCTTAAACATGGGGAGGTGTTGGCCTGGTGGTATTATCACTAGACTGTTGAACCAGAGACTCAGTTCATGTTCTGGGGACCCAGGTTGGAATCCTGCCACTGTTGATGGTGGAATCTGAATTCAACAAACAAAAATATCTGAAATTAAGAGTCTACTGATGACCATGAGACCATTATCAATTGTCGGAAAAACCCATCTGGTTCACTAATGTCCTTTAGGGAAGGAAATCTGCCATCCTTACCTGGTCTGGCCTACATGTGACCCTAGAGCTACAGCAATGTTGTTGACTTTCAACTGTCCACTGGCAGCTACAGATGGACAATAAATGCTGGCCAGCCAGCAAAGCCCATGTTCCACAAATGAATTGAAAAAATATGCTTAGCAAGGTTGCAGGACTGAATGCGATCTTGAGATTTATCTAACAGTGGCCTAATAAAAAGTGTTTTCCACAGAAAGTACAAAGTTGCAATGAATGAAGTCTGGCCCTTTAGACTTACTTGAAAAGTAGCATTGATTTAATTTTAGTATATTTATTGGTGTCACGAGGAGGCATACATTAACACTGCAACAAAGTTACTGTGAGAAAGGCCTAGTTACCACACTCCGACACCTGTTCGGGTACACTGAAGGAGAAATTAGCATGGCCAATGCACCTAACCAGCACATCTTTGAGTTGGCAGATTGCGGGTTCAAGCCTCCAAACCTCCCTCCAGGAAGTAAGGGTAGAATTGAGGTTGACACTCTACCTACAGTGTTCTTTGGATCAAGTGTTCACCTGAGGATATCACATCTCCTCTCGGGCAAATGTAAAAGATCCGTGGTACTAATCGATAAAGAGCAGGAGAGTTTTCCTTGACATCCAAACAAACTGCTTGACCAGAACTCTCTGGCCGTTCTGTGTCCTTGATGCAGCAAGGACACAGAATTTGGCGCTTAGCCAAATCTCCGTTCATACAGCTGGATGGCAGAATCCCACTGGTATGACTGGCCAGAGAACCCCACCCCTTAACTCCCCACCTACAACAATACCAATATAGATTCACTCATCATTGACCTCACCGCTGTTTGTGAGGACTTGCTATGTCCTCACAGCTGCCACATTCCTGACATTATCACAGTATCTACACTTTTAAAAGTGCTTCATTAGTTGTGAATTTTGTTATTATTTTTCTCTTTCCTGGGATGTGGGTGTGACTGGCAAGGCCAGCATTTGCTGCCCATCTCTAATTTTCTCTGAACTGAGTATCTTGTTAGGTCATTTCAGAGAGCAGTACCATATTGCTGTAGATCTGGAGTCACAAGGATGCCACACCAAGTTAGGATGGCTGATTTCTTTTCCAAAAGGACATCGGTGAACCGGGTGGATTTGTATGACAATCGACAATGGTTTCATGGTTCCATTACTGAGCTAGCTTTATATTCCAAATTATATTAACGTAATTTAAATTCCATCAGCACCCATGGCGGGATTTAAATCCATATCCCCAGAGCCTGGGCCTCTGCATTTCTAGCTTAACAATGGTAATACTACTCTACCACCTACCTCTAAATGCTTTCGAATGTTCAGAAAGGCCCTTTGTAGAGGTAAGTTCATTCTTTTTTCCTTTATGCTGTTGCGGAGAACAGAAAGCCATTGTTAGAAAAAAAAACTGCAGTCTTTCAGATGTGGCCACGAGCCGAGATTAAAAAGCGTCAAGGGAAAAGCTATTAAAGTCAATGAAAGAAGACTGCGTTTCATTCCTGAAGGTTCTGAGTAACAGATTTCTCCTGGTTATAAAATTTTGCTTGGGTAGACTGCCAAAGAGGGTAACAGTGCTCCCTCTGCCTTATGAGAAGTGACAAGTTAAGTGGGATCCTTCTCAATGACCCTGCTACTTTGTGAAACAGCCAGAGGTAGTGTGAGAGGTACTTCATTACTTTGCAATGCATCAAATCCACCCCATAAGACTGGCTCATATTTTAGCTACTTGTCTCATATTTTGGCACCTTCCGTGCCACATTTGACCAACTCAAGGTTGAAAGGTACATTGATAGATAGAATGGTGTGCATTTCTTTTAACGGTAAGTACGTGTCCTCGAGCACTGCAGCTGTCTGATGGACTCAGATTGCTTTGACCCTTGTTCAGCTCACCCGCTGATGAATGAAGAGAGATGGCCTTGTTGTGTGTTCTGCACACCTTTAATATAGGAGAAGCAATCATTTTTTTGAAACTGAAGAAATTGATGATATAATTATGTCAATCACTTCAGGGTCAATCGAAGGCCACTTCAATCTAACTTCTTGTTTCACGGGCTCCAACCGACCGCGGTTTTTCAGTTTTGTTTAGTTTTCCGCTGTGGAGTCATGCTTAGGGCTTCATGTCTCTTGCATTCTTTCTACTACCTGGGTATGGATAGGGTGAGGGGAGAGCAGCTATTCGCCTTGGCTGAAGGGTCAATCATGAGAGGAAATAATCTCACAGTAAGGGACAGAAGATTCAGGAGAGAATTCAGAAAAAATGTTCTCACTCAAAGGGTGGTGAGAATCTGGAATGCGCTGCCTGGAAAGGTAGTAGAGGCTGGAACCTTACAACCTTTAAATAATATTTGGATGAGCACTTGAAATATCATAATATTCAAGGATATGGGACATGTTGAGAGGGTTAGCTTATGAGGAGAGACTGAGTAGACTGGGGCTATGCTCATTGAAATTTAGAAGAATGAAGGAAAATCTTATAGAAACATATGAGATTATGGAGGGAATAGTAAGATAGAAGCAGGAAAGTTGTTTCCACTAGCAGGTGAAACTAGAACTAGGGGGCACGGCCTCAAAATAAGGGAAGCAGATTTAGGATTGAGTGGAGGAGGAACTTCTTCACACAAATGGTTGTGAATCTGTGGAATTCCCTGCTCAGTGAAGCAGTTGAGGCTACCTCACAGAAACATAGAACAATACTGCACAATATAGGCCCTTCAGCCCTCAATGTTGTGCCGAGCTATGTCCAAACCCAAGATCAAGCTATCCCACTTCTTATCATTCAGGTGTGCTCCATGTGCCTATTCAATAACTGCTTGAAAGTTCCTAAAGTGTCCTACACCAGTATCACAGCAGGCAGTGCATTCCACACCCCAACCACTCTCTGAATTAAGAATCTACCTTGGACATCTTTCCATAGCTCCCATCATGAACCTTAGAGTTATGCCCCCTAATAACAGCGACATCCACCCGATGAAATAGAATCTTCACGTCCACTCTATCTATCCCCCTCATCATCTTATAGACCTCTATTAAGTCGCCTCTCATCCTCCTCCACTCTAAAGAGAAAAGCCCCAGCTCCCTCAACCTTTCCTCATTAGACTTACCCTCCAAACCAGGTAGTATCCTGGTAAACCTCCTCTGCACTCTCCCCAACCTTTTCACATCCTTCTTATAGCGAGCTGACCAGAACTGAACATAATATTTCAAATATGGTTTCGCCAACATTCAGTATAGTTGCAGCATAACCCCGCAGCTCTTAAACTCAAACCCCTTTGCTAATAAACACTAACACACTATAAGCCTTCTTCACGGCTCTATCCAGTTGAGTGGCAACCTTCATATATCTGTGGATATGAACTCCAAGGTCTCTCTTTCCTCCACATTTCTCAAAACCCTGCCATTGACCCTGTAATCCGCACTCAAGTTTGTCCTACCAAAATGAATCACCTCGCACTTATCAGTGTTAAACTCTATCTGCCACTTTTTGCCCAACTCTGTATCCTATCAATATCTCTTTGCAGCTTATAAGGGCCCTCCACCTCATCCAGTGCTCTACCAATCTTGGCGTTATTAATAAATTTACTAACCCACTCTAACCCCCTCTTTTGAGTCATTGATAAAAATCACAAATAGCAGAGGACCCAGCATACCGCTGGTAACTAGCCTTCAGTCCGAAAATTTTCCTTCCACCACCATCCTCTGTTTTCTATGAGACAGCCAGTTACTTATCCACTCGGCCAAATTTCCCTCTATCCCACACCTCCTTACCTTCTTCATAAGCCAACCAATGGAAAGCTTATTAAACGCCTTACTAAAATCCACGTATACGACATCAACTGCTCTACCTTCGTCTACATGCTTAGTTACCTCCTCAAAGAATTTAATGAAATTTGTGAGGCAGGACTTATCTTTCATGAAACCGTGCTGATGATCCCGGATTAAATTGCATCTTTCTAAATGGTCATAAATCCTATCTCTCAGGACCCTTTCCGTTAACTTACCGACCTCTGAAGTAAGACCAACTGGCCTGTAATTACCAGAGTCATTTCTACTCCTTTTCTTGAAGAGAGGAACAACATTTGCCACTCTCCAGTTCTCTGGCACAATCCCTGTAGAGAGGACCCAAAGGTCAAAGTTAAAGATCCACAATCTCAACTCTTGTCTCCCTATGTATCCTAGGATGTATCCCATCTGGCCCAGGGGACTTATTGACCTTTAGGTTTTTCAAAATTGCTGATACATCTTCTCTCAGAACATCTACTTCCTCCATCCTATCAGCCTGTATCACACACTCATCCTCAAAGACATGGCCGCTCTCCTCAGTGAACACTGAAAAAAAGTATTCATCCAATGCCTCATCTATCTCTTCTGACTCCATGCACAAGTTCTCACTACTATCGTTGACTGGCCCTAACCTCACCCTGGTCATTCTTTTATTTCTCACATAAAAGTAAAAGACCTTGGGGTTTTCCTTTATCCGACCTGCCAAGGATTTCTCATTCCCCCCTCCTAGCTCTCCTAAGCCCTTTAACTCATTTCTAGCTACCTTGTAACTCTCAAGCGACCTGATTGAACCTTGTTTCTTCATCCTTACATACACTTCCTTTCTCCCTTTAACAAAAACATTCAATCTCCTTTGTGAACCATGGTTCCCTCACTCGGGTATTTCCTCCCTGTCTACGAGGTACATACTTATCAAGAACACGCAGCATTTTTTTCCTTGAAAAAACTCCACCTTTCATTTGTACCCATATCTGACAGTTTCTGTTCCCATTATATGCTCCTAAACCCCTTTGAATTTTTTTAAGATAAGGATAGATAGACTTTTGAACAGTAAAGGAATTAAGAGTTATGGTGAGCAGGCGAGTATGTGGAGCTGAGTCCACAAAAAGAACAGCCATGATCTTATTGAATGACGGAGAAGGTTGCGGGGCCAGATGGCCTACTCCTGCTACTAGTTCTTAGTCCTTATGTTTTTATGAATGTAGAAAATTGGGATTAGCTTGACTTTAGTGGTACTTATTGTCAGTGTAGACTCGATGGGCGAAAGGATCTATTCTTCACTGACTCCATGGAGCAAATTTTACCATCCTACCTGCCATGAGAGTTGGAAACATCCATTGACTTGGGACAGGATTTTCTGGTTTCGGGTCAAATAGGCCAGGAATTCACCCTATGACTCAATGACCTCCGCCCCCACTTCTCTCATCCAACCCCAATGTTTCTTGATTTGATTTGATTTGAATAATTATTGTCACATGTATTAACATACAGTGTTAAAACAGTATTGTTTCTCGTGTGCTATACAGAAAAAACATACCATTCATAGAGAAGGAAATGAAAGGGGGCAGAATGCAATGTTACAGTCATAGCTAAGGTGTGGAGAAAGATCAGCTTAATATCAGGCTGGTTCATTCAAATGTCTGATGGCAGCAGGGACAAAGCTGTTCTTGAGTCTTTTGGTATGTGACCTCAGACTTATATATTGTTTTCCCAATGGAAGAAAGAATGTCCTGGGTGTGTGAAATCTTTAATCATGCTACTGCTTTTTCAAGGCAGTGGGAAGTGCAGACAGTCAATGGATGGGAGGCTGGTTTGCAAGATGGACTGGGCATTGTTCTCGACCATTTGTAGCTTCTTGTGGTCTTGGGCAGAGCGGCAGCTATACCAAGCTGTGATACAACCAGAAAGAATGCTTTCTGTGGTGCATCTGAGTCATAGCTAATAGGACAAATTTCCTTAGCCTCCTGAGAAAGTAAAGGTATTGATAAGCTTTTTAACTATAGTGTCAGCGTGGAGGAACCAGGTGAGCTTGTTGGTGATCTGCACACCCAAAAGCTCTCGACCGTTTTCCACTTCATCCCTGTTAATTTAGACAGGGGCATGTCCCTCACTACACTTCCTTAAGTCAATGACAATCACCTTTGTTATGTTGACATTGAGGGAGAGATTATTGCCATCGTTCACTAGATTCTCTATCTCTTTTCTGTACTCTGTCTTCAATGTTTGAGATCTGACCCACTACGGTGGTGCCATCAGCAAATGTGAAACTCCAGTTGGAGGGGAATTTGGCCACACAGTCATAGGTATATAACGAGTATGGTAAGGGCCTGAGAACTCAGCATCGTGGAGCGCCAGTGTTGAGGATAATCGTGGAGGAGGTGTTGTTTGCTGATTGCAGTCTGTGGGTTAGGAAGTTGAGGATCCAGTTGCAGAGGGAGGAGCTGAGCCCCAGGTTATGGTGTTTGGAGATGAGTTTTGTAGGAATAACGCTGGTGAAGACTGAGCTATAGTTGATAAATAGGAGTCTGACATATGCCTTTGTTATCCAGGCATTTTGGGATCGAGTGCAGGGCCAGGAAGATGGCATTTGTTGTGGACCTGTTGCAGCGATAAGTGAACTGTAATGGATCCAGGTAGTCTGGGAGGCTAGAATTGATTCATGCCATGGCTAATCTTTAGAAGAACTTCATAATAATGGATGTCAAAGCCACCAGGCAATAGTCATTAAAGCTTGGCTTTCTCTGGTACAGGGATGATGGTCACCTTCTTGAAGCAGATAGAAACCTCAGATTGGTGTAAAGAGAGGTTACAGATGTTAGTGAATGTCCCCGCCACCTAGTCTGCTCAGGATCTGAGCACACACCCGGGTACCCCACCCAGACCAGTTACTTCCTGTGGGTTGACTTTCGATAGTGCTGATTTGATATCTATGATGGTGACCTTGGATATAGATTCAGCCATGGCTACCAGGATGGAGAGTGTGCTTTCACTGACCCTTTGTTCAAAGCAGGCGTAGAATGCATTGAGCTCATCAGGGAGGGGTATGTCGGAGCTGGTGATTTTATTTGCCTTCATAACAGCCTGTTATGTCTTGCAGACCTTGCCATTGTTGGCAGGCGTTCGTGTGGCTAGCCTGGGATTTTAGCTTGGTCCACTACTGTCTTTATGTCTTGATGTACCTCTGCAAATCATGTCTAGATTCCTCGTATAGGTTAGGGTTGCCTGACTTGAATGCTTCAGATCTGGACTTCAGAAGTGGATATCCCTGTTCATCCATGGTTTTCAGTTGGAAAACATGCAGATTTGCTTCTTTAGCACCCAGTCTTCTGCACGCTTACTAATGAAGTCAGTTACTGTAGTGGTATACTCATTCAGGGTGGTGGGAGAGTTTTTAAATACTGGCCAGTCCACTGGCTTGAAGCAGTCCCATAGGAGATCATCCCATTCCTCAGACCAAACATTGCACAACTTTCTTTGATGGATTCTCCTGCATCAGGTTTTGCTCGTAATCTGGGAGCAGGAGCAGAGCCTTGTGGCCTGATTTGCGAAGGTGTGGGCAGGTAATAGTATTTGTGTTGCAGTGGTCCAGGATGTTTGGGCCTCTGGTGGAACAGAGACGTATTGGTGGTATCTTGGTAGGACACTTTTGAGCTTGGCTTGATTGAAGTCCCTGGCCGTGATGAACAAGGCCTCAGAATGTTTTGTCTCAAGGCTATTTGTGTGTATTTCACATCCCACATGGGGTGGGATGTGAACTGCTTTCAGCTTAACAGAAATGAACTACCACAGAAGGTAGTGGGGTGACAATTTAGCATCAGGTATTCTAAGTCTGGGGAGCAGAAACTCACCAGTGTTTCAAATCTTTGAAACTGTGCTTTTTTAAAGCTTTACAATGACAAAAGCCATTGCTGATTATGACTCAATAACAAGGAACTTCCTGGCATTCGGAACAGCTGCAATTTGTTATATCAGAAGATGCATTAGCCACTCTGCGCTTGCAGTAACCAAATTCCAAAAGGAATTATACAAAGGCCATTTGCATTTCCAGGGCCAGCTCCAGCCGATGGAAAATACTCCTCTGATAGGATAAAGGACCCTGAAATCTCTTCTCAAAATTACTAATGTTTGAATCATTAACCTTCTCAAGAACCTAGATAAAAGAACATAACTCTTGTCCAAAGCAAAGCAGAGAAGTGGGAGTCATGTCACACCGCACCCCCCCCTCCCCCCCTCCCCCCGACCCCACTGTGCTACAAAGCAGCAGAAACAGTTGTCCTGCTTTATGGAGTTGTGAAGGCAGTCTTCTATCTTTCCTCAACCACACAGTGGCAGAAATAAAACTCTACCCAAGGTTAAATTGACTGGCCATCCACTGTGTCTACTGAAGTGCCTATAAGACTAATTCATCTTGCGGTCTTGGGCAGAGCAGGAACCGTACCAAACTACAATACAACCAGAAAGAATGCTTTCTATGTTGCAGCCATAAAAGTTGGTGAGAGCCATAGCTGACATGCCAAATTTCCTTTGTCTTCTGAGAAAGCGGAGGTGTTGATGGGCTTTCTTAACTATAGTGTTGGGGGGACCAGGACAGGTTATTGTAATCTGCACATCTAAAAACTTGAAGCTCTCAACCCTTTCTACTTTATCCCTGTTAATCTAGACAGGGACATGTTCTCCTCTAAGGTTCCTGAAGTCGATGACAATCTCCTTCGTTATGCTGACATTGAGGGAGAGATTATTGTCGCCGCACCGGTTCACCAGATTCTCCATCTCCTGCTCCACACAAAATCATAAGAAACTACAAAAGATTTTGAATGTAACAAACCAGCCTCCCATCCATTAACCCTGTCTATACTTGCTGCTGCCTTAGCAAAGCAGTCAGCATAATTAAGGACCCCACACATCCGGACATTCTTTCTTCCACCTTCTTCCATTGGGAAAAAGACACAAAAGTCTCAGGTCATGTACCGACCAACTCAAGAACAGCTTCTTCCCTGCTACCGTCAGACTTTTGAATGGACCTACCTCGCATTAAGTTGATCTTTCTCTATATCCTAGCTAGGATTGTAATACTATACTCTGCACCCTCTCCTTTCCTTCCCTCCTATACACAGTATGTGTTGTCTGTATGGTGCTTAAGAAACAATATTTTTCACTGTATATAATACATGTGACAACAATAAATCAAATCAAAACTCAAGATTGGTGGCATAGTGGACAGTAAAGAAGGTTTTCTCAGATTGCAACAGGATCTCGATCAATTGAGTCAGTGGGCTGACGAATGGCAGATGGATTTTGCTTTAGATAAATGCACTTTTGTGGATTGAACCAGGGCAGGACTTACTCAGGTAATAGTAGGGTGTTGGGGAGAGTTACAGAAGAAAGAGATCTAGGGATACAGGTTCATAGCTCCTTGAAAGTGAAATCACAGATGGACAGAATGGTGAAAAAGGCAATCAGCATGCTTGGTTTCATTGGTCAGAGTATTAAATATAGGAGTTGGGATGTCTTGTGGAAGTTGTACACGATATTGGTAAGGCCACACTTTGGAATACATCATATTATAGAAACAATATTATTAAACTAGAAAGAGTGCAGAAAAGATTTACTAGCACATTATCTGGTTTGAATTATAAGGAGAGCTGAATAGATTGGAACTTTTTTCTCCTGAGCATAGAAGGCTGAGGGGTGATCTTGTAGAGGTCTATAAAATAATGAGGGGCATTGATCAGCTAGATAGTCAATATATTTTCCAAAGATATGCGGATTATGTGGATTGGCCATGCTAAATTGTCTCTAAGTGTCACGGGGACTAGCTAAGGTAAATAATGGGGGTTACAGGAATAGGACCTGAGTAGGATTGTGGTCGGTGCAGACATGATGCGTCAAGGATTTCTATGAGCCTTCTATGATCTTTTTTCAAAGGCAAGGCAGTCTTAAACTAGAGGGCATAGGTTTAAAGTGAGAGGGGAAAGATACAAAAGGATCCAGAAGGGCAATTTTCTCATTCAAGGGTGGTGAGTGTTTGGAACAAGCTGCCAAAGGCGGTAGTAGAGCAGGTACAATTTTGTTTTTTAAAAAGCATTTAGACAGTTACATGGGTACAATGGGTACAATGGGTATTGAGGGATATGGACCAAATGTGAGCAATTGGGATTAGCTTAGAGGTTTTAAAAAAAGGGTGACGTGGACAAGTTGAGTCGAAGGGCCTGTTTCATGCTGTAAACCTCTCAAATCATTGAAGATGCCAACTGTGACAATATTAGTTCACATGGTCTGTGTACCCCAATATCTTGGGTTGTTTGTGGGGTCAAGTTTTACTGATTGGAGTGTATTCTGGAGGCAAAGATGACAAACTGAAGGATTGTATGAAAATCATTCATCCGTGTCTTAAGGGTTAGGGTTTAGGGGAAGGTTGTGTTGGTCCACATGTTTGTAGTCAGTTTGAAGAGCTTATGTGGGCTGTACAACAAAGGGAATAGGTTAATTAAGGAGGAGTTAAAATAGACAATTGCATCTTCTTGGCTCCACGTTAATCTGATACCACCTTTAAGTGTCTTTTGATGCACTGTGGTTTACTGGTAGCATGCATGAAAAGTAGAGATCAAAATCAAATTGATATCATAGCTTTGAGTAAACTACTTTCGCTGGAGTTGATGCCCCTGAGATCTCAGAATGAATAATGAATATACTGGAATTATAGGCTGCTGTTTGCATGAATATTTATAACGGATACAGACTGGGTAGAATTGCTGTTGGTGGAGGTTTGATGGGCCAAATGGCATTTTTCTGCACTGTAGAGATTCTATGATTGCTCCCTCTCCCTGAGGCTTCTCAGACTCAACAGTGCTGCCAGTCCGTTTGACCAGGTCTCCAAATCCCCTTCCTGGCTCCAGCCACCATTAGACGTTTTAAGCTGCCATAGTCATTGTCTTTTTTCCATCAATCCATAAGTCACCAGCCCTGGACTTATCTTTACACTTTTCCCCTTCGCCCTTTCAGCTTGCCAAAGGCCTTACTGTCACAGGGGCCAACCAACTTCCATTCAGCTGGCAGAGACCCTGCTACGGTTCAATGGGCTTCTGTCCTCTTTTAACACTACAGATGAACATGTAAATTAGGAGCAGGAGCAGACCACTCAGCCCCTCGAGCCTGCTCTGCCACACAACGGGGATATGGCTGATTTGATTTTAACCTCAACTTCACATTCCTCCTTAATGCTGATTATCTTCTCTCTCTCTCTCTCTCCCCCTCCCCCCCACCCCTTAACAATGGGCTTCGAAAAGCACTCAGTAAGAATTTAGCAACACCAGAAAAGCACGGCATGATTAGAATAAGGTAAAATTCTAGTGAAGGGAAATCCTGTTTGATAAATTTATTAGAACTTTTTTTGCAGATGTAATTGGTAGAGTAGATAAAAGGGAACTGGTAGCTGCATTTCCAAAACATATTCAATGAAGTACAGTAAAAAGTTTAATAGGCATAACAAAAGGCAGGATTCTCCGATCTTGCTTGCAGCTGGGATTCTCCTATCCTGCTGCAGTGAATGGGAGATTTGGTTGAATGCCAAATTCTCCGTCTTCATTGTCAGTGGCAGCAGAGTATGAATGGCCGGAGAATTCCAACTAAGAGCTCCTGGATTTGGTGGCAAAGGATTGGTTAACAGATAGAACACAAAGAATAAGTATAAACAGAGCATTCTCAGATTAGCGAGCAGTGAACATTGAAGGGCCACAAGGTTCAATGTTGGCGTTTCAGCTACTTGCAATCTACGTTAATGACTTTTTAAAATTCATTTGTGGGACATGGGCGTTTATTGTTCAGCCCTGGTTGCCCTTGTACAGGGGCAATTTAGAGTTAACCACATTGCTGTGGCTCTGGAGTCACATGTAGGCCAGACCTGGTAAGGATGGTGGATTTCCTTCCCTAAAGGACATTAGGGAATCAGATGGATTTTTCCAATAAGGGTTTCATAGTCATCAGCAGATTCAGAATTCCATTTCTTTTTATTGAATTCAAATTCCACCACCTGCCATGACAAGATTCGAACCTAATTCCGCATGACTCTAGTTGAGTTTCTGGATTCATAGTCTAGCGATAATGCCACTAGGCCATTGCCTCCTCGACTTAAATAGAGAGTAATGTGTTTCAGTTCGTTGATGGTATAGAACTATGAAGAAAGATAAATGATGGGGAGGGTACAGAAAAATTGTAAAGAGGTATTTGCTGGTTAAGTGAATGGGCAACGACATGGCAAATGGAAAAAAAATTGTAGGGAATGTAAAATCATTCACTTTGATCATAAGATGGAGACATAACCAGTGCAAGGTCTTCTCTCTCCTTCCAATAAGTTGGCTCCATTCACAGAGACAAGCTTAAATAACCAGATTGGCCATGGGATACAGTAGAACTTTGTCACTATTCTGTGTCCATCCGTCAATGAATGTTTAATTCTGTCACTTGCATGAGGTAGAAAAGGTTGTATACCTTCCGCTCTCTCACTCCAATAAACAAACACACAGATAAGCAAAGTGTATTCACATCACTTCAACATCAGCAACAACACTGAAGATAGTTTCACATGCTCCTAATCACCAGTAGACATTAAAGCAGGTTGACAGTGAAGCCACACTTGTCTTTTGCTGAGATTTATCAATTTGGCAGTGAAGGAATAGCAAGGACTGTAGGTTTATATTCTCTGTTTTCAAAAGTGAGCATCGGAAAGTTTATCATTGTGTCACTGCTACTCTCCAGGGAAGAAGAAAATTTCAGGGGAGTCATTACGATCCCATTGGCAAGTATTGCTTTGAGAATATAAAATCTTGTGAGCTTCACTCTATTATAAGAATTCCTCCTGAGTGTGCATTTCTGTTGCCTGGGGGCCATGCTTCATCAAGTTGGCCATTGTTCTTTTTTTAAATGGGCTACACATTCTTTCAGGGAAAGAACTTTTTCTTCCCCACATATAAAATGCAAAGTCAACCACTTTCAAGCAGTTGTCCCAGTTTGAGGAAGATCAGGATGGCACGGTGGCACAGTAGTTAACTCTGCTGTCTCATAGTGCCAGGGATCCGGGTTCAATTGTGGCCTTAGGTGACTGTCTGTGTGGATTTTACTGTTCTCCCCGTGTCTGTGTGGGGTTCATCCGGGTGCTCTGGTTTCCTCCCACAGTTCGAAGATACGCAGCTTAGGTGGATTGGTCATGCTAAATTGCCCCTTAATGTCCAAAGATGTGTAGGTTTTGAAGATTAGCTGTGTAAATGGTTGCTCTTCATTGCAGTGTTAATGCAAGCCTTCTTGCAACACTAATGAATAAACTTTAAAAATTTAAATGTGCAGAGTTATGGGAATAGGGTCTAGATATGATGCTCTGTGAAAAGAGTTGGTGCAGGTTGAATGGGCCGAATGGCCTCCTTCTGCACTGTAAGGATTCTGTGATTCTATGAAGAGCATTATACTGGTAAGCGTCTGAAATATATTTATATTTACCATAGTAACATGGTTTTAGATTTTTGAGGGTGATATAACATTGCATGTGATGGGATAAGTGTCCAAACATGTGCAGGTTAAGTGGATTAGCCATGTGAAATTGACCCTTAGTGTTACCAAAGTTAGATGGATTAGCCATAGTAAAGTGTGGATAGGGCAAGGGGGTGGACCTGGATAAAATGCCCTGTCCTAACGTGCAGCAGATGATCAAGAGGGCGAATGGAATCTTGGCTTTTATTGCGAGAGGGATAGAATATAAAAGCAGGGAGGTCTTACTGCAACTGTGCAAGGCACTGGTAAGGCCGCAACTGGAGTACTGTGTGCAGTTTTGGTCCCCTTATTTGCGTAAGGATATATTGGCCTTGGAGGGAGTGCAGAGAAGGTTCACCAGGCTGATACCAGAGATGAGGGGGTTAGCTTATGAGGAGAGATTAAATTGACTGGGCCTGTACTCATTGAAGTTTAGAAGGCTGAGGGGAGGTCTTATAGAAACTGCCAAGATAACAAAGGGGTCAGATAGGGTAGATATAGACAGATTCATTGTGCTTAAAAAGGAAACCTGAATTAGAGAGCACAGCCTCAATATAAGGGGGGGGGTGGAGTTTAGAACAGAGTTGAGGAGGAACTTCTTCACTCAAAGGCTGGTGAATCTCTGGAATTCTGTGCCCGTTGAAGTGGTGGAGGCTACCTTGTTGAAGATATTTAAGTCATGGGTAGATAGATTTCTGATAGACAAGGGAATTAAGGGTTATGGAGAGAAGACAGGAAAGTAGAACTGATCCACTTCAGATCAGCCATGATCTTATTGAATGGCGGGGCAGGCTCAAAGGGCTAGATGGCCTATTCCTGCTCCTATTTCTTATGTTCGTAAGTCACAGAGTCAGTACAGACTTAATGGGCCAAATGCTTGGGATTCAATGATGCTACGTCCCAAAGTTAAGTCGTCTGTTGCTCTTCATTTTATCTCCTTGCATTACTGGAGTGCATTGATTTCCTTATGGGGTTGCTTAATGGACAGTGGTCACCCAGAATTGAGACCACCCCGATCAGTAAGGCTGAGAAACTCTCACTATTTAAGTTCTGCGCTTCGCTGTTGCCCTGAAACAGCTTCAATTTGAAACCACTGAGGAGAGAAACACTCATGACATTTGTCAAATCAAAAGAAAAAATCCGCGGTGTCACTCAGTTCGACAGTTTGACATTAAATACTTTTCTTTCATATGGCATTCACACAGCTAATTCATCAAAAACCTACTAGATGTGCCACTGAACCTCTACTGTCGCTTCTGAGTCAAATATAAATTGAGTTCCAGACACAAGTTGAACTAGAACCTGATTACTTCACTGGAAAAAAGCCACATTGTCAAGGAACAAAATATTTTTCCATCTGGGAAAACTGATGAAGCTTTGTGTTGAGTCAGGATTTTAGTTTGACTTGAAGTAAACATTACACTAAAATCATCAACCTTGTGTTACCGCACTACTGCCCTTTGTTTTATTCTAGAAGGTTCCACTGTTGGGCAAAGCTGATCAGAGAAGCCGCAAGGTGTGACATACTGGGCACCAAAGCCGGCAAAGTTGGCTTGCTGCCAACCGTAATTGCTGCCAGGTTTGGTGAATGGCATGCTGAGTGACCACGGATAAGCTAAGAGAGTTTAAAATTTATTTATTGGGGTCAAAAATAGGCTTACATTAACACTACAATGCTGTTAATGTGAAAATCCCCTAGTTGCCACACTCTGCCACCTGTTTGGGTTCACTGAGGGAGAATTCAGCATGTCCAATGTGCCTAACCAGCATGTCTTTTGGACTATGGGAGGAAACTGGTGCATACCCATGCAGATACAGGGAGAATGTGCAAACTCCACACAGTGACCCAAGCCTGGAATTGAACCTGGATCCACGACACTGTGAGGCAGGAGTACTAACCACTGCGCCACTGTGCCACCAGTTGGTGTGATGCAATATTCTATTGCTCTTTCACATATTCTGATGCACAGTTTCCTGCTTGCATGTTTCAATTTTGTATTAAATTACTGGACAAGGTGAAAGGCCTTTTTGTTTTGGGACAGATCTGTATGATAAATCATTCATTATACTTCTAGTCATGGGTTATTAATCTAAGTCCCAAGGAATATATGCATTGGCAATTTCCAATTACGTGTGTTCTAATATTGGTTAAAGTAGATGGGCTTGGGACATCTTCATTACCATCAGAAAAGAATTGGGGGTGTGTGTATTGGGATGAGAATTCTCCGATCTCATCAGTGGTTGCCCCTCTGCCAACGAGAATGGACAATTTGGCGCTCATAGCTAATCTGTGCAATTTTGGAATGTGGGAGGAAACCGAGGATACAGGGAGAGACAGGGAAAATGTACAAACTCCACACAGGCGGATCGTCAGGAGAGCATTTTGATATTGAGTCTATGATCAAGGTTTCATGCATTCTGTTTTAGACAATCTGGAGGAGAAGGGGTGGACTTGGTGGCTGGGGAATGGGATCTCTGCCAAGGAATCAATGATTTGAGCAAGTTGCAGTTTCTTCAGGGCTGACACGTCTGACAGGTGAATAAGGAAGTATTAGAATAAGTGACCAAAAACTGGATCAAAGAGTTTTAGGTTTTAGGAGCATCTTAAAGAGGCAGAGAGAGGCAGAGTAGTTTAAGGAGGAATTTCCAGAACCTGGGGACCATGGCTGCCATTGGCACTTAGATTAAAACTGGAAGATATGCTGTAGCAGCAATTATGAATGATTTTTCCTGATCTCTACTTGAAGGGGTATCTGTCTGATAGAAAAGATAGGTAGAAACATAGCAGTCCATAGATATAGTGGTACATTTATAAAAGGGTAATCAAATGGGCCTCACTAACCGGTTGAAACTGGAACCCTAGCAAAGGAGCTGCCTAAAATAAAAATACCCAAAAGTAACTATACATCTCTTGATGATCATTGAGGCATATTCCAAACAGTTATTAACAGCAAAAATAATCCCATAAAAGTAACTCTGGCCTAGTGATGTTATTGCTAGACTATTAATCCAGAAACTCAGCTAATGTTCTGGGGACCTGGATTCAAATCCCGCTACAGCAGATGTGGAATTTGAATTTTTAAAAAAGTATATGAAATTAAGAATCTATTGATGACCGTGAAACCACTGTCAATTGTCAGAAAAAAGCCCATCTGGTTCAAGGAAATCTGCTGTCCTTACTCGGTCTGGCTTACATGTGACTCCAGAGCCACAGCAATGTGGTTGACCCAACTGAGTCCTGGGAAACTAGGAATAGGTAATAAATGCTGGCCAGCTAGCGACGTCCATGTCCCATGAATGAATATAAAAAAAGTGCAAAATTACAGGGTCACACCCTCAATGCTATTGTAGCTCACTTCTCTATAAATTACTATGGGAGTACTGATCCAGTAAAACAATTAAAATTACAAGGGAATTTGAGACAAATATCTTTTTGCATTCCTCTGGTTGTATCACACACCACAATCTCAGGTTGATTGACTGGATGACTTGCAAAGATCTACATACAAAGAGGTCTACATAGTAAACCTTCTCACTTTAGTGAAATAAAAGTATTAGCGTTTTGGGTAAAACAGTGGTCTGAGGAATCTCACATGTTCTTGTATCCAATACGACGGTGGAATGATTTCCCTGGGTTAGCCTTGCGTGCCCAAAAACTTGATGCAACAAATTCGTTAATGTCAGCAGAAACATGGAAATGGCTTCCAGGAGTTAATAAAATGAGAAGCATAAGAGAGTCATTTCACTGGTTAACGACCTTGCATGCTTCTCCCTGATAGTCCTTTGATTGTACTAAATGAGGCACCGCTCCATTAATATTATATTTGAAAGGGTGGACATGCAGATTCTGCAGATGGCAGTGAGGAAAGCAGCTGTGTACTAATTGAGAAGTGAAATATTATGCCAGCTCAGAGTTTCCCTTTGTGTATTCAACTCATTATGGTCTGCAGCAACATTCTGTGCTGCCCCTGGCAAGTGTGAAAACATATTTCAGAACCCATGGAGTAAGAAAGGAACATGTCAATATTCAGAAGCGTTGCGGTGCCATTAAGGGAGTTTGCTAATAGGTTAGTCAAAAACAGGGAAATCTACTTATGTTAAACCTTTCTCTTGGAGTCAGAGTGATATCAGAGAATTTTTCCAGCCTTGCACGTATTTCCCAAGACACGTATGTAAAGATGCGTAGATTTTTGATACTGTCTGCAAACTTTGGCAATCTTATTCTGAGCTAACCATTGCTTGTTCAGATTTGCTGGGCAAAGCTGCATGGGGAGGGCTTATAGTAAGGTCAATCTTTGAAAATACAAGTTTCCTTATGATACACACACACACACACACACACACACACATGCTTGCATGCACATTTAGCTTTGTGTCTGTTTCCAACCTCAATTGTAAATTTTTTTCATATTCATTCATGGGATATGGGCATTCAAGATTCTATATTCTATGTTCTATGTGCATTCAAGATTCCAAGCAATCTCTGAGATACTCAGCCATGCCAACAGAACATAATGTTTCATAGGCTGTGTCACCATGCTTAGGATCCCTTTAGATGTCTGGCTTTTTGTGAGCTAACTTGATCAGGTTTTCACATTGCAGCTCTGCTTTTAAGGGGGAGCCCCACTTTTAAGTGGGAGCCTCTCTCTGACCCTTTCTTTAACCTCACTGAACATTACCTTGTTCAGATTGTGGGTTCTTTGTCCCTTTAACTTCAGTGTTCTTTTCATTCCCTGGTTTCTGGAACTCTCTAATCTTTAGCTTCTGGGACTTGCTTTGTGCCTCTTGCTATATTGTCCTGATGTGCTAACAGCTTCTGTTTTTGATTCTGGGTTACCTGGTTCAAACTGAACTCTAACACTTTCTGTTTTTCAGCTTGGCCCTTTGATTGTTAAGCAACAGATTAGGTTTTTTTACCCCTATAATTACTTTTACACCATAAACCCTTAACCTCAACTACAAAGTTTAATGTGAAACAATAGACTTGTCAGCATTCTGTCTAATATGAAACCAAATGAAAGTTTTAACCTTTTCTTTGCATACAAGTACAGAAACATAAAGTAAGCTTAAATTTATATCTTATTACTAACACAATCAATACAAATAAAAATTATTTGAACTACCTCTATTTTCTAACATGGGTAACTACTTCTTTCCAGTCCTGTTTAATTTCTTGCTGCTCCAAGTACTTATGATTCATATGTTTTCCACTAACTGGCTTCCACTTTGCACTTTGTGATGAATATTATAAGGTTGGAGTTTTAGAAGTGATTATACTTGAAGTGTGATGCTGCAGGTAGGAAATGGGAGCAATCAGATGTTTCAACTAAATTCAAAATGGATCAATGGAGAATTGCAAATCCTGAATTCAATGTCAGGGGGACTGAATCTCGGACCTCCCTACCTAACAGGTGTGCACCTTCGCTGTGATGGTTCAAGAAGAGAACCCATTATCATCACCTCAAGGAATGCCAACCTTCCCATCAATGCCCATATTCTAAGAATGATTTAAAAACAAAATCCAAGCCAAGCTCCTTTAATGTTAGAAAATGTTCACTGTGCCCAACTTGTACAGTCGGCACTCTGTCCAATTCTCATTTGTTGCTACTTGTTTGATGCAGACTGCATTAGTTCCAGTCCCATTCCAGAACCTGCAATTGCAACACCACGTTAGATTTTAACCAATGAATGAAGTTGTTTTGAGTGCCTGACTGACTGTGCTGCATACATACTTATACCTCTCCTCTAATGGTCATAGTGTTATGTGAGTGTGCCACACACGTATACATATACCTCTCCCCTAGTGCGCATAGTGTTATGTGAGTGTGCCACACACGTATACATATACCTCTCCCCTAATGGACACAGTGTTATGTGAGTGTGCCACACATGTATACATATACCTCTCCCCTAATGGACACAGTGTTATGTGAGTGTGCCACACACGTATACATATACCTCTCCCCTAATGGACACAGTGTTATGTGAGTGTGCCAGGTACATATACATATAGCTCTTCCTTCATGGGCACAGCGTTATGTGAGTGTGCTGGACACATATACATATACCTCTCCCCTAATGGACACAGTGTTATGTGAGCACACCACACACACATACATATTCCTTTCCCCTCATGGGCACAGTGCTATGTGAGCTTGCCCCACACACATACACATACAGCTCTTCACTCATGGGCACAATGCTATGTGACCATGCCATACACATATACATACATCTCATGGGCGCAGTGTTATTTTTCAGCCAGGTAATGGAACTTGGGTAATGCTCACTATGCTTTGCTTTCAGGCAGATTCTGCAATACAACTGCAGCCTAAGTGATAGTTTCCATTATCACTTTATGTGATCAATCTGAGAAAGAAAGTAAAACTTGCATTTGTATCACATTCTCCATGACCTTGGGGCATCCTATAATTCCCATCCAGCAATGAAGTTTAAATGCTTATCAAGTTGTAATGTAGGAAACATGCCAGCCAATCTGTGCACAGCAGCCCCCACAATGTGATGATGACTAAATAATCTGTTTTTTTTATATTTGTTTCATGGGTTGTGGGCACCACTGGCTGGGCCAGTATTTATTGCCAACCCTTGAGGGCATTTAAAGGTCAACCACATATATATGCACATGTAGTAAGAGGTCTGGCAACACCAATTTTAAATCCAACCGATTTATTTGATAGTAAATTTGCTAGCTATCGGTGTTTGTGCCTTTGTCAGGTGAATGAGGTGTTCTGGTCTCCAAAAGCACACATATCAGCACAGATAGTTTACAGATTGCTGATTACATGTAGGCCAGGCCAGGCAATGATGGCAGATTTCCTTCCCTAAAAGACACAAGTGAAACAGATGGGTTTTTATGAAAATGGTTCTACAGTCATCATCAGACTTTGAATTCCAGATTTTTAAAATATATTTTTAATTGCACCATCAGCGATGGTGGGAATCAAACCATGGACCCCAGACCATTACCCTGAGTCTCTGGATTAGGAGCCCAGCGACAATACCACTACGCTACTACCTCCACTGTGTGATTTTGATTTAGGGATAAATATTGGCCAGCTGGGGATAACTTCTCTGTTCTTCTTCGACAGAGTGCCATGGGATCTTTCTGTACTCACACAAGAGATCAGGGTCTTGCTTTATTGCTACATCAGAAATAGAATGAGTGTGCGCTGCCTTTAAAGAAAGTACACACTCTTAATTTTTTTCCACTTACAGTCTGTCAAAGTGTTATGACTCATTCCCTTAGCTTCATTGTGAAGAATAGGAGTTAGGACAGGTGATGAATAAAATATCTGGGGAAATAGGATTGCCAGAGCCTAGCCACTTTCTGATATGAATCACTCAGCAAGATTGTGTACATCCCTTTGACACAGTGAAATGGAGAAAGGCATTGACTTTACGACTGCAAACAACTGAATGTGTAGTGTCGAGAGATTGATTATGCTCAAAACTTCAAACACTGGAGTATGAAGTCTGGGCAAACAGCAGGAAAACCTTCTCGGGTTAAAAATAATTGGCCACAGAGTGTCTGTGTGGATGACCAAGAGTGTTGACAAGGAGGCAGCAGATCTGGTTTCAGATTTAACCGTTGTAGGGCAGGAATTTGTCTCTGGTGAAAAGGATAAAATCATTCTTTTCTGTCATTGCATATTTGTACAGAATTCTTGCTGCACTTTGCACCAAGGCAAAGCTAGTTTATTAATGAAACTTATTTTCCATTGCCGCAGGTGATTTTCCTCAGGATTATTTGCCCTTCCTGATTGTGCAATGAAGAGGGATGTCCTTGGATGTAAGAACCTGAGCACAAAATGATAAAGGACAATTAAACATCAAATTGTTCTTTCCACATTTTACCATCCTGCCCTCCATGAGCGTCGTAGTGGATGAGGGGCAGATCATGGAAAGGTCTGTTGACCTTGGATGGGATTTTCTGGTTTTGGGGCGAGCAAGGCAGTAAAATCCCCACCCATCAACCTGAATTCCACACCTCGCCTGCCATGGAATTAGAGCAGGCGAAGGTCTAACAGCTGAAGTCTCCGTTTGCCTGGGCAGGAATTTCCTATCTCGCCTGAGTGAGACTAGAGACATAACAGACAATCATGTCTGTTAGGGAGCTTCACTAGTTATCCAGCTCTCCCCTTCTTTGCTCCCCTGAGAAACTGAAGATTTTCAGAGTTTTAAATTGGCCTTTATTCCAGCTATAGTAGGGAAGTCTGCTTCCATGAGGTGTCACACTACAGACTTCTTTAGCACTACTTTGCATGAGTAATTATACCTTTGCTTATCGGACAATTAATTTGCATATACTAATCAGAAATGCATATTTGTTCTAAAGTCATTTATAACTAATGGTTCTAATTATTTATGAGGGGTGAAAATTATTAATCAGTTACAGCCTCTAAATGCTCCTCTAATTTTATATTCAATTACTAATGAAGTAGATTTTAGTTGTTATGGCTATTCTCTTGGTTTACCATAAGTTCCAAGGTTTTGTCCATCTGTCACTATCGGAATTTCATAATTCCTTATTATACTCACTACTCAATTCACTTGCTTACATACTGTTCCAGATGGCATCACTCATTTATTTTCCTATATTCCTTCAGTGGGCATCACTGACAATGGCATCATTTGCCAGTTACCACCTAATTGCCCTGCCAGACCATTTCAGAGAATCTATCACATCACTGCAGGTTTGGAGTCACATGTGGGCCAGACCAGGTCAGAATGGCAGATTTCCTTCCCTAGAGAACATTAGCAATCTTCCTTTTATGACATTACTGAGCCCAACTTTTTCATTCCAGCAGCTGCCATAGTGGGATTTGAACCCACAATCCCCTCACCACATTGGCCTATTGGTTTACTATTCCATTGATATGACCAGTATATCATTTCCCCAATATACAACTCAGTATTGGTAATTTTGGCTTGAAAGGGACAAAAGCAACTGTTGTGATAGGCAGGGCAGATGGCTAATAGGATGGAACATATTTTATCCAAAAACAGACTTCCTTCATAAAATTTATAGAAGTACATCACATGGTTATTCAGTATTGACATTACATAAAGTGAAAAACAAATTAATGTGTTACTGACCATTTGTGATAATGGGTGGCACAGTGGCACAGTGGTTAGCACTGCTGCATCACAGCACCAGGCACCCAGGTTTGATTCCCAGCTTGGATCACTGTCTGTGTGAAGTTTGCACATTCTACCCTCTGTGGGTTTGCTCCGGGTGCTCTGGTTTCCTCTCACAGTCTACAGATGTGTGGGTTAGATGATTGGCTAAACTAGAGTGGCCCTTCTTATTAGGAGGATTAGCTAGGGTAAATGCATGGGATGATGGGGATAGGGCATGAGTGCAGCCTCAATGGGGTGAATGGTCTCCTTCTGCTTTGTTGGATTCTATGAATCTATGAATCACAGTTAATGTTTACAATATTCATTGATCTCAACATATAGCCAAAAGTTTTTTTCACAGCTCCCTCAGTGTACTATGATTGAAGAGCCTTAGGCTGCGACCTATCCCAATTGCACCTTTACATCAGGCCCTGGCACCTAGCCCTGGATGTGGAATGTGCCACACCCAGCCATGGACAACTCTTTGCAGTGGATCATTCAAGAGGTTTCGGATGGGCCAAAGGGCGTTTCTCATGGAGGTGAAGGTTGTCCAGTCGCACTTGATGCTTATCTCAGGTGTGTATTCCTGGGAGCAGCTTTTAGAGCATAGAGCCCTATATCACAGAATAACTCAGAATGAACCTCAACAGAAACCAGTGTACCTTTTTTCAGGCAAATGCACACTCCAAAAGGCTGAGGGTATGGGCAGTTCTATGTTTCGGAATAGACAGAGTGACACACCATTCAAATCTATGATTTTTTCTCCCTCATTTCTCATAGTTTCCATATCTATTCTATAAATAGTTCCCATGAAACAAACTTAATTTTCTAAAGGAAAATTGGGCAGTACAGTAGCGTAATGGTTAGCACTGCTGCCTCACAGGGACCTGGGTTCTATTCCAGCTTTGGACGACTGTCTGTGTGGAGTTTGCACATTCTCCCTGTGTCTGCATGAGTTCCCTCTGGATGCCCTGGTTTCCTCCCACAATCCAAAGATGTGTGGGTTAGGTAGGTTGGCCATGCTAAATTGCTCTTAATATCTCAAGATGAGCAGACTTGGGGGATTAGCAGGATGAATGTGTGAGGATGGGCTGAGGATTGGGCCAGGGTGAAATGCCTGTCAGAGAGTCAATGCGGACACAATGATCTGAATGATCTCCTTCTGCATTGTCGGGGTTCTATGAATTTTGGAAAAGTTTTTAGTGGTATTTCTAAGATTATTGCACAACACACTAGAACACCTATCTGTCCACAATATCCAATATTCATACAGATTTGAAGATTTCAATGGTTACAGAAGATAATCAGCATTATTTGCATGTACATGAGTCACTAGCTTATGAGGTTAGAGTGGGTGGAATTCTAACCTTTCATCTCATCTAAATTTGTCAGATTTGTACATTATAGTTTTCTGTTCACAGTATATGTTAATTAGTTTGCATTGCTCTAAATTAATATCATATTTTGAAGCTCTCAGTAACATTTCTTCTAAATCTCCTATAAAAAGCAAATTCACAGTGTCGTTAGCTATTACATTTTTAATAAGATCATGGGATATAGGAACAGAATTAGGCCATTTTGCCCATCAAGTCTGCTTTGCTATTCAATCATGGCTGATAGGTTTTTCAACTCCATTCTCCCACCTTTTCCTCATAACCTTTGATCCCCTTGTCAATTAAGAACCTATCTATCTCTGTCTTAAAGACACTCAATGATCTGGCCTCCACAGCCTTCCATGCCAAAGAGTTTCACAGCTTCATCGCTCTCTAGCTGAAGAAATTCCTTCTGATCTCAGTTCTAAAGAGTTGTCCCTTTACTCTGAGGCTGTGCCTTTGGATCCTTGTCTATCTTACCAATAGAAACATATTCCTCACATCCACTCTATCCAGGTCTTTTAACATTCTGTAAGTTTCAAAAAGATCCCCCCTCATCCTTCTGAATTCCATCGAATACAAATCCAAAGTCCTCAAATGCATGTCATACATCAAACTTTTCACTCCCTGGATCATTCTTGTGAACCTCCTCTGGACCCTCTCCAGAGCCGGCACATCCCTCCTTAGATACAGGTCCCAAAATTGTTCCTAATACCCCCATTGTGGTCTGGCTAGATCTTTATAAAACCTCAGCAGTTCATCTCTGCTTTTGTATTCTAGTCCTTCTTCTGTGTGCTTATGGGTCTCAGGTAGGTGCCTAAACTAGGTTGTGAACATCATATACCACCACCATCACCAACTCCACCCGGCATACCCCCTCCCCCTCCACTGCCCCTGTATCATACCAACATCAAAGAACTCGCTGGAGCTCACTACCTTATCAAAGAGCCAACAGGGGGAGTTGATGGCGATCTTTATGTGGCAGAGACAGTCAAAGACGGAGGGAGCGTCAGAGGTGGCTCAGTTGATGGCTCTCTGGAGTCATAAGGTTGTGGGTTCAAGCCCCACTCCAACCACTGATAAAAGAAAAATTAGTTGCAGCACCGTCAGAAGTGTTTTTCAAAATGAAATGTCAAATTAAGGCCTGATTTGGTGGATGTAAATAATCTCATGATGTTACTTTCAAGTAGAACAGGGAGTTTCCCCCAATAGTCTGGCCAATGTACATCTCTCAACCAGCATCATTAGAATTGATTATGGGTGGAATTTTAAGACCTCGCTTGGGCGAGACCCGAAATTCCTGTCCAAGATCAACAGACATTTCCGTTGTTGGACCCTGGCCTGCTCTAATTCCATGTCGGGTGAGTGGTTGAGTTCCAGCCTATATGTTCATTATCAAATTGCTGCTTCTGTGTTCAACTGCGGGCAAATTGGTTGCTGCATTTCCTACACTATAACAGTGACAGCAATTCATTGTCTGGAAAGAGCTTATTTGGACATTTTGAGGATGTTGCGGGTGCTATATAATTGCAGATTATTTATTTGCAAAGTATAGAGCTGCTCAGCTGTGTATTCCTGGGGACAGTTTGTAGAGCAGAGGGCCCTGTGTGAAGGAACAGCTCAGAATGAACCTCAACAAAAGCCACTGCATTTTTTTCCCAGGCAAATGCACACTCCAAAAGGAGGTGAGGTAGGCTGAGGGTTCAATGTTTTGGAAGAGACAGAGTCATTCAAACACACAAATCAATGAGACACCTCTCAAAGTTTCCATATCCGTTCAATAAATGCTAAACATCATGAAACAAACTTAATTTTCTGAAGGAAAATTTGGCAGCATGGTGGTGCAGTAGTTAGCACTGCTATCTCACAGTGCCAGGGACATGTGTTCAATTGAAGCCTTGGGTCATTGGCTGTGTGGAGTTTGCACGTTCTTTCCATGTCTCTGTGGGTTTCCTCTGGGTGCTCCAGTTTCCTCCCACAGTCCAAAGACGTGCATGGATTTGCCATCTTAAATTGCCCCTTAATGTCACAAGATGTTAATTTTCAGGGGATTTAGTGGGGTGAATATGTGGGGTTAAAGGGATAGGGTGGTGGAGGGGAGGTGGATGGTCCTGGATAGGGTGCTCTGTCAGAAAGTTGGTGCAGACTCAAAGGGCCACCTGGCGTCCCTCTGCACTGTAGGGATTCTGATTTTATGAATTCTGAAAATTTTTTTTGTGTTCTACAAAGGTTATTTGGTTGATTTTACATTGCATGTGGGAAATTCTGTTAAATCAATCATAGAGTCATATAGTGCAGATGGAAGCCATTCAGCCCATTGAGTCTGCACTGACTACAATCCCACCCAGGCTCTATCCCCATAAGCCCCTCATTTACTCCAGCTAGATCCCTTGACAATAAGGGGCAATTTAGCATGGCCAATCCACCTAACTGTCTGCACATCTACACATACCAGAAATATAAATAGAAAGAGAATGAGGTGTCTTTTTTCTTGATGAGAGAAGAGTGATCACTGGTCTATTTTGGGTTCTTAAAACCAGAAGGATTTAATAGAGTAAACAGAGTGGGCCCAATTCTCCCCAAAAAATTTCTAAGTTCTAAATTGGCAGGAAACCTGATGTAAATGACAATTGTTTTCTCAGTGTGAGTACAGACATGAACCTCCTATACTGTGTGCAATGCAGAGGTCACAACTGTGAATATTATTAAAAACCTGGAGGGAGAACTCTATTAGCACGCAGAGAACCCAGTCCCAGGCCCGATAATCACATTAAAATTACATTATAAATAGATTAAAATCACTTACCTGGTATTCCCACTGGTTTCCACGATAGTCTCGACTGCTCCTACTCTCCGGCAGTGGGAGACATGCATGTGTCTGGAACGCATGAGCAAATCCCACAGCATAGTGGCACAGTGGTTAGCACTAAGTGCCAGGGATCTGGGTTCGATTCCAGGCTTGGGTCACATTCTCCGCGTGTCTGCATGGGCTTTCTCCAGGTGCTCTGCTCTGTTGAACTATGCGCTGGTTAGATGCATTGACCCGAACAGGTGCCAGACTGTGGCAACTAGGGGAATTTCATAGTAATTTCATTGCAGTGTGAATGTAAGCCTTAATTGTGACTAATAAATAAATAAAATGGACGACTATGCATCTCGCACACATAGAAAATCGGTTTCTACGTGTGGGGAAGGGGAACCCTACAGACCACCAATATAAGACAGTCACCAAAAAATCAAATCAGGCGTTTAGGAGAAAATATTTCGTCCAGAGAATAACAAAAATATGAAGCTTGTCACCACGGGTGGAATTTTCCCATCCCGTTCACCACAGGAATCGTACTGGGCGGGACATGGACAATGTGTAGGTCGGGTGGGAATTTCCGGCCTTGGGAAGAGTGCAGTCAGCAAATCCCACCCCACGTGGAGTGGTTGAGGTGCAGGAGAAATATAAGTTGAAGTTAGATTAGTATTTATGAAGAGTAAAATGGAGAGTTGTTTTGATGAGGAGGCTCAGGTGAATCATAAATGGCCTGATTATGTCACATGGCCTGTTTTTGTGCTATTAAATACTATTTAATACTGTCAGGCAGTCAATGCGAAAATTACCTCCTGTCACAATTCTGTATAATCTTGGCCACTTTTCCACAGAAAGGGATTAGGAGAAATAATTGCTTTTAATGCCACAATCTGAAAAAAAACTTCTCAGGAGTTTATAAGTGAGAGAAACCTGGATTAAAAGTAGCTAATGTGTGGAACTGAATTTGCTGTTGCCCAGATATTGAACAACAAGGTCTGGAAATTGGAAAAAGTGTCTGCGCTATGGTATTAGAAACCGGTTCAATTCCTTGCCAGTTTATAGGAGAAGGTGTAGAAGAGTGATACACTGTCTGGCTTGAAGAAAGAGGCTGAGAAAGATACCAAAAGGTTGAGGAAATTTAATTGACAAAGGCCTGTGGTGAGAAGGGTTTTGCCTCTTGGCTATTTGATAGAACATAGGGAGGTTAGTCTGGTTAAGTAAGCAGAATGTAGCCTACTGGAGTGGGACAACACAACATGTTTATTAAGCTTAGTTTGTAGATCGAGTGAAGTTGAACCATTTGAAGGAAATGACTTTGACCCTCAGCAGTGGTCTATGTGCTGTGGAACTTAACAAGTTAATGAATTCCTCCCCCTCCCTGTTATTTTGATTGTTTATATAAGATGCTAATAACAGGGCGGGGGAGGGAGGGAATGGTGCAGCATTTACCCGTCCTGGCTGCCACAGAAATCATAGTGGGTGGGGCAGGACCATGCAAAAGTCTATTGACTTCGGGCGGGATTCCCGACTAGAAAATCCCATCCCTAAATTTGAGTGTGAATTTATAATGATGATACAACTATAAAAATGAGGCTAATTCTCATTTACAGAACACCAGCCCAGATGGTCTTCAGTCAGTAAATATGCCCATTTATAAGCACAGCACCTTGAGATCCTACCCTGATTTTTCGATGACAATTTTCCAATTCCACTAGTGCGATCTCCTTAAATTCCTGTAACAAGTGCCTTTACAGCGTTTGAGTGAGCTAGCTCATTCCAGAGAATAATGGATTTTACACACTAGAAGTTCAATTGAAGATAGTTTGTTTTCCATCCGGACCTTGAAGGCATTCGGGAGGAGGCCACAGTCCCATCTGGTCAAACTGTCTGATCCAACATGGGTCTCCAGGATAAATGTTTAATTATTTCCAACCATTCACAGACCACACAAACAAATTGCAAAAGAGTAAGTTAACCATGCAAGGAGAAATCTAACTGTGTTTATTACGCTTAGTTTGTAGACTAACTCCTCACCATTCTGTCCGATAGCCAAGAGGCAGCAGTGTTCAGGAAAATGGAGGGCAGATGGTGCGACAATTGGCTTCTTCCATGTCGCTCTTTTTGTCCAACTTTGATTAACAATGAGCAATTGAAGTAGTGGAAATGGCTTCCACTGTGTCACCCAAATGGCAACCATTTCCTGCCCCAGGCTTTCCACCGCAGCTGCCACCCTAGCAATGTTGGCCTGGGTGTCATGCAATGCCGATACCATCTCCTGCACCTAAAGGTTGTGGCACTCCTCCGAGCAGCCTTGCAATTCCACAGATTCACAACGTTTTGGGTGTTCTAAATCTGCTTCCCCTTACTTTGAAGCTCCCTAGTTCTAGTTTCACCCACTATTAGAAACATCTTCCCTGCTTCTATCTTATCTATTCCCTTCATAATCTTACATGTTTCTACAAGATCTCCCCTCATTTTTCTGAATTCCAGTGAGCATAGCTCCAGTCTATTCAATCTCTTCTCATAAGTCAACACTCCCAACTCCAGAACCAACCTAGTGAATCTCTTCTGCATCCCTTCCAATGCCAGTATGTCCTTTCTCAAATAAGGAGACTAAAACTGTGTAGCGTACTCCAGAGGTGGCCTCAGCAGCACCTTATACAATTACAACATAACCTCGCTCCATCCCTCTAACAATGAAGGACAACATTCCATTTGCCTCCTTAATTACCTGCTGCACTTGCAAATCAACTTTTTGCGATTCATGTATGAGGACATCCAGGTCCCTTTGCATAACAACATGCTGCAACTTTACAAAAGTTTTGTAGATCCTAATTTCCATGATAAACGTCGGCCTCATAGTCACTCGTAGCTCTCTCAGGGGCCTCCCCTATATGATTCATCTCAGAATCCTCAGAGGGGGTCAGGCACAATAGATGAGGTGTTTCACCACCATTTTCTCCAATTCCATTTGGTTATGCATCATCTTCTGTGAAAACATAAGGGGGTGATTGAGATCTTGATGGTTGGGGGACCCGTTGGTGGGGGGGGGGGGCTCATGGTGGATGGCATAACTTGGCACCTTGCCTTGCCAGGCAGGGGTTGTGATTGGGACAAAGTACGAGGCAAGGTACCAAGCTATGCCATCCATCCCGTACTCCTGGGCCCGTTAGCCACAAAGCTCTCAAACATCCCCTTATATCTCCACAGAAGAAAATGGCGCATAATCAACTGGCATTGTGACCAGGAGTGCCAGAGTGATGTGGATGGATGTGAAATGTCCGGGAGTGGCTCAAGGTGAACATTCCAGGTGTGACGGATGGGTCTGCTGCCAGCGTGAGACAAATGACACTCAACCCTTGCAGCCCAAATGAGGTTGTCCATTTTCGTCCAGCATTGGGTGTCAGTTCTTTGTGGCAGGCTGCAGGCACTGACACACCATTGGCTCCTAGGCAGCATTGGAGTCCTGCTTCTGGGTCACCTTCCCTCCTGGGGATACAGGATGGCCCGCCTCTCCTCCTCACTGGCATCGAACAGCCATCCAACCTCTCCCTTCATGAAGTGTGGAAGTGGCCTCCATAGTGCCATTTTCCTGGTGTGACTGGCTTGAGGTGCCGGGGGGAATATTTAAATGCAGCTCTGTCTTATTAATGGCACACAGATATGGCCAGTTTGTTAGTCATGTTGCAGAAGACCCTGTAAAAATGTGTTTCATGTGAAGTCTCTTTTAGTGCATTAAGTGTCAGTGGATTGCAGTGTGGAACGTGCCAAAGGGACAATCGCGGACCACTCCATTATTCTCGCCATTTGACACTTCAATATTTTTTGGGAGAATTTGACTTTGTTTGTGTATTCCCCAGTTTCAACCAGACTCCCTGGCACCTTGTATTAACTATATCTTGAAAGGAGAAGTGTGCACCCCAGGACACCAAAGAAATGAACATATAGGATGGACTGGCCTAACTTCAGTGGCAAAAAGCCAGGAGACAGTCCAGAAGGGCTGGAGAAAAGGGGATAAAAGTGAATATCTGGAGACAACTCCTTGCCAATATTCAACTGCTCTGCTGCGACTTGCGGTCCTTGATGACGAAGAGGATGTGTGACATCCATTTTCGTACTAAGAAGACCCTGAATTCATTCGTGTTCAGTGAATTTAATCCAACAGCCTGGTTAAGTTCACCAGGGACAATGGTATCTGAGTTTTTCAGGCAGTCAGCCTTACTTGAGGAAAAGTCAGCTTAATTTATTGTGTAAGAATTTTTTCTTTAACTTGCAAGCGTTTTAATAAAGCGAAGTTTGAACCACAGTCTTTTGCTTGACTCATAAAGTAAGAGTACGGTGGCACAGTGGTTAGCACTGCCGCCTCACAGTGCCAGGGACCTAGGTTCAATTCCGGCCTTGGATTATTATTAGTGTGGAATCTGCAGATTCTCCAAGTGTCTGCATGGATTTCCTCCAGGTGCCCTGGTTTCTGTCCAAAGATGTGTGATTAGGTGGATCAGCCATGCTAAATTGCCCCTTAATGTCAGGGGGATTAGCAGGGTAAATATGTGGAGATAGGGCTTGGCTTAGATTACTGTCAGTACACACTCAATGGGCTGAATGAGCTCCTCTGCACTGCATGTTTTTTGAGCAATGAATTGCTGAGTGTCTGCATGGAATATTTTGCAGGCAACACCTGCTATTTGTAAAAAAAGGCAAAGAAGTTACTTGTCTGTAAATAGCTAAGATGATATTCAGAAATTATTTTTGAACACTGTATGAAAAGCAGGGGCTGATTAGCTCAGTTGGTTAGATGGCGCGCATGTGGTTCTAAGATAATACCAACAGCGTGGGTTTGATTCCTGTTCAGGCTGAGGTTGGGCTGGGACCTGCCTCCTGTCCCTGAGACTGGAAAGTAATGGCAAAACACTACTGACCCAAAACAAAAACTGCGCAGGGAATGACTCAGGACAAAGCCTGGACAGGTAATGAGCCAAGAAGTCTCTATCAGCAGAGCACACGTGAATGAATGAATGAACACAAGAAACATGCTGTCAGAGAAATATTGCAGCAGATGGAATGGGTAACCAGGGAGAGTGATTAAAACCGAGACATCAGATTTCAAAAGAAACAGCTTGGTGTTGTCATGGGATCTCTGCTTAGGGTTTGATATTCTAGAAAGATGAAATCAAATTAGCCCAAAATGCTTTTATCATCCAACTGCATCCAATAACTTATTAGTGAGGATATTAAAACAGGAATGATTTTTCTATCAATATAATATGGGCACCATTTGACTTTGCATGAATTTACTGTCCATTCAACAGTCCATTTATAGAATCATAGTATCCCTATAGAGGAGAATGAAGCCATTTGGCCCATCGAATCTGCACCAATTCTTACCCAGGTCCAACCCCGCAAACCCATATATTTACCCTGCTAATCCCCTGGCACTAAGGGACAATTAACCACTACCAATTTATCTAACCTGCACATCTTTAGACTGGTAGGAAACCAGTGCATCTGGAGGAAATTCACGTAGACACAGGAAGAATATGCAAACTCCACCCGAGGCCAAAATTGATCCCAGGTCTCTGATGTTGTGGGGCAGCATGCTAGCCACTGTGCCACTGTACCGCATGGCACAACTCACTGCCAGATTCTGTAACATTCTACTGAATGGGATCCAGTTCGATAAAAATTTCTAGTCAATGGTGGCATGTTGGTTCAGACTGCGCTTAGTACATGGTACAAGCACCTGTAGATTCACCGCAAATATGGCAGATGCAAATATGAAACACTCTAAACACTCTATAGCATAATTCTGTGCTGTTACGAATACATACCAGCACAATATCAGAAATAAATTAGAAATCTCCTTATCCCCAGATGAATGTTGGAGATCGATAGCTAATCTAACATCGCCAAAATGAGAAGTGTTGCACAGTGGTTAGCATTGCTGCCTCAAAGGGCCAGGGACCTAGGTTCTATTGCTGGTGTGCGTCTCTGTCTGTGCGGAGTCTGCACATTCTCCCTGAGTCTGCGTGGGTTTCCTCCCACAGTCGGAAAGACATGCTGGTTAAATGGATTGGCCATGCTAAATTCCCCCTCAGTGTACCCAAACAGGCACTGGAGTGTGGCAACTAGGGGAATTTTCACAGTAACTTCATTGCAGCGTTAATGTAAATCTTTTTGTTACAAAAATAAATTTTAAAATTGTTACAGAAATTAAAGTGAACAATTGTGGACGCTGGAATCTGAAGCCAAAAGAGAAAATGTTGGAAAAGCTCAGCAGGTCTGGCAGCATCAGTAAGGAGAGAAAAGTGCTGACGTTTTGAATCCAGATGACCCTTTATCAAAGCACTTTGCTGAAATTTCCTGAAATTCCTGCAGAAATTTTCCAGCATTTTCTCTTTTGATATGTTACAGAAATGCTGTTATTAAAGACGTCAGAAGCCAAATACATTACAGCTGACATAAATTGAAGTTAATCTATTCGAAATATCAGGATGATTTTTCGCAGGCACAAGGAGTGAGCATGAGAAGACTATTCAACAAGGGTGATACATCCCACGGATGATAAAGTTCAAGGCTGGGCTACTTCACAAATATGATAATAAATGTCTGTTTACTGAAGGACTAAAACTTCATCCATTACTTATTACTTAGCTCCCAAGTATAATAGTTTTATATTATTTATGGATAATAATCACTAGTCAAGACTCAGAGAACTCTCAATCTTTCCAATAGCATAGTCATTTTTCCCTGTCCTGTCATTTTAAAACAAAAGATTAAAACTTGGGTCACTGAGAAACAGAGAGACACTCCCGCAAAGAAATGCCTGTCACATCAGGAGGAGTATTATAGGATGTTGAGATGGCAAAGTGGTTAGCACTGCTACCGCAAGTGCCAGGGACCCGGGTTCAATTCTGGCTTTGGGTCACTGTCTGTGTGGAGTTTGCATACTATCCCTGTCTTGCTGCTGAAGATTGGCGCATGCGCCCGCTCAGCACTTTGCTGCAGCCTCTCGGGTGGGAATAGGCCATGCCCCTAGATTTTCAGAGTGAATCTCACTAGGGCACTCTGCAGTGTTCAGAGTGTGGGAGAATCATTCAGACAATCACACTACAAAAATCAATGGGAGTTACTCCAGTTTTCACACAATTTCGACATTTAGAATTATTTTGGAAGAACGCGCCACCCCCTGCCCCCCCAAATCTGGAAACCCTTGCAGATTTCCTCACACCATACAAGCAAACACAAACTCCTGTCTCAACTTGGCCACTATTGTTTGGGCATTTAAAGACCAGACCACCCCAATCACCAGACGTCACTGGATGACATAAATAGTAGGGAGATTTCATACCATTAACCATCGCAAAGGATAAATGTACACTTTCTTCTTGATTAGAGATTTCCCCACAATAAACTGTATACATCTTGTATAATCAGATAGATTTATTTGGTCCTGTTGGGTGTCAGCTATTTTGATTTAAAAGATTGACGAGTGAGAATCTGAAGTATTTAAAAATTGACGATAGTTGGAATTTGCAAGAACTCAAATTGAATCACTTTGAATGAGTTTCCCATTTGATTTCGCATGAATTTGCTGTCCATTCACTAGCTCATTCCCATAGAATCATAGAATACAGTACAGAAGGAGGCCATTCAGCCCATTGATCGTGTACTGACAACAATCCCACTGATGCCCAAACTCAGTAACCCCAAGCATTTATCCTACAAATCCCTCCGGCACTAAGGAGAAATTTAGTTTGGCCAATCAACCCAACCTGCATATCTTTGGACTGTGGGAGGAAAGCGGAGTACCTGGAGGAAACCCACACAGACATGGGGAGAATGTGCAAACTCCACACAGAGGATGACCTAAGGCTGGAATTAAACCTGTGTCCCTGCTGCTGTGATGCAGCAGTGCTAACCAGTGTGTCACCATGTCATTCTCCATTGGGATATGCATGGAATTTAGTTTCAGAATTACAAGACCCAAATGCCTCCAGCAAAGATAGGGATTAGAAGTGACTCAGGAGAATTTTTTTTCAAAAATCATTCGTGGGACATGGGCATGGATTACTGGCCAGTATTTATTGCCCATTCCTATTTGCCTGAGGGCGGTTGAGAATCAACCACATTGTTGTGGCTCTGGAGTCACATGTAGGCCAGACCAGGACAGCTGATTTCCTTCCCTGAAGGACATCAGTGGACTGGTGAGTTCTTCTGACAATCGACAATGGTTTCATGGTCATCAGTAGATTCTTAATTCCTGATTTCTTTTATTGAATTCAAGTTGCACCATCTACTGTGGCTGGATTCAAACCCAAGTCCCCAGAATATTAGTTAAGTTTCTAGATGAATAGTCAAGACCTTCCATAGGTCTTACTTTGCAACATGCAACTGGATGCACATTATTTATCATTTCAGTTTTGGAATTATGATTTTTCTAATTTTCTCATTTAAAGCTTCATTATTCGTATTTTAATGCAAAATCCAAGTTGTAGATTGGAACCTATTCCAATTTTCTAGCAGTATACATTTCTTGCTTGTATGCTGTGCCACTAGCAGCCTTGCTGGCTGACCTTTTCAAATTATTTCATGGTTTGAAAAAACACATACAAACCTATTCAAAATTCTCTGAACTGAAGATAATGTGCACGAATAATTATTGCTCTGTACATTGATTTAAGTACAGAATACTTGCAGGACCATTCAATCCCAAGGTCCTTTACAAAATCTTTCTATTTTACAGGCATTGGAAGCTCCGTCAAAATCAATCTTTGGGCAAAGTAGAGTATGTTGGTAATAAGGGGCACAAACTGAGATGATATGAGAAATAGAATGGGGAGTGGATGGCTAAACTCACAGCATACGGAGGTTGGAACATATTGCAATGAGTTAGACTTTCCACTGCTTATGCTCAGCCACTAGAACAACTGCCTATGGGCCCAGAAGGGGAAGACAAGATCAGGCTATTGAGCTGGATGATCAACCATAATCATAATGATTGGCAGAAGAGGCTCAATGGGCCAAATGGCCTCCTCCTGCTCCTATTTTCTATAAGATTGTGGCTTAACAGAAGATGTTTATGGAATCGTAGAATCCCCACAGTATGGAAGGAGACCATTCAGCCCATCAAATTTGCCCAGCCAGGCCCTACCTCTATAACCCAATGCATTACATTAGCAAGTCCCCCAGAAACTAAGGGGCAATTTAACATGGCCAATCCACCTAATCCACACATCTTTGGAATGTGGGAAGAAACCAGCCACTTGGAGGAAACCCATGCAGACATAGGGAGAATGTGCAAACTCCACACAGACAATGAGCCAAGCTAGAAATTGAAGCCAGGCCCCTGGCACTGTGAGGCAGCAGTGCTAACCACTGTGCTTGAGTGCAGCATCTAGTTCATTTTCGGTGCAATATGTAGGATGTGTCACATTGTCAGAGATAGTATCTTTCAGTTCAAATGTTAATCATCATTCTAGTGGTTCCCTCAGATGGACGCAAAGGGTCCGACAGCACTATTTGGAAGAAGGTCAAAGGAATACTCTCTGTCGCCCAGCCACTATTTATCCCGCAACAAAGATTAATTACACCAGATTATCTGCTCCTTTGTCAGGTAAGTGGAAGTTCTGTTCATAAACAGAGCGTATATAAACACAACTCAATTACGTTATTTTGTAAATTGAGTTTGTGTCTTTATATTCCTTATTTGTGAATAGATCTCCAACTTACCTGACGAAGGAGCAGCGCTCCGGAAGCTAGTGGCTTTTGCTACCAAATAAACCTGTTGTGAGACTTACTGTGCTTACCCCAGTCCAATGCCGGCACCTCCACATTACAAGAGCAGGTCAGAGGCTGGGAATCCTGCAGTGAGCAACTCACCTCCTGACATCACAAAGCCTGCCCACCGTCTGCAACTAGATAAGTTAGTGCTGATTAACTTAAAGTGTAACCAGATAATATTGGGGTTCCAAATCCTTGTTAATTTGTGTGAAATTGAGGTGTATTACAGACAAATTTAAATATAGGATGAGTGCAGCAGCAACAATATTCACGCAGCTCAACATTATTAGGACAAAGCAGCCAGCTTAATTGACAGCATATCCATAAATATTCACTCCCGCCACTACTGATGATCATTAGCACTAGTGTGTACCATCTACAAGATGCACTGTAGCAATTCACCAAGGTCCTATCAACAGCATCTTCCAAACATGTGGCCTTGACCATTGAGAAGGATAAGGTCAGAAGATAAATATGAACACCACCACCTACAAGTTACCCAACAAGTCACACATCATCCTGACTTGGAAGCATATTGCTGTTCCTTCACTGGGTCAAAATCCTGGAACTTCCTTCCTAACAGCAGCGAGGATGTTCCTGCAAAGTGTGAACTGCAGCAGTTCAAGGAGTTCACCATCACCCACTCAAGGGCAATAAGGGATGGGCAATAAATGATCTAACTGCTGATGCCCACTTCCCATGGGTGAGTTTTAAAACGTCAGTAAAACAGGCCGCTTGTGTGAACCAAGAGGTTGAGTGGAAAATCCCAGTCGGTCTTGTTGTTTGTCTTAACTGTAGGGTAAAGTTTATTCAAAGTTTATTTATTAGTCACAAGTAGGCTTACATTTACATCGCAATCAAGTTATTGTGAAAATCCCCTAGTTGCCACACTCCGGACACCTGTTTTGGGTACTTGGAGGGGGAATTTAACATGGCAAATGTACCTAACCAATATATCTTTTGGACTGTGGCAAGAAACTGGAGCATCCAGAGGAAACCCATGCAGACACAGGGAGAACGTGCAGATTCCACACAGGAAGTGACCCAAGCTAGGACTTGAACCCGGAACCCTGGCACTGTGAGGCAACAATCCTAACTAATGTGCTGCCCTATAAACAGGTGAGATATGTGACAGTATGATGTAGATGCTGGATTTAACTACTAACATCAGTTACTTAGACTGTTTATTGAGAGAGAGGTTGATATCATGCCTAGGCACGGCATGTCTACTCTGCAATCTGTTTCGATGTGGAACTAATAAAGAAGTATTGAACAGATACCAGCGTATGTCTACAGTCTGTCTTAGAACCAAGTCCCATGCCTCGAGTCCAAGGAAGAAGGACACATCTCAGAACATTAAGGGGGATTCAATTACCTGAATCGGCTGTCTGCTGTATGCGGGCATCCCTATCGCCCCAGTTCCTGCCTTAGTGGAAGTGGCCCAGGATGGTAGAATGAAATGGGGGAATCAGCAGTTGCCTGTTCATCTCCAATTTGGACCCTGGCTCCAAATCAAATCCAGCGAACCTCGTATGGACAACAAAAGACAAAATTCTCTCTCCACAGATGCTGTCAGACCTGCTGTGTTTTTCCAGTATCTTCTATTTTTGTTTCAGACTCCAGGACCAGTAGTACTTTGCCTTTATTACAAAGGATAACGGTGCGTCTTTTGAAAGAGAATTTGAATTCACACATGATAAAGATGCTTTGTATCTATTTCTTTTTCAAGGGTCAAAGTCGTCAGAGAAAGGCACTACATTGAAACGCATTTCATCCAGAGATTTAAAAAAAATGAAAAGACATTAGATTTTTGTGTTCCAGCCCATTAGTGTGTGCTCTAAATGTGCAGGAATCTACTCCCCTGCCCCCCAGCTGGGTAATGGAGTAGTTTAACTGTTCTCAGTCATTCTGACTGACCGAATTTCCCTTTTGTTAGTGTGAATTGAATCAGATGACATCTCCAGTACAGAGGGTGCACTGTGACATGTTTCCAAGAAAGGCATTGATTTTTCTTTTGTCACTGATGTGAGATAATGTTAAAATTGCCTAAAATGGGTCTGTCTATATTCCATAAAATAGGCCCGGAATTTCCCATCTATAATGAGGCCGGAATGGAGCTGGGACAGTGTACAAAAGTGGGCTGTGAGGATGAGCATGACTGGGAATGCCACCTTAGCATTTCATAGGGAACACGGTGCATAGTGATTAACACTGCTGCTTCACAGCATCAGGGACCTGGGTTTGATTCTCCGCTTGGGTCATAGAACTGCTACAGCGAAGAAGGAGGCCATTCAGCCCATTGAACCTGCACCAAACACAATCGCAACCAGGTCCTATCCTCTGCTAATACTTCTGACACTAAAAAGTAATTTAGCATGGCCAATCAATGTAACATATACATCTTTGAATTGGGAGAGAAAACTGGAGCACCCGGCAGAAACCCATGTAGACATGGGGAGAATGTGCAAATGCCACATAGACAGTCACTCAAGGCTGTAATTGAACCCGGATCCCTGGCAGTGTTAACCACTCTGCTATCATCACTGTCCGTGTGGAACTTACGTGTTCTCCCCGTGTCTGCGTGGGCTTCCTCCGGATGCTCCGGTTTCCTCCCACAGTCCAAAAGACATGCTGGTTAACATTGACCATGCTAAAATTCTCCCTCAGTGTATGTGAACAGGCACCTGAATGAGGCGACTCGCAGATTTTCACAGTAACTTCATTGCAGTGTTAATGTAAGCCTACTTGTAACACTAATATATAAACTTTAAACTTTCCCTTTCTGTTCTCCCTGCCATTTTCTTGAAGTGGGGAAGGGAACAGGCATCTGTGGGCATCACTTCCTAAGGAGCTGGCTCCCACTAGGTTTCTTAATTATTTGTGAGATTGCTGCACTTTATCTTGCTGTGTTATCCGGTCTCAGCGGAGTCATACAGAGATAAGATGAGCTAAAGGCTGGTGCGAGGAGGTGCAGTTTGAGGTGGCACTGAAGAAGCTGAGCTTGGCAGAAGGCTCCTATCCTGTTATCTAAGCAGTCGCTGTTTCTAAAGAATTCTTCACCAGTGTACCTGGTACTGAGTTCCAGGCCTCCTTCTGAAATTTAGGAAGTTTTAACTCTTGTTCTAAAACATTAATGTGTAGATGGCTGTTCCGGGAGTGGTTGTGGCAGCGAGGCACAACGTGGGCTGCTGTTTGGGTGACTGCAAAGGTTCCTGTACCTTTGACAACTCATTGGCCATCAACACCTCTTGAAGTCACAGGTGCCCAAAATGCCATGGGAAGTTATTACAGCAAGAAAGGTTAAGCTAATCCTTGTGCTTCTGTCAACTGAAACGTAAGAAGCACTGATTATTTTTACCTTGACCAGCGTTCTCATTTCATTTCAAATCTGTAACCAGTGATCATTGTCCTGAACCAATGTGACAGCATTTGAATTGAGTGAACATAGTAGCTGGCCAGATAGATTACACATTTCACACATTTTGAAAGGACTCTGCTTCCTCCTTATTGAAAAAGTTAAATTGAGTGAACTTTGTGTTCCAAAATGATATTGAAAATTATATACTGTATCTAATGGCTGCGATGTAATGTCCAACAAGCTTCTGCAGCGGCAGACCTTGAGTTTATTATCTGCTTACACCTTAATCGGCTTCAGTGGAATATGCTGCGGGATTGGCTCTGGTCACAGTCGATCTGGTACAAGTCATGGTCTACAGCGATTCCATTCAGATAAAGAGAAAATTGAATTCTTGCTAATATTAGGTGAGGCAACATCTATGAGAGAAGAAAGCAGAGATGGGGAAGGAGGGAAAGGGATATAAGTGTTGGGGTAAAGGCTTGCAAAGGGAAGGAGCGATGGACAAGTTCTAAAGAATATGGTAGGTTTGGTGGGAAGGGGAATGAGAGGGGTAGGGAGAATAGACTAGTCGTGGACTAGACTAGGCCAAACTAAAAGAATATGTTTTCATTATTTCATTCCTTAAAAGATTTATAGAGTGAAATAATACCTCAGAGGTTGGTATCCCTTTATCAGATTCCATTTAGTTACAAGCTTAATTCCATTCCTAAGAGTACAAAGTCAAAATCTGGAGTGCCAGTAGTCCTGACACTACTCAATGTATAATAAGTGAGGTTCCCTGATTAGGCAGGAAATTATTGCCTCAGTTAAGGAGCTCATACTCCAAGAGACCAATCTCATGGGCCTCATTGAGGTCATTACCTCCCTCCACCCTTACGTCCGAGCAACCTCATCAATTCATACCCCTCAGGGGCATCTTGAGACATTTCAGCAGCAAATCCAGTTCCTCCAACTCAGCATCTGATGTGGGTAGGATACATTGGACAGGTGGTCATCTCTTAAGATGCGAGCACAGTGTCCCTTCACCAGATTCCCTTTATTTACAAACTTATCTCAACGTATTATGCTCAGATAGTTTACTTATTGGTGGCACAGTGTTTAACACTGTTGCCTCACAGTGCTTGGGACCCGTGTTAAATTCTCAGCTTGGGTCACTATCTGAGCGAAGTCTGCATGTTTCCCCTGTGTCTGCATGGGTCCCCTCTGATGGTTCGGTTTCCTCCCACAGTCTAAAAGATATGCTGATTGGGTACATTAGCCCTGCTAAATTTCCCCTCAGCATACCCGAACAGATGCTGGAGTGTGGTGGTTAGGGCATTTGCACAGTAACTTTATTGCAGTGTTAATGCAACCTTACTTGTGACACTAATAAATAAACCTTAAACTTTTTCAAAATGCTCATTCAACGCAGAATGGAGTAAAAGGGGGAAAAGAAAGAAATTGTCAATAAAACAACAATTGGATACCTATCGCAGGAAACATGACCTAAGAAACCTTTGAGTATCGAATTTCATTTACACTTACAGAGAACTACAGACATGGAATAGAGACTGTCAGCTTCAGGGAGCCTTGTTAGAAATTACTTTGAAAAGATATAATTGGTGTGACATCAGAACGATTTGATGTGTCATAGGATTTCGATCAGCATGCACACAATTTTCATAGGCTTATGCACAATCCTAGTCATCATGTAATGCCAATGATTGCATGACTGATACAATGGGTTCTTCTATGTACCTTGGAGTGGAGAATCGAAGTTTATGCTGCAGGTGCTGGGAGATTCTGAGGGTCTTGGGCTGTCTAACACTGCAATGTGAACAAAATTAGTGCATTCGGTCAATTTGGGAGCTGCATAGAACTAGAAAATATTTTCTAATTTGCAGCAGAATGAAAATATTTGGACACTTACTAAAATAAACTTCTGGGGCCTAGATTTTCCACTTGATTACACTAGTTATTTCAACGCAAATTGTTCTAATTTGGCTCCGGAGATCCCACCTGCTAAACTGATAAGGCATAATGTGTTTCTTGCTGACAGGAAAGCCTATCTCAAGGTGGAGTCAGGAGAAGTATATTTACATTAACTCTGTAAAGCTCTATATCACTTTGAAACTGTTTATAAACCTTCTTTTGATAACAATGACCTCAATCATCTTGTCATAACTATAATTATCTATTCCTGGCACCGACGTGATACATTAACATTTTCCACAGATTTACTGTCCTTCCTATAGAACTAAAAACAGAACTCTTAACTGTGGCCCAACTACTTCTTTACTGTTGAATTCTGTCCTAGCTTTTTACAAAACTCACTGTTTCTGGCTTTGTCTTACCGGCACTTGCCCTATTGGGGAATTATGTACGTGACCAAAATGTTGGAAAATCTCATCAGGTCTGGCAGCATTTGTAAGGAGAAAAAAGAGCTGACGTTTCAAGTCCAGACGACCCGTTGTCAAAGATTCAGATTATTGCATCTGCAGTAACTTGCTTTTAATTATGTATGGGACACTGTTTATCCACACCTCACAGTTTCTCCCCATAGTAAATCTACTCTATTTCCTTGCTTTTCCCTGCTAAATATATTAAATTGATGATGACAGTGCAATTTACATTTATATGTTGTCATTAATATAATAAGATTTCTTAAGGGTGCTTCACAGGAGAATTATCAAAATAAAATTTCACAATATTCAACAGAAGTTTAATAACAGACTTGCCTTCCTCACTCCCTATTGATTCCAAAACAAAGGTAATCTCAGCTAAGGGCAGCAAAGAGGTTAGCACTGCTACCTCACAGCATCAGTGACCCGGGTTCAATTCAAGCTTTGAGTGACTGTCTGTATGGAGTTAGCACATTCTCCTCGTGTCTGCATGGGTTTTCTCCAGGTACTCTGGATTCCTCCCACAGCGTGTTTCTCTAGAATAAGTTGCATTTGTGCTTCCCTTGCTCCAGACCCCCCTCCCAGTTATATACCCGAAGGGATTGTTTATGTGGAACCCTAACTGTGGCCTCTTCCTGCCTGAACTCACAGTCCATCTAGTTAGCTCTGTTATCATTGATGCGGGTCTTTTAAATAAAAGAAACCCTACAGTGCAAAAGGAGGCTGTTCAGCCCATTATGTCTGCACCAACTCTCCAACAGGATATCCTACACAGGCATACCCTCCCACCTATCCCCCTTAACTCTAAGCATTTATCCTGCTAATTGCCCCTAACCTACATATCTTGGGACACTAAGGGGGCAATTTAGCATGGCCAATCCATGAAACCTGCTCATCTTTGGATTGTGGGAGGAAACCGGAGCACCTAGAGAAAACCCATGCAGACATGGAGAGAACATGCAAACTCTACACATATAGTCACTCAAAGCTGGAATTGAACCCAGGTTGTTGGCACTGTAAGGCAGGAGTTCAAACCAATGTGCTACCCTTAGCTGAGGTGTTTTTACTTTATAATCAGTAGGGACTGCTGGAGGCAAAGCTGTTGGTAAACATTGAATATTTAATGTTTTATTGAACATTGTTTATCTGTGCACAGGACAAGGCTTAGCAAAAGGCTTCACATAAAGCTACCTCCCAGAATAGAACCAGAGAATCTCTGTAGTACTGAAGGAGGCCATTCATCCCATCTAGTCTGTACCGACCACAATCCCACTCAGGTCCTATCCCCACGTATTGATAATCCCCCTGACAGTAACGTCAATTTTAGCACAGCCAATCAACCTAACCCCCACATCTTTGGACTGTGGGAAACTGAAGCACCCGCGGGAAACCCATGCACACACAGGGAGAACACAGACAGTGACCCGAGGCCGGAATTGAACCCAAATACCTGGCGCTGTGAAACAGCAGTGCTAACCACTATGCCACTGTGCCCTGCTAAATATTCAGCTGTTGTTTGATCTGACATCATGGTGATGAAATAGACTATCTCCTTATACTACATCTCTGTCCAAGTTTCTGATTCTATTGAATACATAATTTAATTATCCTCCATCTCCCCTGAAGTCACTGCCTTCATCCCTGGTTCACAGAGATACCCGTAATGATGGTTTCATCAAACTCCCTGCCCTTGTGGTGACTTCTGAAGTAGAGGAAAAGTGAATGCATTTTGTACCTGAAGGGGAAGAGTTAATGGATTTTGTATCTAGAATATGTCACAAACATAACCTTTTCATCATGACTGATCTTCTCAAGCTTATACTGCTCCTAGTAATAATATGTTATTTGTTCATGTATTACATGCATTAACTCTCATTTTTATAAAGACATATAGTTTAATATGGCTGTTATTTTATAGACTTTGCTACTCTTACCTATTTGTGTTTGTAGTCATTGTTATACAGATGGTAATTTACGATACCGACTTTTGACAGCTGCTGATGACAGATCACGATACCGGCTTTTAATAGGAAGAGTTCTGCTTGGACAGCCGCTATTGCACAAGTAACTTCAAAGACAGGGATGCAGGGATGCAGAAGGGATTTCCTGTGTCCTGACTGCAGGACTGTAATTCCCGATTAACTCTGGGGCTTCATCACAACCCAGGAAGGAAGAACTGGAGGTCTGGCAGGAATTGGAACTTTGAGTTGTGATTCCTGCTGGAGTTCATAATGTATAAATACCCACTTGTGTTGTGTTCTATGAGAAGTCTGGTAATCTGGGCTGGAACCAATTTCTCCCAAACCTTTGCAATAAAAACCACTGTATTTTGACTTGTTAACAGTCTTTGAGGTTTTTTTTTATTTACAATACTTCTCTGATCCTGCCAACTGCGGGAATTATGCTAGGTAGATGGAAATTTAAAAATCTGTAGAACTCAGGCAGGAATTTCCGATCTTGGGTCAGATGTGTCCAGAAATCCTGCCCCTGTTTCAGAGGATGTGCAGGATTCAAATTATGCATCATGTGCAGTGAATATTAGCTCAATACCCTGGAGGTCTACCTGATCTGCTGGGTAACTGGCCCATTGCACTGAAAGTATTCTTCTTGTGGATATTGGTACACTTCTCCATCTGTTAACTACACTGCCTTTGCTAATGTTAAATCTCCCCTCAATGGTGGAAAATCTGTTAAAGTCTCCTCTATAATTTGAACAACAACACCATTCCAAAATTATTTGTCTTTCAGGGTTGCTTATTCAGAATTTTCAGTTGGTTGGAATAAATTGGTATTGAAGGAATCTATGCTCTCTCGGTGTAATACTGTTGCTTTATTTATATCTTGCCTGGTCATTGTGTCATCAGACCTACTGCCAATGGCAGAGAAAGGTACTGACCTCTTCTTCCCTTGGCTTCTCTGCCAGTGATTCTGCATGGTGAACCAGACTGTTTGTAATCTTTAACATCCAAATTTAACCATGAGCTGAGCTCCTGACATGAAGATGGCCTCCCAAAGGGCTTTGCGTGGGGAGGCGAAGGGAATGGGCGTGAAGTAGAGGGCCTTGGCCTAGTATAGGAGGCATGAGGAGCCATAGTGAGTGTATGGAGGGGCATAGTCAGCACAGTAGAGATGAAGGACCGTATGGGTTGACATGCAGCTGTGAGCGACTGTAAGGGTTTAGCAGAGGGATATAACTTGACATAATGGGCCATGGGATCAGGGGGAGGGGTTTGCTGCTTGAGATGGCAGCCAATGATGCCAATTCTGCCACTTCTTGATTTGAAGCATGCCTTCCACATGTTCAGCGGTCTCTGGTAAATGTAAGACTTTCTCCATTGCTCTTCTTCAACCTTTCTTTCTTTACTCCTGTTGTTGCCATGCCATCCATTCTTTGAAACATAGAGAATAGAAGCAGGGATAGGCCATTCATCTCTCTGAGCTTGCTCCACCATTCATTTTGACCATGACTGATTATCAAATCCAGTGGTTAGCACTGCTGCCTCACAGCGCCATAATCCTGGGTTTAATTCTGTCTATATGGAGTTTGCACATTCTCCCCTTGACTGTGTTTGTTTCCTCCAGAGGTTCTGGTTTCCTTCCACAGATATGGAGATACCGGCATTGTATTGGGGTAAGCACATTAAGATGTCTCGCAACACCAGGTTAAAGTCCAAGTTTGGTAGTGTTATGAGACTTCTTACTGTTCCTCCTACAGACCAAAGATCTGCAGGTAAGGTGGATTGGCCATGTTAAATTGCCTTTAAGTGTCCAATAGTGTGTAGGTCTGATGGATTGGCCATGCACAGGTTAGCGAAGATTTGATGAGCAAAATGGACTCGTTTTGCACTGTAGGAATATTAAGGTTCTATCAACGCTAAGCAAAGACAACCCAACTGAAGACCCACAATGGTGATAACAGAAGGTGATAGTGATGAAGACAATGGAAAAAGCATTGAATAAACAGCCCAGCAGCTGAAAAAAGCAAGACTACTTCAAGGGAATCAGGATGTTGAATCAAAGAATCCTACAGTGCTGCAGGATGCCATTTGGCCTTTCGAATCTTCATCGACTGCAACCCCACTCAAACCCTACTCCCATATAACCTCATGCATTAACTTTAGCTAGCAAACTCCATACAGACAGTCACCTGAGGCCAGAATTGAACATGCAATCTGGCGCTATAAGGCAGCACTGCTAACCATTGTACCAGTGTGGCGATAGAGATTGCTGGAGGAGACAAGGCTGTGTTAAAATAACTTTTAATAAATATTCTTCTAACTATGCACAGAATAAGGCTTAGCACAAAGCTTACGTAGAACTTTCTCTTAGCATACTCAATCATTATATGATTGTATATCATTGACAGTCTATTTACATTAACTCATAACACTACAGTAACTATATCCTGCCAACTTTGGATGGAACTTACACAAATAAGACCCAGGAGTTAAAATCTCTGCCTCCATGTGCTTCCCACTCAGAGTTAAAATTATTTCTTTTGCACCTCATTAGTCTTGTTTGATATCCTTTGTACAACTCACTCTATTTCCATCTGTAATCTGGCATTAATAACATTGCTAATACCCTCAATGGTGGGGATTCAATGTATGCAAGATTCTTTTTAAATTTTTACAAATTTATTATAATATTAACTCATCCTATTTTCAAGCAAATCCTGTCCAGAACAAACTTTTCATCCCATGTCTCAGAAGGATTTCCCTTCAAGATTATGATATGTGATCAGAATCAATGTCGTATCAGCAATAACAAATTATATTGATCGCAAAACTAAAAAGTTTAAAGTTTATTTATTAGTGTCACAATTAGGCTTGCATTCACACTGCAATGAAGTTATTATGAAAATCCTCTAGCTGCCACACTCCAGTGTCCATTCAGGTACACTGAGGGAGAATTTAGCATGGCCAATGTAGCTAACCAGCACACATGTTTTTCAGACAGTGGGAGGAAACCCATGCAGACACAGGGAGAATGTGTAGGCTCCACACAAGAAGTGACCCAAACTGGGAATTGAACCTAAGTCCCTAGCACTGTGAGACAGCGGTGCTAACCATTGTGCCATTGTGTCACCTGAATTGCTATCAGAAGTGAATCCTAAGTGACTGTGCTAATATAGACTTGAAAGAAGGCAGTGGCAGCATGTGGAGCCACAATAACTGCCCCAGCCTAGCCTTATCCCTCAGCTTTGGCAAAGGGCAGTATTGGGCATGGATTTAAAGTGCCAACAGAGTCAATCAATTTGGCACAAAAACACAGAGCTCATCATTTTAGGGAAATTGAACAAATTTAACGATTTTAACGATTTCTTTTGATGGTTAATAGTTCTCTCATTTTCCAAATAGGGGTCAATGTTTATTGCTTTGTATGAAATAAGGCTTAAAATTGGTCTGTGTTGGTTGTCTCCATTTTATATCCTTTCATTTCTGAATTGAGTGATTTAAGATGAAGTTTCATCAATCTTATTTCATCAATCTTTTCTCATTCTGATGCTTACTGGTGATGTTAAACTGGAAGTTGGCTTATTCAACCATTAACCTATGGAGACCCACAAGCCGGGTCCAATCTCATATACAAACCTACTCACGACCTGCCTGAAAGATAAAAAACAAACATATTTATGACATACAATCACAACAAGCTCACACATCGTATCTGCACAAACACAGATACACACGGAGATACACACACACAAACACTCATTTGCACACAAATGGAAAAGCACAAACACAGACCTTTTCACAGACATTCACCAGAATTTTAATCCCTTCTGGCAGATGTGAGAAAAGTTCCAGGCTCAGCTAGCCCGCTTTGGAAGGAAGCATCTATAAATCTGGGATCTTCATTCCCGGAGTAGGAATCCAGACTTGAGTTGGGCCAGTTGACCCAGGGAAGAGGTTGGAGGCAACCAGAGGGGCTGTCAGTTGCTGAGGAAGACTGTTTAAAAGACTTATCTCCAGTTGGAGCTGTGGGACTTTGTTATAGTCAATATAAAAGACAAAAACCATCCAGCCTTCACTCCTCTTCACCAACCACCCCCCAGGGACCCCATGTTCCATTCGTGCCATCTCTAGCATCTCCCCCCTCCCCCCGTCACTCCGACTCCATGGCCTGTGATGCTCCTTATTGAACCATAGAACCATAGAATTGCCACAATGCAGAAGGAGGCCATTCAACCTTTCAAGTCTCCAAAAGGGGCTCTTAACCAGCCCCATTCCCCTCCCCACCTCATTAAATCTCCATAACCCTGTGCATTTACCATGCCTAATCCACCAACTAACACACCTTTGGCCCCTAAGTGTCAATTTAGCATGGCTATTTGACCTAACCTGCACATTTTTGAATGTTGGGAGGAAACAGGAGGAAGCCCATGCAGACACGGGGAGAACATGCAGACTCCATACAGACAGTGACCCAAGGCTAGAATTGAATCCGGGTCCCCAGTGTCGTGAAGTAGCCACTGTGCTACCATATTTCTTCCATGCCAAGTTATTCCCCTCCACTAACCCTTACAGTCTCACACACCCCCATGCCAAGTTGTGTCCCTCCATCTAGTCACTCGCTATTGTGCTCTCTGCCTCTTATGCCAAGTTGCCCAATCTTCATGTCTCACTTCCCTGCCCACACATGGTCCCTTTGGGAGGCCATCTTCATAATAGAAGCTCAGACACTAAAGATTATAAACAGCCTGGTTCGACTCAGACAGCTGTCAGGGCAATGGACAGGGTCAATGGCTAATGATTGGAATCTAAAGTTGGGGCAGAAAGTTGGAGGTATCTACTGCAAACATTAACAAAGTAATGAATAGGCCATTTTTTGCCTCAGAGCTATTGTGGAGCATTGTAGACTAAGTGCCAATGACAAAACTGCCACATTGTTGAACATAGTTTATTGGATGTGAACAGTTCCTTAGAAATGGAAGAAAAAAGCAAATCACTGCAGATGCTGGAATCTGAAAACAAAAGAGAAAATGCTGGAAAATCTCAGCGGATCTGGCAGCATCTGCAAAGAGAGAAAAAAGAGCTGATGTTTGAGTCCAGATAGCCCTTGGTCAAAGTTCTGTCAAAGGCTTTGAAAAAAATGTCATCTGCACTTAAAACATCAGCTCTTTTCTCCCCTTAGAAATGGAAGACTTCCTTGCTGCAAATGATAAATATACTGACCCAAACCCAGAAACTCTGGAGTTCATATCACAGCAATTGGAAATATTAATTCAATAATAATCCAGAAAATACAATGGATCCTTTTTTGAACCTGAATTTGAAACATTTGTATTAAAGAAGATGAGAAAGCTGGAACGGTAGAAGGGTTTTTGTTAGCATATGAAACCTATGCTTTTTGCCAGTCATCTACAGTGTAATTGGTTGTCAAGTGTGTCCTTTGGGAGAATATGTGTTAATGCTCCCCAATTTCTGAAAGATAATGAAAGAAAGGTCCAGTATATTGAATTATCTTCATGATAATATGTGCCTGAATAATGGCAGGTTCAAATTAGTGAACTTAATACATTAATTCAGTCATGGATCTCAAATGGTGCACATCAGTTCTTACTTTCTCACATTTAAATGAGAGAACATGCAGTGCTCTATCCTGAACTGATCCGGTTGTGGATTAGGCTTGTAGTGTCAAATTGCGAGCAGACTAATTTTAGCAAGACTTCCGCAGATCAATTCAACTTGGGACTGGGTAGCATGGTGGTTAGCACTGCAGCTTCACAGCACGGGGGACCGGGGTTCGATTCCTGGCTTGGGTCACGGTCTGTGTGGAGTTTGCATGTTCTCCCCCTGTCTGCGTGAGTTTCCTCCGGGTGCTCTGGTTTCCTCCTGCATTCTGAAAGACGTGCTGGTTAGGTGCACTAACCCAAACAGGCACCGGTCTGTGTCGACTGGGGGAATTTCACAGTAACTTCATTGCGGTGTTAATGTAAGCTTTGCTTATGACTAATAAATTAACTTTCAAAATAGGTGTCCAGATGAACGGGTAACATCCTGGTAGACTGCTTCCCCTTCGCATTGCCTTAACTCAGGGTAAGTTGCAAACCCAATGAAAGAAGAAACAAAAAGAGCCACATTTATATAGCACCTTTCATGACCTGAGGCTATCTCTGAGTGCTTTACAGCCAGTGGAGTAGATTTTGGAATATAATCACTCTTGCAATGCGGTAGCCAATTTGTACACAGTGAGGTGGTTAGATAAACAACAGAGAATGTGAACAAATCAAGAAAATCTTCCCTGCTCTTCTTCCAGCAAGTATGACAGGATCTTTCACATCTACCTGAAAGGGGAGACATTAGGGCAGTGATAGGCAGCCTGGGCTAGTGAGTGGGTCACATGAGTGGCCTCTCCTTCATCTCAGTGGGTCACAAGATTGAAATCATATTTGTTCACTAACCACGACCCCATGAATAAGACTAAATACAAACTAATACAAACTGAATATTTCATAATATTTATATTAATAGAAATATCATCAACTTAAAATGATAAAAATAAAATAGACATGAATGACACTGTGTTGTGGCGGGACCTCAACCCACAGCCTTCCAACTTGGAGACAAAGAAGTTCCCAACTGAACCAAAGCTGACACACAGTCATGTGGGGTGAAAATTCTACACCCTTAATAGAGGTGCCATTTATTTTACGATAGGGAACAGTAGTGGCTATCGCAATGAGCCTAAGAGATGTACACAGATACATATTTTGACATGACAGTACTGACAAAATAATGGAGATAGAACAAGGCCAAAGATTTATGGGTTAGGTGGATTGACCATGCCAAATTGCCCTTTAATGTCAGGGAGATTAGCAAGGCAAACATATGGGATTGTTGTTGTAACAAGCTTGATGGGCTGAATGGCCTCCTCTTGCATTGTAGGGATTCTATGGAAACCCCCTTTTCCTTTCTCCCCCACACCTGGCAGGAGTAACTTGCAATCTTATTCACTGTTTTAACATACAACAATAGTGTATTAATTGAAATGCGTATAGTAGTGTTATCCATAGGGCAGGCTTTAAACTATTGTCCATTTTTGCATTGAGCAATAATTCCTATATCTCAGTTGGGAGTGGTGGGGGGGAATATAGCATTCACTCATGAGGAAGAAATGATGCATTAGAGGCCATCGTGTAAATTTAATGATGTTGGACTGCAAACAAATTGAAAAAAAGTCAAAGTTAACTTAGGCGGAGGTGTTTCAGGATTTCTGCACACTGACATCAGCAGAAAAGCTGCAATACTTGGAGCGTGCAGTATCTGCCACCTCAGACAAGCACTTGATGTCACGAAGAGGCTGTTACTAAGACAATGCCCCATTTTAGTTGGGGTCAGCAGCTTGTTGACAAAACACGATGAGTGAGCTTTCCTTCTTGGTTCACTGCGCTTTGAATGAATGCGTATCAAACAGCAAAAGAAGGGTACAGCTATATGCTCCATTTAGCACTTTGAAAGTGTTCCCAAACATCACAGTGCTAAACGAAAATGTCCTAATTTAAGATTGCTTTCCCATAAGAAAGAATCTAATGAAGGTGCTTTATGTTTCTGACTTGTATTTTTTGACATTAACACATTGTCTTTCCTTCATGGAATGAACAATAGGGAGAGAAATCATTGGAATTTTTAAAGTTTATTTGTTTAGTGTCACAAGTAGGCTTATATAGAACATAGAACATAGAACATTACAGCACAGAACAGGCCCTTTGGCCTTCGATGTTGCGCCGACCAATATAAAAAGCAATCCCCCTCCAAACTAAACCATTCCCTTCTCTTCCATATACTTATCAACTAACCTCTTAAACGCCACCAAACTTGGCGCATCTACAACTGCTGCAGGCAGGGCATTCCACTCCCGAACCACCCTTTGGGTAAAGAACCTACCTCTGATATCCGTCCTATAACTATCACCCTTAATTTAAAGCTGTGTCCCCTCGTGCTAGCTTTCTCCATCCTAGGAAAAAGGCTATCACTGTCCACCCTATCTAAACCTCTAATCATCTTATATGTTTCGATAAGGTCCCCTCTTAGCCGCCTCCTTTCTAACGAAAACAACCTCAAATCCCTCAGCCTCTCTTCATAAGACCTGCCCTCCATACCAGGCAACATCCTGGTAAACCTCCTCTGTACCCTCTCCAATGCCTCCACATCTTTCTTATAATGTGGGGACCAGAACTGCACACAATACTCCAAGTGCGGCCGCACTAGAGTTTTGTACAGTTGCAACATGACGTTGCGGCTCCGAAATTCAATCCCCCTACCAATAAAAGCCAAGACTCCATATGCCTTCTTAACAACCTTCTCGACTTGACTGCCTACTTTCAGGGATCTATGCACATACACACCAAGATCCCTCTGTTCATCTAGACTACTAAGAATCCTACCATTTGCCCTATACTCTACACATTTATTATTTCTGCCATAGTGCATTACCTCACACTTTTCCACATTAAACTCCATTTGCCACCTCTCGGCCCAGCTCTGCAACTTGTCCAAGTCCCTCTGCAAACTATAACACCCCTCTTCACTATCTACCACTCCACCGACTTTAGTGTCATCTGCAAATTTACTAATCCATCCTTCAATACCCTCATCCAGATCATTTATAAAAATTACAAACAGCAGGGGCCCCAAAACAGACCCCTGAGGTACACCACTTGTCACCGAACTCCACGATGAATATCTCCCATCAACCACCACCCTCTGTCTTCTATCTGCTAGCCAATTCCTAACCCAATTAGCTAAATCACCCTCTATCCCATACATCTGCATTTTCTGCAGAAGTCTTCCATGGGCCACCTTATCAAACGCCTTACTAAAGTCCATATATACCACATCAACCGCCTTACCCCCATCCACCTCCTTAGTCACTTTTCAAAAAACTCAATGAGGTTAGTAAGGCACGACCTACCCTTCACAAAACCATGCTGACTATCTCCAATCAATTCATTACTCTCTAAATAACTATAAATCCTATCCCTAATTATTCTCTCCAACACTTTGCCCACCACAGAAGTAAGACTCACTGGCCTATAATTCCCTGGAAGGTCTCTCTTCCCCTTCTTGAACAATGCAATGAACACTGTTGTTAACGCTGCAATGAAGTTACTGCGAAAATCCCCTAGTTGCCACACTCTGGTGCCTGTTCGGGTACACTAAGGGAGAATTTAGCACAATCAATGCAGCTAACCTGCGCGTGTTTCGGACTGTGGGAGGAAACCAGAACACCCGGAGGAAACCCATGCAGACACAGGGAAAATGTACAGATTCTACACAGAAAATAACCCAAGCCGAGGTCTCTGGCCAGGAAACTAAGTCTCTGGAATTGTGAGGAAGCAGTGCTAACCACTGTGCAATCATGTTGTGCTCCCGAACACTGCGCTGAACAAAAACATGCTAAATTAAGATTGCTTTTCCATAAGAAAACAATTATTGAAGGTGCATTATGTTTCTGTGTTTCTTCTATCTTACCACATTAATGTGTATCCCTCTATTGGACCAGCATTGTGCATGTGTATTCACTGCCATGGCTGTTTCGGCCATTCCCAAGAATGGAAGCCTTGTAGCAATGGAATGTTTCTTAGCTTTGCACAGGGCTGACATTTTTCCACTTTCTCTTCAATTTGGACATCTGATCCTGGCCACAAAAAATAATTATGCGCCAGTTCCTTCATTCTCATCACTTCTGGATGTTCCTCATGTAGCTGTTCAAGGAATCTTCCACACAGGCATGGAGGAATAATCACTCAGATTCCCCATAATAAGACTCCAATCTTGGTCGCCAACTGATGTCTTCTTGTGATGTAGGGCTGGATTTTTAAGATAGATTTCTGTTATTGTTCGTTTTAGGACCATTTCCATAACCTTCCCCAATTACTGGATCTTTCTTGAGTGTCTCTGTTCTTGAGGTGAAGTCACAGGTAAACTATCCATTTGTGAGAAATATAGTATGTTGATGAATTTTTTTCAGATTCTTGCCTGATTTGTAATGGTAATCTTGACAAAGCATCCATATTTGTATTTTGCTCCTACTGTTGATATTCAATATCATAGATGTGACTCAACAGTATCAAAGATCATCTGTATAACTACCAACATTTATAGAAGGGATACTTTTATACGACCCTTTGTACAGGTTGGTAATCTATCAAAAGTGTAAAATGAACAAATTTGCGGTGCTGAGCTAGCCTTGGTAAAGTCACCATAAACAGTGAACTTTCACCTTCCCCTAATTTCAGCGGTGAAATGTAAATCTTGCTGCAATGATGAGTGGTTTCAGAGAGAAATGCTCTTGTTGGACCTTTGTTATTGCAAGTTTTAACTGCTGGCTCTATTGGAAGGACTAGACTTTGTAATAACGTAAAAGTTTTACGTACTATCAAACTGAGAAATGTTGCAACCTTTAGGTCACCCGGTATTTGATTTGCTTGGAAATAGTATTTGAATTTTCCTTCAAGTGAACTCCAAGTTCCAAAAAAGCATTCTTTTTGATTATATCACGGCTTGGTATGTCCTGCTCTGCCCAAGACTGCAAAAAAACGACAAAAGATCATGAATGAAGCCCAATCATCGCGTAAATCAGCCTCCTATCCATTGACTCTTACTACACTTCCCATTGCCTCAATAAAGCAGCTGGCATAATTAAAGATCCGTCATACACTGGACATTCTCTTTTCCACCTTCTTCTGTTGAGAAAAAGATACAAAAGTCTGAGGTCAGGTACGAATCGACTCAAAAGCAGCTTCTTCTCTGCTGCTATTAGATTCTTAAATGAACCTACCTTGCATTAAGTTGATCTTTCTCTACACCCTTGCTAGGACTGTAAAACTACATTCTGCACCCTCACATTTTCTTCTCTGTGAATGGTGTGCTTTGTCTGTAAAGGGTGCAAATGACAATATTTTTCACTGTACGTTGATGCATGTGACAATAAATCAAATTAAATCAAATCACGTCTCACAATCTTCATCAAATGAATCCATTGGAACAACATATATCCGCTATGTTGGTTACCAGCTATCGGGTTCTAAGCTTTCTTCAGTTTTCCTTTTTTCTCTTTTGAATTTGTAGTTTGATTTTATTTTGAACTATCTTTGTACAATGAAAGAGTTCTCCCTACCTAACAATGCAAAATTTCATTTTGCCAGAATTCTTCCTTTTTCCTTGTGTAGCAGGGTAGACTGAAATTCCTGTTTATTAAGGGACTTTTAAAACAAAATGGACTGGTTTAAAATAGGGACTAAAATGTGCCATATCAATATCAAAGGTATTGCGATGTGCCTCCTACATATATTATACAAAGGTATTGCTTTACACACAATATAACCAATAGTAATGAATTTTTAACAAGTATTGTAACTTTGAAATGTAGTTTAAAACGTTTTTGTGAGCTTTGGCCAAAAGCAACTGCCCTGCAGCATAATGGGAAAAAGCAGAACTAGAAGGCCACATTCAAATCATAGATCAAAGATCTTAGGTTATTGGAATAGATCAAATGGAACAATGAAGTATCGAACTCAATCAGTGAGACACTTTGGAAGACCTTACAGCATTAGATAATGGAATGAACAGAAGGAATTGCCAATTAAAATGAATAGGAGCATTTTGCTCCTCATTTGGCCTGATAACGTATAGCCATGATATGGAGATGCTGGTGGTGGACTGGGGCGGGCACAGTAAGAAGTCTCACGACACCAGGTTAAACTCCTTGTGATAACAGTGACTCCAAATAAACCTGTTGGATTTTAACTGGTGTTGTGAGATTTCTTACTAAGATATAACCAATTAGCCAGGGCGATTCCCTTAATTTCCACAGTATCAGGTGGCAGGAGCGAACCTTGAACCTGTCAGATGTGTGTAAACAGGTTGTTAAGAAAAAGAGAAAGACTTTGGAATCCAATTAACCAATGAATTCCTTATTATGCAAGGGGATAGAACGATATTGGCTAAAGTAGGAAATGATAATAATTTAATTGGACCATCCAGTTCAAATGATAGATTGGATAGCGAATACAAATCTTTGAAAATAGCATATCAGATATGTTTATGTGATGTAATTTTAGACAGAAGCTGGAATCTATGTGGCATCTCTCTCTTAATGTACATTGGTCAAGTAAAGAATATCTTTGATTGAATACTGTTTCTCGTAAGTTTTCAATGAGCTGAATCTGTCTGAATGCAGGACTCCCAGAGGGAGACCCCCAAAAAATTTTCCTAACACTCTGCATGTCCTTTAAGATCTCACAGCCTTTTTACTGTCCTGTATGTCTTCAGTTCTGCGGCTCCCCATGTGAGCAGTCTCTGCAGCTTGGAAGTCCACCCACTTCATTTAAACAAAAGGAAAGTTTTTTTTTAACTTTTATTCCTCACTTGTAGAGTCACAGGAGTTTACCACATAGAAACAGGCCCTTCGGCCCAACTTGTCCATGCCACCCTTTTTTTAAACTCCTGAGCTAGCCCCAATTACTCACATTTGGCCCATATCCCTCTATACCCATCTTACCCATATAACTGTCTAAACACGTTTTAAAAGACAAAATTGTAACCGCCTCTAGTACTACCTCTGGCAGCTCATTCCAGACACTCACCACCCTCTTGTGTGAAAAAATTGCCCCTCTGGACTCTTTTGTATCTCTCCCTTCTCACCTTAAACCTAGGCCCTCTAGTTTTAGACTCCCCTTCCTTTGGAAAAATATATTGACTATCTAGTTGATCTATGCCCCTTATTATTTTATAGACCTCTTTAAGATCACCCCTCAGCCTCTGGAAAAAAGTCCAGCCTCTTCTTATAACTCAAACCATCAAGTCCATTTCCTCACAGTTTTGTTTCTAAAGCATCTTTCCTTTGGCATTGGCAATTTATGTTCCTTGACTTCGATGGTCTTTTTGATCTGAAATGATGGGTTTTTTTTTTGTTTTTACAATCCGGTAAAAAATTGTTTTTAATATTCCACTCTCATTGCTAGTTTTCCCTTTAAATATTGACTGGCAAATTCAACACAAAGGAAAGAAATGAGGTGTCACACTCGCAGGTGAAAGCCAAACATGATGCAACTTCATTGAAGAGATGTTGCTCATCCAAAATCCAAGATGGAGGTTCCCCAAAAGCCCGTGGACCCTTCCACTTGCATCACTGGAGATCACGTGACCTTCTACCAGGAAAGCAATGACTTTAAATATAGAACAAGTGCCAACCTCAGTCACAAATATATTGAACTCCTTAAACTTGTAGGATAGGGAATTTTAAAGATTCACCATAAATCCACCCCCTCCCCCCGCACTTCCCCACCACCGAGTAAAGAAATCTATTTCATCTCAATCTAACTGGTGTGTGCCCCTTTGGGATTATGCCCCTGTATTTTAGATGTTCCAAGTAGCAGAAGCTGTCCCCTCAAGCCCTCTAAGAAATTTATATGTTTCAATGAACATCAGTTCTCATTCTTCTGAATTCCTAAGGGCCCACTGTACTCAACTTGAAGCAAAGCATTTCAAACATTTTTTTCTCCATTGAATCCTGCTGAAAAGGAGAGAGAGAGAGAAAGAGAGAGGAGACATTATAGGCTGGGTTTCTTTGTTCACCTTCCATGCTCAACATCCCATCCCTCCTCAAACTCATGGCATCTTTTCCTCTCCAATGACCATCAGCAGGATCTTCCAGTTCTGCTGATATCAACAATGTTTTGTGCAGTATTTTATGGGGAGATGATGGCCTAAGGTATTACGACTAGACTATTAATCTAGAAACTCAGCTAATATTCTGGGCACCTGGGTTCAAATTCCGCCAAGGCAACTGGTGCAATTTGAATTCAATAAAAAATATCTGGAATTAAAAGTCTAATGATGACCATGAAGCCACTGTTGATTGTTGGAAAAACCCTTCTGTTTCACTAATGTCCTTAAGGGAAGGAAATCTGTCACCCTTACCTGGCCTATATGTGACCCCAAAACCATAGCAATGTGGTTGATTCTCAACTGCCCTCCAAAGGCAACTAGGGACGGACAACAAATGCTGGCCGGACAGCAACACCATGCCCCACAAACAAATAAAAAAAACTCATACCTGCTGCGGAGAGGGGTGAACTACCTGGGAACATCAGTGGCACGGTTGTTAGTACTGTGGTTCGATTCCCAGCTTGGATTGCTGTCTGTACGGAGTTTGCACATTCTCCCCGTGTCTGTGTGGGTTTCCTCCAGGTGCTCCGCTTTCCTCCCACAGTCCAAAGATGTGCACATTAGGTGAATTGGCCATGGTAAATTCTCTCTCAGTCTACCCCAACAGGTGCCAGTGTGTGGTGACTAGGGGATTTTTTTCAGTAACTTCATTGCAATGTTAATGTGAGTCTACTTGCGACACTAATAAATAAACTTTAAAATTCCAGTGCAACTGGGAGATCTCAATGACAGATAGGTATGGCTGGAAAGTCCAAATGTTGGAGACCAGAACACCTCATTCACCTGACGAAGACCATAGGGTCGAAAGCTTGTAAGTTTACTATCAAATAAATCGGTTGGATTTAAACCTGGTGATGTCAGACTTCTTACTATGGAAAGTCCAACCCATTTCTTTATCAATAAAACAGCTGGCAGAGAGAAACACTTGATTCAACAGACAAAAATATTGTGGGATTGCCAGGGTATGGAAGTGAATTTCACAGCCACCTTTTATTGGCTTGCAGACTATCTCCTGAAGAAGCGTGATATCAAGCTGTTTGATAGCGGTAAAGAACATTGATTTCACTGTGACTGCTCTCTTCGATCGTATCAGACAATTGGACAGAAATGCTTCAAGAGGCTAGGATAGATTCTTGAGTTCGTCAGCTTCAGAATAAAAGCTGAAGAGGCTTCGCTACCCCAAATTGCATTGCATACTGGGACAGTGAGCAAATTTAAGGAGGAGTAAGACAGATTTTTAATTAGAAATGGGTTGAAGGATCATGGGGAGAAAGCAGGAAAATGGGGATGAGGAGAATATCAGCCATGATCGAATGGCGGAGTGGGCTTGATGGGCCAGATGGTCTAGTTTTATTCCTATATCTTTTGAAATTATGAACTTTGACTGGAATTTGTCTGACTCCTGCTGTGCATCTCACCAATGAGGGACAGATGTATCTAGGCAGTGTGCTTACCAGACGCATGACTCCAACTATAGAATCACCTGTATTAGTTGGACAATTTTGATTTAACAGATGTAATTTAACTTCTAGACTAACAGCAGTGATCAACATGCACTATTAATTTTCTGTTCACCATATGAATGATGATGTTTTGCCAGTGCATAAAGGTATCTCTAGCTCAGAAGGCCAAATGTCATGAGAATTTCCCAAGTAACTCTTTAACTATCATTAACAATAATAATTAGTAATAGCTGAAACTACCCCTCCTGCCCACGCTCCAGAAAATCTGGTAAACACTGCGGGACAGGCTGAGTGAAATAGTTAATGTTTCAGGTTGATGGCCTGTCATAAGAGGATGGAGGTGTAACAGTTTTTAAGCGAGAACAGATGCTTGACGTACAACCTTGACATTTTATCTTTCAGGTTTCCTGCATCCGCAACTTAATTGTTTAATTGTCCGTTTACTGGAATATTTGCTACATGGCTCAGTTAATGAAGGTTGTCAGCAATGCACCATCTCCAAACTGCAGAGAAAATTGGAAGGGTTCCATTACATAAAATATTACAGCCCTATAATAACAACATATGAAAGGGTATCAACCGAACCAGATTTACACTGAAACAGGTCATTAGGCCCAATTGATCTGTGTGAGCGTTTGTGCTTCATGGCAACCTCCTCCCATTCAATTTCATCTAAACCCATCAGCATAAACTTCTATCCCTTTTTCGTAAAGTGGGAAAAGGTACATCTGCAGCACACAGACTGGCACCAATCAATTCAGTTGAATGTTCTGTTTCTGCAGGGTAATTTCTCTGTAAGTATGTGTATGTTTCTTTAGAATTCCTTCTCAGATTTGTTTGTGACTATCTTATTTTTGTGGTAACTAGTTTTGGTCTCCCCAGCACACCCCCACCAAATGAAAGCATCCTTTCTGCTCTTAACCCTATTAAATTCTTTTGCAATTTTAAACATACTTTTTAGGTTATCTTCAATCTTCTCTTTTAAAATCCGTAGAATTACTACAGTGATGAGGGAGGCCAATTGAACCTTCAAGTCATCAACAACTCTCCAAAAGAGCATTCTATCACGGCCCACTCATCCTACCAATATTCTTGGAAACTCACGCATTCACTATGGCTAGTTCAACTATCTGCACATTTTGGGACGCTAAGGGGCAAGTTAACATGGCCAATCCACTTAACTTGCATGTCTTTCGGATCATGGGAGGAAATTGAAGCATTCAGAGGAAACTCACACAGACATGGGGAGAATGCGCAAACTCCACCTAGACAGCGACCTAAGACCGGAATCGAGCCTGGGTCCCTGGAACTGTGAGGCAGGCATGCTTTAGAGAGAAGGGCCTCAGTCTGTCCAAGTTTGTGTCCATACAAGCATGGTAATCCAGCCTATAAAGCATAGTCAAATTAATTTGATTTCTGTTTAGTATTTGGTGCATACTGATTTTGATCCTTTGAATTTGGATGGTCTGCAGCTTGGCTTCTCTTGGTTCATTGGTGGATACATTCTAACATCAAAGATTGGAGTGTCAGGCAGGGAACTCCCCTGATTGAGCTATGTGCAACATGCAAGGTCAGCACCATAGCTACAGGGAGTGACCATTATCATCCAGGGACCCTCTCCGTGCAAATTGGGCCAGGATTTTTCAGAGGATTGGGTTTCCCTTCCTGCCATCCGAGGAATGGGCAGAGGACACATCCCTGCCTTGCAGCCAATCAGCACTTTAACAAGTGTTCATTAACTGGAGGTAGAACATCTGCCCCTCACTGGGAAGGAAATCCCACCTCTGAGCCTATCTCGGTGGTTGAGAATCTACAGACATACCAACCTGAAAATTGAAGAAATTGAGAAAGTGGTCAATAATTTGCATGGGGAATATGCAGAGGAGTGAGGGATTTTACAAGGTGAGGACAGGAGAATTGTATTCAGTTGTAATGCTTTTCAAATATCTTTGACAAGTACCGATGAACTAAGGTATGCCTTTGGCCTAGCTGACCTCTACACCCAGCAGCCTTTGCACTCATTCCAAGGTCACCCGGCTCAACTTCCAGGGAAGTCTGCCATCTCGGAGTGAAAATCTCAACTATCGCCACACTTCAGGAATCTGTTCAGTGAAGTTGAGGAATGTCATGACCCTGGGCTCTTGACCTGGAAGTGAAAGTTGAGGCCAATATATAATTCTAACTGCAATCATTCTTCCCATAAATAAATCAACTGCAAATTAACCCTTGCAGTTGACTTGAATAAGATTCATGCATCAGGTAATGGGACCTGCATGGACTGAGTGCAATAATGCCACACACAATATGCGTAAATCAAACAAAATTGCATCATTTCCATCTCACACCTGCCCTTAATCTTGCACAAGAAATTATGCAGACGTGAAGAACTGCATTACTTTCGCATTAAAAGGTTGAATCAGCATTCGGAAAGGAGTGAAACGTGGGGAAGGGTAATGAATCATATGTAACACATTGCTGTTTTTAGAATCTCAACCATAGTCCTGTATGAATTTTGTAAACACTGTGTAGTTAGCTGTCAAAGCTGAGGAGGTCAAAAACTGATCACTGACGTGCACGAAACACAGACAAGTGATGCATCGTGATTCCAATGCATCCATCTTAACCAAATACCATTTAAAGTCATAGAATCACTGAATCCCTACAGTGCAGAAGGAGGCCATTTAGCCTGTCAAGTCTGTGTAAACTCCTGCTCTATACGATGAAATTCCTTGGGTGGGCTTTCCCACTAGTTTCTGCCAGCTCAACCTCCTCCCAGTTATTGACTGAGATGGGCAAGGCCTGCTGACCTTGTTGAGTTGAGGCTAGACCACCACATTCTATCTACCCACCTATCCCCATTGCCCTTTATACTCTATGTCGCTCATAGCCACCCCATGGCTTCTCATAACCTCCATGTCAACATTTCTCCCTCCACTCCCAACTCTTTAGTGTCCAATGCCAACTTATAGTGTGAATCCATGCAAACCCATGCCCTCCTCTACCCCATCCTTTGTCCTTATGCCTATCATACCAACTCACCAAGTATTTGTCATGAGTAGACTTCAGGAGCCATGTTGAGATTAAACAAAATAAAGTTCTATCTATTGCAATTTTTGTTTTAAAAATACACTCACTCATAAAAACCCATTCCCCACAGTGCAGGAGAAGGCCATTCAGCCCGTTGATCCCACACCAACGGTAATCTTATCCATCCCATATCTGTAACTGCATGGATTTATCCTGCTCATTTTCCTAGCACTAAACGACAATTTACCACAGCCAGGCCACATAGCCTGCACATATTTGGACTGCAGGAGGAAACTGGAGCACTGGGACAAAACCCATGCAGACATGGGGAGAACGTGCTGACTCCATTTGGAAAGTCACCTGAGGCTGGAATTGAATCTGTGTCCCTGGCGCAATGAGGCAATAGTGCCAACCATTATAACACCGTGCTGCCCCTTTCAACTGTATGAAACATTATGAGACTAAATTCAACTGTTTAATTCTTCACAAAATCAAACATGAAATTCAAAGAGTCTGCAAACATTTTGGAACTGTTAATCACATGTGAAGATGGGAAGATGTGAAGTCTATTATGCAGCACAAATGCAGTGATGACAGGCCTCAGGCCTCAGTGTGAATTAATTAGCGAAGAATTATATACAAATATATGAACAAGAAGCAGAGGCAGTCATTTGGCCCCTTGAGCCTGCTCTGCCATTTAATATGATAGTAAGATGATCTGATAGTAACCTGAAGTCTATCTGCTTCCAACCCCCGGCTCCATTCCTGTCTGCATGAAAATGGGGCCACATTTTGTGGTAAGGACTTCCATACTTCAACCTCTTCCACCAGTTTTGCAAGGAGGAGCCTGCAAATAGATGAATGTATACATATGTAGATATATATATTGGACATATAACTATTCTTGTTACATCAAGGTAACTAAAGTGTAGGGTTACTAATTGTTGCATGAAGCATCATGGGATTTAACTGTTTGATCAAAGTAAAAGGCAAAAGTTCAATATTGCCTCTCAGGCAACTGTTTATGTTCAAACAGGACACATAAACAGGTAAAGACATAAGAACGTGCTGAACAGAGAGACACATTACTCTTAGCCAAGGCCAGTAATGATGGGCCTGTAACTCGTCACTGAGGTGCCAGGTCAAGAAATGGACTAATCATGCGCCCCATCATGGTTATGTCAATTCAATTCTATTGATATGGTGTATAATGTATGTAATCGATAGAATCATAAAATCTCTACAGTGCAGAAAAAGGCCATTTGACCCATCAAGCCTACACTGACAACAATCCCACCCAGCCCATATCCCCATAAGAGTATTTACTCTAGCTGGTCCCCCCAATCTACATGTCTTTGGACACCAAGGGGGAATTTACCAGGGCCAATCAACCTAACCTGCACATCTTTGCACTGTGGAAGGAAACTGGAGTACCCAGAGAAATGTATGCAGACACAAGGGGAATGTGCAAACTCCACACAGATCAAACTCCCCTCAAACCGGGAATTGAACCCAGGTCCTTGGAGCTGTGAGGCAGCAGTGCTAACCATTGTGCCATCGTGCCGCCTCAATAACTGTTGGAATTGGACCATGTCCAGCCTTTTTGGACTGAGTAATTGTAGACGAATGGGTGATTGTTCTGTCCCAGTGGAGATGCATGTGGTTCTGCAAAATGACATCTCTCACTGCCATAGGAGCTCAATAAACTGTTTGGCGATTGAAAGAGTGTTGAAAGATTATGGCACACAAAGAGGTCATGGCTGTAGCCTTGGTACAGTGAATGGGCCTAGCTGGGGTTGGGGAGCTGAAAGGAGGTGGAGGGGTACAATGTGGACAGGGTACCAGGGGAGGGAAATGCCAAGGTGGGATGATCGGAGGGTTGAGGGGTGATGGCAGTTGGGGGTCGGGGGAGTGATAGTGCGGCTCTGATGGTTATGCGGGTCTGTGAAGAAGGTAGCTGTAAAGGAACCGCATCGGTTAGAATTTGCTAGATTAGTTATCTCCCACTGAAATCATTGCAGACTGGGGAGGTGACTCGTTCTGAGACTAAGATACACCGTATACTCAGCTTCTGCAATCTGACAGAGAGCGGCATGGTGGCATAGTAGTTAGCACTGCTGTCTCACAGTGCCAGGGACCCAAGTTTGATTCCTGGCTTAGGTCACTGTCTGTGTGGAGATTGCACATTCTTCCCGTGTCTATGTGGTTTTCTCTGGGTACTCTGGTTTCCTCCCACAGTCCAAAGATATGCGTTGAATGGATTGGCCATGCTAAATTATCTGTTAGTGTCAGGAAGACAAGCTAGGGTAAATGCATGGGGTTTTGGAAATAGGGTGAGATTGTGGTCAGTGCAGACTCAATTGGCCGAATGGTCTCCTTTTGCACTGTAGCATTTTATGTTTGTTCTATGAAAGATGTGCTGGTTAGGTGCATTGGTTGTGCTAAATTCTCCCTCAGTGTACCCAGACAGGCGGCGGACTGCGGCAACTAGGGGATTCTCACAGTAACTTCATTGCAGTGTTAATGTAAACTTATTTGTGACATTAATAAACAAACTTAAAAACTAAGCTGGAAATTCAACACAGAGGGGGAAAAAAAACACATCCAAGCCCTGGCATCCAATTGCATAATGCTAGCACAATGGATGGATGCTAAAAAGGGCAATATTTACTAGTCATATTTAATGGTGCAGTTATTTTAATGGAATGATTGATGAATTTTGGAAGTTGCTGCTGGTGATTTTAATTATACACGGTGACAGGGAAGTTCAGTAGCGCTCTGTCAGTTTTGAGCACCGAATCTGTCTTTGGCTATGTTCGGAATAGTGAGTTCCTGCTTCATTCGGAATCAGACAGAGTCAGCCTCAGGCATTGCTTCCATTCCCTTGCTTACACTGGGGAGTGATGACAAGTGTGTCAGCTCAGGCTGCATTTGATTTTAAGCCTGTTGTCTTAATGAAAAAATTGTGCTGTGTATTTATTGAAATCAGGACTTGATAGAATGGATTGGGGAAAATAAGGGCAATAACTTGAACAGAAAAACAAAGAAAATTACAGCACAGGAACAGGCCCTTCGGCCCTCCAAGGCTGCCCAACTGAACTAAAACCTTCTACCCTTCTGGGGACCCTCTATTCCCGTCCTATTCAAGTATTTATCAAGACATCCCTTAAAAGTCACTACTATATCTGCTTCTACTACTTACCCCCCGGCAATGAGTTCCAGACACCCACTGCCCTGTGTGTATACAATCTGCCTTGTACATCTCCTTTAAACCTTGCCCCTTGCACTTTAAACCTGTCCTGCCTAGTAATTGACTCTTCCACCCCAGGATAAAGCTTCTGACTATCCACTCTGTCCATGTCTCTCATTATCTTGGAAACTGTTATGTAAAAGTTCTCCCACCTGACAGTAGATGAACTGTGCACTAAACAGCTCTCTTTTTGTTCTTCTGCTTTATATTTTAAAGAGAGAAGCTTTGTCAGATCACTAACCACACACCATTCGGCCCGTTGTCCCTGTGCTGATTCTTTGAAAGAGCTATCTCATTAGTCCCTGATGTTTGTCCTTTAACCCGAAACATTCCTTTCCCAATATACATCTGATTCTCTCTTGAAAGTTACAATTGCCTCTGATTCCACTCCTACAGCCAACATTGTCCAACTCTGAACAACTCACTATGCTAAAAACTAAATTCTCCTCATTCTACCTCTGAATCACAGAATCCTACAGTGCAGAAAGAGGCCATTTGGCCCATCGAGTCTGTATCGATCACAATCCCACCCAGGCCTTATCCCCTTAACCCCATGCATTTACCCTAGCTAGTCCCCCTGACACTAAGGGGCAATTTAGCACTGCCAATCCACCTAATCTGCTCATCATTGGAATGTGGGAGGAAACCAGACCACCAGGTGGAAATCCACAAAGACACAGTGACCTCAGCCAGAAATCGGCCCAAGTCCCTAGCCCTGTTATTGATTACGTTGGGATCTGACTGGGCCCTATTTTGAGGCTATAATGTGAGGTGTGCTAGGAAATCAGAGGATTACGAGAGGCTGTGGCCCCAAATCATGGGGGACCCACCTTACCGCAGGAATGGGCAGCCAATCAGTAGTTAGCCTTACCATGTAGGAAAACAGTAAGCCCTGTGATTGGGAGTTTAAATCATAGAATCCCTACAGTACAGAAGGAGGGCATTTGGCCCATCAAGGCTGCACTAACAACAACCCCACCTTGGCTCTATCGTTATAACTCCACTCTTCTAATCCCCTGACACTAAGGGGCAATTGAACATGGCCAATCCATCTAACCCGCACATATTTGGAGTGTGGAAGGAAACTAGAGCACCTAGAGGAAACCCACGCAGACATGGGGAGTATGTGTAAACTCCACACAGAGCCACTCGAGGCTGGAATCGAACCCAGCCACCGTGCTGTCCCAAAGTCAACCCCATATATTTAATAATTCCCACTAATTTATACTTTTGCTCCTTGGGAAAGGCATAACATCTTTAGACGGGACAGTGGCATAACAGTCAGCACTACTGCCTCACAGCTCCAGTGACCCGGCTTTGATTCTGGCCTTGGGTCACTGTCTGTTTGGAGTTTGCACATTCTTCCTGTGTCTGCGTGGGTTTCCTCCAGGTGCTCTGATTTCCTCCTGCAGTGTATAGATGTATAGGTTAAGTTGATTGGCCATTGTAAATTGCTCCTTAGTCTCAGGGGAATTAGGAGAGCAAATATCTGGAATGATGAGGATAGGCCTGAGAGGATTGTTGTCAATGTTGGCTGAATGGCCTCCTTCTGCACTGTAAATCCGATGATAAATAGGGATTGTACAGGGGAAGATGGCTGCTATCTCCTGTTATTGGACGGATAAACCTATGGAGTTAAATGAAGAGCAGGAACCCCAACATAGGTGAGTTAAGGCTAAAGGGCCTGCTCCTGGGCTGTCCGTTTGATGTAATTATTAAGCTAATAATCCCTGCAGTTTTGACTTTGAACGTTTTTTTAAAGCGCAGGGTTTGTTCGTACTGACTGCTAATGACAGTATGTAAGCCCAAATTTACTAGAAACTAGTAATTTACCCTGTCAGCTCTTGAAATATACTGCAATCAATTTTTAAACATTGTTTTCTCCAATTTGATAAATAATACCTTCACAAATCAAACTCCTCATAAATAATGCAAACCCATGGCCCAGGCTATACTTCTGAAAGCACAACAAATATTAATCAACTCATTCCTTTGGAGGGGCTGGGGGAGGGGCGGTTGGTGAAAATAGCTTTAGGTGCTGATTTATAGTGTAAACCCATTGTATAATCATAGCACCGATTATCGTGACAAACCGAAGGAAGACATTTCACAGCAGGAGGTGGAAGTGGACGATGGTCGGACTCAAGAAGAGATTGGGAGAGATGTTGAAACGCTTACGTCAGAGATTTATTTCAAAGGAGGGGAGCGGATTTGGCTAAGGGTTTGAGGCAGGGGAATTCCAGAGAGTGGGATGAGTTGGATCAGGGAATTCCAGAGAGTGGGATGAAAGTACACTTGCCAATGGTGGGTTAAAAGTTGTAGGTTGGGTTGGGCGGGGGTGGTGGGAGGTAGGGATGGGGGTACACAGGGTTGAGGGAGTGGTGGTAAGAGAATGCAGCGGAGGCCAAAATCAGACAGCAGCAGGGAAGGGGTACAATGTTGTAGGACTGAAAGAGTTCAACTGGGATGTTGAGTTCATGTCACACTACATGTAACTCCCATCATTTGTCCTGGGCTTACCAAATCTGACTAACTGTCCTGGCATGAGGCAACTCACCTCTTTAACTTGTAATTATCCTCTCTCCACTTGCATTGTCTGTCCCTGTAAGGAGTTGATTACCCATTAAGACTCGCATTCCAACCAATTATCTTGTAATTGAGTCAGTATCTATATATGTCCTGTTTGTGAAGCCAACTCTCCACTTACCTGATGAAGGAGCAGCGCTCCAAAAGCTTGTGACTCCAAATAAACCTGATAGACTTTAAGCTGGTGTTGTGAGACTTCTTACTTTGTGCTTACCCTGTCCAACGCCGGTATCTCCACATTGGGACTGAAAGAAGCTGTTGTGTTGGGTAGACTTGGAGAGATTTAAAGACCATTGCTGGAATCTGCCATTCTGGAGTTTAGAATTGGCGGCAGGCATGTAATGAAAGTGAAGCCGCCTCATAAGGGTTGAAGATCCAGACATCAGACTTAAAGGACATTCAAATCGCTATTTGCTCAGGGGAAATTAGGAGTGTTGGTCTGGCTGTTAGTCAGGATTCTCCAGAGACCAAAATATCACAGAGAAGACAATGTAGGGGTGGGGGTGGGGAATAATTCTAAAAAAATGTGATTCACACAAGTGTGATTCTTACCAGTAGAAGCAATGGATAGAGTGTATTCATTGGGAAGTTAGCTGCTAACTATTAGAGAGCGCTATTGCGCATGTGTCTGATCTCTCGCTGCACTATGTACACTACCATTACCATACACGCCACCTACAAGCAGCATTTTAACATATTAAGCATCCTGCCTAATTCAGGCTCTTCAACAATGTCTTAACTTCCACTTCTCCGTTTAAAAAAATCTGCTCATTTCAGACAGTCGGGTCCTCCAGCAATTTCAATTAACTGTTAACACCTCATTAATGTGCAATTACCTCAGTGATGAGATTCTGGATAGTAATTAGGAGAGGCAGTTACTAAGTGGAGCTTTCCTGTTTAAATTTTAAAATCTCCTGTTACTTTACATTCTGGTTTTGCCATCCAATGGATGGGATTTTATGGATTCACTTGGGCGAGACTGGAAATTCCTGCTTGAGGTGAGCGAAAATTTCCATTGTTGGAGCCGCGCCTGCTCCGATTCTGTAGTGGGCCAGCTGTGTCTAATTTTAATTAAAGATGGATGGATCACAACATTTGGCCCACATTTATGTCACTGCATCTCAATTAATTGAGTTGGATAATATTATGTGTTTCTTTATTTTTTACGAGGGAATGCTTCTGTTCTAGGGATCTGACCCTTTGCACAAATATAGTATGGAATTATTTTAACTCTTTAAAGAAAATTGGTTTTCATTTGTTTCTACTTAGAACATAGAACATAGAACATTACAGCGCAGTACAGGCCCTTCGGCCCTCGATGTTGCGCTGGCCAGCGGACCCTCGAACCTAAACTATTCCAATATCATCCATATGTCTATCCACCGACCATTTGAATGCCCCCAAAGTAGGCGAGTCCACAACTGCTGCAGGCAGGGCATTCCACGCCCTCACCACCCTCTGTGTAAAGAACCTGCCTCTGACATCTGTCCTATAACTACCACCTCTTAATTTAAAGTTATGTCCCCTCGTGTTGGTCATCACCATCCGAGGAAAAAGGCTCTCACTATCCACCCTATCCAATCCCTTGATCATCTTATACGCCTCAATTAGGTCACCGCGTAACCTTCTTCTCTCTAATGAAAATAACCTCAGGTCCCTCAGCCTTTCCTCATAAGGCCTTCCCACCATACCAGGCAACATCCTGGTAAACCTCCTCTGCACCCTTTCCAATGCTTCCACATCTTTCTTATAATGCGGCGACCAGAACTGTACGCAATACTCCAAGTGCGGCCGCACCAGAGTTTTGTGCAGTTGTAACATAACCTCACGGCTCCTAAATTCAATCCCTCTACCAATAAAAGCTAACACACGGTACGCCTTCTTAACAACTTTATCAACCTGGTTGCCAACTTTCAAAGAGCTATGTACTTGTACCCCAAGATCCCTCTGCTCGACAACACTATTAAGGGTCCTTCCATTAGCCCTATATTTCATATGCCTGTTATTCCTAACAAAGTGAATCACCTCACACTTATCCGTATTGAATTCCATTTGCCACCTCACGGCCCAGCTCTGCAACCTATCTATGTCCCTCTGCAAACTGTAACATCCATCCTCGCTATCTACAACTCCCCCCACTTTGGTATCGTCAGCAAATTTACTAATCCAACCCTCTACACCCTCATCTAGGTCATTTATAAAAATGACAAACAGCAGTGGCCCTAAAACAGATCCTTGAGGTACACCACTTGTAACTGCAGTCCAGGTTGAATATTTCCCATCAACCACCACCCTCTGTCTTCTATCAGCTAGCCAATTCCTAATCCAAACTGCTAAATCACCTTCAATCCCATGCATCTGCGCTTTCTGCAGTAGCCTACTACTTGTAGTTGGTACTTTTTTTTTGCATTTCAATCTGTGTCTAACATGGTAACAGCAACACCCTGCTATAAAGGATGTGGAGTCCTTGGAGAGAGTGCAGAGGAGGTTTACCAGGATGCTGTTTGGTATGGAAGGACTGTCTTATGAGGAACGATTAAATAGACTGGGGTTGTTTTCCCTTGAAAGACATTGACTTAGAGGGGATCTAATAGAGGTGTATAAGATTATAAGGGGTATAGATAGAGTAAATGGTGGTAAACTTTTTCCACCTTCAGAAATGGATAGGACGAGGGGTCATGGCCTTAGGGTGAGGGGGGCTATGTATAAGACGAATATTAGAGGGCAGTTTTTCACACAAAGGGTAGTGGGGGTGTGGAATGCACTGCCGAGTAAGGTGGTGGGAGCAGGCACGCTAGGGCTGTTTAAGGGTCTCTTGGACAGCCACATGAGCAGTATGCAGATAGAGGGATATAGTAGGACTGTTTAACTATGGCTTTTTTTTCCACAGGTAATTCGGTCCATACTTGACCAACAAGGAGCATGCATTCGGCAGGTGGTGCGAGGACAGCTCTTGGATGTTGATTCATGGGTTGCCTGGTGCTTCATGTCGTAAATGAGTGCTTTATCTGGACCATCTGAAGGGCACCATGACAGCTCAGTGACTATCGCTGTAGCTGTGCAGACACTTGGAATTGGGCCGGTGTCTGCGGGAGTTTGCGCGTTCTCCCCGTGGTTGCGTGGGTTTTCTCCGGGCGCTCCGGTTTCCTCCCACATCCCAAAAATTCGCTCTTAGGCTGATTGGGAAACAAATTGTCCCTACATTGAGATTCTTCCATATTAGGAATAACCTAAAATTAGAATAGGATAATGGAGTTGTTACTATAAAGTTATGACGGCGGCGCGGGCTCGTTGGGCCGAAGGGCCTGTTTCCCGTGCTGTGTTGCTCTAAAAAAAAATAAAGTAGCAGAGATGGGATTTCCATCTTTAAGCATTTTCAGCTCGGCACATTGCATCGACTCACATCCCCGTTTTTTGCTTGGCTAAACTGGCTGCAGTGGGACGCTGCTAGATGCTGTTGTACTAGAAACCTCAGCTACACATGTGGGTTACATATAAGTAATGTCTTCAGTTTCCTTGATGGTTGCAGATAGTAGAAATCATTTGTTGACAAATAAAAATGCCATCCCACTATCAGAAAAAGACCGCAGGGCTGGATTTTCCAGGTTTTTCCACCAATGGAATCTTTCAGTCCTCATGGTGGGTTCCCCAGTAGCCTGGACAGGCAAGACACACAGAAAATGCTGTAGATTTCGTTGGTATGGGAAGGCCACTTCTGCTGGTGGAAAACTACTGTGAAGGGATGCAGGAGGAATCATAGAAACATAGAAACCCTAAAGCGTAGAAGGAGGCCATTCAGCCCATCGAGTCTGTACTGAACACAATTCCACTCAGCCACTATCCCTGCTGCACCACCTGAGGATCAACTTAACATGGCCAATCCACATAACCCACACATCTTTGGACTGTGGGAGGAAACCAGAGCACCTGGAGGAAACCCATGCAGACATAGAGACAACATGCAAACTCCACACAGATAATCACTTGAGAGGAAGTAAGGCTGAAAATTTCAGTCCACAGGTTTGACACTACTACACAATAAGGCTAACCTGAGTTGTACTGTGAGTATAAGTATCACAAGTATGCAGTCTCCAGAGAATACAGGCGCTGCATCAGTAAAAACCAACTTGACCACCTATACCAGCGACCCCCTCTCAAAGGTAGAACCATCATCGACGTGCTTCAGTGCTCTGCTGTCTGTTCCGATAAGCAATGGAAGAACTGTGATCTACCCCATGGATTCCCTGTCGAGGACTCAACAGCACAATCTTATGGGTTAATCCCTCTTTGTAAACAATGGATGATCATTAACCAGCTGTCTTATGAGGAAAGATTGAATGCGTTGGGCCCATCCTCACTGAAGTTTGGAAAAATAAGAGATGATCTTTGTGAAACATGTAATTCCAAGGGAGTTCAACAGGACTGATGCTGAGCGGATATTTCCCCTCAGTGGGAATGCAGAGCAAAGGAACACAGTTTAAAAGTAAGGGGATTGCCTATTTAAGACAGAGATGAGGAAAAATGTCTTCATGCAGAGGATATTGGTGTTTGGAATCCTCTTCCACAATGGAGGTTGGGTTTTTAAGCATATACATGGTTGAATTGGACAGATGTTTGGTAGACTAGAGAGTCTAGGGTTATGAGGGTAGACCAGGCCTTGGAGGTCAGGCTAAAATCAAGCCAGCTATGATCTTTGCTAATGGTGGAGCAGAATCACTGCTGCCCCTATTTCTTGTGTTCAAGATTGCTCACGGTGAATGTTGTCATCTTCTCTGGGGATAGAAGGATAAATTGCCCTCATCATGTGACTATGGAGCTCCTGATGAAACCCTGGATTACATCACCAAATTCTGCCCTGATTTTGAGCAGCTGATAAGATATTCACATCGCCCAGGGTAGCTGAGCTCGATATTAATATTTGATTCATCTTTATTCTTGCTGTTTTAGAATCATAGAATTGCTACAGTGCAGAAGGAGGCTATTCAGCCCATCATGTCTGCACCAACAATGATTCCACCTAGGCCCTATCCTCGTAAGCCCACATATTTACCCTGCTAATCCCTCTAACTTACACATCCCGGGACACTCAGGGGCAATTTAGCAAGGTCAATGCACCTAACCTGCACATCTTAAGACTGTGCGACGAAACCGGAGTACCCAGAGGAAACACACATAGATACAGGGAGAATGTGCAGATTCCACACAGAGAGTGACCCAAGCTGGGAATTGACCCCAAATCCCTGGAGTTGTGAGCCAACAGTGCTAACCACTGTGCTATCATGCCACCCACTTAGACAAAGGAAGAAGATATTAATTTTGACACTGATATCTTGTAAAGTTGATACAAGTTATAATGGCAGCTCTGACTTGTCTCTTAATCAGGAAAAGTGTACTTCTGTGATCTGGTGTTAAAATTTGAACGTTAATTTCCTGTTAACATTCTTAAAAATTGAAATGAAATTTAGAAGCTTCTTATAAGTTTTCACACATGATAATTTGATCAGAACATACATGGAGTATTGTAAGGAAATTTAGGCCCCGTGTCGAAGGAAGGATGTGCTGGACTTGGAGACCATCTAGAGGAGATTCACAAGAATGATCTCAGGAATGAAGATGTTTGAGGATTTTGAGTCTGTAATCGATGGAGTTTAGGAGAATGAGGGGGATCTCATTGAAACTTACAGAATACTGAAAAGCTTGGATCATAGAATCCCTACAGTGCAGTAGGAGAATATTTGGCCCATCAAGTCTGCACTAACCACAATCTCACCCAGGCCTTATTCCCATAACCCCACACCCCTACTAATCCCCTGACACTAGAGTCAATTTAGTATGGCCAATCAACCTAACCTGCACATCTTTGGACAGGTGGGGGGAAACCGGAGCATCCAGAGGGAACCCATGCAGACATGGGGAGAATGTGCAAACTCCACATGCACACTCACACACACACACACGCACACACACACACGCACACGCACACACACACACACACACACACACACACAGTGACCTGAGGCTGCAATTCAATCAGGGTCTTGGGCACAGTGAAGCAACAGTGCTAACCATTGCACTATTGTCCCACCTTGGATAGAGTGGACGTAGGAAAGATGTTTCCATTCTTAGGATGGACTATGATGACAGCCTCAGAGTGAAAGGACAATCCTTTAGAACTGAGATCAGGAGGAATATCTTCAGCCAGAGGGTGGTGAGCCTATGGAATTCATTGCCACAGAAAGCTGTGGAGAGCAGGTCGCTAAGTATATTTAAGGTAGAGATAGATAAGTTCTTGAACAGTAAGGGGATCAAAGGTTATGGGGAAAAGGCAGGGGAACGGGGTTGAGAAACTTATCAGCCATGTTTGAATGGTAGAGCAAACTTGATGGAGCGGATGGCCAAAGCCTGCTCCGATATCCTATGGTCTCATTGTCTTATACTGTCATGCTGTTAGTGAAACTGAAGTGATCGAAGTTGTTTGAAGCAGTTTCACTGAAGTGTTGCTGTTTGATGTTGCTGTCTTTGAGTCGATGGAAAAGCCAAAACCACTTCCAAACAACACAGACTGTGTAAGATCACCTCAGTGAGCAGAGTGAAACCACTTAATGCAACTTCGATCGTTTCAGCTTTGCTCATAGCTCCAGTGCAAGACTAAATAGTACAAAAAAAAATTCCTCACAGCCATGTGTAAGATAACTGGGTGCAAACTTAATTCCAATTAACAATGCTTGGTTTATACACTTGCACATTTTACAGATCATAGAATCCCTACAGAAAGAAAGAAGCCATTCGGCCCATCGAGTCTGTACCAACCACAATCCCACCCAGACCCTATTCCTCTAACCCCACACATTTATCCTGCTGATCCCCTGACAATTTAGCATGGCCAATCAATCTAACCTGCACGTCATTGGACTGCGGAAAAGTTATGGGAACTGTAACAGAAGATGGTGATGAATTGCCTTTGCGAATTATTGCAGCAATGTGATGTAGATACACTCACAATGTTGTTAGGAAAGGAGAACTTCACCCAGTAACAGGAAAGGAACATTGAATTATCAAAGAAGTATTCACGTGAAACACCTAGTTTTATAATGCAAAGCATCAGCGCCATCTTCTCAACTTCCTCATTGATATATATTCCTGGAAAATGTACCAAAATCATGTTCAGCCTTCTTTTCCAAGATGCTAGGTTGTAGTAACTTGCTTCCTACTTCATGACAGGTACCCTGCTTATTCATAGAATCCCCGAGTGCCGAAGAAGGCCATTCAGCCCATCGAGTCTGCACCGACTCTCCAAAATAGCATCTTATCCCAGCCCACATATCCACTGCCATATCCCCGTAACCCTGTGCAGTTATCCTGGCCACAGCCAATCCATCTAACTGCACATCTTTGGAATGTGGGAGGAAATGGGAACTCCCCATTGGAAACCCATGCAGACATGTGGAGAACATGCAAACTCCATGCAGGCAGTGACTGAGGCTGGAATTGAAGCTGGGGTCCCTGGCAATGTGAGGCAGCAGTGCTAACCACTGTGTCACCGTGCAGCCTGCTTTTGAATGGTGGAATTGATACCAGCTTTGCCTTCATACATGACATTATGACTGAGAGTGGAGAGAGGGATTGCATTCCCAAGTCTCAAAGAAAAGGGAAAAGAGTGGGTAGTTGACAGCATATTCAATGTGTTATTCATATTCAATACACCTCGTCCTCACTGTCCCCAGTTATGGTCATTGTATTTTCAAAATGGGCAAAGACTTCCAAGTAAGGTTCTCCTCAGGAAAGCAGTAAAAGGCAGTCTTTTTCATGCTTCTGAACATCACTGGGATGACATCTGAAATGAGCAGAAGGCCAATGCCATACCCTCTCCGTCCCTGTGCCACCCACCTTGTGGCGTTCCCTTTTAAGAAGCAAAAGGCTTGTGTTAATGTAAAGCTCAGCAGGAATCAAGAAGAAAATGACCGCAGAGCTTGAATCACCTCATTGATCTTTGCAAGTGGAATTGATATAAGACCAGCTACAGGTAACGAGTGTGGACATTTCTGGAGAGATAGTAATGGGGTTGTGGAGCCACGCTCCAGGAGGTTGAATACATGTACAGAAGTAAAGTGTTGATGGCTCTTGTGGATATTGGCTATGCTCATTCAGGCTGTGAGTCTGAAGCACATCCATGTAAATACTTCATCCCCTCTGTGGGAATAAGCAGGAGAGGGAAACAGTGATGCAGAAAAATCTGCTGAGGTAACATGCCCTACCATCAACTACCCTCCTGAAAAGGCTAAAACCAAGAAAACTCAGGAATACAGGGACCAGTAACATTTGTCCAAACTAGTCATGTTAAAATGCAAATCCAGTATTAATGATTTTTTTTTACCAGGATTTGAACATTTTGATTTGCTTTTTCCTTCAGGATTGAAAGTTCAGCTGACAAGAACTTTGACTTTGACGTGCTTTTTGTAGTCATGGTACTTTCAGAGACTTCAATTAATGAGCAGCAAGAAATGTTTGCAAGTCATTTAGAGCAGCAGCATGTTTGATGCTAATTCTCCAATCCCTCTTCCTAGGAGGCCCCCTCCCCCTGGCGTGATTCCCCACTCTGAGTCCTGATTGGTCACACAGGACAGGTGATCCTTATTCTGCTGTGTTGCCCTTAAAGGGACAATCATGAGACTTTGTTTTCAATATCCTGTTTTCTCCCTGTAGCCCAGTGGTTAGCACTGCTGCCTCATAGTGTCAGAGGCCCAAGTTTGATTCCTGTTTTGGGTCACTGTGTAGAGTTTGTACATTCTCCCTGTATCTGCATGGGTTTTCCTCCAGGTGTCCCTCGCTTCCCCCCACAGTCTAAAGATATATAGGTTAGGTGGATTGGCCATGCTAAATTGCCATTTAGTGTCAGGAGGAATTAGCTATGGGGTTTTGGGGATAGTGCCTGGGTGGGATTGTGGTCAGAGCAGACTTGATGGGCTGAATGGCCTCCTTCTGCACTGCAGGGTTCTATGATTCTATAATCTCATTGAGGCCAATCTTCTGCCATCAATTACCCTTTATTTACAATGATATCTGAATGCGTGTAGAATGGTTATAAAGTGCAATCCGATTCCTAGTGTATAGACCACTGCTTGAGTGGAGCCAGCTGGTTGTAAGATACCCTCTGCTCCTTTGATTTGATTTGATTTATTATTGCCACATGTATTATTATACAGTGAAATGTATTGTTTCTTGAGTGCTATACAGACAAAGCATACCGTTTGTAGAAGAGGAAAAAAGAGAGCACAGAACGTAGCGTTAGAGTTAGGGTGTAACATGAGATCAACATAGTACAAGGTAGGTCCATTCAAAAGTCTGATAGCAGGAGGGAAGAAGCTGTTCTTGAGTTGGTTAATACGTGAACTCTTTTTTCCAATGGAATAAGGTGGAAGAGAGAATGTCTAGGGTGCGTGTTGTCCTTAATTTTACTGCTGCTTTGCCGAGGCAACAGGAAGTGTAGATAGAGTCAATGGGTGGGAGGCTGGTTTATATGATGAATTGGGCTACAGTTACGACCTTTTGTAGTTTTTTGCAGTCTTGGGCAGCACAGGAACCATGCCAAGCTGTGATACAACTAAAAAGAATGCTTTCTATGATGCATCTGTATGAGAGTTGTAGCTGACATACCCAATTTCCTTAGTCTTTGCAGAATGTAGGGATGTTGGTGTGCTTTCTTAATTACAGTGTCAGCATGGTGGGGTGGAGGGTGAGTCTCCTCTCGCCTAATAGGGCAGCTCATATTCAGCGAGGGCCACGGGGAGATCTATTGATGATCTCCTGTGACCATTATAATACATCCATTTTCCAACATTTAATGACCAAAAGACAGCACGTATAAAATGAGACCAAGTGACATTCTTCTGAGCTGTAGGTTTCTATTTTACTTAGAATGTGAGGCATAAAGGAAGTTACTCTTCTTGCTGGCAAGAAGATACAGACTGAGCAGGCAAAGTTATCTTCGATAGTTTGCTGGTGTTATTGAGGATTGTGTTGCTGGACGTTCTCTTGGTCAGCTTGTTTTGCTTTTACTCCTGTGATAAAATTGGTGTTTGTGTGTGGCCAAATTTGCCTCCAATTCAATTTTCAAGTTTGCTGGTGACACTACCATAATGGGTTGGATCTCAAAGAATGTTGAGATAGAGTAACGGAATGAGATATGGTATCTGGTGAGCTTGTGCGGCAACAGTATGGCTCCTGCTCTGCCCAAAACCACAAGGAACTACAAAAGGTCGTGAATGTAGCCCAATCCATCAAGCAAACCAGCCTCCCATCCATTGACCCTGTTACACTTCCCACTGCCTCAGTAAAGCAGCCAGCATAATTTAGGGTCCCACGCACACTGGACGTCTTCTCTTCCACCTTCTTCCTTTGGGAAAAAGATACAAAAGTCTGAGGTCACATACCAACTCAAGGACAGCTTCTTCCCTGCTGTCGTCAGGCTTTTGAATGGACTTACCTCGCATTAAGTTGATTTTTCTCTACACCCCTAATTATGACTGTAACATTGCATTCTACAGTCTCTAGTCTTCTTCTCTATGAATGGTATGTTTTGTCTGTTTGGTGCACAAGAAACAATACTTTTCACTGTATACTAATACATGTGAAATAATATATCAAATCAAATCAAGTCAAAATCTTTTCTAGTTGTTAATCCACTAGCAAATTCCATTGACTCTGTCTATACTTCCTACTCTCTCAGAAAAGCAGCAGCATAATTAAGGACTCCACACATCCTGGACATTCTCTCTCCCACCTTCTTCCACTGGGAAAAAGATAGAAAAGTCTGTGATCATGTATCAATTGATTCAAGAACACGCTTCTTCCCTGCGGCTATCAGATTTTTGGTTGGACCTACCTTATGTTGAGCTATTCTTTCTCTACACTCTAGGTATAAAAAATGTTTATTTATTAATCACAGGTAGCTTACATTAATACTGCAATGAAGTTACTGTGAAAATCCCTTGCTGCTACACACTGGCACCTGTTTGGGTACACTGAGAGAGATTTTAGCATAGCAAATGCATGTAACCAGCATACCTTTTGGACTGTTGGAGGAAACTGGAGCACCCAGACGAAACCCATGCAAACACAGGGAAAATGTGCAGACCATGCACAGACAGTGACCCAGACCAGGAATCAAGCCTGGTTCCCTACCCCGCTGTGAGGCAGCAATACTAATCACTGTGCCACTGTGTTGCCGTGACTGTAACACTGCATTTTGCACTTGCTTCCTTCCTTCTCTATGAGCGGTGTGTTTTGTCCATATAGTGTGCAAGAAACAATACTTTTCATTGTATACTAATAAATGTGAAAACAATAAATCAAATCAAATTAAATCAAAATATCACATTTCAGAGTTTCATGCTCCCCTGATCATGTTAATGATTACAGAATGAACCTTGATTGCATTATTTTTTTAAAGGAGCAATCTTCTTCAAGCTGAAAGCTTTCTCATCCTTTCTTTCAGCCCACTCCCCTTTACTGTTTAAACTGCACACATACACCAGGGAGTTGGATCCTCCCACCTTTTTTGGTTTCTGAAAAATCTATTTTCAGAAAATAACCCCCAGCTCCTGATCTTTGGACACCTGCTATAGTGGGGAGCAGGGGGCTGGAGGACCTCCGAGGGATCTGCTCCCCAATGGCCTGACCAAACTGGCCATTAATGTGTCCAGTCAACGAGGGGGTATCCATCCCAACTGAATGCCCCTCTTCTGTGCCTATGTTCACTGATTTGACTTGATTTATTATTGTCACATGTATTAGTGAAAGGCATTGTTTCTTGCACGCTACACAGACAAAGCATACCATTCATACAGAAGGAAACAAGAGAATGGAGAATGTAGCGTTACACTCATAGCTAGGGTGTAAGGAAAGATCAACTTAGTGCGAGGTTGATCCGTTGAAAAGTCTGATGGCAGCAGAGAAGAATCTGTTCTTGAGTCGGTTGGTACGTGACCTCAGACTTTTGTATCTTTTTCCCGACGGAAGAAGGTGGAAGAGAGAATGCCCAGGACGGGTGGGGTCCGTAATTATGCTGGCTGCTTTTTTGAGGCAGCGGGAAGTATGGACAGAGTCAATGGATGGGAGGCTGGTTTGAGTGATGGACTAGGCTTCATTTATGACCCTTTGTAGCTTCTTGCACACTACTGGATGTCCTTAGAAAGAGAATGCGTCATCGAGGCTTTCCATGCTCAGTGAGGACCGCAGGGTCTGGAATGCCCTATTGGCCACTTTGATCTCATCTTGTTTTGATGTTTTACATTTCCTTAAAGATGCTGTTCACTTTAATGTCATATCCCTTTAAGGAACTGTTTTTTTAATTGATCCCGCACTCTGATGATTTGTTTGGTTGATGCAAAGAAGCACCAGGGAGTGGCTGAGGTGGGTGTCCTACCAGCAGAGTGAGGCCAAGGGGAGATACGGCCTTATGCCTCATCCCATGGCCTCCAGTGAGCTGGGTGAAGTGACGCTGCTGTCAGTGTGGGTCCTCGACAGCAGAGAGCAGTTTCAGGAAGTCTTCCTGATTTTGGGGTGAGGGTTAGGGGGCAAGAATTGGACAATTTTGTGATCCTGAGCCTGCTGAGCCTTAAACCTTCTTGTGGGACTTGGATGAGCTTTAGTTCTCCTTTGAATCTGACAAGTCAGATTGCTTATTGGCAGACTGGTGCAAAAGATGAAGTCACATGGGATCAGAGTTGTGATGGCAAGGTGGATACAAAACTGCTCCATCAAAGAAGACAGTACATTTCTGATCAGAGGGCTGTGACAAGTGGCATTCCTCAGGGATCAGTGTTGAGACCTTTGCTGCTTGTAATATATATAAATGATTTGGAGGAAAATGTAACTCGTGTAGTTAGTAAGTTTGTAGATGATACAAAGGTTGGTGGATTTGCAGATAGCGATGAGGACCATCAGAGAATACAGCAAGATATAGATCAGTTGGAGACTTGGATGGAGAGATGATAGATGGAGTTTAACCTGGACAAATATGGAGTAATGCATTTTGGAAGGTCTAATACGGATAGGAAATTTACAGTAAATGGCAGAACCTTAAGAATATTGATAGGCAAAGAGATCTGGGTGTACACGTACACAGGTCACTGAAATTGGCAATACAGGTAGAGAAGGCAGTTAAGAAGGCATATGGCGTGCTTGCCTTCATCAGTTGGAACCTTGAGTTTAAAAATTGGCAAGTTATGTTGCAGCTTTATAGAACCTTAGTTAGTCTGCGGTTGGAATATAGTGTTCAGTTCTGGTTGCCACACTACCAGCAGGATGTGGAGGCTTTGGAGAACATACAGAAAAGATTTACCGGAGATGTTACCTGGTATGGAGGACATTAGCTATGAGGAGAGGTTGGAGAAACTTGGTTTGTTCTCGCTGGAACGAAGGAGGTTTAGGGGACGACCTGATCGAAGTCTACAAGATTGTGAGAGGCATGGACAGAGTGGATAGTCAGAAGCTTTTTCCCAGAGTGGAAGAGTCAATTCCTAGGGGCCATAGTTTTAAGGTGCGAGGGGCAAAGTTTAAAGGAGATGTACAAGGCAGATCTTTTACACAGAGAGTAGTGGGTACCTGGAACCTGTTGCTGGGGGAGATAGTGGAAGCAGAATACAGTAGTGACTCTTAAAGGGTGTCTTGACAAATACATGAATAGGATGGGAATAGACGGATATGGTCTCTGGAATGGAAGGGACTTTTAGCACAGTTGGTTCTTGCTTGGAGGGCTGAAGGAGCTATTCCTGTGCTGTAATTTTCTTTGTTCTTTAGTTAATAAGCCAGAGGAAAATCGTACTGCTGATTTTTTGAGAGACCCTGAAAGTGGGACATTATTTTGATAAAGAGGTTTAATTCAAAGATTCTTGTTTGTTTTAACTTTATGGTTTGGTGTAATTATTTTGTGCATGCTGTTATTATGGAAGGATGATGCTCTTGGCCACTGTACGTGATGTGTACGTCGGGGACGATTCTTCCAAAGAAAACCAAGTGTATATTCTGTTTATTGAATCTCCGGCACTCTGTGCTGCACAGAATGCCTCGGGGGGTATTTACACCCAAAAGACCCAAGGCAGGGCCTCATCCTGCTGAAGAGGCCAGGATCAGCCCTCTGTGGGGGCCACTGTCAGCGGGGAGATGGGCGCTTTTGCACCGGTCCCAACCTCCCCATTGTTAGCCTTCTGATCGCTGGCCTTCCGATCACCAGCTTGCCAATCACCAGCCTTCTCTACATCAGCCTGCCACCAAACCTGCCCCCTCCCCAGGCCAGCCCCCAACTGGAATCCCCAACTCTCCCCAACCTCCATCTCAAGTTAAGCGCTGATCGCCATACCAACCTCCCTCTCAGGTTTGCTAATCACATTGAAATGTCGATTTCAATAATCAGCCTCGCGGTTGATCTCTGACTGATTATGTTAAAAAAACATTGCCTGTGAGACTTACGATTGACCAGCCGCCAATCCCGCTACGATAATCTAGCTAACTGACCTCGGCCTCAACTCCACTTCACTGCCTGTTCTCCATAGCCCTTCAAACCCCAATGAATTAAAAATCTATCCACCTCTTCCTCAAATCTACTCAAAAACCCGGTATCCATCATGCTCTAGGTTATTTTGTAGCCTTTGTTCCTTTCTTTCCTACAATCAGTTTGAATCACATAATCACAGAATCCCTACAGTGCAGAAGGAGGCTATTTGACCCATTGACTCAGCTTCTTACGCAGGCCCTATCCCCAAAACCCCACAAACTTACCCTGCTAATTCCCCTCACCTTTTAATTTTATTTATTCATTAGTCACAAGTAGGCTTACATTAATACTGCAATGAAATTACTGTGAAAATCCTCTAGTCACCATACTCAGGCACCTGTTTGGGTACACTGAAGGAGAATTTAGCATGGCCAATGTGTTTAACCAGCACATCATTTGGACAGTGGGAGGAAATTGGAGCATCGAGAGGAAACCCACGCAGACACGGGGAGAATGTGCAGATTCTGCACAGACAGTGTCCCAAGCCGGGAATTGAACCCAGGCCTCTGGCGCTGTGAGGCAGCAGTGCTAACCACTGTGCTGCCCAAATTGTGGCCATTTAAAATGATAATTAGGGTTAAATTAAAAGCGTGCTTGTGTTAACGGTTGGCGTGTAAATAAAGTGAACTTCTACACTGGCTATTGCCTACTTTGGAGTTTGAAAATCGATAGAAAGAAAGTGAAGTGAATTGGAGGCTTCCCAGAGCCTGAGACTTGACCTCACAGCGCATGAGGGATACTTAAAGGCAATAAATCCCTCCAGAAAGAAAATAATACTTTCAAGTATCTTTCCTTCTGCAGACATTTTATCTCATCCCTGAAGACTATCAGTGCTGCGGGAATCACAAATTCAGAAACCAGGCTCAATTTTTCGTCAGGAGGTTTGTGTTTATCAAAGGATCAGGGCTCCGTGGTGAAAGGCAGAGATCAGCAGCGTGTGCGTCATAGACCATGGACTTCTAACCTTTCATTTATTTTGTCAAAAAAAAAATCCCAGGAATATTCCACTACGACCGCTGAGAGAAATATTTACTTTTAAAGAGAGAGATTGGTTCCCATAGAACTTATCGTAAGGCATAGAAGAGCTTTAAGGCTTTACAGGGCTTATAAAACCTACAAATGATATTCCTGTTTGAGCCTCGTGCTTGGGTTCGAAATTACTTTGGCCAATTGGCCAGAAACAACCTCTTTAAAGCAGGGCCATTTTGCTTGTTAATATTGCATTGTCGTCTCCATTCTTTGGCTTGTTGCTGAATCTTCAGCTGAAGAAAATCACCATGGTTAACAAAACAAATCATTTTGTGAGGCAAATTATCACCACTGGATTGAATTGAAAACAGGCTATTTTAGATTTGTCCATCTAATTCTGACAATGGGGCACATTCCCTCTGTGCATTGTGCTCACATAATGACTGAGTCGTTAGCATAAAGCGTACAGCTAAACAGAAATCCCAGTCCAAGTTTGGACTGAGCAAGAAACTTATTTCATATTACCGACATCTTGCCAGTAGGTGCCACTAGTGTGCTTTGTACATATAATTCTGTATTTTTATTATAAAAAATATAAAACAGCTGAAGATTCCTAAGGATGGTAAAAGGATGTATTACATACTTTGCCTTGGATTAGTTTTCGAATGAAATTTAGCTAATAACTGTATCACTATGGATGCCTGGAGGACTGATAGTGCACCTTCACCTCGCCAATGGAGCTGTGCTGGGGGCAATTCATCGCCAGCTCAGCTTGGCTGTGGCATCCGGGTGGCATCTTCTTCACCGCCAATGGAGCTGAGTCTGGGTGCCAGGTTTCCCACTTACAGCTCAACCTTATAAACCCCGGAATAAATCCCTTGCTCATTGACGGGATTAGTCAGAGCACGGGGTGAGATGCTCGGGTTAAGTTCAGTACCCGGCAACTGTGTCTCAATGGCTAAGTCGTCCCTAACTCTTGACCTCTGACAGGCTCGCAGCAAGCCCCTGCTGGAATCATCACAAACTCTTCTCCTTCAGGCCTCACCGAGCGAGATAGCCAAATTGCTGGTGAGCCTGCCAATTGAGAAATCGGGTAATTGCGGACTCATTTCTGAGGATGCACCAGATTGAGACCAGACCGCAAATTAATTTCAATTAAAGCCTCCTGACAGCTATTAGCAAGATGGGGGGTTTCATGCCATCTGTTCACACTTCAATCTCAGGGATGATAAAACTGCCCAACTACACTTCACGTCTCCCTGCGCATCCGCATTTGCAAGCATTTAACATTCCAATAAAACGGTTGATATTACTTTTAAAAGCAGGCACTCTGTGTAGTTTACTGCGCCGCATTCATTCACAACTGCTTCAGCTGCCTTCCTCTCGAAGTGGGGGGGTGACTTTAAGCTGGAAAGCCGATGGTAAAATAAGCAGCCATCAGTCACACTCCTGCTTCGGAGGTTGACTGCCTGAAACAGGGTTTTAATGCCAGGACACAAATTAATTGGCTTGGCAGATACCTTGTGCAATGAGACTTCATCACAGTTCATTGCAAGTTATTGCTATATTCTTTTCTAGTTGTTGAAAACCTACAACATTCCTCTCAGTGTGAAAGATGTTGTCTTAGTCTCCAGGCTCAAGTACATGGTAGAACGCTATAGCTAAAGGAATAGAATGTAAACGTAAAGAAGTATTGTTGCAACTATATAAGGCATTGGTGAGGCCCCACCTGGAGTTTTGTGGACAGTTTTGGTCCCCTTGTTCAAGGAGGCGTTCCAGAAGAGGTTCACTAGATTGATTCCAGAGATGACATATTTATCATATGAAGAGAGGTTGAATAGTTTAGGCCTAAACTCCTTGGAATTTTGAAGAATGAGGGCAGATTGAATTGTGATATGCAGGATGATAAAAGGTATGAAGCAGATGCTTTCTCTGGTGGGGCATTCTGGAATGATTGATCATAGTCTTAGGATAAGAGGTAGCAAATTTAAAACAGAGTTGAGGAGAAACTATTTCTACCAAAGGGCTTTAAATCTGCGGACTTCGCGACCCCAAAGTGCAGTGGATGCTGGGACAGGGAGTAACTTTAAGGAGATTTTTAACTGATAATGGGTTGAAGAGTTACGGGCAGAAGGCAGGGAATGAAGGGTATATCAGCACGATCGAGTGGCAGAGCGGACTTGATGGGCTGAATGGTCTAATTCTGCTCCTATATCTTATCAACTTATCAGAGCGATGGAGGTCTCGCCACTTGCTTGGGTAGGTGCCATTCTATACAAAAATCTGAGGTCACACACAGACTGACACAAAAGCAGCTTCTTCCCTGCTGCCATTTGAATGGACCCACCTCGTAGTAAGTTGATCTTTCTCAACACCCTAACTACGACTGTATCACTACATTCTGTAAATTCTCCTTTCCTTCTCTATGAACGGTATGCTTTGTCTGTATAGCGAGCAACAAACAATACTTTTCACCGCACCCTAGTACATGTGACAATAATAAATCAAATCAAATCAATGCTCCAGATCAACCAAGCAGGGAAAAAAAAAGCAGCCCACTGCACTGGCATCACATCCAACATTCACTTCCTCCACAACCGGCACATCTATAGCGTTCACTAGATTAATTTACCAAGGTTTTTTCGATAGCATCTCTCTTCTCTCAGTCTCCACTACCTAAAGGACATGGGCAGCAAGCACACTTAAAAAGGCTTCCCTCCACACTATCTTGACTCGGAAATATATCACTGTTTCTTTTTGTTTTATTTATTCGTAGGGTGTAGGCATCGCTGGCTGGTTTACTGCCCATCCCTGAAGGCATTTAAGAGTGAACCACGTTGCTGTGGAGTCACATGTAGGCCAGACCAGGTGAAGACGGCAGATTTCCTTCCCTGAAGGGCATTAGTGAAGCAGATGAGTTTTTCCAATAATTGATAGTGGTTTCACGGTCATCTGTAGACTCCTAATTCCAGATTTTATTTTGCTGAATTTAAATTTCACCATCTGCCATGGTGGGATTCAAACCCGGGTCCCCTGACCATTACCCTGGATCTCTGAACGTGTCAGTCTCCCAGCCTGTATTCAGCAACTAGAGAGCTGGCTGTGTAGAGATGTGTGGTGGAGATAAAATAACTTGGTGACGGGACTTTCGCCTCTGTGGAGTTATTGCTCTCACATTTTTCCAAACTCCAATGGGTGTAGTCTGTGAATGTACTGCATAGGACTCAGCAGTTCAAGTTGGCAGCACACCAACACCCCTTCCAGGGCAAATAAAGATGAGCAACAACAGCGACTCAATGGCCTCCTTCTGCACTGTAGGATTCTATGATTACGACGACAAAGGATCATCCAGACTCAATACGTTGGCTCTATTCTCTCTCCACAGATATATTTTGCTTTTATAAAGATGCACACTGTGTCAAGTCTTGTAGGCTAAGTCATGAGGTTGATTTTTACATAGGGAATGTCTCAAAGGGACTGATCTGTGTGCTTGGTCTGGGTCCCTGTGAAACCAAAGAAAGGACTGTTGCAACGGAATAAGATAAAAACCAACTACATTAAAAAATACATTTTAATTCTAACATTATAATGATGTAAAATAAATAAATATTAGAATATATAATATACAATTCATCCACATTAATTACTGCTCCCTTATTAGATGACAATGTAACAATAATGTAGCATTTTCATTAGTATGTATGCAAAGAGTAAAATTGAATCATTAATATATTTTGATTGAGAAATGTTGAGCTTTCATCCTGGGAAAGAGTATTAGCTTTTTCATGTGAAATTTATCCAGCTTCCTTATTATGCTCACAGCCAATCAAACACTTTTGAGAAACACTCACTGTTGTGATATAGGTAAGTGCATCCTCTGGGCATAGCAACGTCCAACAGAAAGCAGATAAATGAATGATATACTGACATCTCCTTGCCTGAGGCAGGAATACTGGGCAGGAGAAACACAAAACTCATTGCTTTCCTGTGCAAAGTTCTCTGAAAATCATAGAATTCCTGTGATGCAGAATAAGGCCATTTGGCTCAGCGAGCCTGCACTCCCAACAGACTCACCGGGGCCCTATCCCCATAACCCCATATATTAACCCTACTATCCACCTGACACTATGGGTGGAATTTTACCGGCACATCCACCCGAGGTTCGTACGATCCCACCCAAGGCCATTGGAGAATGCTGTTCTCCAAGCCTCGCTTGCCGTCAGAATTGGGGCGGGCATGCCAGTAAAATTCAAATCTATGAGACAATTTAGCATGACCAATCCACATAACCCACACATCTTTGGGGTGTGGGAGGAAAGTGGAGCACCCGAAGGAAATCCACAGACATGGGGAGAACATGCAAACTCCACACAGACAGTGACCCGAGGCCGGAATTGAACCCACAAACCTGGACCCATTTGAAGAACAAGCTTCATCACTTCTTTTCTTCTTCAGGAGGACTGCTTGTAGGTCCCAGGAATGACCACTGGATGCTGGAACCATAAGAACTCCTCCTAGATTGTGAAAGGGCAGAATTCTCATCCTGAAAGAGTTAGAATGTGCTCCCTGTGTAAAAATAGCGGTAAGGCAGTCGGCTTTGGGGTGGATAGATTCATAGCCTACTTTTCAGTCGAGGGCTATGGGTGGGGGAACATGGTGTAAAATCCACCCTGTGGACAGGACCATGTGACGTACATGAGATTTGAGGATGGAAAATGCAATATTGATGGAAATGGCATGCGTTCCCAGCCTAATATTTCAATAACCTCAATTAGGGACATGGTTATGGAGAGATGGTGGATAAAGGTGCTGCCCTGTTGCAACTTCAGCAATGTGGAGTTTTGAGGTTAGTGTGCTATTTAGCTGATAACATATCTGTGCATGTCTCTTTAAGGATATATTGATGTTGAATAAAGTCTAGGTCAAGTTCAGGTACAAATTCTTTAAGAGGCTGCAGATCTCGTGGCTCCGATGTCTTCTATTAGAATGATAGAATCCCTATAGTGCAAAAGAAGTCATTCATTCCATTGAGTCTGCACTGACTTTTTGATAGAATATTTTACCCAGGCTCTCTTCCCCATCCTATCCCTGTAACCCCACACATTTCCCATGGTTCCCCCTAACCTACATAACTTAGGACATCAAGGGGCAATTTGGCATGATCAATGCACCTAACTTGCACATCTTTGGACTGCAGGAGAAAACCGGAGCACACAGAAAAACCCATGCAGACATGAAGAGAATGTATGGACTCTGCACGGACAGTGACCCAAGCTGGGAATTGAATCCTGGTCCCTGACACTGTGAGGCAGCAGTGCCAATGACTGTGCCACTGTACCACTCATTGCAAATACCTATTCTTGTTGCCTCACGCACTTTCCATAGCGACACAACAAAGTGCATTTTTGCAGAGGATGCAGAATGGAGGATGACAGACAGCCTTAGTCTGTGTGAGTTTCCTCCAGGTACTCCGGTTTCCTCCCACACTCCAAAGATGTGCAGGTTAGGTGCATTGGCCATGTTAAATTGCTGTTAATGTCACGGGAATTAGCTAGGGTAAATGCATGGGGTTATGGAGTAAGGCTGGGGTGGGATTGCGGTCAGTGCAGACATGATGGGTCAAAGGGTCTCCATCTGCACTGTAGGATTCTATGGATTCTCTGAATGAAGAGATATCACAATGTAATGGCGGTGATCAGATTATTGTGCATTTGCTTTTACTTTGAACCTGATTTCCCGCAGCAGATCACAACAGGTACAAGTCATGTTTAAAGCATGAGTGAAGCAACCTTTTGTGTAACAATCAAATCGTATCAGCATCTAAGCTTGGGAGCAGGTGCAATTTGCAAATATAGAATTAAAAATTCTGGCTGTAAATAAACATTTCAATAATTGGGATTGAGCTCAGAAGGTGCGGTGGAATTAATAATGATGTATTGTACAAAGCAACTTCTATATTCTGCTGCTCTAAAGTTATTGGCTTACTTTGCTCATCCCACCCACTGCGTAATATTCTTGTCTCTGGCTGAGTTGGTGAGTCAATGTCCTGTTGCTTGGCGTTTGTAGACTAGCCCATGCATGAGAATTTGTGCAGTAATGTCTCTGAGGGTGATCTGACTTGGTGTTGCTGTGGCTCTGAAGCCTCCCACATACAGGAAACATCTTGGTCTTAACTTCACACGGTCACCATCATCTACCACTCCCTACCCTGCCCTCCCTCAGTCATCACTGTTACCTTCAGACATGATTGCCCAAGATTGGGATTTCAACATGCAAGCAAAATACCTATGATGCCACTTACTACATTGGCATAATGAGGACCAGCCAATCTGAGAATCATCCCCTCTATGCTACAGAATTCTGATCTCAAAAAGCAAGCCGTGTACCCTCAATCCCATTCCATTTATAACTGACAGCGATAAGACATAAGACCATAAGCCACAGGAGCAGAATTAGGCCACTTGGCCATCGAGTCTGCCCCGCCACTCAATCATGGCTGTTTTTTTTTCTCATCCCCATTCTCCTGCCTTTTTCCTTATAATTATTAATTAGGAACATATCCCCCTCTCTTCTCTTAAGGACACTCAACGACTTGGCCTCCACAGCCTTTTGTGGCAAAGAGTTCCACAGATTCATCACTCTCTGGCTGAAAAAAATTCCTCCTCAAGTCTGTTTTAAAGGATTGTCCCTTTAGCCTGAGATAGCACCAGCTTCTACCCTGAAGGTGCTAATTTGTCTGCGTATAGTTTTGTGGATGCCAGCAGTCATTGGTCACAAATGATCATTCTTCACATGTGGGTAGGCATTTAACTTAAGGACATGCTGGCCTTGGAAACAGTCCAGAGGAAGTTCACAAGAAAGATCCCTGGAATGAAGAGCTTGTCATATGAGGAACGGTTGAGGACTCTGGGTCCGTACTCATTGGAGTTTAGAAGGATAAGGGGGGATTTTATTGAAACGTACGGAATACTGCAAGACCTGGGTAGAGTGGATGTGGAGAGGATGTTTCAACTAATAGGAAAAACTAGAACTAGAGGGTACAACCTCAGGCTGAAAGGACAATCCTTAGAAACAGACTTGAGGAAGAATTTTTTTCAGCCAGAGAGTGACGAATCTGTGGAACCTTTTGCTGCAAAAGGCTGTGGAGGCCAGGTCATTGAGTGTCCTTAAGAGAGAGAGAGGGAGATATGTTCCTAATTAATAATTATGAGGAAAAGGCAGGAGAATGCGGATGAGAGGAGATTTGATGGGCCGAGTGACATAATTCTGCTCCCGTGTCTTATGATCTTATGGCCTTATAGCTGTCAGTTGAATGCAGTCTTGTCCATGCCCCACACCATGCATAGACTTTCCAGCAGGAGTTACTGGAAGGAGATGAGAGGTGGGAATCCTTACCCACTTTTCCTCCCCACTCTGTTCTCTGCCCTCAGACAGGAGCCCCGTTATGGCAAAGCTTAGCAATGCACCAGTGCTGCTAAGCCAATCTAGGCTATGGATTAATATTGGGGTAACAGCAAAATACTGCAGATGCTGGAATCTGAAACAAAAATTTCATCTGTGGGGAAAGAATAGAGCTAATGTTTCGAATCCAGACCTCCCTTTATCAGAGCTTTGACAAAGGATCATCTAGACTTGAAACATTGGCTCAATTAATATTGAGATTTGTGTTAAGCATGGAAAAATGAAGTAAACATCTCTATCCCTATTCTCAAATTCTTTCGCTACGAAGGCCATTTACCTCCTTTACTGCCTGCGGTACCTGCGTGCTTAGTTCAGTGACTGGTGCATGAGGACTTCAAAATCTCATGAATGAGTATCCACGACTCAACTTGCACTCATTCAAGTAATAGTCTGCCCTTCTATTTTTGCGACCAAAGTAGATAACCTCATATTTAACCCCATTGCACTGTACCCGTCACGCAGATGCCCACTCACTCAGCCTGTTCAAATTACACCTAGGATTCTCTGCATCCTCTTCCTAGCTCATCTTCCCACCCAACTTTGTATTTCCTGCAAATATGGAGATAATACAATCAGTTCCCTCTTCCAAATCATTAATATATCATGTGAACAGTTGGGGTCCCTCCTTTAACCAGCTGCAGGTGAGCCAAATGGTCCTCTGTTTTCTAGTTGTGACACACTTAACTTTATCTAGGTATAAAAAGTGAAAAAGTGTTGAAGATCACAAAATGTGGCTCAATTGCAAAAAATGCTGATCTTTCCCTACATTAACATGGGAATACTCCATCAGTTTCCTGAGCATTTATTGAAGGGGACATAGAAATCTGCAGAGTAGATTTTTTTTCATTACAGATAGGCAAATTTATTGCTGAGCCCCTGTTCTTTGGCAAGAGACGGGTATTAACCTTCTATATACTTAAGCTGTGGAGCTTATTTTACATTTCACTAAACATCAGAAGCACTTATTATTTATTTATTTTTCAATTTGCAAGCTCATTTTATATTATAGAGATGGAATGGTCCCAAACAGCTATGTTCCCCCAACCAAAAAATAAATAAAAGTTGCACGCTAAAGCAGTTCAGTTGACCTCCTTTCTTCCCTGGGACTTAACTTAAGAGCTGACTTTAGTTGAGCTGTAGGCCATGGCGTCTGCAATTCCACTCAGCAAATCATTTCACCAGCTCCAAAATCCTGAAAAAGATCCATTACCAGGAATATCGGAAGAATTGTGTACAATTAGGCTGTGTTTCCTTCAGTTCAATCACCACCTTTTCAATCCTAAGAACCGTGACTCAGGTTGGGAATCAGTGTCCTGGACCCTGGTTACTCTTTTTATTCAGCATCAACCATGCTTTTGTTGGTAGCACGATTGTCTCTGTCTCTGAAGGAGGTGGGTTCAAATCCTACTCAGTTTGATTTGACTTAATTTATTACAGAGTCATAGACATTTACAGCATGGAAGCAGGCCCTTTTTTTAAACCCCTAAGATAATCCCAATTGCCTGAATTTAGTCCATAATCTTCTATTCCCATCTTACCTATGTAAACGCTTTTTAAAAGACAAAATTGTACATCTCTGAAAGCTTGTTCCAGACACTCACCACACCCTGTGTGAAAAAAATTGCTCCTCTGGAACCTTTTGTACTTCTCTCCTCTACCCTTAAACTGTTGTTTTAGACTACTCTACCTTTATGTTGGCCATCTAGATGGTCCGTACACCTCATTATTTTATAGATCTGTATACAATCATCCCTCAGGCTTCTATGCTCCAGAGAAGAAAGTCCCAGTCTATCCAACCTCTCCTTATAAATCAAACCATCAAATCCCAGTAGCATTCCAGGCAATTTTTTCCGCACACTCTCTGGTCTGATAATATCTTTTCTATAATAGGTGAACAGAACTATACATAGTATTCCAAGTGTGGCCTTACCAATGTCTTGTATAGCTTCAATAAGATATCCCAACTCCTGTATTCAATATTCTGATCAATGAAACCATGCATGCTGAATGTCTTCTTCACCACTCTTGTCCACCTATGAGTCCACTTTCATAGAGCTATGAACCTGGATTCCTAGATCTCTTTGTTTTGTCCTCAACACCTTCCATGAACTGAGTCACATGTATTAACAAACAGTGAAAATTATTATTTCTTGCGTGCTACACAGCCAAAACATACTGTTCATACAGAAGGAAAAAAGAGAATGCAGAATGTAGTGTTACAGTCATAGCTCTGGTGTAGAGAAAGATCAATGTAAATCATTCAAAAGTTTAATGGCAGCAGGGAAGAAGCTGTTGTTAAATTGGTTGGTACGTGACCTCAGATTTTTGTATCTTTTTCCCAACAGCAGAAGGTGGAAGAGAGAATGTCTGGGAGGGTGGGATCCTTGATTATGCTGGCTGCTTTTCTGAGGCAGCTGTAAGTGGAGACAGAGTCAATGGACGGGAGACTCAATGGATGGATCAGGAGGGGTCCACTTTTGGATGAGAACAAGGCCCCTTCTGTCCTTTGTGGTGGATTTAAAGGAATTATCTTGAACAAGAGCAGGGGTGCTGGCCAATGTGTACCTGTATACCCCTCATTCAACATGACAGAAACAGATTGGTCTTTACTACTTGCTGTTTGTGGGAGCTTGCTCTGTGCAAATTTGCTGCTGTGCTTTCAGAAGTACTTCATTAGATGCAAAGCACTTTGGGACATCTTGCAGCATGGAAACCACAGAATAGAATCACAACTGAAGCTGGATTGCGTGTCACACTTTTGCTAGTGATGTCATGTTGCCCTCCTTTGAAGACATTTTTTGACAGCTCTCTGCATTATATTTTGCATCTCATTGCCTCAGGTGAACATGCATTCAGCTGTAGGCACAAATCACTGTCCTCTTTTTCAGCTCCACCTGAGAATCATTGAACATAGAATCCTACAACAGAAGGAGGCCATTTGGCCCATTGAATTTGCACTGACTACAATCCCACCCAGGCCCTATCCCCATAATGTCATGCATTTACCCTAGCTAGTCCCCCCCGACACTAATTTAGCATGGCCAATCCGCTTAACCTGCACATCTTTGGACTGTGGGAGGGAACCTGAGAGGGAACCCAGAGGCGGGGAGAATATGCAAACTATGCACAATGACCCAAGCCAGGAATTAAACCTGGATCCCTGGTGCTATGAGGCAGCAGTACTAACCACTGTGCCATTGTGCCATAATATATCATTCGAATGTAATGCCTATTGTTAGGTAGAATGTATGATGAATGACTACCGGGTAGGTTTTTGATCAGCAAAGTATACATGCAATTACTGAACACACTTGTTCTAATTTTTCTGTGGCTCTCGGAACACAAATGTCAGCTAATTTAAAGTTAATGCTTTTGCAGTAAATCTATTTGAGAGTAAAACGTTCAAAAGAACTAGATTTTTTTGACATTTTTTGGTTTGGATATGCACTTTTTCATTTGTAGAAGGTATATTTGATCAGGACAGTGTGTCCTGTCACTATTGCTAAAGCAGTTGGATTGCCAAAGATTACATGAATCAGCCACATAAATAGAAAGTGTTACATTTGCAGAGTTGTCACACATTATATTTTGGGAACAGAGCATCGCTTTCACTGATTTCTACCAGCGTGCATCTTCCACACTTCCATGCATGTCAGCTGTATTGACAGAAGTGCCATCTTTCAGAAGAGACCTTTAACTGAGGTCCCGTTTGCCCCTTGCTAGTCAATCTAAAAGATGCCTTGGTGTTATTTTAGTGAAGACTGGGGTGGTGGGAGAGAGAGCAGAGTTGGGCGGGTGGGGGGGGCGGTGGTTGGAGCCTTGCCAATATTTTTATCCCTCAATCACTCAGAAAACAGATTATTTGGTCATGATTACATTGCTGTATTTGGAACCTTGCTGTGCACAGATTGGCTCCGGCATTACCACAGCGATAACACTTCGAAATCTCATTTATAGCATGGACCCTGCCAGGTCAAACATCGTGCGAGCTTCTTTAAAGGATGTTTTGTTAGTTTATTTTCTTCCTGGCTGCTACAACTGTGCATAGTCAAACACTTTAAAATCAATCTTTGGCTCTGTGTACCTATCACTGTGCTGCGTCCAATGTAATTCACACCCTTGCCTTTTGACAAAATTCCTTAAGGCACTAACAATTCAATTTTGCCCAGCTCTGTGTATTGGTTGACTGCTCTGCATGGCTATGGGACTTATCTCTGCATGCATGAGTGTCATGCCCAGTGATTGCGTGACCCACTCATGACTTTGAATATGCATTCAGTGCATCATTTTTTTGGAACTGTCTTGCATTTCAAAATGGACGTGAACAGGACTGTTAAGATGGCTGACGAAGGTCAGGTAATATTTGCTACTTTCTGTCTCAAGCAAGCCTCTGAAAAGTTCCTGATTGAATAAACATTGGTGGGCTTCCTTTTTGAATGGGCAACGAGGACAAAACCCATCTGCGGGGTTTACACAAGCTACAGTAATTTATTTATCACAATTCAACGGACGGGATTCTCTGGCCGCGCTTGCCTCAAAATCAGAGAATCCTGCCCGAGATCAATGGCCCTTTGAATGGTCCACCCACCTGCCCACTGCAATTCCTGTGACGGGTGGGATGAGATATGTCCAGCCAACATCTGAGACTCTTGGACACTCTGATCTTGACACTCACTGACAAAACCAGTAATCACATTAAGTGTGAATGGCTACCATCTCACTTTAATTCTGCAGCAATGGCTTCAGACTTCCAAACCATTCTACACTGACCATAGCGGTTGGCCATGTGAACAAAACTGACTTCAGGTCACAAATTCTCGTATCCCAAGAATCAGAGAGAAATTGGTCATTCTACACAGACCACCAGTTGCAAGACAACAGCAGCAGAAAAAAAAACAGTTCATAGAATCTCAACAGTGCAGAAGGAGGCCATTCGATCCATCAAGTCTGCACTGACCACTATCCTATCCAGGCCCGATCCCCTTAAACTCATGTATTTACCTGCTAGTCCCCCGACACTAACGGACAATTTACCAAACAATCAAACCCGTGCATCTTTGGACTGTGGGAGGAAACCCTCAGGAAACCCATGGGGAGAACATGCAGACTCCGCACAGACTGTGACCTAAACCGAGAGTCAAACCTGGATCCCTGGGCGCTGTGAGGCAGCAGTGCTAACCACTGTGCCACCCTATTTATTCATGCACTCACCGTGAAAGTCTAAATGCTATGTCACTCATTCATACATGCACACTCGGGGAAGACACAATTCAAGAGAATAGTGCATTTTGCAAGTTGTAAGCCAAAAATTATTCATAGTTCATGTTTTTGGCTCATCATGCAAAAAGCAGTTGTTGCAAGCCAATTAAAGAAAGCATTTCTACTCCTGAAAGACAGTGTCTTTAGTTGAAATACTGGAATTGATTATCAGGATTATTGCAAGATTCTCTCAAAGGGATGCAACATCAGCAGATCACAAAGTGAGTCACTTGTAATTTCCTCACTAGGAGGTCAAGCTTCTGCACTATTGGACTTTGAATATGAACCAGACAGGGAGATTCTTGGTTTAAATGCTGGTATAGTGCATTGGGCATGCTAAGTTCTCCCTCAGTTGACCTGAGCAGGCATTGGAGTGTGGCGACTTTCATAGGGGATTTTCATAGTAACTTCACTGTAGTGTCAATGTGTTGTGACCAATAAATAAACTTTAAATAATTTTCTTTATTTAAATCCATGCTAATTATTTAAGAATTGCTTTCATGTTCAGGGATTAAGAACACACTCCCTTTCCAAAAAAAAGCACACTAATTGTGGGCAAATAAAGAAAGGGTACAAAGGTTTTTGTTCACACCCAATCCCACCTGTAACAATAGGGCATGCCTTGTCACAGTGCACTGCAAATCACTCAAGAGATGGTGCAGGCTTCAGAATTGTTTGCCAAAAGACACCGTCCCTAATTTGTGAATCACATTAGTAACTGTCATGAGAATGGAACAAAATGCCCGATGAACAATTGACTGGGTCTGAACCCTGTTAATGTGGCAAGGCTAAACGAACATTGGTCTGATTAATGTTTCGGTTTGCTTGCTGCATGAAATGAAAGTTCTGCTCCTGGCATTTCTCACCTTCACGAGAAAGTAAAATGACAAAGCCTTCCAATGAAACAGTGACTGCTGCACCTTCGGTGGAGATTAGCCATTGAGGAGGAATTGCTGAAAACAGCTGTTATTTCAACAGATGATACCTGCCTTAACGGCTGACGATTACATCTCCCTGATTGTCAAGATTGATAATATATTGGCAGGGTCAAGTAAAAGGAATGAGCCCTAACATGATTCAGTGTGTAAATGGACCATCTACTGCGGCAGCTAGCTACATTCACCAGCAGGTCCCAACTCAACTGTGGTAGCAGGTGGCTTCAATATCCTTGGGAGTTTGAGAACATCAGCTGCCGTTTACATACCTGACCTTTACACAGAGAATGCTGCTGACAAAGGCACTTGCCTAGTTGTCAGCATCTGACAGAATAGACTCAGCTCTGACCACATCCATGTATAAAAGAGATTGTTAATATATGGATATGGCACGGATCTGGGTGTGGGATCAACTCGTTCCCTTTGAGTCGCACCCCAGAAAGGGCTTGGGATTTCCAGAGAGAAAGGGAAGGAAACTAAGGTATTGAAAAGGAAAATAAATTATGGGAATATTTTGCCGGGACTAGACCATTCAAGCCTGCTGCCCCATTCAATTTAGTCACAAGATCATAAAATAGAGGAGCAGAATTAGGTCATTCGGCCCATTGAATCCATTCTGCCATTCTCATTGCCATTCTTCTGCCTTCTCCCGTAATCCTTATTGATCAAGAACCTTTCTATTTCTGTCTTAAAGACACTCAATGACCTGGCCTCTACAGCCCTCTGTGGCAATAAGTTCCACAGAATCACCACTTCTCCTCGTTTCAGTTTTAAAGGAGCATCCCTTCACTCTGAGGTTGTGTCCTCAAGTTCTAGTTTCTCCCACTAATGGGAACATCCTCTCCATGTTCACTTTATCTAGGCCTCTCAGTATTCTGTAAGCTTCAATTAGAGCTCCCCGCAATCCTTCTAAACTCTTTTAGATGTTGACCTCGACTGCTCAACCACTTCTTATACGACAAACCTTTTATTCTTTTAATTATTCTTATGAACCTCCTCTGAACCCCCTCCAGCTGCTCTCCACCTCAGCCCCCTTCTCATAGAATTATAGATAGAATCATAGAAATGCTACAGTAGAGAAAGAGGCCATTCAACTCATCAAGCCTGTACCGACAACAATCCCACCCAGGACGTATCCTTGTGATCCCACACATATCTACCTTGCTGATCCCCTTGGCACAAGGGGCAATTCAACATGGTCAATCAACCTAATCCACACATCATTGGACTTACTCACCTTTGTTCCATATCCCTTGGCAGCTATATCCAACCAAAATCAATCCATCTCAGGCTTGAAAGTCCCAATTGATCCCACATCCACACATCATTTTTTTGGGAGGTGGGGGGTTTCTGCAATCCGTTTTGTGATGAAGTGCTTTCTGATTTCAGTCCTACTAAGATTTTTGATATCTCAATCAACCACTCCTACTCTAAGCCAACATTATGTAACTTATCCTTCTAATTTGATCCTCTCAGTCTAGTGTCACAGTAGGCTAAACTATGAGGCAAGAATGTATCAGAAAGCCACATATATCAGTCAATGAAGGGAACCATTATGTAGTAAATAGTTATATAACTCAGGCTGTACAGATCAAATTTACTGACCCTTCATTTGGGATCTAACACTATCTTAATACGATGTACATGAGATGAAACCCCATTCGGGATTGAGTGATGTATTGCTTGATATTACTGTTATCAGTTATAAGGGACAATCTATTGTAGGTGTGAGAGAGATGCGAAATATCTGAAGAGGCAATAATATAACAAGGCGACTCAATGTCAATTCATTAGTTAGTAATTATCAGAGATAATGCAGAACATGTTTGAATGACTTCATTGCTGAGGGACCACTGATCCCGCATTGAAAACTGATAGACTATTTAATTTGTCACTAAATTACAGCTGATGCATCAGGTGTAAGATTCGCGGGATTCAATAATTTATATTTAATGGACTATCATGCAAATCTCCTTGTTAATGTTTGCAGTAAATAGCTTATGGAACCTGCTGAGATTTTCCAATGTTTTCTCTTGTAGCTTATGGAACATTTTTGTGCCACGGGTTGTCTGTACCTGGTGAGATAGACCTTTGCTTCTGTTGAGGTTTGTTTACATTCAGAATGGTTCCGCATCGAAACACCAGTGAGGGAATGAAGCATAACTAGGTACCCAGACTAATCCGAAGAGACATTATTCACAGACAGTGCACAATGTGAAATTTGAATGATGCTATTATTATGTGCTGTTGGGTAATTTTCTACTGAAGCTGTGTTCGTTTATCTTGATATTGATCTCCTTAAAAGAGTATTCAACTGCATAATAATTTATAACTCACCAGTAAAATGATGACTAATATAGAAATAATAGGAATTAGGAAACGCGATTTCCCAATGGAACAGGAACCTTACTTCTCAATAAACTCTGACTTCAGTGAGTCTTTCAGGACTGGTCTCAGTTGCATGTTAGTGGTCATTACCCACCAGTATTACTGTCTCTGTCAGTCTCCTGTCTGGGATGCGGGTCGAGGGAAATCACTATGGCCTACTCCTCACTGATCTTCTGCCTGTGTAGTCCAAAGGTTTGCTCTCCAACTGACCTCAGGAAATAAAATAGTTCCGTTAACAGCAGTGTTGCCATAGCAACACTGGATGCCATCCATAAAAAGATCCCTGACACTCAATCCCTGACACTCAACATTTCTCAGCTGCTGATATTCCACAATCTTCTGGAAAATGGTATTCTCCCATTAACTTCTCATGGTAATGTTGCCCTTTTAAGGGGTCGATCTCTGAGGACCACATGATCAGGCCAGGCCGAAAGAAGAGGCAGAGTAGGAAGCTAAGCCAATCAGGTACAAGTGTGTGCATCCCAGGTGGGGGAGGGACATTCATTATGGTCAAGGCTGGCCAGCATTTATTGTCCATCTCTAGTTACCCTTGTTCAGGGTAGAGTGGAGAGTCAGGCTCACTGGTGTGACTCTGAAGTCACATGTAGCCCAGACCAAGTAAAGATAGCAGATTTCTTTCTCTCAAGGATATTAGCAAACCAGATGAGTTTTTTGGACAACTGACAATGGTTTCACGGTCATCGTTGGATTCTTAATTCCAGATATTTTCATTGAATTCAAATTCTACTACATGCTGTGGTGGGATTCGAACCTAGGTTCCCAGAACATTTGTTGAGTTTCTCGATTAATAGTCCAGCGATAATACCACTAGGTCATCAGCTCCCTAGGTGTGGCCATTCATTTACATTTCTCACTCAGAAATGGACAGCAAAAACACTAGTAAACTGTCTTGCACCTGCCAGTAAATCTACTAATCCTACCTAATGAAAACAGAATTTGACTTATATTGCCAGCATAAGGGCTAGGATCACAATGATGATTGCAATAAAGAGATGATAATTACTGATTTCCATGCAAACATGACATTAATATCTCCATCTTCAAACGGATGATGGTTTTAAATGTGCAATAACTTCTCATTCATTCGTTAGCTAAGTCACCATCATAGGAGCCTCATTAATCACGATTTTCTCTTGTCATACTGTCCCATTAATATGAAACGGTTGAATGGTTATTGACTTATCTGAAATAATTAAGTCTCTGTGAGTCCCATCAGTGGGCCTGGCCCAGTTTTATCATTGCCCTAACCTTCGAAAAATTGTTAATTCTTTCTTTTGTTCTTGGGAACTCAGTCAGCATCTCCCACAGAAGGTGGTAGCAAATTTTCTTTCCTCCTTCATTTTTTAAAAAAAATTACTGTCACAAGTAAGTTACGTTAACACTCCAATGAAGTTTCTGTGAAAACCCCCGAGTCGCCACAGTCCGGCACCTGTTCGGGCACACTGTGGGAGAATTAGCACGGCCAATACACCTAACCGGCGTGTTTTTTGGGCTGTGGGGCAATGGATGGGATAACAGCCTCCCTCTCCTGCACAACCTAAAACATATTTTTCAGAGGCAGCAAGTCATTAACCAGCAGTGGGATCTTCTACTGCTGTGGGCCCCATGCCCTCTGCTGCTAAGGAATGCGTTGTTGAGGGGACATCAATGGGACCAGAAGATCCCCCTAGCTGGGTGGAAAAATTTCAGCCATGATCACGATGCCATCATCTCCGCAACCTGCACTTCAGGGAGATATTCTTCCATCACACTAAAAGCACCAAGGCAACAGTTGTCATGACAATGAAGTGGGGAACCATTTAGCATCTGATTTGAATATGCCAGTCCAAGGCAAGAACGTAAGGAATAGGAGCAAAAGAAGACCATACGGCCTATCGATCCTGCTCTGCCATTCAATATAATCATGACTGATCTTTAGCTTCAATTCCTGTTTCCCTAGTGCTCTCTATATCCCCTGATTCCCCCAGGACTAAAAATTGGTTTATCTCAGTCTTACATATATTCAATGGCGGAGCATCGACAATCCTTCTGAGTGGACAATCCCCCGCAATGATTCACACTCTTTTTGAGTGAATTTTTTTTTTCATACCTTAGTTTCAAATGATTGGCCCTGTATTGTAAAACTGTTCCAGATTCCCCAACTCTAACCTGTCAAGGTGGAAACACCAGCACTTGGAAGTTCCATTCAAGACACGTACCATCATGCCTTGGAAATATAACACTGTTCCTTCACTATCATTGGGTCAAAATCCTGGAATTCACTCCCTTACTGTGGATGTAGCTATACCACTTGGACTGTAGTGGTTCAAAAAGGCAACTCATCACTACCTTCTCAAGAGCAATTATGGATAGGCAATAAATGCTGAGATTGTCAATGAAGCATATATACTTTGAATAAGTTTGAAAAAAAACACTCAAGGGACTGAATGGTCCCCTTATAGTTCTCAGTTTCTATTAGGGTTAAATATAATTTATCTCTCAGCAGCATCCATCAAGACAATCTGTCTGATCATCACTAAAACCGAACTCACTATAGTTGTGAAGTGTTCAAAATCACAGACTAAATTCAAGGGAAGAGCTTACACATTTAATAAAGCAAGTTTACTTGGCAGGAAAGTGTTCCATATGCTTTTTTGAAAGGGATACCTTTAAGGTTAAAATGTTACGCACAACATTTAAAAGTTGAAAAAAATCTATTTATTAAAGATGATTGACAAAGCAAGTAAGATGATCATTTGATTTGATATATTATTGTTACGTGTTAGTATATAATGAAAAATATTGTTTCTTGCACACGATACAGACAAAACATAGTGTTTATAGAGTACGTAGCGGAGAAGGCAAGGAGAGGGTGCAGAATGTAATATTTCAGTCACAGCTAAGGAGGAAGATCAATGTAATATAAAGTAGGTCCATTCAGAAGTCTGATGGCAGCAGGGAAGAAGTTGTTCTTGAGTCGATTGGTACATGATTGCAGGCTTTTGTGTTTTTTCCTGACAGAAGAAGGTGGAAGATAGAATGTCTGGGGTGTGTGGGGTCCTTGATTGTGCTGGTTGCTTTCCCGAGGCAGCAGAGATTGTAGACAGAGTCAATGAATGGGGGACTGGTTTGCATGATGGATTTATTGTTTCTTGTGGTCTTGGTCAGAGCAGGAGCCATACTAAGCTGTGATACATTCAAAAGGATGCTCAGAAATGAACCTACTCACCCGCCGTTCCCCATCCCTCACTTGGTAAAGTGTCCTGCGATGTTTTGCTATAAGAGACAGAAGTTCGTTGTAATACTCTGGAGTCAGAAACCTCAGTACCACATCTCTTTGCCCACTGAAGCCCATGAGAAAAGGTTTACTGTCTCCATGGGTGACTCCTCCTCTTAACTAATGGAATACATGAAGTTGAAAATGAAGGGAGCTGTCTGCTGGGATAAATGATACACAAACTGCTTTTCTCTTCATGCCTAATGAGGCTGAAAAGAAGTCATTTTATCATAATGTCCTCATAACGGGATACATCTCCCATATTTAAAGGATGTGACCTGGCAGGAATGAAAATATTGCCTTGTTTACTCCAATAATTTTTTTATTAAGTGCATTAGTTTTGGGACATTTTTAAATATTGTGTGTAAAAATCTTTCTACGCTACCTTTTCACAAGTTAAAGTTTTTTTTAAAGTTTATTTTTTAGTCATAAGTAAGGCTAACATTAATACTGCAATGAAGTTACTATGAAATTCCCCTATTTGCCACACTTTGGCACCTGTTTGGGTCAATACATCTAATCAGTATGTCTTCTAGGCTGTGGGAAGAAACCGGAGCACTCAGAGGAAACCATGCAGACATGGGGAGGGTGTGCAAACTCCACACAAGCAGTAACCCAAGCTGGGAATTGAACACAGGTTCCTGGCACTGTGAGGCAGCAGTGCTAACTACTGTGGCATTGTGCCTCCCACAAGAAGCTGCACCAAAACTCTTGCCGACAAATAAACTTTATGCTGTTAGAGGCGTAAATTGTGCTAATTGATCCTTTTTAAAAGTAATGATTTTCTTATGCACCTCATCTATATTCCATCAAATCTGATGAGGAGCAGTCAGATTGCTGGGATGTTTCCCACTGCACAATCTTGCTTGGAAATTAAGGGGTGATTCTCCCATTGTGATCAGGAAATTTTCCGGTGAGTCGGCCTGTTTCGCATGTTCCCCATGAGCATTTAAGACTTATGTGCATCTTCCAACTTGAGAAAAAAGGTGCTACCGGGACCATGCAGGAAACTAGCGTGCCGCTAATTTGCATTACTTTCCATACCTTAGCATGCCAATAACAGGATCGACATGGAAATCTCCACCCATGTTTGCGTCTATCACTTCTTCGGCATGATGTCACTTTGATGCGGATCAGAGCAGGTATATAAAGGTATCAACCTGATGTGACAGCTTTGAATTGGCGTGAGGAGGCAAATGCAACTCTCCTAAACCACGATGCACAGTTGGCATCTCTTTGGCAGGACCATTGCAATCTGTGAACAGGAGGGAGTTCCACTCCCTGAACATCCAAATTGTCTACGGCCATCTAATGAGGATCAAGCAGGCTGATGCACGCCATCCAGAGAGTGTCCATATCAGTTTTGTACTCAGGCGGTCAGGTTGTGTGGGCCAACAATGAGCCCTAAAGTTTAATAAAGTCAATTACATGGATATGAGGAGGGAGTTGGTTACAGTTGAAGGGTAAATGGATTAACAGGTGGAAAATGTTTAAAGAAATTATTCAAAATGTTCAACAAAAATAAATTCCTTTGAAAAACCAAGACTCATAGAGAAAGATGCATCTGTGGCTTACTGGGGAAGTTAAGGACAATTATAGTAGATTAAAAGAAGAGGCTTATTATGTGAAGAATAGTTGTAAGTCTGAGGATTGGTGGAAGTTTAGAAATCAGCAAAGAGCCATTACAAAGTTGATTAGAAAAGGGAAAGAAGGATTATGAGAGCAAACTGCCAGGAATAATGAAACAGATTATAGGAGCCTTTGTAAGAATATAGAAAGGAGGAGAGTAGCTAAAGTAAATATTAGTCCTTAGAGGCAGAGACAGGTAAAAACATCATGTGGAAAGAGGAAGTGATGGGGACACTGAACAAATGATTTATATTAGTCTTCAAATGGGGAAAGACCAGTTAAATACCAGAAATAAAAGATAATCAAGAGAGGGTGGGAACATAAGGTAATTAATAATAGCAAATAAAATATATTATGTATTCTTAAAGGACTAAAAACCAAAAATCCCCAGGTCCTGATGGCTCTTAATCCAGCATTCCAAAAGAGTAGATGCAGAGATAGTGATTGCAGGGATAATTGATGATTTTCCAAACGTCCCCAGATTCCGAAACAGTCCCAAAAAATTAGAAGTCAACAAATGTACCCAACTTTATTCCAGAAAGAACAGAAACAAAACAGTGAAATATAGTCCAGTTAGCCTGACATCAGTCATCAGGAAAATGCTGAAATCTATTATTAAGGAACTCTTAGCAATGCACTTTGAAAAATATTGCATACAGACAAGAGTCAGCAAAGCAAAATCATGTTCAGCAAACTAATGCATAACAAATTTACATCAACTGTTTTGCTGGTTCTGTTTTGTCATTGAAGCAACTTTCTCCAATGCAGGCTGCAGAGTCTCCATAACCTCAACATAGTAAACCTTTCAAAGTCACTTAACATTTTAAAACGAACTTTGACACCGAGCCACATCGGCAGATATTAGTGCAAATAACCAAAAAAAAATTTAATCTAGGATGTGAATTTAAAAGAGCATTTCAAAGAAGGAAAGGGAAAGTCAGTGAGACAAAGAAGCCCAATTTTACCAGTGTGCCACACCCGCTTTCGAGTGCGAAATCTTGGTAAAGTTGGGCACGAGGCAATTCACACGATTTGTGCCAATGTCTGCGCATATGCCCATTTTTACCATGGCCCAAAAATGGCTGTGGTCTGAACCGTGCCCAAAACAGGCGCAACAGCATTTTGAATGCATTTGTATGCATTTAAATTAATGAATGGGGATGTCCCCCCCCCCCCCCCCCCCCCCCCCCCAGTTTTATCAGCATTCCCTCCTTTAACATCGCGTCACCAATCCAGATTGGGAAACAGACATGCTCCACAACGTCTGTTTCGAGCACTCCAGCTTCTAAAGAGGTAAGTTCAGGCTTCTGGTTGCTCTCTGACTCAAATCGGGGTGTTGATGGTGGTGGTGTGGGGGGGAGGGGGGGGGGGGGGGTGGGGAGTGGAGGCGGCCGATCATTCTCTGGTGATGGGGTGGGGAAGGGAGGAGGCCAGGTGGTTCTCTGGTGTTGGGGGGGGGGGGGGGGGGGGTGGGGGAGAACAAGAGTTCCCTAGTGGGGGTGGTGGAGGCAAAGGGAGGCCTGATTGCTCACTGGTGGAGAAGGAAGAGGGAGGTGTGCCGAATGGATCTCTGGTTGGTGGGGGAGGGGCAGGGGGAAGTGCCACTCTGTGGGCAATCAATGGGGGGTGCAGTGGGGCAGAAAGTTGTGATTAGTCTGGGTCGCGGAGGGGGTGGATAAGGGGGCATGTTGTGGAGGTGGGGCAATGTCTGTCGGGGCCATTGCTCCCGCTTTTTGTTCCTGGGCCGCTTTATCCGCTTTTTGCGGCCTGCGCAGGATGTGACAGAGACGCATTTTTCACATTTCTTTTGACTGTGCGTGCGCAGTTCAAAGTTCCGATTGGAGTTACAGTATTTCGGGCATGATAAGCCCCACACACAGCGCAATTCAGACTCGCGATTTTCTTGCCAGGCTAAATGCATATGGGAGCGCCTGAAAACACTTTTCCAAGTCGGATCAGAATTGTGCCCAGATTCAGTATAATTAAAATCAAAATGGTAAAATCAGGCCCAAAGGGTGGAATCTTATGAGAGTCACAGAGGTTTACAGCATGGAAACAGCCCTTCAGCCCAACTTGTCCATGCCACCCTTTACTTTGAACCACTAAGTCCAATTGCTTGCATTTGGCCTATATCCCTCTATACCTATCTTACTCATGTAACTGTCTAAATGCTTTTTAAAAGACACAGTTGTCAGCCTCTAATACTACTATGCCTGGCAGCTTGTTCCAAACACTCACCACCCTGTGTGTGAAAAAATTGCTCCTCCAGATCTTTCTATATCTCTCCCCTTTCATTTTAAACCTATGCCTTCTAATTTTAGATTCCCCTACCTTCGAAACCGTAGAATCCCTACAATGCAGAAAGAGGCCATCTGGCCCATCGAGTCTGCACCAACCACAAACCCACCCCAGGCCCTAACTCCATATCTCTACATATTCGCCTGTTAATTCCTCTAACCTGTGCATCTCAGGATACCAAGGGACAAATTTAGCACAGCCAATCAACCTAACCCACATATCTTTGGACTGTGGAAGGAAACCGGAGCACGCGAAGGAAACCCACGCAGGTACAAGAAGAATGTGCAAACTCCACAAGATAGTGACCCAAGCCGGGAATTGAACTAGGTCCCAGGAGCTATAAAGTAGCAGTGTACTACCATGCCATCTGGGAAGAGCTGTTAACTATCTAGCTGATTTATGCTTCTCATTATCTTCTTGACCGCTATAAGATCACCCCTCAGCTTTCTATGATCCAGAGAAAAAGGTCCCAGTCTATCAGCGTCTCCTTATAATTCAAACTATTAAGTCCCGATAGCATTCTAGTGAATCTTTTCTGCACTTTTTCTATTTAATAATATCCTTTTTATAATAGGGTGAACCGGAACTATACACAATATTCCAAGCGTGGCCTTACCAATGTCTTGTAGAACTTCAACAAGACATTCCAACTCCTATATTCAATGTTCTGACTAATGAAATCAAGCATGCTGAATGCCTTCTTCACCACTCTGTCCACCTGTGACTCCACTTTCAATGATCTATGAACCTGTATCCCTAAATCTCTTTCTTCTATAAGTAGATGGAGAGTCAGTTCTGGTGAAAGAATGGGCATGTCACTTAAAATGCCAAAAAACTGGGTGTGGTTTACTCTGGAGAGGCAGGCCGTCAGACTCAAGGTGCCATGATGACAAAAAAAAATGATTTCCCCCTCCTCCACCATGGAGGTTTCAGTGACCATTTTCTTACCCCCATCTTCCTCAGCATCACCTCCTTCCTTCTTCCCTTATCACAGGCAACCCTATGTCCTCTCAAACCCCTCCCAATCTTGGCATCATACCCCCTTCCCTTACCCCCACCTCAATTATTGCCAGCATTAGCCACCACCATCATCTTTGGCATTGCCCCTACTCCCAGTCTTGCCAATCATTGCTGGCTTCTTCACCCATCTCTGTGCCTGTTTCCAAAGCCCACTGCAAATAGATGAGTCCTTGCATATGTGGCTCCCACTAGGGTTCACCACTGGCACTGTCCCTGGCGCAGGATGGCACTGCCAGTTACCAACCTGGCAATTACAACCCATGCCAGGGCAGTGCCTGGAACAGTGCCCAGGGGGGCATTACCAAGGCACTTTCTGGCCATGTCTCTCTTGCCTGGGGACTATTGCGACCTTTGGACACCCGGGGGAGGGGACGGTGGAATCTCATCTGAGTGAAGTTGTTATAAACCTCATCAATGTGAAGTCAAGTTGGCGAAGTACAAAACCGCATATCTTTGGAGTGTGGGAGGAAACCGGAGCACCTGAAGGAAACCCACAAAGACACGAGGAGAATGTGCAAAGTCCACACAGACAGTGACCCAAGCTGGGACTTGAACTAGATCAATGGTTTGAGCTGGTGGAAGGTGGGGGGGGGGCTTTAATTATATTTAAATCTATTTAAATGTACAGAAATCAGGTTGTTTACCATCATGGATGTGAACTTGATTAAATTGTCAGCGAAGGCTGGCAAAAATCAAATATCACGATCTTGCCGGTGAAATTCACGATTTTTGCGCTTTGTTGAATCTTGAGACTGATCTTGCAAGTGGAAAGTGTGGGCTCAAGATCCCACCTAAACAGTTTGAGGGAAGGAATTCCGTAACTTTGTCTCTAGCTCAGCAAAAGGAAACAGCTGAGTGAAGAAAATCCAGGATACATTAGAGGTCAGCATTGGGGAGGAATGTAAAGATCCCAGATGGCAATATTGCTGGAGGAGGTTATGAAAGAAGTCAGGTGGCAAGGGCGTGGGCAAACTGGAAAGCAAGCACCGGCAATAAGTTTCACATTAAGCAAGCAAAACAAGTATACATGTATGTCTGTAGATATTTAATTATATAACTGATTATTGTGTGACAGAAATATTAAGATTGTGTTACAGGGAATGTGAGGATATGTTAAAGCATAGCAGGGGAAGGGCTCAGAAAGGAAAAAGCTCGAGAACATTGCTCTAGGTTCCATACTTGATGAAACTCTCCACTCTTTCGAATTCTCTGCACAAAACATGCCAATAATCCCAGTTGGCAAGGAGAAACCGACCGTGTAAATTTAACAAAATCCTTTGTGTTTGTCATTTGCTGTTTTGCTTTGTTGCTTTGTTTTTTAAATCCTCTTCAGAAAACAGGGGCGTACATAACCGGGAGAGAACACTTTAACGGGTTTGTCCATTTCCAGCACTGACCCATTGAATTCTGAGTATAAACTATCTTACTCAGTCCAAACTGTGAGGATATGTGAAAAGGAGATAAAGTGAAAAGGAGCCTAGGTTTCTGTCCCTGGCAAAGAAAAGGCAGAGAGATGATTTGATGAAAGTCCTTAAATTGATGATAAATTGATGGACAGGACAGAGAATGTTTCCATTGCTTGTGGAAGTGACTAATACTAAATGTGATGGAAATGATAGCCACTCATACATTTAATGGGAAATTCAGGAGATTTTTCAGGAGATAGTGGTGAGAATGTGGGACTTGATACTGTTATGGTTGAGATGTGAGATATATATATATGTATATATATAAAATATATATATATATTTTAGAAAATTATTTCATGTGCTCTTCAGAATGGACAATGGCTGTGCAGACAAAATGGCTCCAACTGGTTATCTTGCAGAAGGTTCAAGAAAGTATGAAGTGTTGTGAACGAAACCCAACCCATCATGCAAATCAGCCTCCCATCCATTGACTCTGCCTGTACTTACTGAAGCCTCAGAAAAGCAGCCAGCATAATCAAGGACACCACGCATCCCAGACATTCTCTCTTCCACCTTCTTCAATCGGATAAAAGATACAAAAATCTGAGGTCATGTACCAACCGACTCAAGAACAGCATCTTCCCTGCTGCCATCAGACTTTTGAATGGAACTACCTTATGTTATATTAATCTTTCTCTCTACCCTAGCAATGATTGTAACACTATATTTTGCACTCTCTCCTTTTCTTCTCCCCTATGCATTCAATGAACAGCGTGCTTTGTATAGTGTGAAGAAACAATACTTTTCAATGTATCCCAATACATGTGACAACAATAAATCAAAAACAACAGCCACAAAGATGAGGAGTCTGCCCCAGCCAAGTTCAAACAAAGGAAAAACTTTGCCAGTCTTAATCTCTCATACTGGACTAATGACCAAGACAGTAGCAATTGTAACACAAATAGAAAATGCTGGAAAATCTCACCAGGTTTGACAGCATCTGTGGAGAGAAAACAGAGCTAATATTTCCAATCTGGATGACCATTTGGCGCAGCAATTTTAACACACTGATTTTGACAAGAGAGCTTTGTTTATCCTAAACCAGTCTCCCCCGGAACAAACAAATCTTAACTGCAATTAAGCAATTAAAAATTTAGATTCTAGCCTTGAGAATATACATCCTCTGTCTAACATGAAGGAGATATGTCACATGATCTCTCTCAGGCGGCATGCTAACATCATCTTAGCGGAACTAAATTCTGGCAGTTACTGTTTTGACCCCAACATGAGCAGAATTTGAGGCAACAGCCTGTGCTATCTACCATCCAACTGGTGGCAGCAGAAAGAACTCTGACCCTCATCAAACCTGCCAACTGCTGAAACCGTCGATCTTGCACCTCCAGATCAACTCACTTTATCTCCTCCTGTTGTGGAAATCTTGCTCTGGGAAGATGGAGCATTCTACAATTAATCAACCTCCTCTTGGAAGGAGCCTTTCGGTTGAGTTCTGATTCTGGATTCTGGACATATATAGAATCCATACTTATATTTTTATTGAGGTCATGCCTTAAAAACTCTTCCTTTTTTTCTTATCCGTTGATGACTACCCTGATAGAATTAATACCCAAACAGTCCTTCTATGAGGACCCTTGAGCATTTATTAAGAATGCTTGAGCCAACCGACTTTAGAAATAACATTATATCATTTTATTACATAACTATATCCTGCGTTGCTTTGCAAAGTTTTCTCACTAAATAGACCACACAACGTGAGACCTGGCCCAGTTTAGTTATCAGGTCACTTTAGGGCAGCACAGTGGTTAGCACTGTTGCCTCTCAGCGCCAGAGACCCGCTGGTCCGATTCTCACTTGGGTGACTGTCTGTGCAGAGTCTGCACATTGTCCCCGTGTCTGTGTGGGTTTCTTCTGGGCGCTCCAGTTTTCTCCCACAGTCCAAAAGACGTGCTGTTTAGGTGCATTGGCCAAGCTAAATTCTCCCTCAGTGTACTCAAACAGGCACCTGAGTGTAGCGCCTAGGGGATTTTCACAGTAACTTCATTGCAGTGTTAATATAAGCCTACTTGGTGATGCTAATAAGTAAACTTAACATTTGAAGGACTGGCTCTCCACCCAACTGCCTGCAGAATCAGACAGTTTGCTATGTATCATTTCTGCTGTGTTCCCTGGTTTTACTCTATGTGGGGTCACCCCTCTGCAAATACAGATAAATTTCCAAGTTTCATCATTGATGGTAGAATAATGGAAAAGATTGTGGCAGCCAAGAAGCTCCCTTCTCTCTGATCTCAACCCCAGCTTTTCAGATGCATCACTGGATCCTTCATGTTTATTTACCGCAGTGCACAGCCAGGCATAACTAACAGTGTTGTGAAAGATCAGGAAGAAATTGTTTGTTTTTATTAGCACCCTTCACAACCTCAGAATGTTCCAAATTGCTTTATAGTCAATGAAGTACTTTTGAAGTGTAGTCCTCATTGCAAAGGAAACACGGAAAATAGAAGCAAGAGTAGGCCATTCGGCCCTTCGCGTCTGCTCTGCTGTTCATTTTGATCATGGCTCATCATCAAATTCAATATCCTGATGCCCCCTTCCTCCCATATCCTTTCATCCCTTTAGCCCAAAGAGAGATATCTAATTTCTTCTTGAAATCAAATAAAGTTTTGGCCTCAATTACTTTGGCACAGTGGTTAGCACTGCTGCCTCACAGCGTCAGGGACCCAGGTGTTATTCCCCTCTTGAGTCACTGTCTATGCGGAGTCTGCATGTTCTCCCCGTGTCTGCGCGGGTTTCCTCTAGTTGCCTGGTTTCCAGAGTATGGTGGCGAGAAGGTTTTCACAGAAACTGCATTGCAATGTTAATGTAAGCTCACTAATAAATAAATTTAAACTTTCTGTTGCACTGAATTCCACAGATTCACCACTCTCTGGGTGAAGAAATTTTCCTCACCTCAGTTCTAAAAGGGTTACCCCTTATCCTCAAACCATGATCCCCTAATTCTCGGCTCCCCTACCATCAGAAACATTTTTTTCTGAATCTACCCTGTCAAACCCTCTTAGAATTTTATAAGTTTCCACGAGGTCCCCTCTCACTCTTCTGAACTCCAGTGAATATAATTCTAGCTGACTTAGACTCTTAACATAGTAAATGTGACAGCCAATTTGCACACAGCAAGCTCCTATCACTGGCAATGGGGCAATGACCAGAGGTGTGTCTTAATGATTTTGGTTGAGTGATAAATGTTCTTTTATTCATTTGTGGGACATAGGTGTCACTGGCTGGCCAGCATTTATTACCTATCCTTATTTGCCCAAAGACAGTTGAGAGTCAACCATATTCTGTTTTCTGGAGACCAGATAAGGATGGCAGATTTCCTTTCCTAAGGACATCAGTGAACCTGGTGCATTTTTCCACCAATTGATAAAGCTTTTATGGTCATCAGTGGATATTTAATCCCAAAGTTTTTTCTTTTTTATTGAATTAAAGTTGCCCACAGAAAGCATTCTTTCTGGTTGTATCACAGCTTGGCATGGCTCCTGCTCTGCCCAAGACCACAAAGAAATACAAAAGGGCATGACTGTAGCCCACTCCATCACATAAATCAGCTTCTCATCCATTGATTCTGTCTACACTTCCCGCTGCCTTGGTAAAGCAGCCAGCATAATTAAGGACCCCATGCATCCTGGACATTCTCTCTTCTACCTTCTTCTTTTGGGAAAAAGATATAAAAGATTGAGGTCATGTATCAATCAACTCAAGAACAGCTTCTTCTCTGCTGATGTCAGATTTTTGAATGATTTACCTCACATTAAATTGATCTTTCTCTATACCCTAGCTATGACTGTAACACTACATCCTGCATTCTCTCATTCTCTTCTCTATGAACGCTATGCTTTGTCTGTATCGCATGAAATAAACAAAATTTTTCACTATGTTAATGCACGTGACAATAATAAATCAAATCAAATCAAAATCTGGAAGCAGATGTGATACTGAGTTTTAAGGGGCATCTTGACAAATACATGAATAGGATAGAAAAAGAGGGATATAGTCCGCGGAAGAGTTCAGTCGGGCAGCACAGTTGGTGCAGGCTTGGAGGGTGGAAGATCCTCTTTTTGTGTGGTAATTTTCTTTGTTCATCTGCTGTGACGGGATTCGAAGCCATGCCCCCAGAACATTAGCTGAGTTTCTGAATGAACAGTTTAGCAGTATTACCACGAGGCCATCACCTTCTTATTCATCAGTCCACTGGCCCAATTGTTAATGTTGACTAGGCCACCTTTTTTCAAGTAGTGCCATTGGTTCTTTTACGTCTATTTAATTAGAGAATAGAAGGTCTTGTGGTGCAGTAATAACAATCCCTATTGCTAAACCAGAAGCTCTACATTTGAGTGCAATGCCAGGGCATGTTGGCTACTGATGGAGTATTCAACCAGCTAACATTCAGCTCAGGAATCCTTCCCTCTTTTTCCCCAAAGGGTGAAAAACAGTGTGGGTGTCAAAGATATGCTTAAAAAAAATAGGAGTGTGGGTTGATAAGGGACTCAGATGCATGTAATTCTTACATACAACTTAAAATCTTCCTTGTGACTGTGTTTCTGAGCTGCTAAGTGAGTTGAGCATGCAGCAACGCTGAAAAGTCCAAATTAATTGATTAATTAAGTCATACACGCAGCAGCTAAATGATTCATGAGGAGTATATGTGTGGCCTTGTCAATCAATTGTCAGAAAATCTTGCACGGGTCTCCCTCGACTATGATTTGGAGAAGAGAAATGAAATAGAGACATTAATTAAGCAGTAATTCAGCTTCGTTCCTGTTTTTAGCACCCCTTACACAGGGGACTCCACACTTCGTGACAAGCTAAATATCAACAAAAGTAAGGAATATGTAATTCAGAATGAAAATTGGGAAGTCAAGTTTAATATCGATCAGAAAAAAAAATTATAAAAAAAAACTTGCTGAGTGAAATTAGTTTGATAAGAACTTTCAATTCTCTTGTTTGATTCTAATAAAGTGTGCTTTGGAAAAAACACATACCAATTAATGTTTTAAGTACATAGTTAAATAAAATACTTCAGTCCATCTCTCATACTCATTATTATAGACACTTATTTTTCTGAGAATTTTTCTCACTGTAAATAATGGAGCAGTTGCACAGTGGTTAGCACTGTTGCCTCACAAAACGAGGGACCCAGGTTCGATTCCCAGCTTGGGTCACTGTCTATGTGGCATATGGACATTCTCTCCATGTCTGCATCGGTTTCCTCTGGGTGCTCCCATTTTCCCCAACAATCCAAAAGATGTGTAGGTTAGGTGGATTGGCCATACTAAATTGCCCGTTAATGTCTGGAGGACTAGCTTGGGTAAATGCATGGAGTTGTGGGAATAGGACCTCAGTGATCGGTGTGGACTCAAGGGGCTGAATGGCCTCTTTCTGCACTCTAGAATTCTCTGATTCTATGATAAAGGCAGAGCTGTGGGATGCAGTCTTAAAATAAGTGGGCTCAGGAGAATCCGCGGTAAGCAAACAAAGCAAAGGAGAAGCCCTGAAGATCTAGGAAGGCGGCCAAAGTTTGGTGAATCCATGCTGCAAGTTGTCAAGACAAAGCTACCCCTCTTGGAACAGTAGCTTTCTGCTTTGCATATGCTTATAAGTCGATGCTTGAGTGAACTTGGGAATCCAAGAGAATATAATCTTTGAAGGCGAGAATGAAATCTTCTGGGGTGAGCCATCATTGAAGCTAGCTGTGTTGGAGCAATGTTTGGAAAGAGCTCAAAGTGGGACCTTCAAAGATGAAGATTGGAAACCATTGTGAGAAAGAAGAAAGTTTCAGTGAGATTAGTTTTTTTTTAATTTTTTCAGTGTCACAAGTAGGCTTATGTTCACACTGTAACGTAGTTACTGTGAAAATCCTTAGCTGTCACAGTCCGGTGTCTGTTCGGATACATTGAGGGAGAATTTAGCATGGCCAATGCATCTAACCTGCATATCTTTGGGGGTAAACTGGAGCACTTGAAGGAAACTCATGCAGACACAGGGAGAATGTCCAAACTCCACACAGACAGTGAGCCAAGCCATGAATTAAACCCGGGTCCCTGACACTCTGAGGCAGCAGTGCTAACACTGTGCCATTGTGCGTTAGTTGGCTCACAATGTGCCAAATGACTGGGTGGGTTATTCAGAAATCCACAGAATCGAATTTGGTCGCATTTGACATTTATTCTGTAACGTGCTGATTGATGGCACCTTTGTGGCAATGATTGGCAGCTCTCAATCTTGAGAGTTCCTTCCCTCCTTGTTCTACGAAGAAGTGAACAGTGTCTGTTGGGGATTAGCTGCAATAGCCTAAAATGGTAACTCATTTTCTATTTCCACGGATTCTGGTGCTTCCAGCACTTTTGTTTCCATTATGGATGAGATGATAAATTTAGCATTTAAATTCTCAAACCTACCACTGTGAGAAATTGTACCTCTCTGTAGATTTATTTGATTTTGGTATCAAAGTGTTCCGTGTAAATCTTCAGAAGTACAAATGCTATTAAATGAGCTGCTGAAATGTATAAAGAGACTAATCTCTGAAATCTTATCACTAGAACAACGAGATTGAGGAGTAACCTGATGGAAGTCTACAAGATTATGAGGGGCATGGTCAGAAGTTTTTTTCCCAGGGTGGAAGAGTTAATTACTAGGGGGCACAGGTTCAAGGTGTAAGATGAAAGGTTTAAAGGAGATGTACAAGGCAAGTTTGTTTACACAGAGGATGGTGGGTGCCTGGAACTTGCTGCTGGGGAAGGTCATGGAAGCAGATATGATAGTGATTTTTAAGGGGTGTCATGACAAATACTTGAATAGGATGGGAACAGAGGGATATGGTCTCAGAAAGAATAAGGGATTTTTGTTCAGTCAGGCAGCAGGGCTGGTGCAGGCTTGAAGGGGCTTAAGGGCCTGTTCCTGAGCTGTAATTTTCTTTGTCCTTTGCTCTTTGCTATTACTTAGATTGAAGACGACCAATTAGCAAGAAGAGCTTTCACATTCGTTGGCCCTGAATTTCCTGGGGCTGGAGAGGTTGCGAGTCATCGAGTCACTGCTGGTCAAAGGTTATTTTTAGGTAAATTTCAGCATTATTGGCCCTTGCATTCTCATCCAAGAATAATGCATCAGGTATAAGAGAGTGGAATCTATCTTTTATAAGGGAGTCAAATTTTTGCATCATAATAAATACATATAATCCAACACCAAAGTCAAACAGATTGACAATCGTTCAAGGTTTTATTTTTATTCCTTTAAGGGAAAGATGCAAAAGTTTGAAGTTACGTTCCAACCAACTCAAGAACAGCTTCTTCCCTGCTTCCATCAGACATTTGAATGGGCTTATCTCGTATTAAGTTGATCTTTTTCTACACCCTAGCTATGACTTTAATACTACATTCTGCACTTTCTCCTTTCCTTCTCTATGAATGGTATGTTTTATCTGTACAGTGTGCAAGAAACAATACTTTTCATTGTATCCCAATGCATGTGACAATAATAAATCAAATCAAATCAAAAATGTGGGCTTTAAAATATTTATTGTCCATGCCTAATTGTCCTTGAGAAAGTGGCGGTGAGCTGCCTTCTAAAATTGGTATACATTCAGTCATAGGGTTGTGAGGAAAAAATTTCCAGGATTTTGACCCAGTGACAATGAAGGAACGGTGATAAAAATTCCAATTTAGGATGCGACTTAGAGAGTAACTAGCAGTAGATGATGCTGCCATGTTTCTGCTGCCGTTGTTCTCCTTGTTCAGATTTGTCTGACAGGCATCCAAGGGCAAAATGCAGCCCCCGAAGCCAATTTTCAAACTGGCGCTCCAATGGGTACATTTGAATAGCAGGATTTGTATGGAGCTTGTTGCTCCAATCACAGGCCATTTCTTCTTTATGTTTGCTGCTGATATGCTCACTCCTGAGCTTATCAGCAGAAAATGTAAGAGAGAAACAGTCAGATGCTGTCCATGAAACCTTGGTGAGTTCATGCGGTGCATCTTGTAGATGGTACACACTTGCTGCCACTCTGTGTCAGTGGTGATAGGAGTAAAATCGAAGGTGATCGTGCAATAGTGATCAAATGGACTGTTTTGTTCTGGACAGTGGCAATGCTGTTAAGTGCAGTTAAAGCTTCTCCCATCCACACCAGTATGGAATATTCCATCACTCTCCTGACTTGCACTTTACAAATGGTGAAGAGTCATTGCCGGTCTGGGGCTGAGCGAAAGGGGGTTGCTGGTGTGGCGAGGAGAGGGGGGGAATTTCTTGCAATTTTGTGGGTACCCTAACAGGTAGCACAGTCGTAGCTGTGTCGGAGTTTGACGAGCAAACTGGGATTAGCACTACTGCCTCACAGCGCCAGGGACCCTGTTCAATTCCCGGCTTTGGTCACTGATTGTGCAGAATTTGCACATTCCTCTATGTCTGCGTGGATTTCTTCCAGATGTAATTTCCTATCACAGTTCGCAAGATGTGCTGGTTGGGTGTATTGGTCATGTAAATTCTCTGTCAGCGTACCTGAAAAGATGCTGGAGTGTGGCGGCCGGGGATTTTCACGGTAACTTCATTGCAGAGTTAATGTAAGCCTAATTGTGACACTAACAAATAAACTTTAAACTTTTAAATTAGAAGTTTATAAAATTATGAGCGGCATGAATAGAATAACTAGCCAGAGTCTTTTTTCCACAGTAGAGAGGTCAATTACAGGGGACATAAGTTTAAGGTAAAAGAGAAAAAAGTTTAAAGGAGATGTGAGAGGCAAGTTTTTTACACAGAGGATGGTAAGTGGCTAGAAAGTGTTGCCAGAGGAGGTGGTAGAAGCAGATACAACAGAGGTATCATGATAAATACATAGATAGGTAGGGAATAGAGGCATACGGATCAAGTAGAGGCAAAAGATCTTAGTTTAGGCATCATGTGTCGGTACAGTCTTGGTGGGCTGAAGGGCCTGTTCCTACATGATACTGTTGTCCTGAAACTGCCAGCTGTTATTGAAGCCCTATGCTCAGGAGTTCTGTATTTTTATCCAGGAAGCCTACAATTTCTCTTATCAATTGTACGGTGCCCACAGACCTCGATAAATGTGAGCTACATGAATTTCTCGACCATTTAGTCAGGAAACCCTTAAGCACAGCGGGTTTATATACATGCCCCAACCCTTTCACTCCAGTGATGGTAGATTCTCAAAGGTGAAAATGACATCCACTGCAATTCCATTCAGGCAAATAGCTTGATAACAAATGTTGCCAGAATATTTTAGGTTTTTTTTAACTCTTATTCTGGTAGGAGGGACTAATCACTTAAGAGGAATTGTTGCATGAAAAAGAGAAAAGAATCATTTTGAAACAAAACAATTCCACTTTAAGCAAATGTAACTGATTTCTCCATCAGTACTTGTGTTTAACTGCTTACATTAGACACTTGTGTTTAACTCTAATATTAACTCTGATAGTTGATTCATTCAATTGGGTCAATTTTGTACAGGTTGCACCAATAGCTGTTTTCTTTTATTCGTGGGACATGGGTGTCGGTAATCTGACATTTATTGCTCATCTCTAGTTGTCCATGAACTAAGTAGCCATTTGTTTATTTATGCTTATGAGTGTCACAAATTGGCTTACACCAACATTGCAATGAAGTTACCGCGAAAATTCCCTAATAGTCACACTCTGGCACCTGTTCAGAAACACTGAGAGAGAATTTAGCATGGCCAATGCACCTAACCAGCACACCTTTTGGACTACGGGAAGAAACTGAAGCAACCCACACAGACATGGGGAGGATGTGCAAACTCCACACAGATAATGACCCAAGCTAGGAATCAAACCCAGGTCCCTGGTGCTGTGAGGCAGCAATGCTAACCACTGAGGGCAATTGAGAGTCATACACAATGCTGTGGCTTTGAAGTCACATGAAGGCCAGACTAGATAAGGAATTCAGATTTCCTTCTCTGAGGGCCATTAGTGGATCAGATGGGTTTTTCTGACGATCAACTACGGTTTCATGATCATTACATTATTCTTAATTCCAGATATTTTTTATTGCACTCAAATTCCACCATCTGCTGTGACGGAATCTGGAGCTGAGGCCCCAGAACATTAGCTGAGTTTCTGGATTAATGGTTTGGTGATAATACATAGGGCCATCAACCTCCTTGTAAGAAGACTGTTAAAATTCTATAAGAATAGTTTTGATGCTTTTAGCTTTGACTCCCCGCTGAAGCATGACCTGATCACTGAACACCAAGCCATCATTCCCACCCTGTCACTGGTCTTTTTTTTGAAGATCTTCCTTCCATCCCCTCCCACGGTACCTCACTGTGCAAAGGCAAGGAACGCAACACTTGCTCTCCACTCAACACTGCCCAGACCCCTAAAGAAACCCTTTCTGGTGGAACAGCAATTTGCACTTCTTTCCATGTAGCATGACAGAGAGGTTGGCCTGTCTCCCCGATTTGCCTCAAGCCCACTGTTGCCATGGTAACCATTGGCCAGATCCATGCCAGCAAGTCATGACGGCAGAGGGCAGTAATTTTTCAGCACCCATGAATCCCTTCTGGGCAGTGAATGGCTTCCTTGGTGGGCTCAGAAGAATAGCGGGCCGAAGCATGGGCAAGAGCTTGAGAGAACAGCCCAAGGTCCCAGTCATTGCCTGGGGAAGCGATGAAGGTGTGTCCAACTGCTGGAGACCAAGGAGGACTGTCTAACTAGAACAGCAATCTGCCCGCCATCCCTAAGTCCAAGGAATACTGAGATGCTGGCAATATTACTCATGGACTGGACGGAAAGGTGGTCATGAGTTTGAGTGAACTTAACAATGGGAATGAGTGGGGCATCTCCCAAACTTTGTTTTGTCTGCCCTCCACAATGTGGAGCCTGAAACCAGAACCGCAAAGAGTACCAATTGAAAGTAAAAGAGGAAGGTTCCAGATCACCAGCCTGCATTCCTTTGGGCATTCCTGCTGCTTCTATGTTTAACAAACAAGTCTGCAACACTGCTGATGCAGACAAGAAGTTACGGTTGAGCTCTCGATGCTTTATTTTTCTATTTTGGAGTGTCAAATAATGACAGTCCACTAGAAGGAGTTTGTTGCTTTAGAAGCAGCTTTTTCGTGTGTATCTATGCTTTGTGACAGAGGAGTAAAGGCTCACTGAACTGGAACTTCTGTGCTTTGTGTATTTTCTCTCCTATTTTACACTGGTAAAGCACATTTGCTGCTCACAAAATAGTCACTTGGGAAGGACAAAGATTGGACAGATTGGGTGGCTGATGTGTCTGCAAGCATGATCTTGCGCTATTGATGGCCTGTCTTTATAGTTCACCATCCCCCTCCCTCCCAGATCTTTCTGCCTTAGGCCTCTTACACTCTTCCAATGAAGTTCAACACTAAACTCAAGGAACAGCACCTTATCTTTTGATTAAGTGGGTTCCAACACTTCTGAGCTCAATACTGAACTTATCAATTCCAAATCATAATTACTCCACCTGCTTTTTCTGACAGGTGCTCTTGGTAAAGATTCTGTTACTCCTGCATATTTCTCTTCTCAGTCCACCTTCTGTTAATTGCCTCATTACAAAGAACAAAGAGAAATACAAGAACAGGGCCTTTGGCCTCCAAGCTTGTGCTGAACATGCTTTCTGCCTAAACTAAAACAGTATGCACTTATAGAGTCCATATCTTTCCATTCCCATCATGTATTCACCTAAATTCCCCTTAAATGCTGCTACTGTACCTGCTTCCACCACCTCCCTGAGCAGCATGTTCCAGACATCCATCACCCTCTGTGTAAAACACTTGCCCCGCATATCTCCTCTAAACTATTCCCAATGGGCCTTAAACCTATGCCCCCTAGTAGTTGACTTTTCTACCCTAGGAAAGGATACTGTACCATCTTCTGTTGCTTTCTGCCATCATCCCTTTAGTCATTTGGCCAAAATAAAATGCAAAAGTCTGAGATCAAGAAACTACAAAGGGCTGTGAATGTCCATCATACAAACCAGCCTCCATCCATTTGCTCCATCTGCACTTCCCCCTGTCTTGATAAAGCAGCCAGCATAATCAAGGACCCCACAACCCCCCCAAATATACTTTCTTCCACCTTCTTCCATCGGAGAAAAGACATAAACGTCTGAGGTCTTGTACCAGCCAACTCAGGAACTACTTTTTCCCTGCTCCCATGAGACTTTTGAATGGACCTACTTTATATTAAGATGATCTTTCTCTACACCCTGGCTATGACTGTATATATTCTGCACCTTCTTTCCTTCTCCCCTATGTAGTCTATGAACGTTATGCTTTATCTTTATAACGCACAAGAAACAATACTTTTCACTGTATCCCAATACACGTGACAATAACAAATCAAATCAAATCAAATCAATCTCTTTCATCTTCCTTTGATTATAGGCCCTTTGCTTTTATTCCGATTCCCCTACCCCCACATTGAAACTTTCTTCAATCCAGTTACTTTTCCAGGCTTCCCCAGTTCCGATGAAGAATGAAGGATAGTGAATCTGAAGTGTTAACTGTGTTCGCTTTCCATAGACACTGCCAGACCTGCTGAGCATTTCCAGCATGTTCTGATCTTTATTTCAATTTTTCAGTAACCAAAGTATTTTTGCTTCTAAATAGAATAAGCTGGGTGCAAGAAGAGCTAAAAGACCAACTGATACTGAATATGTGTGGCTGGGAGTGAGAAGTAGGGTATCTTGAAGAGAACTCTGAGACTCTGTCACAAAAGTGAATGCGTGGAATGCCCTGCCTGCAGCAGTTGTGGACTCGCCTACTTTGGGGGCATTCAAATGGTCGGTGGATAGGCATATGAATGATATTGGAATAGTTTAGGTTAGAGGGTTCACTGGCCAGCGCAACATCGAGGGCCGAAGGGCCTGTACTGCGCTGTAATGTTCTATGTTCCAAGTGAATTTAAATGGCATGATTATTGCAGAGAAAGCGATAATTAAGGCTTTCTGTTAAACTCAATTGTAGTTTAATAGCTGCAATGTTATGTAGTTTGAAATGTTCCTCCCTCATTATTGAAATATGGGCTGGAATGCTCCAGCCATTTATACCCCACAGCACTCTGTTCACTGCATTAGAATCAGAGAATCTCGCCGGTGTGAGCAGCCGGAAAATTCCAACCATGATATCCTGACTGCGCGTATATTGTCCTACGATAGCTGTGTTCGAGGTTGGCTGCTCTTCCTCAGACGTTGCTCCTCAATTTGATATAGTTCACAGAGTATTGAGCACATTCAACAAGGGAGACACAGTGGCGCAGTGGTTAGCACTGCTACCCACAACGCTAAGGACTCAGGTTTGATTCCCAGCTTGGATCACTGTCTGTGTGGAGTTTGCACAATCTCCCCATGTCTGTGTGGGTTTCCTCCCACAGTCCAAAGATGTGTGAGTTAGGTTGATTGGCCCTGCTAGGGGGTTAGCAGGATAAATATGTGGGGATAGGGCCTGGGTGAGATTGTGGTCGGTGCTGACTCGATGGGCGAAATGGCCTCCTTCTGCACTGTAGGGATTCTATCATTATTATACAGCAATAAATATCACTGGCAGTAATTAAACATTTACTTAACAGCAATGCTCACCATAAAATCTCGCAAGTTTCAGCTGGGTTATTTGAAATCTTTCTAAGCTTGTACTCTACAGACAGAACTATGAATTTCAAATTATTTGTCTCTTTTTGCAACTGGTAGGTGAGAATTGATATGTTCCATAATGTTACACAAAATACAATTCTTATTCAACAATGATTTGTTTGTCTCATCTGTTAATTGTATATTAATTGTGTTTCTAATTGTATTCAGGTGGTGGCCATTAACTGGGGATTCACGCTTCTGCTCCTGTTAATCGGAACAGATTGTAACTGGTCATTGGGCTTGGAGAACCATGTTTGTAATGTACAGGTGGGATTTACCACACAACTCGCCTTGTGTCTCACAGTGATGGGAGGCAGCCCATCATTGGCTGGGGGTGGGATCTTCTGGCCTCATCATTGTCAACAGAATTTCCTGTTGAATGCACCCCCCGGCCATGGCGAAGCCTGCGGCAGGGACACGCCAGCGGTGGGACTAGGAGATACCGGCACCATGAATGGTCGGAAACCTCCGGCCTATATCTCTGCAAATAAAAACCAATAATATAAAGATTCGTTCCAGTTATATCCTACATCAACTGACCTTCTGGGATAGAACAACATCCATGGATCATACTCCTTAATTTGATTCATGGAATCTCAGGATTGGCCCTTTAATTGTCAGTGGACGCACATTCGACGGTGACCTCTGTACTGCGCAGGTATGCAATAACGCAAAACGTGTGCCTGATATAATTTCACGTAATTTCGTTTGGCTCAAGCTCACACCCAATGTCAAAATATAAAGTACAAGCCTAGAAAACACAGGGCACGTTAAATATCGTAACATTAAGTCTCTTTAAAAATTATTTAAATGTCATCTGGCCATGACATATGCTTTCATGTTTACTCACCGAACAGGTATGATGCTTTCACTGTATTGTGTTAAATTTAACTTACGTAAACTGCAGTGTCTGCAAAGCAAGTGGAAATGACTGAGTATTACTGTAATCCATTGCTGTAAAGCTTTTTTTCCCTTTTACCAACATGTCTGCCTGAGGTTCGTACAATCCCACCCAAGGCCAACGGAGAATGCCCTTCTCTAAGTGTCACCTGCCCCGGAATCGGGCCGGTGTGCCGGTAAAATTCCAGCCACTCTCTCCGTTTGAAACAGACTGCAGGGTTTTTCTGAATCACCACAGTAATACAGGGAAAATTATGTTCACTCTCTTCTAATTAGAAATGACAACAGATTCCAAAGGACATATTTGCGTATGGTGCGAGTCGCAAAGTTGTTTAGATTCTGTGTTAAGAATTCTTAATATTTCAGAATAAATGCATCGATTGATTCATTATAGTAACTGTTTAAACATTAGAGTAGCCTCATATGGGCCTTTAACCAGCTGTGCTATCTCCAATTAATAATCTTCAAATTGTCAGAATGCAAGAAGGTTACAAGATTGAAGGAATCTTTGTCATGGTGCCCAGCAGATCCCCAGGGGAAGAGTGAATTCAAGGCATCAAATTTTGGAAATGAAGATTGTGATGCCAATTTTATCAGAATGATAAAATTTCTGTGTGAATTTCTTCACACAGAGGGCTGTGAGGGCGTGGAATGCCCTGCCTGCAGCAGTTGTGGACTCGCCTACTTTGGGGGCATTCAAATGTTCGGTGGATAGGCATATGGATGATATGGAATAGTTTAGGTTAGAGGGTCCACTGGCCGGCGCAACATCGAGGGCCAAAGGGCCTGTACTGCGCTGTAATGTTCTATGTTCTATGTTAATGTTCTATGTTCTATGATGAGGATAGAGATTGAATTTAAAGATCTCCTGAACACTTTAAAGGTAGCTACCTTTTGCATGCTGCATAGACCCATATCCTATTTCTTGTGCTGGATTTTCGAGTGGTTCTGTTGTAGCTTTGTGGGGGTGGGTGGAGGGGAGGGGTTGGGGGGGTATATTTTGATGTAGGTTGGAAAACGCACTGGAGAAAAGAGACACATAATTAGAAAGAAAAGTCAGAAAGTTGTCAGTACGTAGTTAACACTGATCGGTGTACTGTTGCACCTTCAGAGAAAGTGACAGTATCTTATTGCAACTGTGACTGCAGTTCCAAACTACCCTATTGACTAGAAAGTACTGTGGTGGTCCTGAGATCTTGAAAGGTGCTATATAAAGTCCGTCTTCTTCAATGGTGGTAATTTCATTGCTAGTGTTCTATGCACAGAGATGGACAGAAACCATTATCTTGCAATTATGCCTGTTTATATATGCCGTGTTTGTGAACCTACCTCTGCACTCACCTGATGAAGGAGCAACACTCCAAAAGCTCATGATTCCAAATAAACCTGTTGGACTTTAACCTGTGTTGTGAGACTGCTTATTGCGCTCACCCCAGTTGAAAGCTGGCATCTCCACATCAGAAATGGTGACACCACGGAACTAGCAAGCCACAGCAATGGGCTTATTGATATACTGGATGAATTTGATACCTTCCTTATTGATGTTTTGTGGCACTGTGATGTTGGTCTGCCACATGTTACGTGGTAAAATTAAAGTCAAGTTACCGTAGTCTCAGATGACTATAGGCTGCTCTGCACTTTGACTGGTGGTGATTTAATCTGGCAGGAGTAAGGTTGAGAAGGTGGAGCCTTCATAGAATTCCCCTGTAACCTCAAATATTTACCCTGACACGAAGGAGCAATTTAGTATGCCCATTCCGCCTAACCTGCACATTGTTGGAGTGTGGGAGGGAATTGGAGCCTCCAGAGAAAACTCACACAGACATGGGGAAAATGTGTAAGCTCCACACAGACAGTGATCCAAGGCTGGAATTGTACTGGGATCCCTGTCTCTGAGGGGCAGCAGTGCAAACCACTGCGCTATTGTATCACTCAATGATGTCAGCTGCTCTGGGAATTGAACCCACGCCGTTAGCATCTCTTTGCATCACTAACAAGCCAATTGAGCTAATCCAAACCTGGTAGTATTGTCATTGACAAAATGGACTCTTTTGATAATGATATAAGATTCATAAGAAAGATAACACCCTAGAGGAAGAGAATGACATTCTGAATAAAACACTGGGCACAATTTTGCAAGAATGATTCCCAGTGTCTAGCTATCATGAAAATGGGAGAGTTCCTGATTTGTTTTTTGGGCAAATTTTCAGGCTCAATCTTATACACATAGTCATTGAAAAAGTGGCACGGACTGTTTCTGCAGGTAGTGGGCTGGGGCTTAATTCACCAATCAGTCTGCAGAGAGAGCTACTGCGCATGTGCAGACCTCTGATGCTACACATGCGCAATTGCAATAACAGGGATCTGACAGAGAGAGAGAGAGAGAGAGGTGTCAGGCCTCTGCTGCTGGAGCTAGCCTGACCCAACCACAACCCCCCACTCTGCAATTGTGGGGACCTGTGACTGATCAAAAGCCCCACAATGCATAGGCATCTAGCCCCCGCTGCCCCCACCACCGCCCAGGTCAATTGCACCACTCTATCTGATCAGATTGTATCTGCAGAGTGCGCAGTGGTACCACCCCTCGCCCCGACCAAGCTGTCCCTTTCATGCCCTGCACCTTTAGGTTCCATGGCCCCACCCTCATAAACCCAGCCTCCTCAGAGTCCCCCCTCCCATAAGCCTCCTAATAAAATTGTGAGAGCTGAAAGATAAGGCAAAAGTAGACCATTTGGCCCAGCGAGCCCACACTGACAATAATCCCACCAGGAGCTAACCCCATAACCCCAGGTATTTACATCACTAACCCCTGACATTAAGGCTCAAATCAACATGAACAGTCAACATAACCTGCACATTTTTGGAGTGTTGGAGATGATAACCTAGTGGTGTTTTTGCTCAACTATTAATCCAGAAACTCAACTACTGTCCTTGGGGTTTGCAGCCCGCCATAATAGGTAGTGGAATTTGAATTCGATAAAAAGAAATCTGGAATTAAGAATCTACTGATGACTGTGAAACCATTGTCAATTCTCAGGAAAACCCATCTGGTTTGCTAATGTCCTTTAGGGAAGAAAATCTGCCATCCTTACCTGATTTGGCCTACATGTGACTCTAGCAACATAGCAATGTGGTTGACTCTCAAATTGCCCTTCAAGGGCAACTAGGGATGGGCAATAAATGCTGGCTAGCCAACTATGCCCATGTCCCCCAGATGAATTTAAAAAAGCCCAGAAGGAAACCCACACAGAGACAGGAAAATTGTGCAAACTCAAGAGGTCAGAATTTCACTGTCACAGGAATTGGAGGAGTGGACAATGGAAAGGTCAGTTGACCATGGACAGGATTTTACAGTTTCAGGGCAAAAGAGCCCGTAAAATCCTGCCTAGACAGTCACCCAAGGCCAGAATTGAACCTGGGTTCCTGGCACTGTGAAGCAACGTGCCACCACGCTGCCCGGGGTTCTTGAGGACGAGGAACTTATTGAGTTATGGAAAAAAGAGGGTGTGGCAATAAACATGATTAGACAGAACGAGTACAGCCACAAAGGCTGGAATATTACCATCTTGCCCATCACGGGAATCGGAGCAGATGAGTGGCAAACCATGGAAAGGTCCAGTGATTCGAGAAGAATTTTATGGTTTTGGGATGAGCGAGGCCGTAAAACCCACCCAAGGAACTGATTTGCCTCTTTCTGTATCGTAAGTTTCTGTGATTCTACTCCCATCTCCAGAAATGACCCTGTCTCAGAACATCTAACTGCTATTAAACTGGTTCCTTGTTCATTTTGAAAGCAAACATTGTTAGCGTGCAGAGGTTGTAATGCTTAACACAATTTTCTGGTTACAATTTAATGTTTAAAACAACAGTGATAGGAGTTAAAGGCATGGAATGGCTAGGATATAGTGATAATTGTGGTAAATTGGAAGTTATTTAAAAGAAATTTGGTGATATTATGAAATGTAACAATGTAATTCACCCATCAAAAGGTCAAAGTGCGCTGATGGAAATTTTGGTGTTGTTTTGTGTGCACTAATATTGTTTAAGCATTGATCTTATAATTCACAGTCACTGTGTAACCGGGAGCTGGGGATGTTCAGCATACTGAACACATTGAAAGTGGTTGATAGGGATTTTTGTTTTGTTTTGTTTTTGTCTTGTTTACCCTGAACACTTTCAATACAAAAGAAACCCTGCATTTATCTCAATTGCTTTGCCCATTAGTGAAATAAGCTGGAGAGAGAAAAAAAAACAAGCAGCACTTTGAGCTTGGTAATAAATTCAACATCAAGTGCTTCCACCCAAAACCCATTCTAAGCATTTCAAACACCTTCTGTTGCTCTGCCAGGAAGAAGGAGTGTTCATCTGTTCAAACTGCTTGTGAGGGAGGAGCATTAGTATTGCAATTGCAGCCATTTGCATCATCTGGAATTAAAATGGTGCTCACGTCCCGTGGAAGGGAAATGTTGGGAAGATAATTGGAGTAATAGTGGTGCATCAGGAGGGCTGTTTTGGAGCAAAGGTTTAGGGCTGATTCAGTGCTCACAGTAATTGATTACATGTTTAAAATACAGCATTTCTAATTAAAGATATAAACCAGCGCACAATGACTCCCTGAACAAATGCTAATACAGGTTTTATATCTACCTGGGACTCTAACAATTTCTGCAGCCTCTTCACAAATTGTTTGCAGCTCATTTGTACTTTTCCATCTCTCAACTTGCTCCCAATGTTAGCAGATATACAGATATCTGATGGAAACTAAATGCCTTGGACTATTAAGAGTTGATAATGCAGAGGGGAGGTGATAGCTAGTGGTATTATCACCAGACTATTAATCCAGAAACTCAGCTAATGTCCTGGGGACCTCGGTTTGAATACTGCCACGGCAGATGGTAGATTTTGAATTCAATTAAAAAAAAATCTGGAGTTAAATTTCTACTCATGACTGGGAAACCGTTGTCGATTATCGAAAAGACCCATCGGGTTCACGGACGGCCTTCAGAAAAGGAAATCTGCCATCTTGTGACTCCTGAGCCACAGCAGTGTGGTTGGGTTACAAGAGTAGCACAGCTTGGATAAGGTGCTCTGTCAAAGAGTCAGCATACACTTGATGGGCCAAATGGCCTCCCTCATTACTATAAGGGCTCTATGGGATTCAATGGCCTCCATGTGTTGCCATACAGGGCAAGCAAGGTCAATCTGATAGTGAGTGTGGTGGCAATGATGGAAGGAAAGTGGGAAAAGAGAAGGATGATCACGCCCCCCCACCCCGGTGCTGCTATCTGATTCCTGGTGCAGCATCACGATCGGACTGGTTAGCTAAGAGTTCTGGAAACGCACATCAGGTTGATTAGGATTTGAAAAAGACAAGACAGGTTAAGAGGGACCTGCTACAGAAAGCAGCTGCCGTTCCGACCTGTTTTGCTGGGATTGCACATGGCACAGTGAGGCGTGAACAGAGCGAGGGAGATGATATGCCTAACAAAACAAGCATATTGTTTCTAACAAGTGTCAACTGGCCTCTGCAAACTGGACAATACTTAACGTGCCACTAAAACCTGCTTGGCAAACATACAAATTTGATCAGCTTATTTCTTCCCAGGAGGCTAAGATCCACAGACTAGATGTTGGGCAGGGGAGGTCGGGGCCCTATCATCGCTCGGTCTGAGGAAAACCCCACAGGAAATCTCAGTCTTCACATCCAGCTGCATTCTAATTTGAGGAACGCAGTGATGCTTGTCAGTTTGCTGGCTTTCCCACTCATGTTGCCCGTTGCACCTGGTGCTCTGATCCGTCTGACGCATCCACAGCCAACTATCTTTCTGCTCTGTAACTTCACACAACTTCTGGTCATTTGCCATTTCTCTCTCTCTCTCTCTCTGCCTTTCCACTTCTGTAAATCCGTCTGAGTGATCTGTATGGTTTTGCCTTCTGTGGCTTCTTCCTTTCCCTCCACCTTTAATTTCAAAATCCTGAGATAGAGATTGCCTCCCAAAGTTTAAAGCTGGGGGCATAGGTTTAAGGTAAGAGGAGAGAGGTATAAAAGGGTCCAAAGGGGCATTTTTTTTTCACTCAGAGGCTAGTGAGTGTCATGAATGAGCTGCCAGAGGTAGTAGTAGAGGCAAGTACAATTTTATTATTCAAAAAGCATTTAGATAGTTACATGGATCCAAAGTACAGAGGGATCATAGATCATAGAACCCTATAGTGGAGAAAGAGGCCATTCAGCCCATCAAGTCTGCACTGACCACAATCTCACCCAGGCTCTATCTGCATAATCCAATGCATTTACCTTAGCTAATCCCTTTGACACTAAGAGGCAATTTAGCATGACCAATCTACCTAAACCACACATCTTTGAATTGGAGGAAACTCATGCAGATACGGGATGAATGTGCAAACTCCACACAAACAGTGACCCAAGCCGGGATTTGAACCTGGGTCCCTGGCGCCATGAGGTAGCAGTGCTAACTAACCACAATGCCACCATGTTGCCCTGGATATGGGCTAAATGCAGGCAACTGGGGCTAGCTGAGTAGTTTAAAATAAAAAACGACAAGTTGGGCTGAAGAGCATGTTTCCTTGCTGTAAACTGACTCTCTGACCTTTCACTACTCCCATACTGAGCCAGGAAAATCTTTTGAGAGGCACAAGCAGAGTTTTCATCACCTGTCAAATAGGGAACATTACTTTTGGAAATCATAGAATCCTACAATGCAGAAAGAGACCCTCCAGCCCATCGAGTCTGCACCAAACACAATCCCACCTATGTCCTACCCCCATATCCCTACATATTATACCCACTTATCCCTTCTACCCTACATATCCATGGACACTAAGGGGCAATTTCTTAGCATGGCCAATCAACCTAACCCGCACATCTTTGGATTGTCAGAAAGTCAGAAGAGCTGTGCGTTCTGAATTGGTTTCACTCCATTGTACTGGGAGAAAGTCCCTCTGTCTTTGTGCTGAGGACAACAATTATCACAGCTCAAACCTGGTGAGATCCGTTCACAGATGAAATAAGAGCTGGTAAGAATATTGTGTGCAGTTCTGGTTGCACTATTATAAAAAAGATATTATTAAACTAGAAAGAATGCAGAAAAAAATTGCTGGGATCTAGAATGATTTGATGATTTGAGTTTCTTCTCTAGAGCATAGGAGGACTAAGGGTGATCTTATGGAGGCCTACAAAATAATGAGGAGCACAGATAAAGTAGGTAGCAAACATCTTTTCCCGAAGATAGGGGTTTCTAAAATGAGAGGGTATAGATTTAAGATCAGAGGGGTACATACAAAAGGGTCTAGAGGGGCAATTCTTTCACTCAGAGGGTGGTGTCTGGAATGTGCTGCCAGAGATAGTGGCAGGGTCAGGTACAATTTTGCCCTTTAAAAAGCATTTAGATAGTTACATGGGTAAGATTGGTTTGGAGGGATGTGGGCCAAATGTGGGCAATTGGGGCTAGCTCAATATTAAAAACTGGGCGGCATGGACAAGTTGGGTCAAAGGGCCTTTTTCCATGCTGTAAACCTGTATGACTCTATGACTCTGCCCCTCACACCTGCTTGCCAACTTGCTCTAGTCAGCCAACAACTTGGTTTTAGGATTCCTATCTTTGTATTCAGACCACTCCATGGGTACTGCACCCTGCAGCTGTGATCTGGCCAACAGTTACATCTCGACTAACCTCAGGTCATCTGCTCATGATCTCACTGGTGTTTGTAGAAGCTTGCTGTGCCCACATAGGACAGCACAGTAGCACAGTGGTTAGCACTGCCACCTCACAGTGCTGGGGATCTGGGTTTGATTCCCTGCTTGGGTCACTGTCTATGTGGAGTTTGCACATTCTCCCCGTGTCTGCATGGGTTTCCTCCAGGTGCTCTGGTTTCCTTCCAGTATCCAAAGATGTGAGGGATAAGTAGATTAGCCATGCTAAATTACCTCTTACTTTCAGGGAATTAGCAAGTTAAATACATGGGGTTATAGAGGTAAGGTTTAGGTGGGATTGTTGTTGGTGCAATCTTGATGGGCCGATGGCCTCTGTAGGGATTCTATGATAGACTTCAATGGTACCTTATTGAGTATGAAACACTTGAAGATGTTGCGAAAGATGCTGTGTTAGAAATGTAGACCTTCCTTTTTTATGATTAACTGAAGCCATGAAATATTTCTCCATCTTTGTCAATTGAAATCCCAACTCATATTTGGTCAACCAGGGCCCACCTTCTGTGCTGAATAGTTGCCGTTATTTAGTGACATTAATTGAATGTAATCCTTCACAATTTCTGATCCTACAGCAGTGGGGGCACAGTATGGGCACTGATAATGTGATGAGCAGTAATCCTGTGAAGCCACAGAATTCCATTTGTTTTCTGTTGCTGATGGGCAGACATTGAACTCAAGTTTGATTAAAGTGACATAGGATAGGCATGAAGGCACTGGAGCCCAGGACCTTGACAGTCAGCTATTAGAGCAGCAGAGTGGCACAGTGGTTGGCACTGCTATCTCACAGCATTAGGGATCCACATTCAATTCCATTCTTGAGTGACTGTGTGGAGTTTTGGAGTGGCTGGCTAACATGGTGATTAGTACCCAGACTGGGTTCACAGCACCCATACTGGGTTCAACTCCCGGCTTGGGTCACAGCTGGGAGTTCTCCCTGTGTCTGCATGGGTTTCCTCCAGATGCTCCGGTTTCTTCCTACTATGAAGATGTGCTGTTTAGGCGAATTGGTCATGCTAAATTCTCCCTCCTGCTCCTATCTTCTATGCTTCTATCTTTGACCTCAACTCCTCTTGCTAAGGAGGGAGTGTAGCAAAGGCCTGCCTTTCTCCCAAGTCCTTTGATCCTCTTTGTCCCTTCGTTATATCTAACTCCTTCTTGAAAACATACAACGTTTTGGCCTCAACTATTTTCTGTGGTAGAAAAAGGCAGGGTTGACATATGAGGAGAGATTGAGTCAGTTAGGATTATATTCAGTGGAGTTTAGAAGAATGATAAAGAGAATCTCATAAACAGGACTGGACAGGATAAATGCAGGGAGTTTGTTCCCAATGATGGGGGTGTCCAGAACCAGAGAGTCATAGTCTGAGGATACAAGGTAAACTATTTAGGACGGAGATGAGAAAAATTTATTCACCCAGAGCATGGTGAGCCTGTAGAATTCTCTACCACAGAAAATAGTTGAGGCCAAAACATTTCATGTTTCAAGAGGGAGTTAGACATAGCACAGTGCCAAAGAGGATCAAAAGACTTGGAGGAAAGGTGGGGTCAGGTTATTGAGTTGAGTCAACTATGATCAGAATGAATGTTGGAGAATGTTCGAAAGGCCTGTTTTCTATGTTTTTTATGCCAGCCATCCTGTTACCTTTCTGATAGAGATTGGTGATCGATCCCAAATTTTATGCTGCAGGTCCATATCCAAGATGAACTGAATTGAGGCTGTCAAAACCCATAGGATTCTTTCAGCCAATGAAGGTTTTTTTATCCTATTGATCTCTGCTGTCTTTGAACTCAGGCTCCAGAGGTTAAAGTGTCCTTGGGGAAGAAATTGATTTCATTATGTTGCTGTTTTGGGATATAAAGTTAGGGCTTTGGGAGCAAATATCCGGGCATCATCACTTAGGCCTAATTTCCCACTGGTAGCCTCTAACATTCAAACAGTTACAATGGTCCCTTTATAACAAATGTACGTTGCGCTAAATATCTGCTTTTGGACCTCACTGCCAAACATAGCTTCAACTGGGCAGAGCACGTAGCATGTATTCCCTGTATCATTCACTGGCTTTATACCAGCCTAATAGGTGGCAAAGTAGCACAGTGGTTATCACTGCTGCTTCACAGTGCCAGGGATCCTTGTTCGATTCCTGGTTTGAATCACTGTATGTGTGGAGTTTGCATGTTCTCCCCATGCCCACGTGGATTTCCTCCAGGTTCTCCTGTTTTCTCTCACATTCTGAAAGATGTGATGGTTAGGTGCATTGACCTAAACAGGCGCTGGAGTGTGGCGGTGAATTACATAGTAACTTCATTGCAGTGTTAATGTAAGCCTTACTTGTGACCAATAAGTAAACTTTAACTTTAATCTGAGGTCTTTTTAAGGATCTTTAGACATGGCTGATGAAAAGATAAGTAAATTATCCTTAACTATGCCTCACCACTTGTATCAGCCTCTTTTATGCTCATAATAAAGGCATCTGTCTGTACCCATGAATAGACAACAGTGTAAGAGATAACTAAGAAAATTCAGGTTATATCTCTTCAAGCACGACCTTAGAATATTAGAATCACATTCAGACCATCAAGCCTGCACCGATTCTCCGAAAGAGCGTCCCACCAAGGACTTTCCCTCCACCCTATTCCCATAACCCTGCACTTTTACCATGGCTAAACTACTTTACCTACACATTTTTGGACACAAAGGGGCAATTTAATATGGCCAATCCACCTAACCTGCACATCTTTGGACTGGGGGAGGAAACTGGAACACCCAGAAGAAACCTATGTAGACACGTGGAGAATGTGCAAACTCCACACAGACCTGAGGCGCGAACTAGTCCCTGGGGCAGCGATGCTAACCACTGTGGCATTGCGTCACTTCATGAGAGGCCAAAGACATCAGATATCTGGAAAAGGTTCTGATATAATTAAAAAGTATTACCTTAAACAGCAAGAGCCAGAGCCAAAAATAGACACAAAAACATCATTACCACAGTAGATAGAATAGTTTGTCAGCCACACTAAAGATGCATATGGACACCTCACCAGCAAATTGAGTATTGAAGTGAACTCCAGCTTGCTGTGTTGTGAGTATGTACTGTTGTTTATTGGTGTTAATAAAAATGTACTACATTTAATGGAACAGTATCCAAGTAGTTGTGTGCCATTGATATCATGAGTAGGGCAAGAATGTTTGGACCAGGTAAGCCGCAAGCAACATTGGGGCACCAGATTAGCCAGTTTTACATGAATACCTTATTTGCTGTGAGTTGATATCTTCAGGTCACCTTGGAGGCCATTTTGAGCCAGTTCCTGATATGACACCAAACATGCTCCTCCTTCTGCTTTTACTGCTGTTTCCGTTATATATCAGTGGAACCAGTCAACAAGAGGTTAAATCGTGCTGAGGACTGGCATTCAATAGATTAATGTTGCTTATGGTGGACTTACCTTTGACATCATTGCCACTGAATCAAAATTCCAGAACCATTTACCTCACAGCACTGCGGGAGCACCTTCTCTACTTGGACTAGAATGGCTCAAGAAGACCCATTTCCACCTCTGTGGAGACCAATAGGGATGGGCAATAAATGCCAACTTTGTCAGCAATGTTCCCGTTCCAAGAATAAATACGAAAAAAAATACTGTAGACCTGCTTGTACTTTTGACAGGATATTTTAAGATGTTGGGAGTTTGCTTCTTTTCATTAAAAAAAATACATTTAATTTTTTTCAACAATTTGCACTGTAGAAATAACCTGCCAGTACCCCAAATAACTGGGTATAAATTATGCACAAACCATCTCTGAGGATACGTTTCAGAAAAGAACAACAGTCAGCCCATGGGTTTGTGGTAATCTTTAGTAAACATCCTCTAATGTTTTTGCTGACCTTATGCTGCATATCTTTCCCTGGCTCATTGTGACTGCACAACATGAAAGTATCCACATGCTCTCAAACCCGAATGGATTTTCTTTTGTATGTTGACTGTCAAATTGGCACCACGGCCTGCTAACATTTCAAAGCCCCCTCCCACTCCCACCGTAGTGCCTCTGAGGCTGGCCCAACTGGTTCCACTTTGCAACCTTGGCAGCTGGTCGGAGGGAAGGGATACCAACTTCCCATCTGTCGAGTTTCTCTTTGAACTCCTGGACCTGGAGGAGCACTGGGACGCGTCCTGCCAAGCGGTCCCCTCGTTAATGTTTCGAGGAAGCCTGGAAATTAGGAGCACTGCGTTCCTCAGAAGGCAGCAAGCACAGTGTTTGTCACAGTGATATATCCTTGGCATAGTGCACACATCAAATAAAAGTGCAATGTAACAACGGCAAGTATTCCACTGCAGGTTTTACCAAAAAAAATTCTACTTTTAATTGAAATGCGGTTCGTGCACAGCGACAGACATCTTTGTAGGGTCTTGGCCTGTTTAATAAATACAGGTGATGGTTAAAGCTGCAAAACAACCAGGGAAAGCTTTGACAAATGCAAAACACTGTATCACAGCAGTAGGCACAATACCACACTCTGATTATTGGCACAGGGTGGTGTTTAACACAAATCAATTAAAAAGTACACCTATGCAGCGTCCATTTAAAAAAATCTGGTGACAGATTAATTTTCTCTACCATTATAAAACAGGATTCAATTATCTTATTCGCTATATAACAAAAGAGTCACTGATACTTGGCCGTACAGCTGCAGTGTTCAACCAGAAACAGCATCTTACCGAAGAAAAAACACTCGATAACTAAATGAGATAGATCCTTGGTTTTGACCTCCATTTGACAATGAGGAGCAAACGGGGAATTCAGAAAGAAATATTCACCACAGAGGGGGTAATATTGACGCGGGACAGATATTGGCAGGGAAATGACTAGGTTGACAAAGACAACTGGATGGAAATGGAGTGGTCTGTTGTGCCTAATGGCATTTTGCTGCAGACTATAAAATCTTGCTCTGTCATTTTTAATGAGTGCGGAATTAAGAATTCAATGCATTGATTGCTGTGTAATTTATAAACCGTTGCCCTTAAGTTGATGTCCCAGTTACTGTTTCATTGCCCGCTCCATCCTGGCTGCTGGTAATTTTCTCTAGGGAGGTAAACACTACGTTATTGAAGTGAACCTTTAAATTTTGGAACTTCGGCAGATGGCAGGTCTGCCAAAGCATGGCTAGGTAGGCCTATTTCAGGAAATTGCCTGTAGAGAATGGACAGACGGATAGAGGATATATTCTTATTTGGGTCACATCTCCAAAATTACATCAAACTGTTTGCCTTCCAGGATTCTCTCAGGCCATGAAAGTAGAGACACTAAGTTGATCTTCCTCTGCATTCTAGCTATGACTGTAACACCACATTCTGTACCCTCTCCTTTCCTTCTCTATGAACAGTATATTTTGTCTGTGTAGTGTACAAGAAACAACACTTTTCATTGTATACCAATACATGTGACAATAATAATTCACATTGAATCAAGAAGGTCTGCTCTTGGGTAATTCTGCCTCTCTTTATTTTTATCATGTTTAACCCCACTTCCCCACCCCCCCATCCTCCTGTACTGTTGATCTTTTGAAATACTGCAGCAACAACCTCCCGTGGGCAAGTGTGGCCTAAGGTGTTTCTTTCTTTACTCTCCTTTTTTTGCATCATTTCGGAGAACCTGTTTTCTTGTGTGGTCTATTCCCAGCAATGATGTGGCTGATACTGGAAACTTATTGCATGGGGCACCTTTTGCTCTGAGATGTAATGTTCGCGGTCCCAGTCGTTCAATTACCTGAAGATTAAAGGACTCCTGCAGCATTTTGTGCCTTTTTTTATTTCCTGAATTGCCACCTTGGTTTATCCGCAAGGGAAATTAGTTCCAACATCAGCGTTACATAACCAGATTGAAACTTCTAATATTACACTGCACCTGCCAATCAGTGTGCAATCATTTCATTACGCCAACTTGAGCCTCGGAATATTTTACATTTTACTAGCATTGCTGTGAATTTTACAGATCCTTTAATGCACAGATTGCCTACTGATGTGTTTGTAAGTGCTGAATATGTCAAATTGTTGAAATAGCATGTGTACTTTCAAACCATTGACGCTTATGGTAGCAAGACCTTTTAAAGGGGCAACCCTTCACAGGCGATATGTTCGGGGCAGAGCAATGGAGTGCGAGTGTGCAAAGCTAGGCCAATTAGGAGGGAGGATAAGCAATCCTGAGGAAGGAGGGCTTCAGCTGGAGATAGGGCATTGTTAGGAGTAGATGTATTCATTTTTAGTTAGCAAGCCCCTGGTGATGGGAGATTATTTGATCCTTTGTATATATAGGGGGGATTCTCCAACTGTTCATGCCAGGGGATTCTCTGGCCTCATTGGCAGTGCACACCTTCCCGTGAGTTCCTTGGTAGTGTGTGATATCAATGGGAAATCCCATTGACAATGACGAGACCAGAGAATTCCACCACTAATGAGTAGTGCATTGGAGAATCTCCCCCCCAGCCCGTAGTTCTTTTTGTCAGGAAACCCTTTAGTCATTTGTTTGCCACATTGAGTTGCTTTGGGTTATTCCAACACCATATTAGAATGATCAACTCCAAATAACTTTGTAAAGTAACTGGGTTTTGATGAATGTTGGGAATGCATGCTCTAAAATAGAATGAGCTGGAATCTGATTTGTTAAGATTGCTTTCTTGGCAGGAGATTTGGAAACTGAGAGAGATACATTTTTGTGTGGGCGTCATGAAATGTAGAGCAAAGGTGGGAAAGTCATATTGCGAGGCGCATCAGCACAGATCAAATAAAAGGTGTGAGGGCTAAATGAGTTCTTTTTGTTCATTATGTTTCAATTCTTACCATGCAGAGTGAATGCTTCTGTGAAGTGTGCAATAATTCATTCTCATTCACCTTGGCGTTGATGATTGGGAGATCAATTAGTTGTGTAAGTTAGTAACAACAGGTGGAATTTTATGGCCCCTCTCGGGCAAGACTAGAAATTCCTGCCTGAGATCATTGGAAATTTCTGTTGTCAGATCCTCGCCCACACCGATTCCATGTTGGGTGAGGTGTCGAAGTTCTGGCCAACGTTACTGTTCCTTTTCAATTTGATTGACTGCACTGATCCCTTGCCCCCTTTGACTTCTGAACTTCACTAACTCTGAGTGATGTCTGTGGATCATATTTCTGACAATTATAGCTCATTGTGTTTGGAATTGATGTGCTAGCTCAGATTGGAATTGCCAATGGCCACTGAACCAAAGAGAAGGAATTAGCCTCTAGAACATAGAACATTACAGCACAGTACAGTACAGGCCCTTCATCCCTCAATGTTGTGCCGAGCTATGTCCAATCCCAAGGTCAAGCTAACCCATTCCCTATAATTCTGGTGTGCTCCATATGTCTATCCAATAATCGCCTGAAAGTTCCTAAAATGTCCCACTCCATTATCACAGCAAGAAGTGTACATCATACACCAACCACTCTCTGAGTGAAGAATCTACCTCTCTTTCAAAATTCTGATCTGGTTCACACGGCATTGATGTTTGACACAATCTTTTGCTAAAGGGTTTTCAATTTGATACTTTTGGGCATGTCATATATTCAGGTATGAGAGGTCACTACTTGCAATATCCCGCTGATGTGTGGACCACTTTTCTGTTTTGTACCACTGATGCAGTAGCTGATGGAAATGCAAGCTGAAATGACTAGCTGCCTGTTCAGGTAGAAGAAGCTGCAAAGTTTTGGCTAGTACACATGGGAGCTCTGCAGGATGTCAACATTGCCACAAATATAAGACTACATTTATCTACTGAACTTGTGCAATATCCCAATGCACAAATCAATTCAAAGGTAGTGGACATTGGTGAGGCATTTCACTTTCACTTGAGCAGGTGGTGTCCAAATGCTGTACGTCCAATGCCATCTGCAGAATCTTCCTGCCATACTTTGAACAGCCAGGATTTCTGCCAACTCCACAAGCGCAACAGGAAGAGCAGTGGAGGACATGCTCCTATCTACATCAATGGGGATGAAGTGGAAATGATTGAAATTATCACTAACAATCTATCCTGGTCCCCCCGTGCAGATGCTATAATTAGAAATAATAATTACCAATGTTTCAACTTTCTCAAGAGACTAAGGAAATTCGGCATGTCCACGATGACTCTCACCAACTTTTACGGATGCACCACAAAAAACATCTTTTCCAGATGTATCAAAGCTTGGTTATGGTTCCTGCTCTGTCCAAGAAACTACAAAGGGTTGTGAATGTAGCCCAGTGCATCATGCAAAGCAATTTCCCATTCTGTCTATACGTCCCGCTGCCTTGGAACAACAGCCACCATAATCAAGGACCCCACAGCCCCCAGATATACTCCCTTCCACCTTCTTCCATCAGGAAAAAGATAAATAATCTCTGAAAACACAAATCAACAGATTCAAGAATATCTTCTTCCCTGCTGCCATCAGATTTTTGAATGGTGCTATCATATATTAAGCTGATCTTTCTCCTTCACTCCATCTGTAACTGCAACATGATATTCTGCACCCTATCCTTTTTCCCTACATTCTTTATGAATGGTATGTTTGCCTTACAGTGCACAAGAAACAATACGTTTCACTATATTCCAATGCATGTGACAATAATAAATCATATCAAAGCACTATCACTTCAAATTGATTCAGAGGAAAAATAACCTTCTAATTAGTAACTGTGGACCCTTGCTGATTTACACATTCTTGTCATGTCACATGCAAAGTTAAAACCAAGGAGAGTGTTCCTTTGTGTTCTGGGAGACTGCAGCAGCACGGCAATAAGGGATCAGTTTACCTTCAATATTAGCAAAACAGTCAAGACAATGGCAAAAAATTTCCTGATGTTTTACAGTTGTCCTCAAATGCTTTGCACAGTTCAAAGATATAAGTTACAGTAATACAAAAGGTATGATTTATTACCATATCTGTGTGCATTTTCATTTTTTTAATAACAGATTCAAATTCTTGTATAAAAGTACATATAATATAACTTTTTAACAGATTCGAAATGACTATAGATCAGCTGATTTAATTAGACACAACATGCAGATTTTCTTCAGCCTTTTCTCTCCATAAAACTGTACGCACCATTTCACTCATGTCTCAATTCACTACATTCTACAGTGTGTTTGGCCACAGCTATAGACCTACCAGTTTAAATTCCTGTTTTAACACAATGAGGCTTATCAATTAGCGCAGGGAGGGATGAGTGCACAATACACCCAAGTAATGGAATCCCCTCACGTGTTAAGACAAAACAGAAGAATTTCTTTAGGTTTAGAAACATCAAAAAAAAGCAGAAGTCGAGCTTGCTCCGCCATTCATTTTGATCATAGCTAATCATCGAATTCAGTATCCCGATCCTACCTTCTTCCCATGGCCCTTGATCCCTTTAGCGCCAAGAGCTATATCTAATTTCTTCTTGAAATCAGACAACGTTTTGGCCTCAACTCATTCTGTGGTAGTGAATTCTGCACATTCACCACTCTCTGGGTGAAGAAATTTCTCCTCACCTCAGTTCTAACAGATGAACTTTATCCTCATCCTTATTCTCAAACTATGACCCTCACCAATGGAAACATTCTTTCTTAATCTACCCCGTTTAACTTTATTAGAATTTTTAAAGTTTCTATGAGATCCTGTCTCAGTCTTCTAAACTCCTGTGAGTATAATCCTAACCGATTTAGTCTCTCCTCATATGACAGACCTGCCATCCCAGGAATCAGCCTAGTAAACTTTTACAGTCTTCTCTCTATTCGAAGAATATCCTTCCTCAGATAAGGACACCAAAACTGCACACAATTAACCAGGCGTAGGGCCTCACCAATGCCCTACATAACTGCAGCAAAAAACATCCCTATCCTTATACTCAAATCTCTTGTTATGAAGGCCAACATACCATTTGCTTTCCTTGCTGTCTGCTCTACTTGTGCGTTCATTTCCAGTGACTGATGCACAAGGACCCCAAGATCTCATTGAGCATTCACCTCTCTCAAGTTGTACCCATTCAAATAATAATCTGTTTTCCTATTATTGCTACTACAGTGAACAATCTCACATTTATCCACATTATGCTGTACCTGCCATGCAGATACCCACACACTCAGCCTGACTATATCATGCTGAAGCATCTCTACATCCTCCTCACAGTTTACCTCCCCACCCAACTTTGTATCATTTGCAAATTTTGAGATAATATATTCAATTCCCTCTTCTATATCATTAAGATATAAGGTAAACAGTTGGTGTTCTTGCATAGATCCCTGCAGAATCCCACTAGTTACTGACTGCCAATCAGAAAAAGGTTTCTTTAGGTTTAAATCAGGAATGTTGACACAAATTAGTTTTTTGGGGGAAAGGGAAGTACATTCTCAGGAACTAAAATGATATCGTGCAAAGATAGTGGTAATATGAAGTGTGACCTCATCTACACTGTTTGTGCTTGAAAAGACAATTTAAAATTTTCAGTCACTCTCAGTTGCAGAGATCTAGAAACTGAGAAAGTGTTTTGTGTGTGTATCATAATCTATGGACACAAATGAGTAACAATATTGTCTTGCACATGTTGCCAGTATTGGTATTTTATTCTAAGATAGAAACTTCCTTGACTTATTTTTATGAATTGGGAAACATCACTTGACTAGAAATATGTCTTCTCTAAAATAAAGTCCTTGATTTTCTCAATGGGTAATGGGTTGGAAAGTTGGGCCCAATTCTATATTCACACTGTTCAATGGAGGATGCAGAGTTAAAAACGTTTCTCTGCACTGTTTATTCTTCTCCGTGCATATGTTGACTGACCTGTCTCATATTTTGAGCAAAAGTTAGGGATGAATTGAAAACGCGATTTCACTTTGTCAATGAAAATACTCTGTCATTCTCAAGTATCGACCCATCTTGAATTGCCTCCAGAATGTTGCACAGTCATGGACTCTTGGAGGGAAAAACATGGTTGCAAAAGATAAGACTGAACAATTGCATCCCTCATCTCTTCACTAGTCTACGTTAGAAACTATCAATCATGCTGTCACATCTTCTTCCATTGTTAATCCAGTTCTTACAACTATTTCACCAATTAGTTGTCTTTCATAAATTCATACTGCTTTGTTTTAGATTGGCCCCTGTGGGATAAGGTTAGAATGCTTAATGTGATCTGAGTTTCTGGTCAGCAAGAGTTAATCCTTATCTCTGCTGGAGAGGAATATCAGAGAAACTCCAAATTCCTCAACCTTCATTTTAAGAGTCAGACCTTTTCTTAGTGATTCTAATTTGTAAATTAGTACCTATACCAAATAAATACCCATTTGAAGTATAGAATTATGGTGAAAATATGTGTGATTTTCTCTGCCTTTGACCCTGTCACTTATTGATCCAATTATGGTTGTCATGCCAAACCAGAAGTTATCATTTAGTTTTCATTGTGGGTTAAAGCGCCACGTTAGGATCCTTCCTTCATATTAATATTCAGATGATGTTTCTGGTTCCAAACTATCTATTTTTTTTCTGCACTTAAAGTATTGCAATTGTGTCTTGAAGATCAAGCTTTTGATATGACTGACTCAGAACTGAAAGGAGCACAGCTTAGTGAAACACAGAGACTCCAGATGTTTGAACATTCTTTGTTCTTATGAAAACTCGAGTCTAATTCTCTGAACTGATCTATAATGTAAATGATACTTTTTAACAATACAATATGCAACTGAAACAAGAAAACCGAGCACACCAGTGGTGTACATTAGGTGCAGTTTCTTGTAAGCATGCAGCATATTACAGTACACTTTGGTTAAAAGGTAATACTTCATCGAGGTCTGTTGTCATTCAAATACATCCATATGGCCACTACAGTGAAGGAGCTGCTCACAAAGACTGATTACAAAGATAGCATTGTAATCAGGAGGGCCACTGATTTGGGGATGCATTGGAATTGTATCGGTGATTAGAGTAAGTTTAAATAAGTTTATTTATTAGTTGCAGTGAAGTTACTGTGAAATCCGGTGCCTGTTCAGGTCAATGCACCTAACCAGCACGTGTTTCAAGGGAGGAAACTGGAGCACCTGGAGGAAACCCATGCAGACACAGGGAGAACGTGCAAACTCTCCACAGATAATGAGCCAGGCTGGGAATTGAACCCAGGCCTCTAGCACTGTGAGGCAGAAGCACTAACCACTGAGCCACCAAGGAAAAGTATCTGAGAGTTGGCCAGACTTGTGCTGTTTGATGGGAGCAGACAGTACCTGGTTGTGATTGGTTACATCGGCATCTGAAATTTGGCAACTTGTGTTGACAATTGACTCAGGTGGTATGTGTGAATGGGAGCAGGTATGCTTTGAGGACCAGGTATTATGAGTGTGACTGTAGATGTCAATTCCATAGGTATTTAAAGCCAAGGATATCCCCCCTTTCTTAATCACTACTCCTTCATTAACCTAACCTTTCCTCCTGTCTTTTTCGATATCTGGTGCTGTGTATTATGCCCTGCAATGTTTTATAAAAGTTTAATTATGGCAGCTGGCGGGGGAGGTGGGGGGGAGTGGGGGTGTGGTTATTTATTCATGGGACATGGGCATCGCTGGCTGGCCAGTGTTTATTGCCCATCCCTAGATGCCCTTGAGAAAGTGGTGGCAGTGAGCTTTCTGAAACTGCAGTCCATGTGTTGCGGGTTGACCCACACTGCTGTTCGGGAGGGGATTTCAGGATTTTGACTCAGTGAAGGAACGGCGATATATTTCCAAGTCAGTATGGCAAGTAGCTTGAAGGTGAACTTGTAGGTGGTGGTGTTGCCATGTATCTACTGCCCTTGCCCTGCTAGATGGAAGTGGTCGTGAGATTGGAAGGTGTTGAAACCATTGATGATGGAGAAATCAAAGAATTATATAGCGTAGTGGAAGGCTATTCTGCCCGCCTTGTCTCTGCAAGAGCTGTCCAATTAATCCCATTCCTCTAAACTTTCCCTATAGCCCTGTACGATTTCCTTTTTCCAAGTATATATACAATCCCCTTTTGAAAGTTACCGTTGGATTTGCCTCCATTGCTCTTTCAGGCAATACATTCAATGCCTTCATAAATCACTGACTAAAAACAGAGTGGTTCTTTAGCAGATAATCTTCAATTGGTGCTAGCCAAACTCCCTGCCAATGGACACAGTTCCCCGCTATTTATTACTCTGCTAAAATTCTTCAGTATCTGATGGTGGACCATTTTTATTTTCAAATTTTTATTCCGTCCAAAAAATAGCAAATTCCAATTGAATCCAATCCCATGAGAGGGATAAACAAGATCGAAGCTGACAAAATGAGGCACTGCACTCCATCTTGGGCTCGATCTAATGCTTCATCTCAGACAAGTTGTCTTAGAATCAGGGACTGCCTCAGTTGAATCTCATCATCTACCCTGATCATTGACTACCTTAGCCTGGGAGATCAAACAGCCTGATCGTTGACTTTTCCCTGCCAGTAGGACAGTGGGCCAGCTGAAGGAACTGCAATGTCTATGAATGCCCAAGGAAAAGCAGGAAAGTATCCTGTCCGATACTATACCTCGTTCAAGTAAGTGTGCTCTTTTGTGTAACAGTATTACCCCTTAGATTGAATGTACTGTATGTATTTTTAGGACCTAGCCACCACATTCTTTCGTTTAATTTACAAGAAAATTGTTTTTTTTTCATTTTTTTTTGTTAAAGGAATAAAAAAGTTTTTTTTTATCCAAATAGTTACAATAAGCAATCTGTGTCATCACCATCCACATGCACAGTTTTAAAGCTAAAACCTTGTGTGTTGTAGGATAGAAAAGTCAAACTCCAATGTGGATTCAGCAGTCCCAGTGTTAAACGTAGCTCGGAATCTCCTTTGTGCTCTCGTTTTCAGTTACTGTTGGATTGTTTCCTGCAATATCAAAGTAGATTTCAAAGTAGTGATAAACATAAAAGTTAATAATGTTCGTGACTTCAGTTTGCATCTGAGCTTTCCTAGGCACACGGTGAACAATGCTATGCAAGAGAATAAAAGCTTTTTGAACACTTGTGTCCAGTATTTCTCCACCTGCATCCTATCCTACATGAAGAGCAGGACTTTCTGGTCTTACTGACCCCCCCCACTGCCCTCCTCCGCCATCCCTGCCACAGGGGAGGGTGCGAATATTGGGAAACCCCATTGACAGCAGAAGAACTGGAAGATCCAGTCACCAGCCAATGGCGGGCTGCTTCTGCCACAGCAAAACATGTCACGGGGACAGTCAGTGGGTGGAAATCCTAAGATCTTTCTAGTATCAGCCCCTTCCTAAGACCCTTCTCCCATCAACTCTGTCTTCTTTGACATTCACTGATGCTCCTCAAAACTTCTGATTTAAATTTCTCACCCTTTTGTTGCATTTAATTCCTTTAAGGGTCTCATCCCCTTCTCCCTCTGCATCTCATTCTCCCTGGAATTCTCTATTGTTCTGAGTCAAGCTTTGAGTGTATCCCCCTCTCTTTACCTCCCTGTCCTTTGCCCCAGATGCCCCTTCAAAGCCAACTTTGGCCAAAACATTGATGACTACTTTCTTATCTCTCTTTCTACTAATATCAATTTTATTGACATTAAGGATCCTCTGTAAATGGAATCTCTAACACACACATTCAAGTCAGTTGTCACATCCAACAGTTGTAAGGTAAAGATTTCGTTGGTTCAGTTTATTTCAATCCCAAAGTTGAAGTCACACCACGTTATTACAGCATGATCATCTCAACTATCCTTTTAACCCAAGTCATTAATGCAGCTGACCTAAGTCTTCTGGCCCAGCATACTATGGGGAGAACAGAGAATTCGACGGAGAGGCAAAAGTCCCATTGACTTCAGATGGGAATTTTCTGTTCTGGGATGGGGGTGGGATTGGAAAGTCAGCATGCCAAAGTCTTGCCCTGTTGTAAGCTGTACATTGAAAACTGATTCATTCATTGGATGTCAGAATTTAACTAGTGACAATGAGTAGGACTTTATGGCCTCGCTAATCCCGAAACCATAAAATCCCTGACTGAGGTCATTAGACCTTCCCATTGTCTGCCCCTCACCCTCTCCAACTGCCATGTTGGCAGGGCTGTAATATTCCAGTGAATGAATGGAGACTTTCGCCGGAATTCTACCACCTCGCCCACCACAGAATCAGAACAGGCATGGAACGGACAATGGTCCATTGACGTTGGGTGAAATTTTCCGATCTTGCTTGAGCGAGGCCGTTAAATCCTGCTCTTTATCCCCATTTGTGCAGGCTGGATTCAAATCCACTTGTGAAAGTGTTAAGCCAATGGCTTTAGGTTTCACGTGGTCAGAAATGGACAATATGTATTTGCTATTAATTTGGTTAATCTCAAAGGAATAGTTATTCCAGTGCAGTGCAGAGAATGAGGTATAATTAGCCATTAAATTAAGGCCTTTTCACCCTCTCAATATCCCATCACTCTATCATCGAAAAGCAGAGGGAAGTTTCCCTGGTGCCCTGGTCAACATCAGCTCTTTAAACAGCATCAATTTTAATTTAATTGGTCATTTACTTTGCTGCCGTTGTGGGATCATACTGATTGCCACATTGTCCTACATTACAACAGCAATCACATTCACAAAGCTCTTAATTGTTTTGAGCTGCTTTGGGACATCCTGAGATGTGATAACATAGAATCATACAATAGAATCGTAGAATCCCCACAGTGCAGAAGAAGGCCACTCAGCCCATCGAGTCTGCACTGACAGCAGTCCTTCATGGAGAGGTGATGACCATGTGGTATTATTGCTCGACTTATTAATCCGATAATTTAGCTCAAGTTTTGGGGACTTGGATTCAAATCCCAACACAGGATGGAACTTGAATTCAGTAAATAAAATCTGGAATTACGAGTCTACTGACGACCAGGAAACCATTATCAATTGTCAGGAAAACCCATCTGGGAAGGAAATCTGTCGTTCTTACCTGGTTAGGCCAGCATGTAAGTCCAGAGTCAATGTGGTTGATTCCAAAATGCCTTCCAAGGGAAACTAGGGATGGGCAATAAATGCTGGCCAACCAGCAATGCCCAGGTCTCACAAATTAATAAAACAAAATCCCACCTAAGCCCTATTCCCGTAACACTATTTATTTAACCTGTTAATCAACCTGACGCTAAGGGATAATTTAGCATGGCCAATCCACCTAACCTGCACATCTTTGGAGTGTATATAATTGCAAGAATCTTCCTTCACTATTTGGATAGATTTGTCCACATTAAGTGATAAACTGCATGTGCCTCCAGATAATAAATGTCTCGTATGAGATCGAAAGACTGAGGCACTTAATCTGCACAAGCAGTAGTTACTGATATTTTTTTCTCCTTTTTCAGTGTATCAATCATAATTGTACCCAGAGGAAGTATAAAAATATATTGTAAAAGTAACTGCTGAGATTATTGACAGCTCAATTGCAAAAACCTGGCACTTCATTTCTCAATGTTGGTCAATGTTGAAATAGCTGTGCCACAGAAAAGGACATTTAACCAATCACACAGATGCAATGTGTCTGAGAATAGGAGTTCCACTGTGAGTTTCAGTTCTGTAGTTTTATGCCAGACAATATTGTACCACTATGTTGAGAATGGGGGTGGCACAGTGGTTAGCGTTGCTGCCTCACAGAGCCAGGAACCAGGTTCAATTCCAGCCTTGGGTCACTGTCTGTGCAGAGTTTGCATATTCTCCTCATGTCTGTGTAGGCTCCCTCTGAGTGTTCCAATGTTCTCCCGCAGTCCAAAGATGTGTGGATTAGGTTGATTGGCCATGCTAAATTGCCCTTTAGTGTCAGGGGGATAAGTAGGAGTAAAGATGTGGGTTACGGGGATAGGGCCTGGGTGGGATTGTTGTCAGTGCAGGCATGATGGGCTGAATGGCCTCCTTCTGCACTGTAGGGATTCTATGATTCTATTCTATGAAGTCAGGAGAAATAATGCCAGGCTTTAATCTGGTTAACAACATGTGCTGAGGCAGAAATCACTGTATTTTAGGGCACTATGAATCATTTGATTAAAAGGTAGTGGCGAAGGAACCACTTTCGGGAAGTAGGGTAAGTTAACATTGGGAAACTGAAATTTCTGGAGTTTGGTAGCCTTGCTTTTTGACTTAAATGGATAATAAAATGGTGTTTTGTTGAGTCTGCATCTAGCAGATGCAGCAATTACTTTTGCAGAACCACAATAGAGTTAATTTGTTTCTCAATGTCTATCAGTAGGGAGGGCTGCAGATGGCACAAGGACTGATAACACCCCGCTTTCCGCACCCCCCCCCCCATCCCCTCCCCCCAAGAAAGCTACCTGGATTAGTGTTTCATAGATTTCCGATATGGCTGAGACTCAGGCAGGGACACTTTACTGCTGGCATCTTGATAAATATTAACTTGAGCAGAAGCTGGAATTGGGAGAAAAGTCAGAAGTGAAACAATTGGAGCGTTGAGGAAAAATAAATTTAAGTGCTGAGGATGAGCCCTGGAGCGATTAAAAACTGCCTTGCTGTCTCACATTTGTTTAATATTTCGGAAGGGTTGGCAAAGCTTACTGAAGCATCAGGTGGCGAGAACACAGCGTGACAGGTGATAGGAAAAAATAGTAACCGAGGGAAAGAATACATCAATCAATCAATGCTCCTTTCGTCTGATACCTCAGTAGGTTTGCCTTCCATATAAATTATTGAAGAAAAATATGGTCGTGCATGACTTCCAAACAGTTCGAGGATCCTCTCCTGCACTGAAAGTATCTTCTCTCTAGAATCATTGAATCTTACTGTGCAGAAGGAGGCCATTCAGTCTATCGAGCCTGCACCGACAGTAATCCCACCTTGCCCCTATATCTGTAACACCACGTATTTACCCTTGGCACTAACGGGCAATTTAGCATGGGCAATTCACCTAACCTGCACATCTTTGGACGGTGGAAGGAAACTGGAGCACAGGGAGAATGTGAAAAGTCCACATACAGTCACCCAAAACTGAAATTGAACCCGTGTCCCCGGCACTGTGAGGGAACGGTTCTAATCATTGTGCCACCATGTCATTCCTTCTGCTTGGTGATGTAGGTTAACGTGAGGAAAGAAGTTTCCATTCCACTTCTGATGCCTGCTCATATTTAAACTTTTTAACATTGCTGTGAAGCACCATGAGATGGTTTGCTGTATTCATGTAGAAACATAGAAACTAGAAGCAGGCTTAAGCAATTTGACATTTAGAGCCGGCTCCATCAAACATTTTGGCCATAGAAGATCATCAAATTCAATATCCTGATCCCCCCTTTACTGCCCATCTTCCCATATCCCTTGATCCCTTTAGCCCCAAGAGCATATCTAATTTCTTCTTGAGATCACACAATGTTTTGGCCTCAACTACGTTATGTGGCAGTGAATTCCATCGATTCACTGCCCTCCAATGAAGAAATCTCTGCTCACTCAGTTCTAAAAGGTGCACTCTTTATCCTCAAACTATGACCCCTCGTTCTGGACTCCCTCACCACTGGGAGCATTAATTCTGAACCTACCCTGTCAAATTCAGTTAGAATTTTGTAAGTTTCTATGAGATCCCTTTTCAGTCTTTTAATCTCCAATGAGGTTCTATTTAAGTGCAAGTTGTTGTTGAATTCCAATATACTATCCACTATCTTGTGGTGAATTCCACTATGCTATTCACTTGAAAAATTATTAAGGAAATAGCCCTAAAAGCTCATTTTTAAAATTCTTTCAAGAGATGACAAGAGCACCATTTATTGTCCATCCCTAATTGCCTTGAGCTGAGAGGCTTGTTACAGCATTGAAGAGGATTGTTAAGAGTCAACCATATTGGTCTGAGTCCACAGTTACACATAGGCCAGACCAGGTAAGAATGGCAGATTTCCTTCCTTAAAGGTATGAATGAATCTGACGTTTTTTCTTTAAAAAGCAATCAATAATTGTCATAGTCTCCATCCCTGAGATCAGCTATCAGTACAGAATTATTCATGGAATTTAAATTCCGTCAGCTGCCCTGGTGGGAATTGAATCTGGTGTCACTAGAATCTGGGACATCTGGATTACCAGTTCAGTGATAACACCACTGTGCCTCATCTCTCCAATTTGATCCAGATTAAGTGGGGATAGGAAAGGTCACAGAATCCCTACAGTGCAGAATGAGGCCATTTGACCCATCGACTCTCTGACAGAGTATCTCCCACCTGTAATCCCACACATTTACCATGGTTAATCCATCTAACCTAAACATCTTTGGATACTAAGGGGCAATTTAGCATAGCCAATTCATCAAACCATCTTTAGACTGTGGGAGGTAACTGGAAGAAACCCATGCAGACACTGAGAGAATGTGCAAACACCACATGGACAGTCACTCAAGGCCAGAATCGAACCCAGGTCCCTGCTGCTGTGAGGCAGCAGTCCTAAGCACTGAGCCATTGTGCTGCCTAGGAAGGTTGCACATAAATATCTGGCTGCTTTCTACAAATGACCATGAATCTGATAGAGCAATTCAGATTGTCTTGCCCTGATCTCGCGCTCTTGATGCCATTCATTTCCATACATATGTGACAGAGCGTTGAAGATTAGAGACTTACTGAGTGAGGAACCATGTATTTATGTTACATTGTACTGCTCATTATTTTGATCATAGCTCCATTTTCACTTTCCATTGTGCTGATATCCACACTCAGTGACTTCATGTCAAACACTTGCCCTCTAATTGTTCAATCCTTCCCTTTTAATTGCAATTAAAGCCAAGCACTGTTACTGAGAGACTACAGATAAGATCCAGAAACAGCATATGTGTGCCTGTTCTTTGCAGTAAGGTCCTAATTCCCAATCTTGAGGAAAACAATACAAGTAGCTGACTTCTGTTCCTGGTGGCTGGCCGATCCCTAATTTCAAAACTATTGATGTTGGAGTGGAATCCATGATAATACAGGATGGGAATCATCTCGAACTTTGCTCAATGCTGGTATCAACTCAGCCTTGAATTTGGACCTGAATTGCAGTGAGGCGAATGGAACGCGAGATTTGTTTTCCCACAGGTAAGTATGATGTGAAGATGCCGGTGTTGGACTAGGGTAGGCACAGTTAGACGTTTCACAGGTTAGAGTCCAACAGGTTTATCTGGTAGCATGAGCTTTCAGAATGCTGCTGCTTCATCAGGTGAGTGGGAGTTCTTTAACCTCTTTAACCTGTGATTAAACATCTCTACACTCGCATTGTCTGTACCTGTAAAGACTTGATTACCTGTTAATACTCACATTCCATCCATTTGGATCAGTAAATTTGCAGATGATACTAAAGTTGGTGGAGTGGTAGATAGTGAAGAGAGGTGTTTTAGTTTACAGAGTGACTTGGACAAGTTGCAGAGCTGGGCCGAGAGGTGGCAAATGGAGTTTAATGTGGAAAAGTGTGAGGTAATGCACTTTGGCAGGAACAATAAATGTGTAGAGTATAGGGCTAATGGTAGGGCTCTTAATAGTGTTGAGGAACAGAAGGATCTTGGTGTATGTGTCAATAGATCCCTGAAAGTAGGCAGTCAAGTGGATAAAGTTGTTAAGAAGGCATATGGAGTCTTAGCTTTTATTGGTAGGGGGATTGAATTTAGGAGCCGCAGCATCATGTTGCAACTGTACAAAACTCTAGTGCGGCCGCACTTGGAGTATTGTGTGCAGTTCTGGTCCCCACATTATAAGAAAGATGTGGAGGCATTGGAGAGGGTACAGAGGAGGTTTACCAGGATGTTGCCTGGTATGGAGGGCAGGTCCTATGAAGAGAGGTTGAAGGATTTGAGGTTGTTTTCGTTAGAAAGGAGGCGGCTAAGAGGGGATCTTATTGAAGCATATAAGATGATTAGAGGTTTAGATAGGGTGGACAGTGATAGCCTTTTTCCTAGGATGGAGAAAGCTAGCACGAGGGGACACAGCTTTAAATTAAGGGGTATGAGTTATAGGACGGATATCAGAGGTAGGTTCTTTACTCAAAGAGTGATTAGGGAGTGGAATGCCCTGCCTGCAGCTGTTGTAGATGCGCCAAGTTTGGTGGCGTTTAAGAGGTTAATTGATAAGTATATGGAAGAGAAGGGAATGGTTTAGTTTGGAGGGGCATTGCTTTTTATTTTGGTCGGCACAACATCGAAGGCCGAAGGGCCTGTTCTGTGCTGTATTGTTCTATGTTCTATTATCTTGTAATTGAGTTTGTGTCTATATATGCCCAACTCCCGCTCACCTGATGAAGGAGCAGTACTCCGAAAGCTTGTGCTACTAAATAAACCTATTGGACTTTAACCTGGTGTTGTGAGACTTCCTACTGTGCCAACAGGTAAGCGGATAGCCTTGCAAGACTGTAGTTAAATGGAGAGCTTTGTCCTTAACGTCTCTTACCCACACTGGCTTGTTATGCTTGAAACTATATGTCTGTTAACTGGATGATTGGAAGTGTTATAACTGCTGCTCAATGCTTGAGGGATTTGGCAGGCGTATGAATGAAGATTGACTGCAACACTTGCAGAGTTGGGGCAGCACACAATGTGAAGACACATAGAAAAATCCATCAGCCATAACTGTGATGGGCAACAATTGTCACAGAGAATCCAGCCACCAACTTCCTATTTTTCTTGTCAATCAACCTCACTCAGCATTACCATCATTTTAACTTGCCAACTTTGGGCACTTTAGTTGCCTTCCAGCCTCAAAAAATGTCCCTAGCCCACAGATTCTGGATTCAACCAGAATTTGGCTCTGCTCTCGATGTATTGGTTAGAAGGAATAGCGATAGGGCAAGGGCAGAGCCTAGGTGGTTGCTCTTGGGACAGTGGAGGCAGATTCTATGGGCTGAATGGCCTCCTCTTGCAGTATTTTTTTGACTCCGTGTTTCTCAATGACAGGTTGCATTAAAGCTAATGAAACATCAGCATTTGTCACTTCCAAAAATAGTGACTTTTTGCAAATGACTCATGTCCTCCTTAGAACTTAGAGAGAGATGGAGATGGGGAAGACGTGTCCCAACTCCTCACAGCTAATAAATATCGAGGTGAAAAGAGAAAGCAAAAATGTCTAAGCTGTGACGTGGGGACTTCTTTTCAGAAATAAAGGATGGTGGAGGCAGTTACGAAGCAATCACAAGGCTTCTTAACGGAGTTAAATGACGAAGTGGATTTCCCCTTAGAATTTCAATTCACTATGAAGCTTACTGCAGACAGCATAGTTACAATGCTGTAGCCAGGTGTATTGCTTGGTATATGCTATTATCTTCTTACATCCTTACATCCTTGTGGCAGCGATGATGATGTACATTTTGTCCTGTCCTCATGACTGACTGATTAAGAAAGTGAAGTCATATGGATCCGAGGTGAGTTGGTAAGATGGATAAAAAATGGCTTGGGTATAGAAAGCAGAGAGTAGCAGTGGAAGGGTAATTTTTCTAACTGGAGCTCTGTGATTAGCAGTATTCCACAAGATTTAGTGCTAGGACCTCTGTTGTTTGTAATATATATAAAAGATTTGGAGCAAAATGTAGATGGTCTGATTAGTAAATTAGCAGATGATACACAAATTGAAAGAGTAGGGAATAGTGAAGAGGCTTTTCAGAGGATACAGCAGGATATACATTGGCTGGAGACCTGGGATAAAAAAATGGCAGATGAGATTTAACCCAGACAAATATGAGGTGATGCGATTTGGAAGAAAAGTATACAGTAAATGGTAAATCCCTTAGAAATCTTAGCATTCAGAGGGATCCAGACGTGTAGATCCGCAGTTCCCTGAAGGTGGCAACTCACGTGGACAAGGTGGTCAAGAAGGCATATAACATGCTGGCCTTCATCGGTCAGAGCATTGGGTATAGAAATTGGAAAATCATATTGCAGCTGCATAAGACTTTGGTTAGGCTGCATTTGGACTATTGTGTACAATTCTGGTCACCGCACTACCAGAAGGATGTTGATGCTTTGGAAAGGGTGCAGAAGAGATTTACCAGAATGTTACCTGGTTTGGAGAATATGGACTATGAAGAAAGATTGAACTAACTTTGTTTTCATTGGACTGTCTGAAGATGATGGGGACGTGAAAGAGATTTACACGATTGTGACAGGTTTGGATAGAGTGGACAGTCAGTAATCGAAGGGTCAATTACTCGGGGGCATAGGTTGAAGGTGAGAGGAGGAAATTTTAAAAAAGATGTAAAGGGCAAGTTTTTCCACACAGAGGGTGGCGAATGCCTGGAATGCCCTGCTGGAATCTGGGTAGATACCTGAATAGGCAGGAAATAGAGGGATATGGACCATAGAATCATAGAAACGCTACAGCGCAGAAAGAGGCCATTTGGCCCATCGAGTCTGCACCGACCACAATCTCACCCAGGCCCTACCTCCATATCCCTATACATTTTACCCACTAATCCCCCTGACCTACGCATCTCAGGAAACTAAGGGGCGATTTTAGCATGGCCAATCCACCTAACCTGCACATCCTTGGATGAAACCCATGCAGAAATGTGGAGAATATACAAAGTCCACATAGACAGTGACCTGAGCCAAGAATCCAATCCAGGTCCCTGGAGCTGTGCAGCAGCAGTGCTAACCACTGTGCTACTGTGCCAACCATGTAGAGGCAAGAAAATATTAGATTAGGAAGGCATCTGTGTCAGCACAGACTTGGTGGGCTGAAGGTCCTGTTCTGGACTGTTCTTTGTGTCTGGCTTTAGCTAAATAACATTTGGAATCCATTTGGCATTGAGTGTTGCTTTGTCTGAGATCAGAAATATTTGTCTGTAACATATGTGGAGGATTATGATGTTCAGGACATCTAAGACACGGATGACCATTCGATTGCGTTGCAAAAATTGATACAGATTGATCTGGAATCTCTTCAGATGGAAGGAGGAGTCAAGAATGAAGCACTCATCAATGGCAGCAACAACAAAAACCATTTACGCCACAACCAGATTACAGAAATCCTTTTTTTCCCTTAGGCAGAGAGCATTATCTCACTCCTCAGGCCCATGTGGGACTGAACTTGTTTCCTGCTGACTCCTTGAGCACTGTAAAAGGAGGCATTAAGAGATGGAGACAGAGCCCATCCAGTCAATACAACAAACAGGGATCAACAAGGTTAGTTCTTTTTGCAGATAAACATATTAACACAATATTATTGTGTGCACTTTCTGGTCATTGTAAAGAAACGTGATATGTTTTATGTTTTATGCATGTGGAAAAAATGCTAATTCGCAGTACTTGTGGTTGCACGAGCATCAAATTTATCAGCGGAGTATAATTGCCTCTCTGCTCCATAAATTCACGCTGTAATATTGCTTCTTATAGATTTCGTGTTGGTATCTTTTCAGACAAGAGGGTCAGTGAGATCTTTGCTAGCAAAGGCTGAATATTTTTGTTATGCAAAATCTCTTTCCAGTGATAGGAATGGGCCTGATGCTGCGTTTCCCTGATCATTGTTAGGGATCTGATCCTTTTGGTTGGCTGCTGAAGTTCCAGGTTTTCCATCAAGAGCCACTTTTGTGGTTTTTATTTTCAGATTTCCTTGGTTACTCTCCGGATAATGAGCACATTGTTCAGAGTCGAAATCTTACAGAGCAGGGGACCTGCACACCACATGGATTATTGCTGGTTTGATTCAATCAGCAAAGTTTATGATCTGGGTAGGTGGAGTATTTAAACAAGAGTTTTTGTTTGATTAGGTTTCATTAGGGTCGCTTTGATCGCTTGATAGTACAAAGACGTCAACAACTTACACATTAATCCAACTAAGCTATATAGTTGGATTCTTTGTTCCTGTTGTCCTTGTACTGACAAAATAAAGCTACCAAGGCAGGAAAATTGGACATAACCTTCACAATTTCATGCTTTGCATTGGTAAGAATCTGCATTTTAGAGCTCTATATTATGCACGTGATGTTTCCACTACCATCTAACCTTCAGGACTCTAATTCTGATATATGTACAGTTCACCACTTCAGCGACACAGAGAATAGAAAAGATTTGGATTTATATAGTGCTTCTCACAACCTCAGAATATTGCAAAGTGCTTTGCGGCTGTTTGAAGGACTTCTGAAGTGTTTTTCCCTACTGTAATTCCCTCCTCTCCTGACAACTGTCTGAGGCTGACCCAGACTGTTTGCAATGCATATTTGATCCTGAGATCATACATTCAAATTATCACTGGTTAATTCCACCTCCATAATATCTCCCAGTTCCGTATCTGTCTCAGTTGCAGCCTCGTCTATGTCTTATTTCTTGTCTCTAGACTTGGGTATTCCAGCGTACTCCTGACTGACGTTCCATGCTCTGAAAACTTGACGTCGCCAGCTTCCTGCACCACATCTTGCACCAAGTTCCATTCATTTACCACCCCTGTGCTTGCTGATCTGATTCTAGTTAAACCAACATGTTGATTTCAAAATTCTCATCCTTCATGTCTTCAAATCCTCCCATGGTCTCATCTCTCCCTATTCAGCTAATCTTTTTATAACTGTCTTGAGGTTTCTGTGTTCCCCTAATTCTGACTTCTTGAGTGTTCCCCATGTCACTCCACTGTAGGTGGCTGTGCCTTCAATAACCAAAGTTCTCACATTCACTCTGAACCTCTCCATCTCATTTTCTTCCTTTAAGCTTGTCCTCAAACCTACATCTCTTCAACCAAATTGTAGAACAAGTGCTTTGTGACATTTTATTAAGTTTAAGGAGCCATACAAACACAAGTTGTTGTTGGAATGTGTTGAATAGCATAAAGTTTTTTTGTATGGCAACATGTGGTGGAGATTTTAAAAGGTAGATGCTTATGTTCCTGCTTCTCATAACCCCATTGTTCACCGTCTTGATTCAATATTGTACACCATGCAATGTCTCATCAAGCACATTGAGGGTGACCAGCGCATGGACTTTGATAGGTGATTGTTTATTTATTAATGTCACAAGTAAGCTTACATTAACATTGCAGTGAAGTTACTCTGAAAATCCCCTAATTGCCACACTCTGGTGCCTGTTCAGGTACACTGAGGGAGAATTTACTATGGCCAATGCACCTAACCAGGAAGGAAACCAGAGCACTCAGAGGAAATCACACACAGACACAGAGAAGAGTGTGCAGGCTCCGCACAGACAGTGACCTAAGCCGGGAATCAAACCCTGGTCCCTGGGACTGTGAGGCAGCAGTGCCAACCCACTGTGCTGTGACTGTTCTAATCATAATAACTCCTACTGACAAGGTTTTAGAAACTGGGGTTGGAATTTCCTGTCCTCTTTACGTTGGAAATGCACTACCTCGCTTCACGTGATAAATACAGATGAGTACTTTCTGATTCCACAAATACGATGATGAGAATTTCTGAGCAATTTGTTGTCTCTTAGAAATCTGCTTCAGTTACGTACAGATTTTAAATGAATTTCAAATCAGCTCATGAAAGTCAAATGTGAAGAACACAATAGATACAGGGGGATAATCACCATTAGTAATATTATACACACGGCACTCACATAGCCTCCTCTATCATTCAATAAATAGTCCAAATAATGATTTGACCAGCTTTGGTGTTTAAAGATAAACCACTCCTAGCTTTTATTGAATTACTTTTCACACTCAGGTTTCTATATTTTTTGACAGGTTTGTATATGATCCCTGTTGTTAATGATTATATTTTAAATAGTAGTAGCACGGTGATACTGTGGTTAGCAACTGCTGCCTCACAGGGCCAGGGAGCCGGGTTTGATTCCTGCTTGGGTCCCCGTCTGTGGGGAGTCTGCACGTTCTCTCTGAGCTCCACAAGTTCTTAGAGCGCTGCTCTTCCATTGAATGTGTGGAGAGGTAGGTTTTACAAACATGGCATGTGAAAATCCACCAATCTTTTGCACTTTTGGGCAGCACAGTAGCACATTGGTTAGCACTGCTGCTTCACAGCTCCAGGGACCTGGGTTCGATTCCCGGCTCGGGTCACTGTCTGTGTGGAGTTTGCACATTCTCCTCGTGTCTGCGCATGTTTCCTCTGGGTGCTCCGGTTTCCTCACATAGTCCAAAGATGTGCTGGTTAGGTGGATTGGCCATGCTAAAATTGCTCCTTCTGTGTAGATTAGAGGGATTAGCAAGTAAATGTATAGGGATAGAACCTGGATGGGACTGTGATTGGTGCAGACTCGATGGGCTGAAGGGCCTGTTTATGCACTGCAGGATTCTACGATTACTGCTATTTTAAGTTTAAAGTTTATTTACTGGTGTCATAAGTAGGCTTACATTAACACTGCACTAAAGTTACTGTTGAAATCCCTTGGCTGCCACACTCTGGTGCCTGCCTGGGTACACTGAGGAAGAATTTAGCATGGCCAATGCACCTAATCAACACATCTTTCATACTGTGGTAGGAAACTTAAGTGTCCAGAGGAAAACCATGCAGACATGAGGAGAACATGCAGACTCCACACTGACAGTCACCCAAGTGGGAATTGAATCCAGATCCCTGATACTGTGGGAAAGCATAGCTAACCACTGTGCAGTGTGCTGTCCCACTGTGAAACATCATGCAATGTTTCCCTTACGTAAAGGTGTTGTACAAAGACAAATTACTGTTGTAAAGGTATAAATTAGAAAGTAGGAAGCAATTTGTATTTACAAAAGAAAGTGGAGATAAAGGATTGTTTCTATAAGTGGCTATTGAAATCAAGTTCATCACAGTATTTAAGGAGCAAATCTTTAAATAAAAAAAATCAGGGAAAGACCAAGAAAACTGGGATTGTAGTGGATACCTCCTGAAGTGGAACTCAGCCTAGCAGGCACAAAGGGGTAAATGGTTTAGGTTAGTATTCTGATGATAGATGTGTGTGATCTCCGGGACCAATGTGATGTAGTGAGGCAACGCTAGTGAGCTTTGACATTCACACATCTAAAAAATGATTCCATTGTTCTTTGGCCATTTTAATTCTGTACCTCTGACCCATAGGGACTCTCAAACCTGATACCACAATGGCTGAGATTGGGGCAAACGCAAAACATCCCACTTATCCAAAATGCCCCACTTACCTGAATCTCCCGTAAGTCAGGATTTTTAATCCTGTCCGGCAAATACCTTTAGAATCAACTTCAACAACTCAATAATCACAGTCGTAATAGAGAAGTTGCTCTTAGTATTCACTTTAAGAAAGACTCTCACAACCTCAGGATGTCTTATTGCACTTGGGTGCCAACTTTGGAAGTGTTTTGTTTCTTTGTAGGAAACATGGCAACCAAATGGTGTACAGCAAGATTCCATAAACAGTGGTAGTGATTAGATAGTCTATTTTAGTGATATCGATTGAGGGATAAGGACTGATCCAGGCACTGGAGGGAACTTCTTCTTCTCCAAATGAGTTCCAAAAGATCTTTCACATCCATTTTTAAAGGTGGAGAGGACTTCAGTTTAAAGTCTCACCGGTAAGCCGGCAGCACTGACATTGCATTGTTCCTGCAATAGTGCACTGCGAGTATCAGGCTGAACTTTGTACTCAAGTCTCTTGAGGAGGGGTTCATGCTTACGGCTGTTTGACTCAAAAGTTGTGAACTTTGCCCACTATACTATGGCCCAGGAGGACAACTAAACTTTAGCAATTCAGAAACATGAATAATGCAAATTAACTAAGCCATATTAGATTAGAAAATGAGTGGAATTGGACAGATAGGAAAAATATGCAACAATTTTTATAATTATCAATTCCTCTGTTGGCAATGATGCTGTAGCACTTTAAAAAGTGGGTGAGGGCAGTATTGAATTGGCGTAGAGGGGGCTTATTTTTCTTGGAAACCTCAGATAATTGTTCCCCTCGAAGTATTTGTTGCTACAGGCGACAGATTTTCACAAACACGTGTAAACATGCCAACAGACACGCACACATACATGGCAACACACATGCCATTACAGATGCCAAAGCGCGCGCACACGCACACATCAACACGCATACACACATGGCAACACATATGCCAATGCAAATGCCAACGCAAACACATACATCAACAGACACACCAACACATACAAAAAGACAGGAGGGTAAAACTACAAAATTATATAATTTTTTTGTGGGACACAGTGACAGAAAACATGTGCCATTTTTAAAACAAAATCCGCCCCTCCCCCCCACCACCGCCCCAAGATTCTGATGGTAAAATGATGCACATTGAAATAAAAATGTAGCTGCAACAAAATAAAATAAAAAGATATTTGGGGGTGGGAGAATGGCCCCAGAACTCACCAGGTGCGCGCAATGGCCATTCCTCCCTTGCGGTCCCTCCAACATGGTGAATAAGGCTGCTCAGAGCACTGCAAGACACATTTACATTTCATTTGCCTGCAGCTTTCGCTCCGTCAGTAACATGACAATTTGCCACAGGGGCATCACTTGAGGCATTAACAGGAGCCTGACTTTGTCAGGCTTGTGCCACACTCGAATAAAACTGGACCTTTTTTATTTCTCTTCCAGCCACGTTTTGGTTTAAAAACATTGAAGTTCAAGGTGAGGAGTCATCTCCATATTGCCTCTGGGCGGGGGTGGGGGGACTATCAGCTTTAGCAGTGCCACGTGTCAGCAGTCACAGTCAAGTCCTGAAGCTTCTGTCCACCATTTTGGGTTCAGTCAGGGTATTTGGGGCCGCAGAATGTGTATCTGTGGAATCACCACTTTCCCCCACCTCCAAAAAAAATACACCGTCTTTCCTTGTGTCTTCACAAGGTTAACACATCAGTTAGCTCACGAAAACCATTAATAATTGAGGAAGGATCCGGAAAATTCAGAGTGACCACAGATTGCTGTCCAGACCGCATTGCAACCAGAAAATTCTTAAATATAAATGAGGAATCCATACTGACAATAAAATAGCTTTGGGAGGTTGCTGACAGAGCAGTGTTTCCATTCATTACAGATAATGTTAACAAGCCATGATTTCACAACTGGACGACTGAAACCACTTAAGCTGTCAGGATGGTAGGTGTGACGTTTATTCATCAGAGTGAATGTAATTCTGTCCAATATGTGGGTGCCCTCCACTAGCTGTGTCAAGTTACCTGACCTCTTGGTACTGACTAGGATTCTTGCTCCTGTATACGATGTTGTTTGAAAAATGCATAGCCTCTGCAGGCATCAAGTTATGGATTAGATGTGATGCTTCCCCCGGCTGACTTTCATTTGGCTAGGTTGCTGCCTCAAGAGTGGCCAGACATCAGATCCCAGAAGGAATCAATTGCTTAAGGGGAGGAGCCAGGGAATTGGGGGTGAAATTTCAAAGAGAAAGTCATGCCTATCACCACAACTGTTGCTCCAGGAACATCAAGGAATCAGTTCACCCCTTGAGTTTGCCCTATCATTCAATGATCTCGCAGCTGATCTACAACGTACATCTTTATCCCCTCCTTTGTCCCATATCCCTTATTAACTTTGATGTAAAGATGTCGGCATTGGACCGGCACAGGCATAGTCTCACAACACCAAAGTCCAACAGGTTTATTTGGAATCATGAGCTTTTGGAGCACTGCTCCTTCATCAGATGAGTAATGGTTGGTTCCCAAACACCACATATATAGGCCAAGACACAACAGAAAGATAATTACAGATTAGAATGTGAAGAATGGTTAGAATGTGAGTCTTTACAGGTAATCAAATCTTTACAGGTACGAACAGTGTGCATGGAGAGGCGAATAATCACAGGATAAAGAGATGTGAATTTTCTCAATCCAGGACAGTTAGGATTTTGTAAACTCAGCATGATGGGGGTTACAAGTAGTGTGACATGAACCCAAGTTCCTAGTTGTGACCATCCTCATGCATGTGGAACTTTCCGATCTGTAATTATCTTGCAATTGTGTCTTTGTCTATCTATGCCGTGTTTGTGAACCTACCTCCACTCATTGGAAGAAGGAGCAGTGCTCTGGAAGCCCTGGAATTCCAAATAAACCTGTTGGACTTTAATCAGGTGTTGTGAAACTCCTTACTTATTAACTTTGGTAAGCAAAGAAAAATGATCAATCCCAGTTTTAAAATGCACTTGCTTTGGAATTAATTATCGTCGGCGGAAGAGAGTTCCAAACTTCTACCGCCCCTCAATAGTAGGATTGTTTCATAACAATCCTGATAGGGTCTGATCTAAACAGACCTGAAAGCACAGTGGTTAACACTGCTGCCTCACAGCACCAAGGACCCAGGTTCGATTCCTGGCTTGGTTACTGACTGTGTGGAGTTTGCACATTCTCCCCATGTCTGCATGGGTTTCCTCCAGGCGCTCCGGTTTCCTCCCGCAATCCGAAAGACATGCTGGTTAGGTGCATTGGCCATACTAAATTCTCCCTCAGTGTACCTGAATAGATGCCGGAGCGTGGCTTAGGGAATTTTCATTGTAACCTCACTGCAATGTTAATGTGAGTTTACATGTGACTAATAAGTAAACTTTACTTTTAAAAATGTTCCATTTCTAACTTTTGGATTATGGTCTCTAATTCCAGAATCCCAAATTCACAGAAATATTTTCTCTAGCTATTCTTCTTGCAATAGCTTTGAGACTTTGATCAAATCTTCCTTTAACGTTATAAATTCCAGGTGATCCATCCATTTATGCAATTTCCCATTGTAACTTAACCCTTGTTGTCAAAGTATCATTCAGTTCAATATACATTGCATTCTCTCTAAGGTCCAATCTATCTTTTCTAAGGTGTGATGCCCAGCATTGCTCACAGTATTTCAGGAGCAGAATTGTCTAGTTGCCTGTTGTTGGCTTTGCAAACATTGAGATTGCCCAAGTGGTCTTTCCCACCCACCAACTTGCCACCCTGTCCTGTCTGCCACCCCATCCTGTCTGTCACCCCGCCCTGCCTGCCACCCCACCCTATCTGCTTCTCTATAGGGCAGCTTGCCCACCTTCACCCCCAACACTTGCCTTCACTTTTGAAGTTGACAGAAAGAGATCAGTTAGGGTAAGTCCAGCGTGCCACTTTGCTCTTGTCCCTGAACAGCTAAAAAATGTTCAGTCACTGCATCCTTCATTATAGACTTCAGTAATTTCCCACTTACAGATGTTAGGCTTACTGATCTATAATTCCCTGATTTCTCCCATTTCAATCTTACCTTTCTTAAATAGTGGAATGAAACTCCCATTCTAAAGGAACAGTTTCCCCTTTGAAAGGTTACAATTGGGTAATCTGCAAAGTTCTCACCTACTTCCCTTAAAAATACGATCCAGGAATTTTGTCATTATTTGGTGCCAATATTTCCACTGTTATTGTTGTTTAATTTACATTAATTTTGCTGAATTTATCACAATACTGGTTTCTTTGGGACGTCCTTCATGCTAAAGTTCAACTGTGACGCAGCTCCTTTTGACTCTAAACGTTGGTTCTATTCTCTCTCCACAGATGCTGTTAGACCTGATGAGATTTTCCAGCATTTCCCAGCATCTGCAGTACTTTGCCTTTATGCTAAAGTCATCTTCTATGGTAAATACTGATGTCAGCATGATGAACGTGTTAACATTTTCTTATTTTCTTTGGCTATTATCATCTCCGTTGTCAATTTCCAGGGGGTCCTACTTGTTCCTGTACACCCTCTTTTTCCTAATCACACTGATGTGAAGATGTTGGAGTGGGACAGGGGTGGGCACAGTAAGAAGTTTCGCGACGCCAGGTTAAAGTCCAATCGATTTATTTGGAAGCACGAGCTTTCAAAGCACTGCTCCTTCGTCAATTGAGAAAGGAGCAGCACCCTGAAAGCTCGTGATTCTATATAAACCTGTTGGACTTTAACCTGGTATTGTGAGATTTCTTACTGTGCCTAATAACATTGTACAGATTAAAAAAACTCTGATCTATAAATACATCTATCCTCAAATATTATTGAGTCATCATCTAGGACCTGAAGCTATCATCACTGATTCACAGCAGAAACTTAATGCTGGAGTGGTGGGTGGTAAAATAATGGAAAATTTGAATGTAAAATAAACTTATTCCTAACCAAATAAGCAGTGCTTTTTCTTTATCATGTGCGAGTGTGGGTGTGTTGCTGAGTGGAATTTATCGTTATTTTACTTGATTTACCTAAATTCTGTGTGTCATGGTCATCGTCAGTGAATTCCTCTGGCCTGGTTAATTCACTTGGGGTGATGTTGGAAATGCCCTCAATTTGGCTGATTGGACTTATCATCTCTTGCTCCTTTTCATTGGGCATCTGGGCATAAACGTTAATCCCTGGTATCTTCCTGTGTAAAATGACAGACAGCCAATTAAAAAAAAAATGTACTGGAAGAAATTTTTGTTTTAGAGTTTAGATAGGGAGGTGTTAGCCTGTTTTTATAGGAGTGTTAGCTTGTTAGTGAGGTCGTGCAGAACGCCCCTAGAAAATACTCTTCCAGCAAGGATTATTTTGTGGGTGCAGATGAGTGTCTTGTCAATGCAGCTTTAAGCATAGATTAGTCCCCATAGCATAATGCTAGATTACTTACCTTAAGTACTGTCATCTTCATCAATACAGTGATGTTTAACATCCATCTAAGGGATTTGGTGATGGCATCAGAGCCAAAGATAATCACTGACCCAGTGGCACAGTGGTTAGCATTGCTGCCTCTCACTATTTCTGGGACCCGAGTTCAATTCCTGGCCCGAAGTCACTGTCTGCAGACTCTGTTCATTCTCCCTGTGTCTGCGTGGATTTCCTCTGGTTTCCGCCCACAATCCAAAAGATGTGCTGATTAATTGGCCATGCTAAATCCTCTCTCAGTGTACCTGAACAGGCGCCAGAGTGTGGCGACTAGGGCATTTTCACAGTAACTTCATTGCAGTAAGCCTATTTGTGACACAAACAAATAAACCAGGGATGGTGTCCTTTTAGAATTCCTTGTCATAGTTGGGTCAAAGGACATTGATGCATATGAGGCCTTACTTTTGTCAGATGAGCTGATTTCCAAGTAATGGAGTGACACTGAGTCAAACATAGTTAAACAATAAACAACCCCAAGGGTAAGTGATGTTAGAAAGAGAAAACTGGGTTAGTTAGCAATGAGCTTTAGATGCAAGGGAAATGGTTTATTGTGATCAGCACACTTTAGCAAGGATGTCAAGACCTTGGAGAGGCTACAGAGAAGATTGACTGAATTGGCAGCAGTTATTTGGAGAGAATGGAGAAGTTGGGATTACTCTCCTTGGAGCAGAGAAAGTTAAAAAAAATCTGATAGAGACATTCCAAATTATGAATGGTTCTGATGGAACAAATAAGGAGAACTTATGACTTATCCCTCAGAAATTGGAACACAAGAAAGACAAGTTGGAAGAATTAGTAGATGTCCATTTAGAAGACAGCATCAAAAAGATATTGGGTCAGATAAAACTGGGGGAAGCATTTTCTAACAGGTTACAATTTGATGCAAACGTCACCGTGAAGTTAATGCATTTGTCATTATTTATGTCTAAACTGTAAAGCAGCCAAGATATTAGCCAACATCTAAATGGTTCCTGTTTTGCCATTAGCTTTGTGACTATGGTATTTTGTTATGTGCCTCATCATTTGCATATAACCACACTGGCCAGTCCTAGCCAGCATTCTCGGTTTTCACCTCTGAAGTCCTTAAGTGACTTTCAAGGGGCATCTGGACAAATACATGAATAGATGGGAATAGAGGGATATGGTCCCTGAAGGATAAGGGGCTTTATTTCAGATGGGCAGCATAATTGGTACAGGCTTCGAGGGCCGAAGGACTTGTTTCTGTGCTGTAAGTTTCTTTGTTCTTTGAACCTAACATAAAACTGAGAAAAACAGATAATTTGGGCTAATGAGATAGCTTATGTGATTCAGAGTAACACCACCACTGGCCGGGGTGGGGGTGGTGGTGTAGGGATTAATAAGTTTATTTGTTAGTATCACAAATAGGCTTACATTAACACTGCAATGAAGTTATTGTGAAAATCCCCTAGTCGCCACACTCTGGCTCTTCAAACTCGCTGAGGGAGAACGTAGCATGGCCAATCTTTGGATTGTGGGAGGAAACCGGAGCACCAGGAGGAAACCCATGCAACATGGGAAGAACTGCACAGACGCTGACCCAAGCCGGCACTCGAATCTGGGTCCCTAATATTGAGGCAGCAGTGCTAACCGCCGTGTGCTGCCATTCTGGTTGAGGTAAAATTGGAACCTGACTCACCCCATCCCTTTCCCTATCCCCCATGCTCTTCCCACCCCTCACTCTTCTGGGAGTGAAGGCAGCGACAGAGCAAAAGCTTCCAAGAAAATGGCTCAGGATGAAGCATTAACAGACAAATGAGACAAGAGTCTGTGATAGATATCATTACTGACAGAGGAGACAATGGAAATCTGGAAAAGTGACGAAGGATGGGACTTTATATATAAGGACAGTTGCTCATTGGACAAAACTGCAGAATCTCAGGTGATTTTCTTCCTGGGGTGGGGAGGCAGGGTAAAGCTAAAGAGGACAAAAGTTTTCTTTTAAATTCTTCTGGACCAAAAAGATGGAATTAAAAAACAGCACCAAAATTTGACATTAGCATTTAATTCAGTAATGGGCTAAATTGCAAATTCATTACATGATTGGGCTCTTTCTCATAAGGAAAGTAAAAAAAAAAATTCAGTCATAGTTTTGAACCCGCAGGTGTATGATACCTTACACCTCACTGAATCTTTGTGTGTGTCTGATGAACAATCAGGACTAATATTTTGTTATTGTCCACATGTAAATGAGATTGTGTAAAAATCTTCATGTTGATGAGGAAGCTGATAATGACTCGCTCCATTAAAAGTTGCCATACTTGTGTATGTTACTGAAAAGAAGTGTTGAGTTTGTAGATTAGCTAAAATGACATTAAATGTGATGATACTTTCTGAACATCCATGGTAATTGCATTTTACCCACAGGATTTTTGGAAGCTGGTGTGTGGATATTAGACACTTACATCTGAACCCAGACAATCCCTTAAAGCTACATCAAATTTTACTTGAAGTTTACAGTCATTCGGCTCAACCAGTCTATGCCTGTTGATGGCTACACTGCAGTGACCATCCTTCCTTGCTATCAAGCTCATCTCAGGTGTCCAGCTTATCTTTTTATTCCCTTTGTTCTCATGTTCTTGTCTAGTTTCCTTTTGAAAACATATCCAGCTATCTATCTCAACTACTTCCTGTTATAGTGCACGTTCTATCCACTCTCTGGAAATAGAAGTTCTCCTTATTTCCCCATGTTAACTGCTCTATTTATGTTTCCGAGTCTGGATTCACCCACAAGTGGAATCATTCTCTCTGCACCAAGCCTAATCTGAACTTGCTGAATGGATTCACATTGACAGCTATACCGAACTGGAGTTTTTACTGTAGCCCCTCACTACTTTCAACCATGTTTCACGTGGGTCTTTATGTGTTGGCACTCGTACATGATTAAAAATGCAGTTTGTTGAAACCATATTATGCAATTTTAGTAGTGAATGCATTTAGATATTCCCTTCCATAAGATATAGGGGCAGAAGTAGACCATTCGGCCTATTGAGTTTGCTCTGCCGTTTAATGAGATCATTGACTGCTTTGATATGGGATACACACAAAATCGGAGCAGAAATTGGCTGTTCAGCCCTTTGAACCTACTCTAGCAGCCAATAAGATCATAGCTGATCTGTTTGTGCTGAGTTCCACATTCTCTTCAAAGAATATACAAAACAGACACTGTCCCTGGTGAGCTATGGTGCTGGGCTTTGCATTACAGGCAGAAATATGGTCCAGATAATGACTTCCTTTCCATTAAATGGGGGGGAAGAGGTAGGCCAATTGGCCATCAAGTTTGCCCTCCATTCAATGAGATCACTGACTGATCTGATGTGATAATCCTCAATTCCACTTTCCCGCCTTATCCCAATAACTCTTGATTCCCTAGCTGATGAAATGTCAGTCTATCTTAGCCCTGAACATACCTAACGACCCAATCTCTACATCCCTCTGTGATAAAGAATTCCACTCATTCACTACCTCTGAGAGAAGAAATTCTGCCTCCTCTCTGTTTTAAACAGATGACCCTTCACTCTAAACATTATACCCTCTGATTGTAGACTCTCCCACAAGGGGAAACAATCTCCTCAGCATCTTCAGTGTTTAAGATAAAACAAATTAGATACTAGAAATGGTGAGAAAAGGGGTTGTTAGACTTGACAGTCCAGAATCATGCTTTACGATGGCAGAAAGATTGTTTGTTTCCTAAAAGTTGTGGGAAGGCAGTGCTTTGGGAGGGAGGATATGTTGGGTGGGCAATATGGATGTGATAAAACTCCCAGGAATATATCCAACCAGAGTTAACAAACAATATGCGTAATGGGCATTCAATCCACCATTGTCACTTGTACACTCTTGTCAAAATTTAAAAAGATCTATCTTGTGTTGTCCAAAGATATGTTTTCAAAAACTGCAATGAATGAGTCAGGAAGATTTCTTAAGAATCTTAGAGTCATAGAGTTTTACAGAACAGAAATAGGTCCTTCAGCCCATTGTGACTGTGCTGACCATCAAACAGTTTTCTATTCCAATCCCGTTTTCAGCATTTGGTCCATAGCTTTGTGTGCTATGGTGTTTCAAGTGCTCAACTAAAATGCTTCTTAAATGTTCAGGGTTCCCATCTCTATCCCTCTTTCAGGCAGCGAGTTCCAGATTCCCACCACCTTCTTAATGAAAAGGTTTTTCCTCAAATCCCCTCTAAATCTCCTGCTTCTTACCATAAATCTGACTGCTGGTTTCTGACCTCACTGCAAAGCGTAAGTGTTTCTTCCTATCTACTCTACATACATCCCTCATAATTTTGTATACCTTAATAAGGTTCCCCCTCAGCCCTAAGGAAATCAGACCCAGTCTAGCCAACCTCTCTTCATAGCTGAAACTCTCTAGCCCACGTACCATCCTGAGTCTCCTTTACACCCTCTCCAGTGCAATCTCATCCTTCCTACAATGTGGTGACTTGTACTGCACACAGTAATCTGCCAGTGGCATAATCAGTGTTTTATACAGCTCCATCATTACCTCCCTGCTCTTATATTCTATACCTCAGCTAACAGAGGCAACTATCCTATATGTCTTCTTGACCACCTTTTCTACCTATCCTGCTGCCTTGCCTGCTCAGGTGTATTGGATCAATGTACATTGAATATTAGAAGGTTAATTAGGTCAGAAATCTTGCAGGCTAAGTTTGACTTCTATTTAAATGAACAGAAAGAAAATTGAATGGATTTGTTCTGGCAAATCCAGACCTGTCCACACTTCCAATATTCACTGTTGTTAATCCAAGGAACACCAAGTAAAACTTTTCCCCTACCCTTTAGATGACTGTTCCATAGTTCAAAACATTCATTGTCTAAAAGCAATAGGAATCGCACATTTTTTCATCATTTGTGCCTCTTTGTTAATGATTATTAGTAATGAGAATTTGCTGCCACCTTCTTTTCCTGCATTAGGGAATCTGGGATATGCTAGTCATTGTTTGACAGTTCTAGTACTGCAATAAGTGATTAATTATACAATTGATAATCACATTAGGTACCGGTCAACTTATTTGATCAACTCCTGGGATTAATTTATGATAAAGATAATCACAGTGGAAATCATGGGAGACATTCGTTAGATCTTTTAATGTGGCATCAGAAATTTCATCACATGATGTGCCTTTATGAAATGTATTTTAAGTATGTTATCTGCAAGATGCTTTGAGCAGTCTCTGGCATTTTGTGGGAGCTGTATTGTCTGCAGCCAATATCTCCTATTGTTACTGAAACAGCATAATTGACATCATGTTTGTTTTAATCTGAACTAATGTAGTGTTGTTTTAATGTTCCCTTGGGATTGCGGAGTGGGACTTGGTTGGGATGATTGACAGGCCAAGTCATGTGACTGGAACAGCTCAGCTTAGTTGCTGCTTCAGAGGGGAAGAGGCGATAGCCTACTGGAATTATTGCTAGACTATTAATCCAGAACCTCAGGATCAATCCTGCTATAGCTGATGGTGGACTTTGAATACAATTTTTAGAAAGCTGGAATTAAGAATCTACTGATGACCATGAAACCATCGTCAATTGTCGGAAAAATCTATCTCATTCACAAATGTTCCTCTTAGGAAGAAAATCTGCCATACTTACCTGGTCTGGCCTACGTGTGACTCTAGACCCACAGCAATATAATTGACTCTCAACTGCCCTCTTCTAAAGGGCAACTAAAGATGGGCAGTAAATACTGGCTAGCCAGTGACACCTATGTCCCATGAATGAATGAATAATAAAAAATGCTGTTTGGACTTGAGACAGAGAGCAGTATCTCTGTTTCCTTCTCCCTGGACTTGGAGATTCTATTGTCTGAGAGTTACTGGAAGCTACAGAGAAAGAGAGAGACTGGAAGTTGCTAGTGCTTAGGTTTACTTCTCTGCTTTTGTTGTCTTGAGGATATATCCTTCTCTAAAAACTGCTCTTTGTATTTCTGTCCATAGGTGTTAAAAGTTAGAAATCTAGAATCATGAAAGCACATTTGTTTTAGTGCTAACTAAGTCTGAAGAGGGGTTTATGCCTATGGTTTTGCTTTAAAATTGGAACAATAAAGATAGCTAGGTGTTAAGAATTATACTGTGCCATGTTTAAGTTTGCAACTAGTAAAAGTTATGCTAATTATTTTTATGTTCTAAATGTGTTCTTAAATAAACTTTGTTTGATAAAAGCTCCCTAGTGAGTTGCTTGAATCACACCTGGAGTGAAACACCTTATGCTCACTGATGCTAAGATGAAATGTAAAACTGACGGTCTGAGTAACTTGGAGTTTCTGGCCTGGGTCTTAACAATCAGAATAATTATATTAAGTCCTAAAGGGTGGTACTTTCCAACTCTTCAAAGAACATTGCCCTCTTGGTTAGGTGTTTAATGAAGAAGGTTGGGCTAGGTGGGATTGGAATGGTCATCACTATGTGGGAAAGCTTGGACAGTGGCAGAAGCCAGCTTGGGACACCATTCATCCACATGAAGAAAGGGAGGGTAGTTAGATCCAAGGTAAGGTTAGTAAGTCAGTCCAGTCAGCAGTGACAGAAAAGCAAGAGACAACATTGTGGGATTCTCAGCTGAGGTAGGAGCCCTTTTGTTATAATCACTTTAAACAGCGGGCAACCCGATTTCACATCGCACAAGAGACCGATGTTTGTCATTATCACCTGGGTGTCCAGCATTGCCTGCATCAAAGATAAAAACATCTTCAGGATGGAGTTATACAGCGAAATGTCCACCCGACTCTCCTTCTGTTAATTTCAGTGCTGGAAAAATCAGGCAGGTCATATAAGGAATGACATGTTCCTTTCAGGCGATGCTGAACACACAGTTGGTAAAGATGAAAATTAACACTGCAGTTTTGTTCTTTTGAAGCGAAGGAACTTAACAAGTGTGAAATTCCTCATTTGCAGGACACATCGAGAAGACATCAGCCTCAACACCTCACCAAACAAATCTCCAATTTTAAAGCATTCCCATGAATATTGTCTGGCTGTCAGTGGCAAAGAAAAATGGGTGTTTTCCTCCTTTTTGTTCCAAGAGGAATTTCATCCCATCACATCCCAACAGCAGGAAAATAAAATTTGAAAAATGTTATTCAAGTACGTATTTTTGATAACTACAGTATTGCGTTACAAATATTCTGCAGAATTATCAATTAGCCCTCTTAGAAATATTAATTAAGTATTTTAGTAAATGGAGAAAGTTGTAGAGGTTAGTACACATCATTCAATGAGACAAAAAAACTCCCAATTTCATCATTATTTTGTGAAATTGGGAAATTTTGTGGACATTTTCAAAGCCACGCTGGAAAAGTAGCATTCGCATCATAATTTATTTAAACACGGCCGCATTTACTGCAGTACCACACACTCCATCAATACCTACCTTTTAAACTTGTATATTACAAAAACAGCTAAGCCAACAAAGGCCAAAGATAACAGCATCAACAAGGCAGAGCCACTGTGTCCAGGGCTAGAATCCACCAAAGGGGCTGCAAAAAAAGAGATACATGTCTTATAGCAGAGAATCAAACAGGAACATTTTGCATTAACTCTTGAGACTCTCAACGCTGCACTGGTGGTAACTCCTTGGATTTTCTTTTCAATTGATTGCGGTAACAGTCATTTTGGGTTCTAGGTTCAACTGGCTCAAACCTGGTTAGGAATTGAAAACCTGGTAGGCACGGAAATGAGGACAGCCTCGATAAGACTGCCAGGGACCCGGGTTCGATTCCTGCTTTAGGTCACTGTCTGTGTGGAGTTTGCACATTCTGCCTGTGTCTGTGTGAGTTTCCTCTGGGTGCTCCAGTTTCCTCCCACACATGCTGGTTAGGTGCATTGACCCGAGTGTGGCAAGGACGGGAATTTCACAGTAACCTCACTGTACTGTTAAGCCTCATTGTGACTAATAAATAAACTTTAAAACTTTAGGGGAGGCATACTGAACCAATACCATCACAGAAAATGGATGCAGTAGATATGGAAAAAACACGGCAAAACATGAGCATGCTGCAAATAACCAACTATGACATCAATTTATAATTTGGTGATCTTTTCTTGCTTTGTGAGATGCCCTATTGTTGAGTCCCAGGCATGGCAACACCAGATCTTGGCCGGAATTTTCTCGCTGTTTATGCCCCGCCACTGCTGCAGCAAGGATGGAGAATTTAGCACTTAGCCAAGTCTCTGTTCACAGCAGCAGGACTGGAGAATCCCACTGGAGAATTCCTATCTCCAAAAAGAACTTCAGTCCAATCACACAGCTTTCAGCCATGACAAACCACAGTTTTCAATAAACCTGGAAATCCATTTCCATTCTGGGAATTTTCCTGGAAAAAGTGGTCACGATTAGGCACGTGATCGACTTTGTATAGGGAGGATATATTTTAGGCAAGCAACCTGGAAGAATTAATTTAGGGTGGTATTCTATCCAATCAAATAACAGCAGTAAGTCACCAACTCCCCATATTGCTTAATGTGTCAGTCATCATAAACATCTGTTTTACCCACAAAGTAACAATTTGTATTTTTATTGGAAAGAATTTGAGATGAAGGATGGAGCCTGAAGCTTAGTGAGATGCTTCATTTTTATACATTGATGTATTCTATACTTCAGATAAGGAACCTTTTCCCACACTGAGAGCAGGTGAAGGGCCTCTCCCCAGTGTGAACATGCTGGGGTACACTGAGGTTGTCTGAACACCTGAAACTCTTTCCACAGGAGTGCAGCTGAATGGTTTCTCCCCAGTGTGAACTTGCTGGTGTAACACTAGATTAGATAAATTAGTAAATCCTTTCCCACCCACAGAGCCAGTGAACAGCCTCTCCTCAGTGTGAACTCTCTGGTGTAACGCTGAGTGAATCCCTTCCCAACAGAGTGAAGTGAATGGTCTCTGCCCAATGTGAGTGCGGATGTCTTTAATTCAATGTTAACTTCACAGGGTTTGAGTTTCATCGTTTTCAGATCAGATCCGCAGTATTGCAACATTATCCACCCCGGGCATTTCAGATATGAGGGGCATTAAATGCTTCATGATAATATGACTAATGATCATTGATAGGAACATCATTGCTGAGACACTTGAGTTGCAACTTACTAACTTTGTTGTTGAGAAGCCTTCCCTAGAGAACATGTACTGGAATTCAGGCATGCAGAGCATGCAATTCTCCACTGCTTCTATCTCATTGGCTAAAGCTCCATGTCGAGGGAGCAAAGATGGGAAAAAATGAGCTCTTTTTGACTTTGGACACTTCAAAATTGACAACTCTGATCTGATAGACTGGTTTTGCCATACTAAAGGGAAAGAATACATATACACCAGGACACCCCTTAGTAAACTGCCAGGGACCAGACATAGAACATAGAACATAGAACATTACAGCACAGAACAGGCCCTTCGGCCTTCGATGTTGCACCGACCAATATAAAAAGCAATGCCCCTCCAAACTAAACCATTCCCTTCTCTTCCATATACTTATCAACTAACCTCTTAAACGCCACCAAACTTGGCGCATCTACAACTGCTGCAGGCAGGGCATTCCACTCCCGAACCACCCTTTGGGTAAAGAACCTACCTCTGATATCCGTCCTATAACTATCACCCCTTAATTTAAAGCTGTGTCCCCTCGTGCTAGCTTTCTCCATCCTAGGAAAAAGGCTATCACTGTCCACCCTATCTAAACCTCTAATCATCTTATATGTTTCGATTAGGTCCCCTCTTAGCCGCCTCCTTTCTAACGAAAACAACCTCAAATCCCTCAGCCTCTCTTCATAAGACCTGCCCTCCATACCAGGCAACATCCTGGTAAACCTCCTCTGTACCCTCTCCAATGCCTCCACATCTTTCTTATAATGTGGGGACCAGAACTATACACAATACTCCAAGTGCGGCCGCACTAGAGTTTTGTACAGTTGCAACATGACGTTGCGGCTCCGAAATTCAATCCCCCTACCAATAAAAGCTAAGACTCCATATGCCTTCTTAACAACCTTATCGACTTGACTGCCTACTTTCAGGGATCTATGCACAAATACACCAAGATCCCTCTGTTCATCAACACTATTAAGAATCCTACCATTAGCCCTATACTCTACACATTTATTATTCCTGCCAAAGTGCATTACCTCACACTTTTCCACATTAAACTCCATTTGCCACCTCTCGGCCCAGCTCTGCAACTTGTCCAAGTCCCTCTGCAAACTATAACACCCCTCTTCACTATCTACCACTCCACCGACTTTAGTGTCATCTGCAAATTTACTAATCCATCCTTCAATACCCTCATCCAGATCATTTATAAAAATTACAAACAGCAGGGGCCCCAAAACAGACCCCTGAGGTACACCACTTGTCACCGAACTCCACGATGAATATCTCCCATCAACCACCACCCTCTGTCTTCTATCTGTGGATATCTTCTTCAAGAAGATGTGGGAGATTGAGGGGAAGCAAATCCACAATGGAATTTAGAGTGTATAAATTGGGTTGGATTCATATATATGACAAATTAATTCAAGACATCCCATTTCCAATTTTGAAATCAATCTAATGACTGTTTCTTCTAGTTCAGAGTAGGGCTCATGGTGGTGTGTTGGGCATAAGGCCCCTAAGGTGACACAGTGATTAGCACTGCTGCGCCACAGCGCCAAGGACCTGAGTTCAATTCCTGGCCTGCATCATTGTCTGTGCAGAGCCTGCACATTCTCCCTGTGTCTGCATTGGTTTTCTTCAGGTGCTCCGGTTTCCTCCCACAGATTAAAAGCCATGCTGGTTAGATGCATTGGCTGTGCTAAATTTCCTCTCAGTGTATCCGAACAGGCACCGGAGTGTGGTGACTAGGGAATTTTCACAGTAACTTCATTGCATTGTTAATGTAAGCCTACTTGTAACACTAATAAATAAATTTAAACTTGCCCTCAACTATAAATACCTTCTTTCTCTTCAATCCTCTCCAACTTACCATCGGCCCTCTTCTTTCTTATTGTTCTAACTGTGGCCTGCTTTGCATTTCTTTTTGTTCCATTGGACAACTGTGCTGGAGCTAACAGTCATTACTTTTACACACACTGGAGTCCTAACTGACATATTGCACTGCCGTCTGAGTTCAGGTGGTAAAGTGTCCACTCCTGCCCGATACAGGAATTGTAACGGGCAAGGGAAAGGTCTGTTGAACTCAGGTGGGATTTTTGGGGTCGGTATAACTGGAAAATCCATCTCCATAATTCTATTTATGTCTACCTCATGAAATGACCCATCTACACCTGTTTGGATTCACATCTCACAGGTGAAGTACTGGAAGATTTTTGGAAGGTTAACTGTTCTACATGCCCATAAGTATTTGTTAGTGCTTCAAAGCAGTCTTATTCGATACATCAGTCATCTTGGCACAACAATTAAAAGAGTTTTTGTAATGACTTTAATTAGGCAACTGAGGTGGGCCTGTTAGAATATGAACTCTCTGATTATCACACCTTGTTGCCACCAGGATGCGGAGGTCCCCAGTGGAGATCCCTTTACAGAGGGATCTCCCCACAATATCTCAGGGACCGGGGGGTGGAGGGTGTTACACGCGGTAGTACTGTACTCCCGAGCATACCCTTTTTGCAACCTTGTGGAGTCCGTGGACCATGTCTATGTTGCATATTATAAGCTGTACAACCTTTTCAGTTTTCTAAAAAAACCTTATTGATACTTTGTTTGCACTTCAGCCCCACACTCCTGACTTACAGGCAGCCATTGCGAGGGGGCATGGGGAAGGAGGAGGACCTCCTCATGAACCTATACCTGAGCCTAGCAAAGCTTGCCAGCTACAGGTCCAGGCAGTGAGCAACCAAGGGGGTTGTCCAACCTGGCTGGCAGCCCCTCTAGTGTGTTTACATTCGCGCTCCTGGAGAGGGAGCATGCAGTGTCCCAGGACACCATTGATGCCTTCCATGCCCACTGGGCACCACAGGTACTGAAGTGTATGAGTGAGCCCCTTAATCGTGCCTTCATTTGATATTTTAAGTTTCCTTACTACTTTGTCAGGTGGTTCCCCTCCTTTTAGGAAGCTACTCCTTTTGAGTTGTCCCTCAGTTTGGTTGATTTCATTGATTTGGTTGGACACAAAAAGATGTCCCTGATAAAGGGCCAAACTGACGAGCCAATCAAGGAGCCTTTTGCTTTGTGTTTCACCAGACATGTCAGTTCCTAGTGTAGATTGCTAACTGAAAGCACACTGCAAGCTGTTGTCAGACTTGTAAATAAAGTGATTTTGGGGAAGGAACTTCTGCTTCCGAGGACTTATTACAATTTTATTAAATTGATAGATGCTTATGTTTTTACTGGGAGATTTGGGAGTGATTCTCGTTACAATTGATTTTGATACTCAAGGTTTCTAAATAAATATCTTTCAGCGGTTTGGTTTGTCAGAGGAAGAGAACATGGCTGGGAAGATATGTTTGCTGTCAGAAAAGGAGTTTCATTAAAGACATTCATTTGGACGTCTAAGTTCTGACTGCCTCACACTTCTTGCTGATGAATGCGGTGCAGTGAGGGAAAGAGGTTAGAAGATGGCTCAAAATAAATCTAACATGTCACGTATTCATCAGACAAACGAGGCTACATGTTTCTCGGATTGAATGAATTTTCCCATCATTCGAAAGACATTAGACTCCTCAAAAGAATCTCTGACAGAAAGTTGCTTCCAGCTTTTCCTGGTTTGTGCTTCCCCAGAGCACTAATAATTCAGCTTTGTGCCTGCTGTCTCACATCGTTAAATGACAACATTCTTTGCCTTCTAACTTTTAGAGTGGTAGGTAAACAGCCCGAATTACTTTATCAACTAACACCCAAATCCAAAAGAAGTTGAAAACATATCTAAAACATAATTCCAGTTTAAAAAGCTTTCAGACACACTGGTCTGAATTTTACCACCCTGTCCACCATGAAAATTGGAGCAAGCAGGGGGAGGACAACAGAAAGATCCATTGACCTCAGATGGGACTTTACATTTTGGGGACAAGCAAGACCATAAAATCTTGCCCTCTGAGGTGATTTTGGTAATATGTTTACCTTTCAAAACAAAAACAGTGCCACTGTGGGTCATAAGATTGGTTTACACTAAATTGTGATCTTATATTTGTTGCCATTTGCTTTCTCTCTCTGTCTGCAACTGCTCATCACTCCCACTGCCCATTTCTCTTGCTGTGGGTGCGTATGTGTGAGAAAATGCTGGAAAATCTCAGCAGGTCTGACAGCGTCTGTGCAGAGAGAATAGAGCCAACGTTTCAAGCCTGGATGACCCTTCCTCAGAGTATGGTTAGGCATGTTTAATTTCTCCACTCCTGCAGCCCATTTCTCTCTCAATGTACCCGAACAGGCACCAGAGAGTGGCGACTAGGAGATTTTCACAATAACTTCATTGCACTGTTAAAGTAAGCTTACTTGTGACACTAACAAATAAACTTTCAACTTTAGAACATAGAACATAGAACATTACAGTGCAGTCATAGCTAGGATGTAGAGAAAGATCAACTTAATATGAGGCAGGTCCATTGAAAAGTTTGATGGCAGCAAGGAAGAATCTGTCCCTGACTCGGTTGGTATGTGATCTCAGACTTTTGTATCGTTTTTTTCAATGGAAGAAGGCGAAAGAGACAATGTCTGGGATGCGTCAGATCCTTGATTATGCTGGCTGCTTTTCCGACGCGGCGGGAATTGTAGATGTAGTCAATAGATGGGAGAAAGTATAACAAGAAAAGTAGGGGCTGGGAGATAAGCCGTACAGAGAGAGGGATTAAATTAGACAAATTCATTTGAGTTACAATTGCTTCGGGTATTTAGTGTTGAAATTTAGGGCTAATGTTAGTCCAGTAAAATTACAGCTAAAACTCCGGGATGTAGGAACAAAATTGGTCTTTGCCAGTAGTGCAAAGTGAAATGGTATCAAATTGGCAACTGATTTTTCACCACAACAGCTTATATTTCCCATTGACTTTGGAAAATATTGACAAGAAATTAACGTCAAGAGAAAGGTAAGACGAAAAGGGAGATTTTGAGTCCTGAGTGCAAGTGCAAAATCCGGGAGAGAGATAGATAATGAGAGCTGTGCCAGTGAGATCCCCATTCCGTGCCAGTGATACAATGAGGATCCAGGTTCATGGGATAGATCTTCGATGTATTTCTTTTTAAATCTAAGATCGGGTCACCCTTTAAAAATCTCTGGAGAGTTGACATTGCTTATTCTATCCGGCCCTGCTCTGCCAGCATGATGCTGATTATTTTACTCAGTGCTAGAAAGCACGGACAGAAAACTGTGTTGCTGGCCAGCTGCACCCTGGTTTTCTCAACTGGGAACTCAGAACTCAGAAAAAAAAATGGGAAAATTTTTATCCATGGAGTGTTTGAATCTTTCTTCTGTGGACTTGAGGAAGAAGATCAGACACAGTGAAAAATTGGTTGCTGATTGACTGCAAGCCAGTTTTTTACTGAAGGCAAAGGTCAGTTTCAGCCTCAAGTAGATTAAGGTTATTATGCAAGCAAAGCTACTCCTCTTTTTCCCGTAGCTTAAGCTCAATTTTATGTAAAAAAGCTAGTTCATAAGATATAGGAGCAGAATTAGGCCATTCAGCCCATCAAATCCGCTCCATCATTTGATTATGACTGACATGCTCCTCATCCCCATTTTCCTGCCTTCTCCCCATAACCCTTCAACCCATTACCAATTAAAAAACTGTCTAACTCCTCCTTAAAGTGCCTCACTGTCCCAGCATCCACCGCACTTTGGGGAGAGTGAATTCCACAGATTCACAATCCTTTGGGAGTAGCTTCTCAGTGACTCCTGATTTTTAAATTGTGTTTATTTCAATATTACAGTTTGAGCTGTAAGGGTGCAAAAATCAGCTTGCCTATCTTAAGGCGGCACGATGGCACAGTGGTTAGCACTGCTGCCTCACAGTGCCAGTGACCTGGGTTCAATTCTTGGCTGTGCGGAGTGTACACGTTCTCCCTGTGTCTGCGTGGGTTTCCTCTGGATGTTCTGGTTTCCTCCCACAGTGCTGATTAGGTGCATTGGCTATGCTAAATTCTCCCTCAGTGTACCTAAACAAGCGCAGGAGTATGGTAACTAGGGAATTTTTCAAAGTAACTTCATTGCTGTGTTAATGTAAGCCTAATTGTGACAATAAATAAAAAAAAATCCACAGAGCCAAAAGGATCTTCCATTTTTCAGAAATCTCAGTTTACTGCACATTCTCCTCCTGTCTGTGTGGGTTTCCTTGGGGTGCTCCGGTTTCCTCCCACAGACCAAAGATGTGCAGGTTTGGTTGATTGGCCATGCTAAGAAATTGCCCCTTAGTGTCCAGGGATGCTTAGGTTAGAGAGATTAGTGAGTATAATATGAGGGACATGGGGGTGGCGCCTGGGTGGGATTGTATTTGATGCAGACTCAATGGGCCGAAGGACCTCTTTCTGCACTGTAGGTTCTATGATCTTATCATTGATTCTATTAGTGATCAACTACTTAAGTGAAAGCAGGATTGTTGTGTTAAGGTCAAAATTAAAAAAAAGAACAGGTATTAATCTCAGGTCGTAGCACAGATAAATCTCAGGAATATCCTGAATCATGGAATCCTTGCTGAAATACTGCCCTCAGTAACTTGACCCAATTACAGGTCTCACAATATGCTCAATTAAATTTTACAAGACGCTTTAAGAGCCTCAATTTCAGAGGCTGACTTTAAAAGCTTGCAAAGAGCATAGCAACACTGTAATTGCACAATAAAATGTGATGTTTGGTGGGATGCTGTGTAAATGATACACTTACCTAATGTAAGATGAGCAGTCGAAGCAATGATCTGGATTCCAGGCTTTAGCTCAAATTGAACCCGATTCTGATTAAGTGCGTGGATCACCATGTCTAAAATCTGAGGGAGAAGCATTAACGTGAGATCTTTCCACATTCTTGTCATCAGCAAATGCACAGTTACCAAAAATACTGTGAAAATAAAAGTCAAAAGCCCTTCCCCATCTCAGCTGAGTTGTAAGGTCATTCCTCTTTCATGTCTTATCCTGCTCCAACATGTGCCTAAGTGCTGTGGTGTTGCCAAGCGCTGTGTGCTGGAAGGGTAGTACTTTTCTCACAAATTCTGCAGCTTCTTAACAAAGCCCCCCTGCCAAGGAGGCCACAGTAAGTCAATTCAGAAGATTGATGTAAAACCCCTATCAGGAATGAGTGCAATGGGCTTCAGCTGTGTAGCTTTGCCAGGTTATATCAACAAAGCACTGTGTTCCACTAGTGTGGAAGCCAACATGTGGGTGAAAGGAAGGCCCCTTTCTCTCCTCCTCCCCCCCCTCCCCTCCACCTCCCCCTCCACTCCACCTCCTCCTTCTCCTCCCCCTTCAGAGAGTGAAGAATTTGCTGGCTGCGTACTATGTTTGACCTTGCCCTGTACAAACTTTGGGCTATACGTGAATCTGCTCTGGCAATCTGACCTTCTTTCTTTATGTTTTGACCTTGCTCCTGCCTTGCCCCCCTGAAGGACTATTGCTGTTAAGTACTGTGTTGAGTTTTCTCCGGGAAACGGATTAGCCATTCAGGTTTAAATTATGTAAAGTTAGGCTCAAAGAAGAAGGGGGTGTTTATTTCCTTCCCTTTCTGTTTTGCTGAGCATCTGAAGACTGTTAAAATAAAATGTTCATTTTTTTTTGTATTTTGACACGGTGTGAGCTATTGAATTGAGTGAAGTCCAGCCAGTCTATCCTGATCACCAGCCCCTTGCTACATCATGGTACATTGTACAATTATAATCAAAAACATTTTAAAGAGTGTGGTTTGTATATTACATCTTTATTTTACTTTCTCTGCAGTCTGCTATTGGGAGCCCTGCAATATGGGTCACCGCTCTATCAAGTCTTCATAACTATCGACACAAGTGTAACAAAGACTCTGGTTCAGACTTTTGTTGCAGTGTATAAGTTCTCTATTCTGGTGAAAATGATGAAAGTGGCTGATCTCCCCCCTCTTTGCCCACCGTCTTTGAACACAGCACTCCCCATTTTTGCAGTTTACACTAACTATAATCCATTGAGGTTTCTGGAGAAGCTGAAAGATAAATATGCAAATATTCATGTTTAGATGGAGGTTATTGTTACAGCCATTTAATTTGATTATAAATTTGACAAGAAGGGAGAGTGCAATTGCAGATGTGTTATCAGGACTTCGATGTTCAAGGTAGGTAGCATTCAATTGGAAAAGAAAAACTGGACTATAATATTGTTTAAATTTCATTCATAGATGGAATAAAATATATATCTTATACAGTAATAATAGTGAATAAAGAAAAACTAGAGGCTTTAGAAAAATGAAGCTATCTTTTCATATTCATAGAATTCTTATAATGTACAAAAAGGCTATTCAGCCAGTTGGGCCTGCACTGATAATAATCCCATGCAGTCTCTATCCCCATAACCCTATGTATTTACCCTTCTAACTATTAACACTAAGGGGAAATTGGCCATAGCCAATAAATCTAAGCTGTACATCTTTGGACTGTGGGAGGAAACCAGATCACTCAGAGCAAACCCATGCAGACACAGGGGAGAATGTGCAAAGTTGACACAGCCAACGGCCTGAGGCTGGAATTGAACCTGGAACCCTGGTGCTGTGAGACAGCAGTGCTAACCACTGTGCCACTATCATTGGTTCATTTTTAAGATAGGAGGTGTGAGGGGAGTAAACAATTACTGGAAACATATATATCTGTTGAACAGTAAAGGAATTATGGTGAGCGGGCCAAGAAAAGATCAGCTATGATCTTATTGAATGGTGAAGTAGGCTTAAGGGGCCAGCTGGCCTACTCCTGCTCCTAGTTCTTATGTTGGTTCTTTTTAATGTTTCTGTAGAATATTTAAAATTTTAACTTTATTCTACAGGCAGTTGGTATGTCTTATAAACATTTAGCTCAAGGGTTGTAAAAGCAAGCTAATTACTCATTTCAGCTAGGAATTTATTACTTTAGAGCTAATTGGAACTGGGACAGTCATAAGCTGGAAAGTAAAGTTGCTTCTTTTTACCCTTAAGTATTGTTCAAAAATTAGTGGATAAAATATTTTATTTGTTAGAGTTATATTTAAACTGTGTTATTTAAATAAAGTTTGTTTCACTGTAAAAGATCCCTACTTTGTCAGTGGAATCATTTATACCAAAAATTAAAATTTGTTGGGATCTAATCTGGCTTCCTGATGTAACCTGGGGGTCTTGTTTGGTGCCCTAATAAAGAAAAGCACCCCACTGCTATTTCCCCATGGACCTACAAATATTATCTGTTCAATAATAAAAATTCCAAACTTTGATATATTGGATATGTTCATCTCTGTGTACAGTGTAAGTTCTTTGATCAATGAATTGCTCGACTTATTCTTTGCAGAGCTTTACAAATAGAAGTACCTTTCACATGCTATTCTACACAGAAAGCCAACTACATCAGATCAATCATTGAATCCCATTAGTACTGACTCTTGGTTTATGTGGATTATCCCACCATTGTACACCAATCTGATTTGGGTCAATTTAACAAGGAATGTGATGCAATACAAGCAGCCAGATGGTTACGTTGTCCTCAAGTATTTTGTACAGTTCAGTGTCTCATTATTTAAGAATGTTTTTCCATAAGTAGTAGATTTGGTCAAACGAAATTTGAATTGGATTCATAGGACAATAGTATATAAAAGATGTGTTACTATTAAAATGTGTTATTATTTAATATTATTAACTAGTAGCTCTTAATTTAAAAATGTAATTGTAAAACATATTCTCACATGTCTTATGTTAACTTTTTTAGTTTAAAATTTTGTTTATTATTGTTACAAGAAGGCTTACATTAACACTGCAATGAAGTTATGTGAAAATGCCCTAAGCGCCACACTCTGATGCTTGTTTGGGTACACTGAGGGAGAATTTAGCATGGCCAATGCACCTAACCAGCATGTCTTTCGGACTGTGGGAAGAAAGCGGAGCACCTGGAGGAAACCCATGCAGACACAGGGAGAATGTGCAGACTCCACAGTGTCACCAAGTCAGGAATCGGACCTGGGGGGGGGGTCCCTGATGCTGTGAGACAGCAGTACTAACTACTGTGCCACTGATGTAAACCAACATTTAAAAAAAACTTGAAGATATCTAGTTGTGAGTGGAAAGTGTATTTTGCCATTCATCTAATTGTCATATATAAATTAGATCAAAAAATATATGAATGCTATTTCCTAATTAGTGTATTAAATTAATCAGGTAAGAACTGCAAGTCCTGATTTATATGTTACAATGTTTTCATGTAAATGTGTAAATTATGTCAAATTCTTATTTTGAACCGTTTTGATTGCATTATATTTTTATCTCTGAGTTCTGGAGTTTATTAAAGGAAGGTGTATATTTTTTCAAATCATGCTTTGATTTATTTGCATTTTAGATCAAATAAATATTTAGCAATAATACATTCTCTCCAAAAGACCAGTGATTTATTCTCAATAAATATCATGAGTGGAATTTTATAGACTTAAGTTGTCAGGGGGAAAAATATTCTAATTAATCTAATTTACATATTGAAATATAGATATGGATATTAATTGAATAATAAATTTGCAATTCCAGAGCAGATAAAAATAGCATTGAAGGCTTTTTATAGAATTACCATTATTGAAATAATTTTATACTCATAAAGATGAATAATGTCAGTGCTGGAAAACAGGACAATTACAAACATAGGGAAGACTAAATGTGAAAGAAGGGCCTATCTAACTTGCCTTCTTTTTTTCTGGTAATTGCCAGGCAATGGTAGAGTTAGTCATAGTGATTAATCATTCTCAATTCGCTGGCAATAAACTCCAGATGGGAGACGAGAAATGAAAGAATGGTGAAGAGCTTTGGGAACCATGGATTGAATCCCTCATTGTAAAAGATCAGGGAGGAATATGGAGGCCAGATCACAATATTAGTGCGGGATACTCCAATGGGCATGGGGGTCCAAACAGGAGACAAACCAATGTGTCTACTCCCACGTCTTCCAAGTTTCACGCTGCACCTGGGCATTTGACTTTGGCCTCAGTCAATATCTCAGTAAGGATGGGTCAGTGATGGGCACTGTGCCACTTCTGGGGTGCCTATTTAATGGCCAATCCTTCATCTGCCATCCTGCCTCTGTGGTGACGTGGGGGAGCGGGAGGAGTGATGGAGGGAAAGGGGTGGGGGAGGGAGAAATGGCCATAAAATTCTGGTCCTATGTCAAAAATCCTCTTCCTCAAGAGTGATATTAAAAGTTCAGATGCAATGTTGAACATATTCAAACCATTATTAACTGGAGTACTGTGCACATGCTCTGGGGAGGATATTCAAGTATGAGAGATTGTACAGATTTTTCAGTTTATTTTCATTTTAATTGGGAGCTTACCTGTTGAGCCAATAAAATATATTTGAAACATAGCCATTGTTTTAATGAGGCAGACAATTTCTGCACAGCAAGCTCCCACAAAGAGTAATGTGATAATGACCTGATAATTTGTTTTAAAGACATTGGTTGGGAGATGGAATGGGGGGAAGGGTAAGATACTCTATGAGAGAATCGGTGCAGGCTAAACGGGTCGAATGGCCTCCTGCACTGTCGGGATTCAATAAGTATCGATCAGCATAAAATGTCATGAATTCTCAAAGGACAGGTGGGGCTTTGGTAACATGTCTCATCTAAAAGGGATACTGGGATTTTGAGCACTTTATAATTGGAAATTTGATATAAGAAGGAATAGGTCAGGATTGAGTAATGTTATTCTGATTTGATTTGATTTATTATCACATGTATTAACATTCAGTGAAAAGTATTGTTTCTTGTAATGCTATATAAACAAAACATACCACTCATAGAGAAGGAAATGAGAGAGTGAAGATTATAGTGTTACAGTCATAGCTAGGGTGTAGAGAAAGATCAACTTAATGCAAGGTAAGTCCATTCAAAAGTCTGACAGCAGCAGGGAAGAAGCTGTTCTTGATATGTGACCTCAGACTTTTGCATCCTTTTCCCCATGGAAGAAGGTGGAAGAGAGAATATCCGGGATGCTTGGGGTCCTTAATTATGCTGGTTGCTTTACCGAGGCAGCAGGAAGTGTGGACAGAGTCAATGGATGGGAGGCTGGTTTGCTTGATGGATTGGGCTACATTCACGATCTTTGTCATTCCTTGCGGTCTTCGGCACAGCAGAAGCCGTACCATATTGATCACATAGAGATTACGACATGAAAAACTACGTTGGCTCAAGTAATCCATGTTGGGATTCATCCATTGGACAACATAGCAAGATACAATCGGACATAGGTTGCCCAACACCTTGAGCACATCCCACCATACAGTGAGATGATGGGCTGGCAGGTGTCCTAATTCCGTAGGCCTGGCTTTGTCCAATATTGCCCTGGTTAACAAAAATCTGTCCGCTTATGATTTACAATTGCCAACTGATTAAGCATTGCTTGTCATTAGTGGGGTTTGGCTCACCCACTCCAAAGCTGGCGTGGAGTGTTTTATACCTGAAGGGTGGGGCTTAATGAGGTCTAAATAGGACTTTTAGCCATCACTGCAATCAGAAAATGGCACCTTGCCCTTCTCCCCATCCCAACTTTCCTTCCCACTTTTTGAGAAACTTCTTATAAAAATTGGTTGTCCACTCCTGCCTGACTGCCATGAGTAGTGGCATGGGTAGCACATTATCCGTTTGATAAGAAACCGAATTAATCCTTAGTTATCTATTTAAATATAGTGGATGGGCTGCCAATTTAGGCACCTTCACACCCCCATATTATCAGGGTGTGTGAGAAAGTGATGGGGTGAGGAATTGCCCTATTTTGTTTGTCCATTCATCTGCCGAAAGCACACCCAGTGAGGGTATGTAAAATACAGCCTGAGCTGCGCTGTAACCAGGGCTTTGTGTAACTAAGTATGACTTTGTTCCCCTTGATTTTAGCCTTATAGAAAAAGGCCAGCTTTTTATTTGGCTTTTTGACCTTTTTTTGGATATGTCCATGACATTTTAATGATCTATATACCTGGATCCTAAGTCCCTTTTGCTAACTTTTACAATTTAAAGCGTATCCTGTGGTATCCTTTTTACAGATAACTCCACAGATTTGCCTCTGCTGTGACTATTTATAATTTGTCAACATCTTTTTATAATTTTGCATTCCAAAGACAGAATGCCACCTATATCTGTGCCACCAAGCACTCTTAATCCCATGTGCCCGACCTGACCTTTACTCTCTCAACCACCTTACTAACCTATTCGTAAACAGTGAAATGGTCTCTTTCCAACCATTATCTCAAATAATGCATCAAAATTCTCTGCAAGGGTCTTTGCTTGTTCTCCATGCTAAATGGCTTACATTTAACCTTTTGTGAAATGTTCTCTTGTTCTCGAGCTCCCAGTCATGGGGAATGATGTGAAGCTGCATCGTTCGGCAGGATTGCCTCAGTATATTTTGGAGTCCAACTGGCACTTGACTCGAAAGCTCCCATTGATACATAGGTGCTAAGTGACCCTCAGGCTCATTTAGCCTGGGAAACCTGCGAGCTGTCTCATTCTTTGCTCCGATTCACTGCTCGATCTGTGAAAAAGCAAAAAGGCACCTGAACGAATTGTGACTCACCTGATCCAAATCCAGGCTGTTTAATTTCTCTTCTGCAGAACCTTGGTGAGGGAGGATGTAGAGTTCTGCTGCAGTTGGTAAACCCGGGAGGATGGCTAACAGCATCTGTTGCTCGGGTATGGCTGTAACCTATAGAACACACAGCTACATTTCATTATCTACAGGGAGACCTCTCGCAAACACAAGCCATCTTATGTTTATAAGTTCGTAAAATGTAGGAGCAGAATTAGATCATTCGGCCCATCGAGTCTGTTCCGCCATTCGATCATGGCTGACATGCTTCTTATCCCCATTTTCCTGTCTTCTCTCCATAACTCTTCAACCCACTAACAATTAAAAATCTGTTGAACTTTTCCATAAATTTACTCACTGTCCAGCATCTATTGCACTTTGCAGTAGCGAATGCGACAGATTCACAATTTTTTTGGAGAAGTAGTTTGTCCTCAACTCTGTTTTAAATTTGCTACCCCTTATCCTAAGATTATGAGCTCTGGAATCTAGAATCCACTCCTTGTCTACTTTATCCATATCTTATATCATTTTGTATATCTCAATTTAATCTCTCCTCATTCTTCCAAATTCCAGAGAATATAGTCTCTGGCAGTCATTTAAATAAAAAATATGTCGATAAAACAGGCAATCACATTGATAAAACATACAGTTACGATGTCTGGGATTTTGTAGGGTTGACGGGAATCTCACCCACCTGCCGGACAACCAGCAGGGAACCACTGTCAGTTCTGTGGCACTTCCCCAAAGGGATCAAGTGCCCTTCTGGCACTTAACTGGTCATCACCAGGCCTTGGGAATGAGGATCACCAAGAATTGCTGGCCAATCAGAAGTGGACAGAGCTTCAACTGCAGGTTCAGCCGTTGCGGTGATGAGAGCTGATGGCAATACGCCCATCAAAGGCACAGGATCATGGCAAGACCCCATGTCAAAGGTAAGTGAAGGTGAGATTGGCAGGGGGAAGTGGTATCAGGGTGATCAGAGGTAAGAATAGTGGGTGGCTTTCAGCATGGCTTCCTTTTCTGATGCTGGGTCCAATATTAAATACAGCCGAATATATTTAATTAAGCCATGATGTATTTTGCTGGCAAGTGGAGTGTACTGTTTTGTTGTGGTTTCTCTTTTGAGCATAATGTGCTTGTGGTTGGAGTAAAACAAAAAAGAGAACAGAGACAGTTTGGTTGGTTTTGCCGGACCAGGAGGGGAAGGAAGATCAGGCTTTGATACGTACAGAATTACTTTGCTTTAAAAGGATTATTTTTTCAATGACTTAGTGAATGAATGTTAATATTTACTAGCACTACAAAAGATCTCACTGCTTCTAAAATCAAGTTGCAATGATTTAGCAGTTAATCATTGAGTCATAGAATCTCTACAGTGCAGAAGGAAGCAGGCCATTTAGCCTATTGAGTCTGTACTGACCACAGCCAGACCCTTTTCCTGTAACAGCATATAGTTTCTCTGCTGATCCCCCTGACACAAGGGTCAATTTAGCATGGCCAATCAACCTAACACACGCATCTTTGGTGGGTTAGAGGAAATTGGCGCGCCCAGAGGAAACTCACGTAGACGTAAAGAGAATGCGCAAACTTCACACAGAGGCCGAATTGAACCCAGGTCTCTAGCACTGTGAAGCAGCAGCGTTAATCACTGTGCCACCTGGCTGCAAGTTGGCTGGCTGTCTATAAGCATCAATTTGTCCTACAAAATGGGAAGTGCTGGAAAAACTCAGCAGGTCTGGCAATAGCTGTGGAGGGAGAAACAATGTCAACATTTTGAGTCTGATGTGACTCTTTCTGGAACTAATAAGAGTCATGTTAGACTTGAAGCATTTAACTCTGTTTCTCTCTCCCTGACAAATAATAAGCCCAGGTCTGACATTTAAGAATTAGAACTCACAATCTCCTGACTCTGTGAGGAACTTGGCAATTTTTGAGCCAAGGTAATTATTAATATTAATTATTAGGCCCGTACTCTCTGAAATTTAGAAGAATGAGGTGAGATCAATTTGAGGTGTATAAGATGATACAAGGTACGTTGGGGCATTCTTGGGCGAGAGGTCATAGTCTAAGGATAAGGGGTAGCAAATCTAAAACAGAGTTGAGGGGAAACTACTTCTCCCAAAGGGTTGTTTATGTGTGGAATTTGCTACCCCAAAGTGCAATGGCTGCCAAAACAGTGAGTAAATTTACTGTTAGAAGAGTTAGACAGATTTTTAATTGGTAATGGGTTGAAGGGTTATGGGAACAAGGCAGGAAAATGGGGATGAGGAGCATATCAACCATGATCGAATGGTGGGTCGATTCGATGGGCTGAATGGCCTAATTCTGCTTTTACAGCTTATGAACTTAAGAAATAGAAGAGTATTTAGATGTCTTATTGTCTCAGGTATTAGCAAGCCTGAGCCTGCTTTCAGATTTTTTTATTACACAGGATAATACTGTGAAGGTCTGTATCTATGATCAGCCTTGCCAAATGCAATTAATTAGCAGAAGCTCTCAGTTAGATGATTGTCCGAACTCTGACCTGCTCCCTTTAACGAGACTCTGCAGTAGCACAACCTCTCAGAATTAGCCAACACACATCATTATCTTCTTGCAGAATATGTTACAGAATATTCCTACACATAATCTTTTTAAATGGACATTTAGATCAGCACTGGTAGCAATGGCAATGTACCTTGCACTTTAGGCATCTCAATCGCTAGATGTTAATTTGATCAGTTCATTTTGTAGCAAATTCATTCAAGGAAGCTGAAGCAGCTTGAAGCTAATTTCAACGGGGTTCTATCTCAAATCATAAAGCAAGTTCCGCATCGCAGATGTACCACAGAAATCAGATCAGACTTCCTGCTATTCCCATTCGATTGGGATAGCAGATCCATAGTTTATCCTGTAACTTGGAAAATGTGTTTGGAAGAGAAAACTCATGTTGTGGTGGAGACTTACAATATAGAGCCAGATTGCCTGACCTCACCCATGGCTGGGATTCTCCAGTCCCGCTGCTGTAAATGGAGATCTGGCTGATCACCAAATTCTCCGTTCTTGCTGACAGTGGTAGTGGGGTGGAGATTTCTGGCCTGGATATCAATGCTATGCATGTTATTCCACAAACAACATCATAAGTGTTGTTTGTGGAACTATTAAACAGCTGTGGAATGGGATGGGCTAAAGTATCACATAGAACTTACACCATCAAAATTGGCCATGTGGCTCAAGCTGATCCACACCAGTGTTTTCGCTCTACACAAGTCTTCTTCCAGCTACCTTCATTTCACCCATCAGCTGTCCTTCTATTCCATTCATATTCCTTGCTTCCCTTTAAATCCAATTTGTCTCAGCCTAGTTCCATTTTGCAACTGGCCCTCCCTGGACTTAATAAGATTGCCATTTTGTATTGGTGAATTATTTCAATTGTGTTAGAGGAAAATGTCCAAGTATGATGGGTTCAGGTTGCCCAATCTGCTTCCAGTTTAGAAGAAGAATCATAGAATCCCTACAGTGCAGAAGGAGGCCATTCAGCCCATCGAGTCTGCACCGGCCGCAATCCTACCCAGGTCCTACTCCCGTAACCCTACATTTTTACCCTTTTAATCCTTCTGACACTAGGGTAAATTTATCATCACCAATCAACCTCTTTGGGCCATTGAAGAAACCCATGCAGACATGAGGAGAATGTGCAAACACCACACAGACAGTGGCCTGAGGCCAGGATTGAACCCAGGCGCTATGAAGCAGCAGTGCTAACCACTGTGTCACCATGCCACCCCCACTGCAACTGATATCCTCACTGACCACTGAGTAACAAACCCACCAGAAATCTCCTTTCATTTCCTTTTCTGGCACCATGTCAATCCATCTGACATTTCTGCTACAAATAAGGAGTAATCTTCTAGAAGTTAAACCTACAGCTCACTACGTTAGCTGGCCGGGGGTATGGGGTGACAGGAGTGGGGGGAGCAGGGTGAGGGAAGAGGCATGAATGGGATTTCACTTGCAGTGAGGTTACAGCGGGAGATGTTCAAAGCAAAATTATCTCCTTGACCATGTAGAGCTTCTTTCTTCTTCAACTTACTTGTCCGAGAGTTCTTTTGACAAGCTTACTGAGATCGTGCCTCCACTCTGGAATGTCTGGGTTGTAATCCTCCAGGTTTGGTGTAAAGGACAGTAGCAATGAACGGTAAGAATCTACAGAGTGAAGACAAGAGCACTTTGTGAAAACAGCTATGTTTTTCAGGGTGGGTTTTGGACAGCACAAGAAAACAATTTTCATTTTCAAAAGTTGTTTCAGAGTCACTTCTTTCGCTCCGGTTCCTTGGCAGATTGTTCCAATTTTTTTCCAATTTTTAGAAAGGAATCTCACAGTCTGAAGGCTTTCACAGTCAATTCATCTTTCAACAACAACACACGTGCATTTCTATAGCACCTTTGAAAGTAGCAAAGTGTGTCAAATCAGTTGTCACAGCAACCTGATAGGGTTTTTAGTCACAAATACTACACCTTTTAATGGGTTTTTAATTCCAGATTTATTTCATTACCCAAATGTTAAATTCCCTAGCTGTTGTTGAGGGATTTGAATTCATGGCCAAAAATTTCCAGCTGCCCGCACCCCCCCATCCCTCACCCGCCCTTACCCCGCCCAATTCAACCCCCCCTGCCGGTTGATTTTTCCACAACAGAAATGTCTCGCTATTGCCCTCCAATGGGATCTTCTGGTCTGAATCTACAACAACTTGCGTAACTGTCCATCCCGCTGCTGAGGAACCCACAATGGAGGTTGGCTTCAGTGGGACTGGAAGACACCACCAGTGGGAAGGACTGGAAAATCCCACCCCATGTCTTCATGGATTATGAGTCAAATAACCTAACCATGATTCTACCATACATTGTTCTGTACGGTAAAGATGTTTTAAAAACTTGTTTGTATGATGTGGGCATTGCTAGCTGAGTTGGCATTTATTGCCCATTGCTAATTGCCCTTGCAAGTGTCAACCACATTGCTGTGGGTCTGGATTCAGATGTAGGCCAAACCTGGTAAGGATGGCAGATTTCCCTCCCTGAAGCACATTAACGAACAAGGTGGATTTTTTTTACGACAACGATTTCATGATCATCACTAGAATTTTAATTCCAGAGGTTAATGGAATTCAGATTTCACTATCTGCTGTGGTGGGATTCGAACCCGGGTCCCCGGAGGATTATTCTGGATTATCATTCCAATGACAATGCCACTACGCCACCAACTCCCCAGACTGCTGGTGTAAGTGTGGCTGGGTGTAACTGCCACAGATCCAAGTGACTTGGCAGCCATCCTTAGCAGTGTTGGATGTGTCAGCCTCAGGGTGAGTTCTGAATGATGTTGCTGCCTCCGTTGGGAGGTGAAGGGAGAATAGCAGACTGCTGAAGGACTCGAACACCTACACAAGCACCTGAGAGGGACGGGCAGCATTCCCAATTATGTCTTGACTGCTGTTTCCACGAGCAAACTGTAAACTCAGCAAGAACGGAAATAACAGTGAATCCTCTCTTTCCATCAAAGTGTCAGCTGTGACTGTTCAAAGTTACTCCTATCATTCCTATTCCCCAGTGATGGCTAGACAGCTGTTTGATACAGATGTGAGCGAGGTTCAGCATTGCGCAGGGCACAATGACAGAAGTCATGATCCACAATCACCTACCTCCATGCAGTCTGTTTTTTTTAAAGCTTATTTACTTGTACCACAAGTAGGCTTACATTAACACTGCAATGAAGTTACTGTGAAAACTCTCTTGTCACATTCCTGCACCTGTTTGGGTACATTGAGAGTAATGACTAGGATTTTTTTTCCCTTGAGCGTACGAGACTTGGGGTAATCTTATAGAAGTCTATAAAATAATGAAGGGCATACAGAAGGTAGACAGACAACACCTTTTCCCAAAGGTAGAGGAATCTAAAACTAGAGGGCATATGTTTAAAGTGAGAGGGGAGGGATACAAAAGGATCCAGAGGGACAACTGTTTCACTCAGAGGATGGAGAGTGATGGGAACAAGCTGCCAGAGGCAGTAGTAGAGGTGGGTACAACTTTGTCTTTTAAAAAACATTTAGACAGTTACATGGGTAAGAAGGGTATAGAGAGATATATATCAAATGTGGGCAATTGGGAATACGTTAGTGGTAAAAACTAGGCGGCATTGACAAGCTGTGCTGAAGGGCTTGTTTCCATGCTGCAAACCTCCATGACCCTATGACTGAGGAGAATTTAGCATGGCCAATGCACCAAACCAGCGCACTTTTCGGACTATGGGAGGATACTGGAGCACCTGGAGAAAACCCAAGCAGATTCAGGGAGAATGTGGAAATTCCACACAGACAGTGACCCAATCTGGGAATCAAACCCGGGTCCCTCGTGCTGCGAGGCAGAAGTGCTAACCATTGTGCCACCCCCACATTTGGGCAGATGATTCCAGCATCCGACAATTGTTACAGATGAAATTCCAACAAATGTTAAAATGATTTGGCACAGAAAAGGGGTCCTCCACCCTATATTTTTCCCCCTGACCTGCCTGAAATTTTGGCAGCATTGAGAGATAAATCTTCCTCTGGTAATTCTTGCTCCACAGGGAAGTGAGAGGGAGAATGACGTGAAGCAATTATTAACTTACATTTTTGTCCAACTACGAAGAGAATTTATATAATAAAGAGACCACAGGGGACAAAATAAGTGTAGAGAAATGTTGAACTATCTAAAAAAGTATTTCTTTGCTCTGTGCCTATTGCATCCATAATGGTGTCCATAAAACAGTGTGCTTTTTGCTCTCACCAAATACAGCTATACTCTTTATATCTTGCAGAATAGAATTTCCAGCAGACACCTGCACCGTGACACTACTTATCCCCTCTGTGGAGAATGTAAAGGAGACGTTCTCCTCCAGGGTAATGATGGGCTGCAATAAACAATAAGAAATGAGAATGATCAGCATAATGGAACAGGAATTGAAGAAAACACCACGAGCTAATCTATGCCACAAAGCATACAGCAATGTGGATGTTATAAAGCACTAAAACCTATAAGGTCACAGTACACCATTTACTGTTATTAGCACAATATCACAGTGGCTCGCTTCTTCAATGCAACACATGCAAACAGTGCAACTGAAGTACTTAAAATGGAAAGTCGCAGTTTGACCTATTTTGAATAGTCAGGTCTTCCTTTGGTTGCTGAATCTCATTTATTCAGCGAAGATCTCACAGCTGTTATTAGCCTGAATGACAGATGCATGTGTACATTAAGACACAGAATAACTGACAGGGTTAATGGAGAGAGTTCTGACACATCTCTTGAATTAAAACGTTGAGGCATCGAATGTGAGACTGGATACTCAGACATACAGTGGACAGAACACCTTTGCCCTGTGATGTTCAGATGAGGTCTAATGTAGGAGTGAAGCAGAGCAGAGAAGAACAAATCTCTGCCACTTCTGCCACTCCTCAGCTTGGATAGTGAGGATTATCTACTCGAATTCCATTTCTTTTATCCTTTTCTCTCTTGCCTTCTCTAAAATCTCCTCATCTAAATCCTTTTCAAATGATGCAAACGTCTCCACTGCAAGAAAGGTTGTTATTTTATCCTTTCATGAGATGTGGACTTTGCTCCAGCAATCATTGCCCATCCCTAATTGCTCTTGAGAAATTGGTCCTTGTACTGTCACAACCGTTGCCATTTCGGGACAGTTGAGTGACTTGCTAGACCATTTCAAAGCCAACCACGTTGTTGTGGATCTGCAGCCACGTACCAGACCAGGCCAAGTAAGGTTCCCTTCCCTGAAAGATATAAGTGAATTATCTGAACTGTTCCATGGTCAGTATTATTAACACCAGCTTTTTACTCTGGGTTTGTTTAATTCGCTGAATTCAAATTCTTCAGCTACCATAGCAACATTTGAACTAATGGACGATATTTTAGGCCTCACTCATCCCGAAAACGTGAAATCCCACCTGAGGTCCAGTGACCATCCAATGATCTGCCCCTCGCCTGCTCCAATTCCTGTGGTGGATAGGGCAGTAAAATTCTGGCCAATGTCTCTGGATTGATAATCCAGGCCTTAGGATTATGAGACCAGTAAAATAACCAGTAAACGACCATACAACTAAGCGACAAGAGTTAGAACAGGCATAGGTCATTCAACATCTCAAGCCTGCATCTCCATTCATTGATATCATGGCTAATTTTCTAACTAAGCTGCACTTGTTTATACTATCATCAAATTCTTCCATTCCTTAATGTCCAAAAATCATTCTTGAATGTACTCACTGTTTGAGGAGTTCCATGAGGTAGAGAATTCCTGAGATCATGGTGGTGTTTGACTGCTATCTAATTGTCGGGTAGCCACGTGCTGGGTATTAAAGCTCCCGGTAATGTTCACTCACCTCAGTCTTGTTTTCGAGCCACCAGAAATAGGTGAGTGTACTAGTGGGACTGGGCCATACCACTGCAGTCATATTCACCTCCTGATTAGTGATCGCCACGTAAGGTAACATTAAATGTACGTGTTCAATAGGACCTGAGAGGGGGGAAGGGAAGAAAACAAAATATCTTAAGGACCTCTCATTGATTCCGCACCAAGTTTTACAACAGCAATCGGAAGGTAATGCAATATAGAAACATAGAAAACAGGAACAAGAGTAGGCCATTCGGAACTTTAAGCCTGCTCCACCATTCATTTTGATCATGGCTGATCATCAAACTCAATGTCCTGATGCCCGCTTCTCCCCCGTATCCATTGACTCTGAACACGTCCCTCTGCTTCAAAAAGCAGCCAGTATAATTAAGTAGCTTATGCACCCCGAACATAATCTTTTCCACATTCTTCCATCGGGAAAAAGATACAAAAATCTGAGGACACTTATCAACCAACTCAAAAACAGTTTCTTCCCTGCTGCCAATCAGATTTTTGAATGGAGCTACCTCGCATTAAGTTGATCTTTCTCTAAACCCCAGCTATGCCTGGAAGACTATGGGGATAGGACTGGGTGGGATTGATGCTGGTGCAAGCTCAATGGGCCGAATGGCCTCCTCCTGAACTGCAGGGATTCTATGAATATGAAAAACCCACTAAGCCATGACCACCAATAGGCAGACAGTGAGCTCAGGAAGCTGGTGGCTGGTGGATTTAAATGCAATCGCAATTTTATTTCAGAACGTATTCAAAAACCCCGATTAAAGCCTACTTAAAATTAGAGATTGTCAGAGGCAAAATCACAGAACATTTAATCAAATTCACAGGCTATCTTACCTTATAATACACAACGCAGACTGACAAATTACATTCAGTCAGATGCAATTTAAATATTAATGTTATTAATGTTATTCTATTAAACGTTAAGTAGCTCTGTATCATAGCTTTGCCAGGTTGATACCTCGTTGATAGGGGGTTTGCCTGGTGCTACGGAATCTAAGGAGTGGGACTCACATGATGAAGGAGCAGCAGTCCAAAAGCTAATGATTCCAAAATAACCTGTTAGACTTTAATCTGGTGTTGCAAGATTGCTTACTGTGGAATCTAAAGCACAGAATTTGCCACTTGGCGCAGTTAACCTAACCAGTCTTCAAGCACTATGCTGACATTCCTGTGTATTTCTAGCATTTGCATTTTCTACGGCATGTCTTTATCTTGACCTACACATTACATGCAGGAAGAGGATGGCTTGGGTGGATCCCAGATTGTTCCATGCTTGAGCGATGACGCGATAGATTCCACCGTGTTTATAGATGTGTTTGATCCCTCCTTCAACTGAGCTGAGATTAGAGTAAGTTACTGCAGTCCCATCTCCAAATTCCATCTGTAAACTGGTCCTTGGAACGTCTCCCTGTGTCAATGTAATGAACAGGTTAGTGAGCTATTCAATACAAATTGACATTGTATTCCCAAAGCAATAACTTCTTATAATTTAGTAAGCACAAACTTGCAAATCACCAGCAATCAGTGCGTGAATTAAAATTATAGAGGATTTTCTGCATAGCGATAGACCATTCAGCCCAACAGTTCAATGCTGGTATTTACATCTCACGTATCTTCACCCATCTTCCACTTTCGCAACCTTTTACGCAATCCCTTTTAGCTCATGCGCTTATCTAACTTTCCTGTAAGTATAGCACGGTGGCACAGTAGTTAGCACAGCTGCCTCACAGCATTGAGGGACCCGGGTTTGATTCCTTGGGTCATTGACTGTGTGGAATTTGCACATTCTGTTTGTGTCTGTGTGGGTTTCTCTGGGTGCTCCAGTTTTCTCTCCTAGTCCAGAAACGTAGAGATTAGGTGGACTGGCCCTGTTAAATTGTCTCTTAGCTAATCAGAGGCTAGGGTAAATGCATGGGATTATGGGTGTAGGGTCTGGGTGAGATTGGGGTCAATGCAGAATGGCCTTCTTCTGCACTGTAGGATTCTATCTATTCAGCTCCATTTTGACAGGTTATTAGTGCAATTAAAAACTTTTAGGTTGGATCAAGTTAATAACAACTGTAACATGAAAACCTCAGCTTTTTTAGCGTACAAATCATTTTAGATCTTGAAAGTAAAATTAAACTCTTAGCTAAACAAAATGCATTTGAAGAATGATGTTCACATAAAAAGGGCTCTTCAAAGAGTTGAGCAGATGAAGGAGTTAATGTGTGATGACAGATTGGAATTGGATGACAGCTACAGAGGCTGGTTTTGAGGATGGTCATCAAGGCAAAGATGGAGATAAAGAAAGACTTGTACTTATCCATATCTTCATCATTACCTTCCCAAAGCTCTTCATATCCAATGTGTTAAGTGGGAAATTTATAATTGAAATCAAAACATGGCAAGTTACTTAAAGCTCTATTCAGTGAATACATTGTCGGGTGAAGCTCTGGCCAATGTGACTTAGAAGCCAAGATTAGTGTGGCTTGTTGGCACAGTGCTTAGCACTGCTGCCTCATAGTGCGAGGGACTCGGGTTCAATTCCGTCCTTGGGTGACTGTCTGTGTAGAGTTTGCAAATTCTCTCTGTATCTGCGTGAGTTTCCTCTGGGTGCTCCGGTTTCCTCCCACACTCCAAAATTATGCATGCTAAGTGGATTGGCCATGCTACATTGCCCCGTAATGACCCAAGATGCGCAGGTTAGATGGATTAGCCATGGTAAGTGTGTTGAGGTTATGGGAAAAGGGCAAGGGAAAAAGACAGGATAAGATACTTTGTCAGAGAGTCAATGCAGACTCAATGGGACAAATGGACTCCTTCTGCACTGTAGGGATTCTATGAAGCCATCAGAATGAATGGCAATCCTAAATTTGTGGAGCTCAGACAGGATGCCAGTTGGAGAGTGATATGTAACCTGAGTACCCTTGGGAAAGGGAGATGAAAATTATCAAAAATTACTGCATATCATAGAATAATAGAGCAACACAGCTTGAAAACAGGCCCTTCGGCCCAACTTTTCCATGCTAACCATGGTTTCCCCACAGCTAATCTCAGTTGCCTGTGTTTGGCCTATACTCCTTTAATCCTTTTCCATCCATGTACTTATCCAAAAGTTTTTTACATGTCATTGTGCCTGCCTCAATCACTTTCTCTGGTAGCTCATTCCATATCCACACCACCCTCTGTGTGAAGAAGCTACCCCTTAGGTCCCTTTTAAATGTTTCCCCTCACATCTCAAACTGATGTCCTCTAATTTTCAATTCCCCCTCTCAGGGAAAAAAAACTATAGGCTGGAATTTTATGGTCTCACCTGTCATGGGAATAAGAGTGGGCAAAGAGCAGACCACAGAAAGGTCCATTGACCTTGGGCAAGATTTTAGGGTTTTGGTACAAGTGAGGCTGTAAAATCCCACCCAATGTGTGTTCATTCTACATCTGCCCCTCATGATTTTATACACCTCAGTAAGGTGATTCCTCTTTCTCCTATGTTCCAAGGAATAAAGTCCTAGCTTGGCCAACCACTCCCTATAATTCAGACCCACCATGTGACCCTATTCCATTGACATAAGTGTTTGGATATGGGTTAGGAGTGATTCTCCCTTGGCTGTCAAACCATTCAACCTCTTGACTGAACAACTACTTCGCATCAATGCAAAGGTTTGCACATGAAGAACAGATGGATATCTAGATGGTACCTGTGGAAGCTATTCAGCATAAACCTAGAGAAAGTTTGGAGAATGAGAAGCCAAACAAAATAAACCCACAGTTTTCATGTTCTTTCCAAACATTTCACTCAAACTGTTCAATTCTTAAATGTAATATAAATAATAGCTTAATGCTATCCACACACGCATCAAAAACTACCTGTTAATCATGTTGTGTCGAATAGTGACACTTGTATAATTCAGCACCAGAGAACGGGACAGATAATACCCTTATCTGCTAAGAAAGTGATGGCCTTGCATAGAAATGATGCATTGGAAATCATAATTTATGAATGAATTGCTAATGAGCTACACTCGTGCCTTGACTCCCAGAGGCAGCCAGCAGTGAAGAAATTAGTGCTTGGCTCGGTGAGTGACAGAGAAAAGTAGTGAGATGGCAGGGAATGCACTGAGGGAAGTGGAAGAAGAGGCTTTAAGAGTCAGTGGAATTGGAGAAGCGGAGAAGGGAGTGAGAAGAGGGAGGTAAACCTCACTGTAAGAGGGATGAGGAAGCATTGGACGGAGTACAGAGGAGATTTACCAGGGTGCTACCTGGTTTAGAGGGTAGGTCTCATGAGGAAATGTTGAGGGAGCTGGGGCTTTTCTCTTTAGAGTAGAGGAGGATGAGAGGTGACTTATTGGAAATTTATAAGATGATGAGAGGGATAGATAGAGTAGACATGCAGAGACTATTTCCTCAGGTGGATGTAGATGTTACTAGGGGGCATAACTATAAGGCTCATGGTGGAAGATATATCAGGGATATCCAAGGTAGGTTCTTCACTCAGAGAGTTGTTGGGTTGTGGAATGCACTACCTGCTGTGATAGTGGAGTTGGACACTTTAGGAACTTTCAAGAAGTTTTGGATAGGCATATGGAGCATTCCAGAATGATAGGGAGTGGGATAGCTTGATCTTGGGTTTGGACATAGCTTGGCACAAGGCTGAAGGGCCTGTACTGTGCTGTACTGTTCTATGTTCTGTGTTCTAACCTTTGCTGCACTCCCTCGAGAGCAAGAACATTCTTCCTCAGGAAAGACCAAAACTGTGCACAATATTATAAGTATGGCCTTACCAAGGCCCTATACATACAAGATGATTAGAGGTTTAGATAGGGTGGACAGTGATAGCCTTTTTCCTCGGATGGAGAAAGCTAGCACAAGGGGATATAGCTTTAAATTAAGGGGGTGCTAGTTATAGGACGGATGTCAGAGGTAGGTTCTTTACCCAGAGGGTGGTAAGGGTATGAAATGCCCTGCCTGCTGCAGTTGTAGATGCGCCAAGTTTGGGGGCGTTTAAGAGTTTTGTGGATAGGTTTATGGATGAAAAGGGAATGGTTTAGTTTAGAGGGTCATTGCTTTTTCTTAATTGGTCGGCGCAACATCGAGGGCCGAAGGGCCTGTTCTGCGCTGTAATGTTCTATGTTCTATGAGTAGAACTGGGACAGAAAGGTAGTGGTAGAAGAGGAATGAGGAGAAGGTGACAAGGAGGAAGTAGCTATGGGAGGAAAAGCGGGGGAGAGGAGAGGAAGCAAGAGGAGGAACACACACAGTGTGATGACTTCAGCCAGAATAGTGAGGTTGGCTTGCTAGAGTATGAACTACCTGATGAGTCCTAATTGGTGGTTAAATCAGGCAGCCTTATGTTACCTTTTTAAAGCAGGTCTGTCAGACTCCCAGCCTGCATTCAGCAAGGAGAAACTGGAGAACTGGCTGTGTACAGATGTATGGCGTAAATAAAGTAACTTGGTGACAGGACGTTTTGCCTCCATGGAGGCTCTAGTGATGATGGCAGTTTGCCCCTAACTCACAAAGATCCAAAAACCCAAAACTTTTTTCACCAGCCACAGACATGCTTTCGAAGCTCTTTAGTTTGTCCTTGCACTTTGTCATTTTAGTCAGTAATGAAATGATGCGACTGGTCACACATCGCCTCATCGCCATTGGAGTAGTGCAAATCTAAAACTGATTTGAATCAAAGCAATTTAATTGTAATTAGGAGGTCACCCTTCACAGTGTCAGCTATCCTTTAAAATAAAATTCCAACAGGTGCAACCAAACAGCCTTCTCTGCAAAAATGTGCAATTTGAAGTTTAGGAATTAGTCAAGTTTTAAAACTTGAATTTTCCATTATCCTTAATTTATTTCAACACTTGAAAGAATTATTTCCATGGTTTTCATGATTTCTATTAAAGATGCAGCATGCAAGTGCTGATCAGTGGAATATTTGCCTATTTAGATATCCAGGAACAACATTATGTACATTTGTGTAGACTCTATCATGGGCAGCACAGTGACACAGTGGTTAGCATTGCTGCCTCACAGCGCCAGGGACCCGGATTCAATTCTGGCCTTGGGTGGCTGTTTGTGTGAAATTTGTACACTCTTCCTGTGTCTGTGTGGGTTTCTTCCGGTTTCCTCCCACAGTCCAATGATGTGGTCATTAGATTGATTGGCCATGCTAAATTTCCCCTTAGTGTCCCAAGATGTGTAGGTTAGGGGGATTAGCAGGGTAAATTCCTGGGATTATGGGGATAAGGTCTGTGTGGGATTGTTGTCAGTACAGGCTCAAAAGGCCTCGCTCTGCACTGTTGGGATACTATGCTACTATACAGTAATGGTTGGATACTCCTGTGGCTATATAATCTCCATGGCTGATAATCAACTCAGGCAATCAGAAAGAAATCCCAACGAATCATGTGGAGCAAAGATCACACATCCAGTCTGGAGGGGAGATCAGTGGGCCACCATGTGGGATTGCTCTTAACTGGGGCAAGCCAAAGTGACCATCAACAGATAATGGTCAATTGACTCAATTGCCTGCCCCTATTTTTGCGATCACGTCAACACTCAGATATCCTTAGAGAGGGAGCATGGTGTCCGTCCATACATTTTGATCTTTTTGTGAGCTGTGGACATTGGGGATCGGAGCCCCTTGTCACTCTTGGGTATTTCACTCTAATCTGAATAGCTAGGTTTCTGATAAAGTTTTGAGGAGTTTGTCATTACAGTAAATTAGTGGTGTCCCTTTCAAATGGGGCCCTTGGTCCCTCTTTAGTGGCAACCTTTTAGTTGGATCACAAGAAATGCAAAGATGCTCAACTCCTATAAGGTCATCCCCACCTTAGTCAAGACCAACACATCCTCTGGGAGGGAAAACTAAGCCGGAGTTTGATGTATTTATGCAGGAATTTATCAAAGTACATGCAGATAACACTGAATAAAGAAGGATGAAATGAACAAGTGGTTATGTGACAAAGTAGTTCTGCCAAAGGACAGTGCAATTGCCAAGTGCTATGAACATGATAAGTCATTCTTGATCACAACACATGATGACACCTGACCATTCATCATTGTTCTTTGTGCACTTTGCAAAGAAGGAAATTATTTTTGCTGACTGACTTGCGGAACTTTTGATGCAGCTCACAGTACAGCGACTGGCCATTCTGGCCATTGTGTCTGCGTTGGCTCTTTGAAAGAGCTATTAGAATAGTCATACTCGCCCTCTCTATCCCTGCAAAGATTTGCTTCCTAAGCATTCCTTTTCCCAGATGCTTCACATAAACAAGAGCTGTCTCACATGTGGGAGGATGTGATAGGAAATTTTCTTAGGGAATTCAAAAATAAAAACTTGATTAAGCTGGCCCAACCATTGACATGTCTTCAACTTCACAAGGAAAGAATTTGTAAAACTGGTAATATCTGATTTCTCAGCAGAGTGCTTTTGGAGAAAAGATAGAATTATTTGGAAAGAGGGATTTGAAAATTCCAAAAATGCAAAAAGTATTAGGGGGTACATTCAGATGACAGGCAAATGATTGTCTTTTTTAATGAGTTCCACATTCTCACAACTTTCAGATAAAGAAGAACATACTGAATTCTTTACTAAATTTATTGGAGCAAGCTACTCGGAGCAGCACAGTGGCACAATAGTTAGCACTGCTGTCTCACAGCACCAGGGATCTGGGCTGAATTGTTTCCTCAGGTCATTATATGTGTGGAGTTTGCATGTTCTCCCTGTGTCTGCGTGGGTTTCCTCCGAGTGCTCCGGTTTCCTCTCACAGTCCAAAGATGTGCGGGTTAGGCGGATTGGCCATGCTAAATTGACCGTTAGTGTCATGAGAGCTAGCAGGGTAAATATGTGGGGTTATGGGGATAAGAGCTGGGTTGGGATTGCTGCAGGTACAGGCTCGATGGGCCAAATGGTCTCCTTCTGCACTGTAGAGACTCAATGGTTCCACCCCGAAGAAAAGAGTAAAAAATATTTGTATATCTGATGCCTAGGGGTAATCTTTCTTGCGGGGTTTCTTTAAGGATCCAGCTCAGGAAATGCCATGAATATCCAAATTGCAGAAAGATCTTGAGTCCCTCACCTGACTAAAAAGAACACAATTTATTGAAGAATAGTCTCGCTGCCACCTAACACAAGGCTTTTAGACTGATTCACCTAATTAGTGCAGTATACTCAGGTAATTACTTTCAATGAAGCCAGCAAAGTAGAACCAGGGGACATAAATGGAAATTGGTGTAAAGTAGGTTTAAAACAGATATTTGGACAAATGCATTTGCTGAAGAAATTTCAATAATCTGTCAGGGGAGCAGTAGAGGCAAAAACATTTAAAATATAGCTGGGGACATCCTTTTTGACCCAGGGTATTTTTTTTAAATACGGAAAGATGATTTGAATGCTTTATTGTGCTTTAGCGATCTCCCACCTGACACTGTCATTGGTTTCTTACGAATATTTCTACCACCCACTCCTCTTTCAAATTTGGGAATGGATCCAACACATCTCAATGATGTTAATGTCTATTGCAACCCTTTCAAAACCCATACAAGAAGATAAATTGTTTGCTTATCTCAGGTGTAGAGCTTGAGTACGGCAATTAAATTAAGTTTAGATGGACCAAAATGAGTCCCGGATGAGTTGATGTAGTCTGCACATTCACCTACTGGGCTGAGTTTAATCTTCCTCTCCATTCGTTTCATATTTTATATAAAACAGCGATTTAGATTAATTTAGAGAGTTCATCGCTATAAAACACTTGAAGACACTTCAAAGCACCGTTTCGATACAGAATTTGACACCAAGCTAACAAGGAGGATGTCAGGTCAAATTGAGAAGGGGTAAGGTTGTAAGGATGACCTTAGCTGGGAGGCTTTGGCTAAGTGGTATTATCAGCAGACTGTTAATCCAAAAACCAAAAGAGAAAATGCTGGAAAATCTCAGCAGATCTGGCAGCATCCTGTTAGGAGACATAAGAGCTAACGTTTCGAGTCCAGGTGACCCTTTGTCAAAGCTCTGGATTCGAAACGTCAACTCTTTTCTCTCCTTACAGATGCTGCCAAACCTGGTGAGGTTTTCCAGCGTTTTCTCTTTTGGGTTCAGATCCCAGCATCTGCAGTGATTTGCTTTTATCCAATGTTAATCTGGAAACTCAACTAATGTGCTGGGTTTGAGTCCAGCTAAGCTGATGATTTTTAAAAATTCACATCCTTGTCTTGGACCTCATCCTCCCCACTGTACGTCTATAATCTCCTCCAGCCTCAGAAACCTCCAAGATTTCCCTCTTTCTCCAATTCTGGCCAATCGCACATCCCCAATTTGAGTCACATTTGCAAATGGTGGAATTTGAATTCAATAAATAAAATCTGGAATTAAGGATCAACTGTTGATCCTGAAATCATTGTCGAATTGTTGGAAAAATCCATCTGGTTCAATAATGCCCATTAGGAAAGGAAATCTATTCTCCTTACGTGGTCTGGCCTACATGTGACTCCATAGCCACAGTGATGAGGGTGACTCTCAACTGCCCTCTGAAAAAGAGGAACTAGGGATGGGCAATAAAAGCCAGTGATGCCCATATCCCACAAATGAATAAATAAAACCTTAAATAAGGATAAAATAATTAAAAGTTTTGGGGCAAGGGGGTGAGGTATTCCAAAGCTTAGGGTTCGGCAGTAAAAAGTACACACAGTCATTGGTGGACTGATTCAAATCGGGGATGTGTGATCTGCCAGAATTGGAGAGATGAGGAGATCTTGGAGGGTTTGGGGCTGGAGGAGATTACAGAGATATAGAGGGAGGGATGAGGTTCAGGAGGGATTTGCAAACGATGATGAGAATTTTAAAAATCATCTGCTTAACTGGAGGCCAATACAGATCAATGAGCACAGGGGAATGGGACTTGGTGTTAGTGGGGACATTTGTCGTAGATGGCCTCAGGTTTACTGAGTGGAGAATATGGGAGGCTGGCTAGAATTGCATTGGCACCAACACATCTAGGCATAACAGAGGCATAGATAAGAAGAAGATGGACCAATGTAGGGGCGGATTATGGTGATTCAGTCATGGTGCTGGCATGAACATGTGGTCAGGAGCTAGCTCAGTGTCAAGCATGACACAGAGATTGCAAACAGTCTGGTCCAGGAACAGACGGTCGCCAAGGAGAGAGAGAGATGAAGTCACTGGTCACAAAATTAAGAATGGAGATTGTGCAGAGGACCAAAGGCAATGGGGGTGATTTTTGTGCTTGTGTTTTCCACGAGCGTGCATGGACGCAAAATCACAGAATCCCTACAATGCAGAAGGAGGCCATTCAGCCAACAGGTCAGCCCTGACTCTCTGACAGAGTATCCCACCCCCATCCTAGCCTTGAAAGGCCAGATATTTAGCCTGCTAACCCTTTAATTTACACACTTTGTGACACTCAGAGACAATTTAGCCTGGCCGATCCACCAAGTCTTTCGGACTATAGGAGGAAACCGGAGTGCCCTCACACAGATGCAGCAAGAACATGCAAACTCTACAAACACTCACCCGAGGCAGGAATTGAATCCAGATCCCTGGTGCTGTGAGGCAGCAGTACCAACCACTGGGTCACCCTTCCTTGTTTGAGGTGAAGGTGGAGGAGACGAGAGAGATGGATTTACGAAGAGGTTTTAAAAACAACTGCAACAAACCCACAACACACCGATTCAGAGAATGAGGCTTTGTTTCCTACTACTTTTTTCAGCCTCCATTTAAAATATGGATTAACTATCAACAGGGGATACAGCTGTTTGGAGAACCTCCTGACTGTGAGTCGATTTGTTTGGACAAGGTAGGCTGCTGCTTTATGGCATTGCATGTAGCTTGGCGCAATTTCCCACAGGGAGTAATGACATTTCCAGTCTGCTGGACCCAAACAACAGTGACCGCATTCCAGAAAAGATACTTTATTTGCTGCAAAATGCTTTGGGATATCCTGAGGTCACCAGAGACGTCGCATTGAGACAAATGTTTTTTTGCAAAAGGTGTCACACAAATTAACTATTTCTGTAATGATTCCCATCTTTATTTTGAAGTCAACAGAGCATGCACATACGTTGAAAATGCTGCACCCCTTAACGTTGTCACCGATCCCGTGTCAATGGTACAGCTCCCTACCCCAAACAACATTGATTTATGATAGACTTGAGTTAAGTTGAAAAGATGAATGTGGATGAGGACTATAAAGTGCATGAAATACCACCATGGTTGGCAAAGGTAGGACAGAAGGCAAAATTAAACTAGAAACAGTAGCTAGGATATACCAAGGGCAGCACGGTGGCACAGTGGTTAGCACTGCTGCCTCACAGCGCCAGGGACCCAGTTTCGATTCCTGGCTTGGATCACTGTCTGTGTGGAGTCTGCACATTCTCCCCGTGTCTGTGTAGGTTTCTTCTGGGTGCTCTGGTTTCCTCCCACAGTGTTAACGACCTGCTGGTTAGGTGCATTGGCCATGTGAAATTCTCCCTCAGTGTACCTGAACAGGTGCTGTAGCATAGTGACTATTTTCACAGTAACTTCATTGCAATGTTTATATCAGCCTACTTGTGACAATAATGATAAATGAGATTGGCTTTTTAAGGCTTTAGACTGGGACAGGGGGCAGTAACTACTTTATTTTAGATCATTCTTTCTTCTTGGATGCTGGGAGCCAAATAACATTTATTACCCATTCACTGGTTGTCCTCTAAGCGTTAAGAATGAGGCACTTGATCGGAAACACTGACATGTATTCACATATGGATGGCAGGTTGCTTCCCCTGAGGGATATTCGTGAAGACTTTGGGTTTTTACAACAATGCTTCAACTTTCATTATTCTGGCGCCAGAGGGGCAGATTTATTGAATTCAATGTTGCAAGTTGCTATTATTGAATTTGATAAGATTTTTTCTACATTACCACGACAATACCACAGCCACTACTGACTGTTGCACCCAACTCCAGTTGGAACTCAATAGTAAATTGTTCCATCAAATCAAAAAGGAAGAGGAGATCATAAAATCATAGAATACAGTGCAAAAGGAGGCTAGTTGGCCCATTAAATCTTGCACCGGCAACAATCCCATCCAGGCCCAATCCTGTAACCCATATATTTACCCACTAATTCCTCTAACCTCCACATCCCAGGACACTAAGGGGAAATTTAGCTTGGTTAATTCACCTAACCTGTACATCTTTGGACTTTAGGAGGAAACTGGAGCACCCGGAGGAAACTCACACATACACGGAAAAAATATACAAACTCCACGCAGACAGTGACCCAAGCTTGGAATCAAATCTGCTTTCTTGGAGCTGTGAAGCAGCAGTGATAACCACTGTGCCACGCTGAAAATAATTACGCACTTTCAGAAACTTTAAGGGATTTATTTAGTACTCTTCAAGAGCTGCATGTTTGCAGCTAATTCTCAAATATTTCTGCTGAGGAGAATTCCTGCCCCTGGGATGATACCCCACTTTGAATTCTGATTGGTCACCAAGGTAGGTGACCCTTACTCTGCTGTATGGTCCTTTAAGGGATAATTGTCACAGATGATCTGCATTTATTATTTATCTAGCACTTTCCATGTATTCAAGGTGTCCAAAAGTACTTTTACCATCAATTATATCATTTTGAAGTGTACTCGTTATGATGGAAGGAATGCTGCAGTTGATTTTACATATAGCGTGCCACCCTGAATGGTAATGTGCTAATGCCCATACAATCCTTCTTTTCACTGACGTTGGCTAAGAAATAAATATCAGGCAGGATTCCAGTGTGAACCTCTGAGCCCTGCTTTCAAATAGTGCCACATCAACCTGAAAGTGTGGACCTGGGCCTCGAGGTAAACATTTCGTCCAAAAGACATCGGCCCCCTTAGTACTACACTAAAGTGTGCGTGTAGATGTTACACTATAAAGGCTGCGTGTGTGGGATTTGAACCCATAACCTTCAGATTACAAGGGAAGAATGCAACCCATTGAACCACAGCTGATGCTAAGGCTCCTAACACTGTGAAATGATGTAAAACAAATATCGTTGCCAGTAAAATCACAATAACACTTCAACTCATGTCAGGTGATCTGGCTGTCAATTCCTATTCTCTATTGCTACATGCTGTGAGGAAAAGTCAGTTTACAAAATGGAATGAAATGGCCCCCAGGAACCCATAATTTTATATCATAATGCTGTTTGTGATGTGCTTTGTGATATAATAGACCTCTGAGATCAGACCATACCATAAAACTGCTCAATGCTCACTTACATATCCCGCCGTACATTGCATAGAACTTATTCCTCATTGACGAGCCACTCGTGAGTAAGTCACAATGCTTGACGCCGCAGTGCATATATCATTCCATTTTAATTACACAGTGGCTGTTGGCACTGACCACAACAGCTGCTACTGTCATGGAATGAAAGAATCCTGCAATATATTTTGGCAGGATAAAACAGATGGCTTCCTGGATGGCTCAATGAATGAAAGCACTGTGTCGTACCATGCAGAAGCATCCCAGACTGAGTCTGCATTCTGGGAGCTGATCTCATCCTGGGGAGTGAGCGCCCCCAGGCTTGGAAGAGGAAGAAATTGAAACTTAAATCTCATGCTTCTGTCACTATTCAGTTGCCTCAACTGTAAAATGCCCATGTGAATGTCAGATGAGAAACACATCAAGCTTGGCAGTGATCTTACAATCCCCGTTCCCCTCTTCGAACCATAGAATCTTTACAGTGCAGAAAAAGGCCATTCAACCCATCGGGCCATTACCGATCACAATCCTATCTAGGCCCTATCCCCATAATTCCAAGCATTTATCCTGCTAATCCCTTTGATACCAAGGGACAATTTAGCATGGCCAATAAATCTAACTCTCACGTCTTTGAAGTGTGGGAGGAAACTGGAGTATCCGCAGAAAACCCACGCAGACGTGGAGAAAAAGGGCAAACTCCGCACAGCCTCTCAAGGCCAGAATTGAACCCGGGTCCCTGGTGCTGTGAGGCAGCAGTGCTAACCATGGTGCCCCCATGCCACCTACAAAACAGATACAATGACCAGGTGGGAAATTATTTACTCACCATCAGGCTTACATTAATACTACAATGAAGTTACTGTGAAAATCCCTAGTTGTCATACTCTGCTGCCTTTTTGTGTACACTGAGGGAGAATTTAGCATGGCCAATGCACCTAACTAGCACATCCTTTGGATTCTGGAAGGAAACTGGAGCATCATGGCAACCCAGGGGAAGAATGTGCAAACTCCACATTGACAGTGACCCAAGCTGGGAATCAAACCTGGGCCCCTGGCACTGTGAGGCAGCAGTGCTACTCTAGGTATGGAGTGATTCTCTCACGTTCAGCCTTCTCGGTTGGTGACAACAAAGTGGCGGAATTTTCACATTCTTCCTGTGGCGGGTTTGGTGAGGGGCAGAAGTGGAGAATCCAATGGGAACTGAAAAGGTGGAAAGCCTCCAGCATTAAAACAGCTTGCAATTCTCCCAGTGGCAGATTAACAGTGGGTCAGTTTTCTTACTGCCTAATAGTGTGAGCGCCATTTGCATCTCATGAATGTTCATTAAAACAACTGATCACTGAAACCTCACCAGGCCTTCCAGCCTTGCTTCATATCTGGGTAAAATCACATTGGCCCCAAACCCAAATGCTAAAGAGTGATGTGCACAAGGAGGATCTCAGTCTGCTCGAGACTTCAGGTTGAGTGCAACAGTCCATCTGTAGTGGCGCTGTGCCGCTCCTGTTGCGCTGGCTGTCATTCTGCTGGGGCAGACTGGTTTGTGCCCTCCAGCTCCATGCTCGGTTGGTCGTTATTGACAGCATTGTGCTATGGCACTCTCCATCCCAATGATCTGAGGTGGGATTGTGAAGTGGTGTTGCGAGGGAGCTGCTGACAATGATAATGGGGGCAATGTGGAGGGACAGCTGTATTGGGATGGGGTGTGGTGGGGGGATTCAGAAGGTACGATAGCAGGTAGTGGGGGGAGCAGGGGTGGGGAGACATTGAAGAATGGAAAGCAAAGGGAAGAACTAGAATTTAGCCTCTGGATTCCGAACATAGTGCATGGATCCATGAGGACAGGTGGACTGTAGAGAGTGATATGTGTGAAAAGTCATAGAGTCATAGAGGTTTACAGCATGGAAACAGGCCCTTCTGCCCAATTTGTCTGTGCTGCCCTTTCCTTTTTAAAACCCCTGAGCTAATCCTAATTGCCCATATTTGGCCCATATTCCTCTATGCCATCTTACCCATGTAACTGTCTAAATGCTTTTTAAAAGACAAAATTGTACCTGCCTGTAGTACTACCTGTGATAAGCTTGTTCCAGACATTTGTCACCCTCTGTGTGAAAAAATTGCCCCACTGGACATTTTTGTATCTCTCCCCCTCACCTTAAACCTACGTCCTCTAGTTTTAGACTCCCCTACCTTTGGGAAAAGATATTGACTATCTAGCTGATCTGAGCCCCTTATTATTTTATAGACCTCTAAAAGATCGCCCCTTAGCTTCATACACTCCAGAGAAATAAGTCCCAGTCTATGCACTCTCTCCTTATAACTGAAACCATGAAATCTCGGTAGTATCCCAGTAAATCTTTTCTGCACTCTTTCTAGGTTAATAATATCCTTTCTATAACAGGGTGACCAGAATTGGACGCAGTATTCCAAGCATGGCCTTACCAATGTCTTGTACAACTTCAACAAGACATTCCAATTCCTGTATTCTATGTTCCAAGCATGCCGAATGCCTTCTTCACCACCCTGTCTACCTGTGTGCTGGACAGGCGATTATATATGGAACCTCAACCTTTGAAACCGCTAGCTGGCAGTGGGTGAATGATCCAGCTAGTAGCTGCCAGGAAATTTGGAGGGGAACGCACCAGTACATAATGAATAAGCTTCTGAACACCGAATCTGACGTGGGATTCTGCCATTCCGGTCAGCAGGAGAGGCTCGTAGTCACCCACTTAGACTCAAAATAGCAGAATCCCACCCAAGGTTTGAGTTTCTTTTTCACAAGAATATGCCTTTTCTAAATCATGTTTTATCTTTATCATCATTAAGAATGTTTTAAAATATTTATGCAGTGAACAATAAGGAGTCAATCAAAGTTTCCTTGTGGAAAAGAAAGAGCAAATGTATTATCCATTAAAACTGGGTGGAAGAAATAATAAAAATATTGGAGGTTAGGGTCCAATAAAATCAATCAGAAGAATATATGGTTAAGCGGGACATGCCACAGTAGCACAGTGCTTAGCATTGCTGCCTTACAGTGCCAGGCACCCGATTCCCAGCTTGAGTCACTGTCTATATGGAGTCTGCATGTTGTCCCTGTGTCTGTGTGGGTTTCCTCCAGGTGTTTCAGTTTCCTCCCACAGTCCAAAGATATATGCATTAGGTGCATTGGCCATGCTAAATTGAGCCTTAGTACCAGGGGGATAAGCAAGGTTAAATGCATGGGGTTATTGGGATAGGGCCTGGTTGGAATTGTGGTCTGTGCAGACTGAGTGGGCTGAATGGCCTCCTTCTGCATTGTAGGGATTCTGTGATGCAAGTGCCCTTTGAAGCACAGATTTTTTAAATGTTATGGCTAATTTGGATTAGTTGGTTTGGTAGATATGGTCAGATGTAGAGATGTGGCAATTATAAAATCTTAGTTCAGGAGAGAGACAGAGAGGGAAAAATGACCACCGATGGATCTGCTGTTTCCAGGGCCACTTCTTTAAATATTCTGCGATGCAGATTATCCGGCCCAGGAGATTTATCCACCTTCAGTTCCATCGATTTCCTCGAAATAATTTCACTACAAATACTGATTTCCTTCAGCTCCTCACTAAAATTTGTTTCTCTGAGAACTTCTGGTACATTATTCATGTCTTCCTTTGTGGAGACAGAAGCAAAGTATGAATTCAGAACCTCAGCTATTTCTTTGTTCCCTGTTATTAATTGTCCTGTTTCAGACTGTAAGGGACCGATACTAGAGAGTGAGAAAGAGGAAAAGGGAATGAGAGAAAGAGAGAGAAGAAAAGAGACCAGTTTTCTTCCAGTTTATTTCTAGAGTTAAAATCTTTCTTGCTGTATCTGCAGTGGCGGCAGGCTGGTCAGTTTTATTTCAACCATTGTGTATTTCCAAGGGTGGATCTGTATGCAGCAGCCACTGTTTTAATATCCAGTATTTTCCATTTTAATGTCTCTTCCTTAGACAGTGATGAGTTTGGATAGGTCTCTGAATTATAGGAAATGCCCACTCTCTTGCACTCCCCTGAGGGTGAATTGTTTGCTTTTCACCTTCACAATGAAGGTGGCCTCATTTGTCCTGTCTCATTTCAAGCTGCAAAACTTCCAGTCAGTTAAATGGGCATAGCTTCTTAACGTAGAAAAAAAGAATCACAGAAGGTCACTGCCTGATATATCGTGAGTTGCGACATGCCACCTGTGGCTCAGTTGGTGACATTCTCAGCTCTGAGTCCAAAGAGTTCACGTTCCTCTCCAGGACTCGAGCACAAAATCAAGGGTGACCCTCCAGAATGGCACAACTGGGCAAGACATCAAACTGAGGTCTCATCTGTCTTCTCAGGTGGGTATTAAAGATCCCATGAAACTATGGGAGTTATTTCTGGTGCCCTGTCCGATTGTTCTCCTATAATTGATATTGCAAAAACATACTGGATGGGATTTTCCAGTTCCGTCCCGTGGCGTGCTTTCCCATGGTGAAGGTGACCCACCATTGGCCGCTGACAGGATTTTCTGGTCCTGCCGATGTCTGGGTTTCGCATGTCCTCACCCTCTGCCACCGGGAAACACACCATGGATGGGGGGTGAGGTTGTGGGGGGGCGGTGTGGGGTGTGGGGTTCCTCATTGGCAGGTAGAAAGTTTCACCAGAAGGGCTGGAAAATTTCAAAAGTATTTCACTGGCTTTGGGACATCTATGGTGGCGAAAGGAACTGTATAAATGCATATTTCCCATTCATTCCCACCTGGTTTCAACTGCTCACTCTTTTGTTGATGCAAGATGATGTTATTCCCTTTTCTCTGTCCTTTCCCCAGATTCTTTTATCTTCTTCCTGGTTAAATAGCTTCCAGACTTGATCTCTTGGAAATATCAGCATTGAATCTCTTCCAAAAGTGACTGTTAAAACTCACTTGGTTCACAAGGGGGGAGTGACCACTTAGTCAAAGTAATCAAAGAATTATAGAATGCTACAGTGCAGCAGAAGGCCATTCAGCGCACTGAGCCTATACTGACAACAATCCCACCCCAGATCTTATCCCCACATATTTACCCTACTAATCTCCCTGACATGAAGGGGCAATTTAGCACGGCTAGTCCACCTAACCCACAGGTCTTTAGACTATGGGAGGAAACTGGAGTACCTGGAGAAAACCCACACAGACACAGGGAAAATGTGCAAACTCCACCCAGTCACTTGAGGCTGGAATTGAATCTGGGTCCTTGGCGCAGTGAGGCAGCAGTGCTAACCATTGGGTCACCCTGTTACCAAACAATACCCTAAATGGGTTACAGCCTTCAAGGAACGGAGGGAATAATGGTGGTGTGGGAGTGGTGGATAGAGGGATACATCAGGGTGAATCTTTGGGTTGGCAAAGCTAAATTTTGCAATCTCCAATGGACAGGATGTTTTCAGGTGAATTGAATGGCAAAATAGGTACTGCTGTCTGCACAATTAGAGGCTGGCATTTTACCACCAGGAGCAAGTGCAGAAAACCTATAGTTAATTTTACTTATTCTTTGGTTTTATACTTTAATATGTCCTGCAGGAGCAGTGATTCCCCAGGGAGTAGCTTTGGTGCTGATGTATGATATAAATGTGTCTGTAGGGGATACATTTGAGGAATTAAACTGCAGCTTATCCAGATATCTAGGCATACCTTATCATTCTGGCTCCAATTCAGCTATTCATTGGCTCAAACAAAGTATCAATGAATTGGCTACGCACAAGTTAAATGTTCCGCTTGACGATTCAGCCACTTAGTCAGTTGATGACAACATACCTGCTGCTTCTCCCTATCAAAGCATCAGGCACATTTTCTGCTCCAATTGCTGCAATGAAAGGGCAGTCAGGGGATCTAAATTATTGCATTAGTCACTCCTTTCCATTTAATTATTGTGAAGGAGCCTCTGCCTTTTTCTGCTTCTGTTGGTCCATTGTCTCTAACTCTGGATGTGGGTGTGAGTAATGAGGCCTGTCCAGGTGGGGCGGTGCCATTGAAGTTCTCCTGTGCTCCCACCAATTTCTGACATATCGATGAAGGAATGTCAATGCATTTCTAAGGTTAGAACAGGGTCTGGGTCTTGGAGGGGTCCTTGCTCAGCTGTAGAGTTTGGAGGGCAGAGAGTGTGTCAAAAGAACCCAAAGTGTCCCATTCACAGCTGAACTGAAAATACAGGCACGTTTGAGTAACATGTAGAGATTGATTCCTTAAAGGCAAAGGATTGGAAGCTGAAAGATGCCAAAGGCCAGGTATTGAAGTGGCTAAAAGAGCAAAACGAAGCATTCCATTTTTCATTTTAAAACTCTTGCAATGAATAAAGTTTTCACTTGCATGAAGAAAGGATGGATGAGAAAGGTTGTGGTGAAAAATTAGAGAAGGTGATTGAACATTATCAACAGTTTCTACATGAAATATCAGCTACTGAATCCTTTCTGTAAGCTGCAGATTAAAGCATCTCCAAGGGATCAATCAGAACCATGCAGATTAATATTGTAGGCTGTTGCTAATGACTGATAATGACAAACTATTCCATACAAATTGTTTTTCCTTTCTCTTCTTTCTTGCAAATAGCAAATGCTTTTGAGGGAGCAAGAAAAATGAGAAGGCTAGTGAGGTTGTGCTGCCATTATGATTGATTTGGATCTTGGTAAAAACTGGCCAGCATGGATAAGTTGGGCTGAATGGCCTGTTTCCATACTGTAAACCTCTGTGACTTTATAACTCCATTTGCCCATCTTGGTCTCATAACCTGTAACATCCTTTTTAACAAAAATCTATGAATCTGTTGGTTTTTCAGTGGAAAGCCAGCCTCAATGGCTTTTTGAGGGAGAGGGATTTGATTTTGGACCAAGTGCTTTCTCATATCGTTCCTGAATGTTGGAGCTCTAAGTTCAATGGGCGGAATTTTCCCACGTCGCCCTGCTACTGGAATGGTAGCAGGTGGGACAGCACCATGCAAACTTCCATTGACCTCAGGCAAGATTTTCCAGTCTTGCAGCAAGCCTGGCTGGAAAATCCCACCCAATGTTGCGCTCCCTCAGTTTGAATTTCTGCCAATAACTGGAGATGCTCGCATTGGGAAGCTTACCTCCTCTAAATGCACGATGAAAGTAACATTCTGTCTTGACTCAGTAGCCAGTCTGCCGTTGCTGGTGATGAGGTGTAGGCCCCGGGGTGCCCTGCTGGAGCATTGGTGCTGCTTGGCAGCGTATAGTTCTCCGACACCATTGGTGCAATTATTGGAGCCAACCTTTCTGTATCTAAGTCAAAAAAAAATCATCGTATTAACATTGGGTTTTCACTTTGCCACTGCTTTGCTGTAATCTAATGTGAGTGACACGTGTACCTATTTTATTTTAGAATATTAGAATCACTACAGTGCAGAAGGAGGCCATTTGGTCTGCACAATATCACTCAAGCCCTATTTTGGTAACCCCATATATCCACTCTGCTGGTCCCCTTGACACTAAGGGCCAATTTCGCACGGCCAATCGACCTAACCTGCACATCTTTGGACTGTGGGAGGAAACCGGAGCACCCGAAGGAAACCCATGCAGATATGGGGAGAAAGTACAAACTCCACACAGACAATGACTCAAGGTCAGAAACAAACATGGATCCCTGGTGCTGTGAGGCAGCAGTGCTAACCACCATGCCACCCACCCTCCCCCTGCCTCTGAGTTGGTTTAGGGAGGCAAGGTGTCACAAGGATGGACATGTTGGCAGACCAATGACCAGAGCACGGGGGCAAGTCATGTGATCAAAGCTCCTGAAATATAATAAACTACAGTCGGCAACCTCTGGGGGGAAATATTTGTCTTGAGTTAACTTTGGTTTATTTATTAGTGGCACAAGTAAACTTACATTAACACTGCAAAGAAGTTATTGTGAAAATGCCCCTAGTTGCCACACCGCAATGACTGTTTGGGTTCACTGAGGGAGAATTTAGCATGGCCAATGCACCTAACCAGCACGTCTTTCGGACTGTGGGAGGGAATCAGAGCACTTGGAGGAAATCGTTGCAGATACAGGGAGAAAGTGCAGGCTCCACACAATGACCGAAGCCAGGAGCTGCACCCGGGTTCCTGACATTGTGAGGCAGCAGTGCTAACCACTGTGCCATTGTGCCATCCTGGTGTTCTTCATAGTTACAATTGTGATTTTAGACCAGCCACTTAATCAAGGGGCTCACCTCAGTGATAGGTGACAGATTAGAAAAACAAAGAACAATGAAGGACGAGGCCCTATGGCCCACCAAACCTGCACGAGATTCTATCCCTCGTTCACCTCCCATAAATGTCTCTATCAAGATATCCTTGAATGTTGCTAATGTGCCTGTTTCCATGGCCTCCAACCTCTCACAGTCATAGAGTCATGGAAATTAGTGCATGGCAACATGCCTAACTTGTCCATGTTGCCTTTTTTTTAATGATTAAGCTAGTCCCAATTGCTTGCATTTGACCCACATCCCGCCATAGCCATCTTACCCATGTAACTGTCCAAACGCTTTTTAAAAGTTGTACCACATCTGGCAGCTTGTTCTATATGCTCAACACCCTTTGTGTGAAAAAATTGCCCCTCTGGGCCCTTTTGTATCTTTCCCCTCTCACTTTAAATCTATCCCCTCTAGTCTCAGACACCCATTTCTTCGGGAAATGGTATTGACTATCTAGCTGACTATACCCCTCATTATTTTATAGACATCTGTAAAGTCACCCCTAAGCCTCCTATGCTCCAGGGAAAAAAGTCCCAGTCTATACAACCTTTCCTTAAAACTCAAATCATCAAGTCCTGGTAGCATCCTCGTAAATCTTTTCTGCACTCTTTCTAATTTAATAATATCCTTTCTATAATAAAGTAACCAGAACTGTGCATAGCATTCCAACTGTAGCCTTACCAATGCCTGGTACAACTTCAACAAGATGTCCCAACTCCTGGATTTAATGTTCTGACCAATGAAACAAAGCATGCTGAATGTCTTCTTCACCACTCTATCCACCTGTGACTATACTTTCAAAGAACTATGGACCTGTACCCCTGGATCTCTTTGTTCTATAACTCTACCCAACGCCCTACCATTAACTGAGTAAGTCCTGCCCTGGTTCGATCAATCAAAATGCATCACCTTGCATTTATCTAAATTAAACTCCATCTGCCATTCATCAGCCCATTGGTTCAATTGATCAAGATCCTATTGCAATCCTGGATAACCTTTTTCACTGTCCACTATATATTTCATAGTAGACCCAGCACTGATTCCAGCACACCGCTGGTCATAGGCCTCCAGTTTGAAAAACAACTCTCTACAACCACCCTCTGCCTTCTGTCATCAAGCCAGTTTTGGTCTGTTTAGTTATGTCACCTGGATCCTGTGAGATTTAACCTTATGTAATAACCTACCATGCAGTATCTTGTCAAAGGCCTTGCTGAAGTCCATGTAGGCAACAGCAACCACACTTCTCTCCTCTACCTTCTTAGTTACCCCTTCAAAAAACTCAATCAAATTTCTAAGTCATGATTTTCCATTCACAAAGCCACGCTGATTTCCCCTAATCAGTGCTTGCCTCTCTAAATGCCTGTAGATCCTACCCCTCAGAATACTTGCTCATTACTTACCCATTACAGCTGTGAGGCTCACTGGCCTGTAGTTCCTAATCTTTATCCTGCAGCTCTTTTTAAACAAAGGCACAACATTTGCCATCTCTCCTCATACCTCCAGACCAGGCAACATCCTGATGAACCTTCTTTGCACCCTCTTTAAAGCCTCTGATAGTGTGGCATCGAAAGGAAATAATTTTACATTCTAATAGTAGAGAACTACATCAATAGCTTGATGCCTCAGCATTCAGCTTCAAGGATAAGAGTACAAGGATAACAGTAGTGGCAATTGAAGAGGGCTAATCTCAATGTTTTCTATACAAAGGATTATTCACATTTTTTAACACCAGGCACTTTAAATAGAAACAAAGATCTATCTTTATATATAACCAGAGGCTAAAATCAATCTAACTCCTTTCATTATAACACGTGTTTGTTAATTTCCTGTAAATACATGTGAATCTTCTTGGAGTGAAAGTAATCTGTCTTTGTTGTGCTGGGAGCGGTATGTTGTACATACGGCTGACTTCTACAGTGTGGCCAATTTCATTGCCCATTCTCTTCAATCCTTGCCACAGAACCAAATTTCTCCAACTGCTTTCAGCTTTGTGAAGGACTTGATTTTGTTTTACAGGGTCCCCACTGTTTCTGAATTGCACAGCTACCGTTTTCTGTCTGTGCAACGTGCAACAAATGCAGAGGACATGTGCGCCAGCGATGAATCTCATTGTTCCAGTCTGGAGCTGAGTGGAATAACAAAGCTCCAGGACCATGCATGAAGGATCACCCCTTGGATGCAATGCTGCGGGGTTGTGTGAAACATGACTGGTTTAAAACCAGACCTGCAATTATAAGGAATGCTGAGTTGGACTGGCACAGTGGTTAGCACTGCTGCCTCACAGCTCCGGGAACCTGGGTTCAATTCCCAGTCTGATCACTGCCTGTGTGGAGTCTGTACATTCTCCCCGTGTCTGCATAGGTTTCCTTTGGGTGGTCTGGTTTCCTCCCACAGTCTGAAAGACATGCTGGTCAGGTGCATTGGCCATGCTAAATTCTCCCGGGGCATCAAGACATTGATGCTATTCTCTACTGTTAAAAAGGAAATAATTTTCCTTTGCTGCCACACCACCAGAAAGACATGGATTCTTCAACAGAAGGAAAAGTCATCGGCAGTAACAGTGAAGTATTTCACCCATCCATTCCACTTTTGCCAATTTATATGATGTTTCTTGATCTTTTCTATCTCTAACTTTTAAAAAAATTCATCCTTGGGAGATGGGCATCACTGGCTAAGCCCAGCATTTATCGTCCATCCCTCATTGCCCTTGGGAAGGCAGTGTGAACTGTCTTTTTGAACCACTGTCGTCCCGGAGGCTTAGGTATTGATTTTCATTAAGTAATGGCAGACAGAATAGACATGGGATATGTTTTCCTGTCCGAGTCTAACTTGAGATGTAGTGCATGGCAATTCAAGGAGATTTGTCCAAGAACTAAACTACATGGATATGTGAAAGGCCACCCCTGAGATTCTGAATTCCAATTCTGTTTAAACACTGCCCCAGGAGCAGAAATTCAAATCAATACACTGACCTAATCAAATGTCAAGCCGCACAGGTTGAACTAATCTCACTGTGCCATGAACGAATGGAATACTTTTTTCTCCAGCCTGCTGTTTCTACTGGGGGACCATAATGGACCTGAGCTTGAATTCCATAAACAGTAGCGTGAACTGGTCTATCTATTTAGCCAAGCAGACAAGCACAAATATTGAAGTATCACAGCAGTGTACTCACCCTGTGCTGTTGAGATAGCTTTGCCCCATGTTACATTTCCTTTCCATAAAATACTGATTGTACCAGAAAGCCGGTAAGCACCTTCCGTCAGAATGACGCTCATATCCGTAGTCGCTGTTCCGTAAAGAGGGAGAGAGAAATAAGGAGAGTGTTATATATTTCAGTGGTTGCATGATTGCTTTAAGAGCCAGTCACATGATTTGATGGTGATGTCATTGGGGTGTTTCACAGGCCTTACTTTCATTTTCTGCTCTGTACAGTCAACAGCTCCTGTATTACATCTACTGTTGTTACTTTGAATTTGTGTGTGCAAAACACATCTTTCTCTTTTTGTATAAAACCCACAACAACTAACAAAGGGCATTACAGAAATGAAAATTTGGAATACTAAAATTAGAACGAAGCAAATGCACTTTTTTTCTTGAAATCCAGCAGCGTTTTCCACTGAAACAAAGACAACAAGACCTCCAGGGCCACAGGTAAGTTCCATACAACAACTTACATTTATATGGTACCTTTAATGTAGTAAAGTTTTACAACACCAATTTTAAATCCAACCAATTTATTTGATAGTAAATCCGCGAGCTTTCAACTTTATAGCCTTCGTCAGGCAAATGCAGTGTTCTGATCTGCAGAGGCACTCATATCCACACAGACAGTTGGATTTAAAATTGGTGTTGTAAAACTTTACTGAGTTTACCCCAGTCCAACGCTGGCATCTCTACATCATGACCTTTAATGTAGTCAGTGCCCTGAGGCACTTCACCATGAAACATAAAGAGATAATGTGGGGAGGTGATGGCGTAGTGGCATTATCTCTGGACTAGTGATCCAGAGACTCAAGGTGGCATCAGGTCAAATATGGATCGCAAAACCTTCTGCTGTTTCACACCCACCACACTCCCTCAGCTCATGATTTAGACACCCAAATCACATTCTGAATCTCTACATTACTTCAAAATCTGATCAATATCTAGACCAAACCGTCTTTTGTATGTTGGAGTTTCTCCACCTCACACTTGAAATCTTGCTCTGGGGTCCTGGGTTCGAATCCCATCACGGCAGATAGTGAAATTTGAATCCAACAAAAAATCAGGATTAAAGGTCTGCTGATGTCCATGAAACTGTTTGTCGATTGTTGTAAAAATCCATCTGGTTCACTCATGTCCTTTAGGGAAGGAAATCTGTTGTCCTTAGGTATTCTGGCCTACATGTGACTCCAGATCCATGGCAATGTGGTTGACTCTTAATGTCCTCAGGGATGGGCAATAACTGTTGGTCCAGCCCATGACGCCCACGTCCAACGAACAAACAAACATAATCGGGCAAATAGTCAAGGGGCAAGTTTGAAGGAGCAAGTTAAAAGAGGAGGGAGACGTTGAGGTGTGGATAGGTTTAGAGAGGGAGTATCAGAGCTTCAGGTGTGAGGAGCTGAAACCACAGCCTTCAATAGTAGAGATCAGGAAATAGGGGGTGAACAAAATTTCAGAATCGGAGGGCCCATTACGGAAGATTGGGAGGGTTGAGCCCAGAGAGGGATTTGAAAAAAAGAATGAGAAGTTGAAAATCATGATGTGCTCAAAGTACACCATTGCTTCGTAGGAAGCAGAAAATCCTGAGTTCCACGGGCCAAGGCACTGGCACAGCTGCATGCCACCCTGGCAGAGCACAGTCCCTGATATTGTCCAGAAAAAGAACCAGAGTTGGGGGTGAGATGGGAGATGAAGGGACCCAGAAGGATTATACTCACAGGCCATGAGCTGTAAAGGCTTAATATTGACATTGAACACAAGAAATGATCTCCCATTTGAATTCATCAATGTCCCTCAGCTTGAGGAGGACAACATGCTATCAACATCCTTGGGGTTACCATTGACCAGAAACACAACTGAACTCATCACATAAACACAGTGACTACAAGAGAGGTCTGTGGCTAGGAATACTGCGGGGAATAACTGACCTCCTGATTTCCTAAAACCTGTCCACCATCTACAAGATACAAGTCAGGAGTGTGATGGAATACACCCTGCTTGCTTGGATGGGTACAGATCCAACAATACTCAAGAAGCTTGATACCATTCAGGACAAAACAGCCAGCTTGCTTGGCATCACATCTACAAACAGTCAATCCCTTCACCATCAATGCTCAGTAGCAGCAGTGTGTACTATTTACAAGATGCACTGCAGTGATTCACCAAAGATCTTTAGACAGCATCTTCCAAACTTATGACACTTCTGTCTAGAAGAACAAGGATAGAAGATACACGGGAACGTCACCATCTGCAAGTTCCCCTCCAAGTTGCTCACCATCCTGACTTGGAATACATCACCGTTCCTTAGCAATCACCGGGTCAAAATCCTGAATTCCCTCCCTAATGGCATTGTGGATCAACTCACAACAAGTGGACTGCAATGATTCATGAAGGCAGCTCACCACCAGGGCAACTAGGGATGGGCAATAAATGTTGGCCAGTCAGCGACACCCATATCCCATGAATGAATTTAAAAATAAAATGATCCAAATGTTTTTTTTTTGGAAAACAAGAACGCAAGGAAACCAAGAATTTAAAAAAAATCTGTTTTTGTGCTTGTTTAAATTTTACTCCCACACACACACTAATGGTGTTAAGCGGTGGGCAATGCCAAGGCATACATGTCACTTCTTCACATAATAAAGAATTCTATCCAAAGTGCCAGCTCAGAGAGTCAATTTTGTGGAACTGAGTTGAGGTTACTCCAACTGCTTACATCAGAAATGTCTAACACCATCTGCTCAGTTTCCTCAGAGCAAGGAGAACTCTTTACCTGAACATGTCAATTAATCATCATTATACTCAATGGCCAGCCAAGGGCATTGTTTAATAGACTGAGTAGATGTCCTGGATTCACAGAGCTCATTACTATGGAAGGTGGCTGGCTTAGAGCCCACAGAGTTTGCCGTTGGCTGGAAAATGGAAGAGTTCACCCGTGGGAAAGGAAAAATATGTAAAAGAGGGCAAAAGTGAGAGGAACCCGGAACTTCTGAATAATTGAAACAGCTCAGTTATTTGTTGTTTGACTTTCCTGACCACTGCTCCCCTGTAAGGTCACTGGATGTCTTATTAATGGACAGTTGAACTGGATTTCAGATGCAGGAACCAAAAACCAGAGATCTCTCCACATTTTTATTGTGCCAGTAGAATTTTCTAAAGGACGGATAACTTTAGAAAGTGCCCAGTACATAGCAGGGGAAGCACTGTGCCTCACAGCGTCAGGGACCCAGATTCGATTCTGGCCTTAGGTGATTGTGTGCACGGACTCTGCACTTTCTCCCCTTTTCTTATGGGTTTTCTCCAGGTGCTCCGGTTTTCTGCCTCAGTCCAAAAGATGGATATTTGGATTGGCAACGCTAAATTGCCCCTTAGTTTGGGAGATTGGCCATGTTAAATGCATGGAGTTCCAGCAATAAGGATGGGAAGGAGGGGGAATGGGGTGTGCTCTTTGGGGTTCAATGGACTGAATGGCCTTCTTCTTCTGTACAGATTCTATAAGATCAAATCAGACATGTGAACAAGGAAGCTAGCAAGGAATGCTTTCAAACTTACAGGTTGAAAGACACTTAAAAAGTTATGTAGAAAGGAAATATGATTCCACCTCAGTAAAGGAATATCAAAAATAGATATTCTATTTAAACGTTTGCTGTGCCTCTTAGGCAAAACATAAGCTTCTGAACAAAATAATTAAATCCGAGAGCTTTTAAATTAAATTATGTGAGCTCCTGCTAACAACTTTGTTTGGTGACTGTGTTCAAAGTTGTCCGCAGTCTTACCAGATAATGGACTGCACCAACACTTGGTTTAAAGGATATTCCAATAAATTTTACAAATCCTGCCTCACCCTGCAAGCATCTGCCTCATCCTTGCTCCATCAAAACAACTGAGCTCAGCGAACTGTGCGGTATAGTGGCTTAACATTAGTCCCTTTGTTGGCAGGATTTGAGTGCAGATCGAAACCAGACTAATGGGCAGGAGGTCTTCACGAGCTGTAAGGGCTCCACTGTGAAAAGAGCTTAGGCAGCTTTAGTTCAGAAGCTAACAGCACTAAACTGGCACTAATTGGTTATAGCACTCAAACAGACACAAGGCAGTTTGTATGGAAAAAGGAAATGGCAAACTGAAGCACTGAAGTGTACTGTTGTACTCTGCTGTATTAAACATTGGTTAGGTCACAACTGAAATGTTGTATGCAGTTCTGGTCATTACATCCTAGAAAGAATGTGATTATACTGGAGGAGGAGCAGAGGAAGGTGCTGCCTGGGTTGGAAAATCTGAGCTACGAGAAAAGATTGGGGCTGTTTTGCTCGGAGCAGTGAAGGTTGAAGGGAGACCTGCTAGAGGTGTATAAAATTATGAAGGGCAGATAGGGTGTAGAGGATGGCATTTTTTTCCATTATAGAAGGGCTAATAATTAGGGCAGCATAGATTTAAGGTAAGAGGTATAAGGCTAAGAGTGGAATTGAAGAGAAACCTTTTCACCCAGACAGTGGTGGGAATCTGGAACTCACTGCCTGAAAGGGTGGTTGAATCAGAAACTCTTGTACCATTTAAGAAGTATTTGCACATTCAGTTGTGCTACCTAAATCTCAAGTCTGTGTTGACCAGTGTGGACATGAAGGGTCAAATGGCCTCCTTCTGTTCTGTAAATATCTATGAATCTATGCATATAGAGTCACAGAGGTTTACAACAGAGGTTTCAGCCCAACTTGTCCATGCCACCCCATTTTTAACAACTAAGCTGGTCCCAATTGCCCACATTTGGCCCATATCTCTCCATACCCATATTACCCTTGTAACTGTCTAAATGCTTTTTAAAAGACATTAATGCAGACGAACTTGTTGCAATAACTATCATTAGGGAGATGGTATTGAATAACAAATATGATTGAAGACAGACAAGTCTCTGGGACCTGATGGCTTGCACCATAGGGTATTGAAGAAGGTGGCAGCAGAGTTGGTGGATGCAATGGTTGTGATATTTCAAATTTCCTTGGATTCTGGTGAGATCCCAGTGGATTGGAAATGTGATGTCCCTATTCGAAAAGGGAGAGAGGCAAAAAATAGGAAACTATGGGCTGGTTAGTTTGACATCCGTGGTGGGGAAATTGCTGGAATCAATCATTAAGAAGGAGGTAATTGAGCATTTGGAAAGACAAATCTTAATCCATCATTGGCAGCATGGTTTTATGAAAGGAAAGTCATGCTTGACAAACTTACTTGAGCTCTTTGAGGATGTAACAAGCAAGTTGGATAATGGGGAGCTTAAGGATGTGATATTTTGTGACTTCCAGAAGGCATTTGACAAGGTGCCGCATAAAAGACTGATCCAGAAGGTGAGATTGCAGGGTATTGGTGATAGAATGCTGGACTGATTAGAGGATTGGCTGTTTAACAGAAAACAGAGGGTCAGGATAAATGGGTCCTTCTTTAGCTGGCAAAATTAACTAGCGGGGTAGCACAGTGGTTAGTTTAATAGAGTTCAGTGTGGATAAGAGTCCATTTTGGCAGAAAAAAATAGAAAGACAAATTGTTACCTAAGTGGAAAGCAGATTCAAAATGCATCTGGGTAGAGGGATCTGGGGTGTCTGTTCTTGTTCATGAATCATAGAAAGTTGGTATGCAGGTGCAGCATATAATAAATGCAAATGGGGTATAGGCATTTATTAAAAGGGGACTGGAATATAAAAGTAGAGAAGTGTTGTTGCAATTGTATCGGGTGTTGGTGAGACCACATCTGGAGCATTGTGTCCAGTTTTGGTCTTCTTATTTGAGGAAGGATGTGGTGGCATTGGAAGCAGTTTAGAGGAGGTTCTCCAGATTGATTCCAGGGAATGAAGGGGTTGACACATGAGGAGAAATTAACCAATTTGAGCTTATACTCAATGGAGTTTAGAAAGATGAGAAGGGATCTGATCGAGATATATAAAATTTTAAAAGGAATTGATAAAGTAAATGTAGACCAAGTATTTGCTGTTCTGGAACAAGAGGTCACAGATATAGGCTGAGAGGTGATAGATTTAAAACTGAGAAAAGGATTTCTCGCAGACAGAGTTGAATTTGTGGAACTCGCTGCCCCATAGCGTGATGAAGTCTGAATCATTGAATGGTTTGAAGAAGGAAATAAATATATTTCTAATAAAAAAAAGGAAAGAGCGATATGGGAACAGGTGGGGAGGTGGATTTGAGACCAGGGAGAAATCAGCCATGATCTGATTGAATGGGTCAAAAGGCTGAATTTGTTGACTTCTGCTTTCGTATGTTTGCTTTAATTAACATCAAGAACAGCTTTAGCAAGGTGCTGCAGTGGAAATCCTACCGTGTGAACTTTTGCGAGTGATATGGAAGATCAAAACATATTTCTTTCTCTACAAAATAAGTCCTATTGATAAACCTGCTGCATAGTGTGCAGTCAGGCTCATTTTTATCAAAGCTCTGCAGTGAGTATTATCATTTACTTTCACATAGAGGATATGGCACAGAAATAAGCCATTAGACCAAACTGATCTACGCCAATCAGCCCACCCTACTACACCTCATCCTGTCAGCATTTTCTTCTATTCCTTTCACTCTTATGCGTTTGTCTGACTGCTCCCTAAATATATCAATAACATTAGGGGTGGAACAGTGCACAGTGATTAGCACTGCTGCCTCACAGCGCCAGGGACCCCGGGTTCAATTCCCGGCCAGATCACTACCTGTGTGGAGCCCTTCCGGTCTCTGTGTGGGCTTCCTCCGGGTGTTCTGGTTTCCTCCCACAGTCCAAAGATGTTTGGGTTGGGTAACTTGGCCATACTAAATTGGCCCTAGTCAGGAGGACGAGCTAAGGTAAATGCAAGCAGTTATGGTTAAGGGGTTATGTGTGGAACTGTGGTCGATGCAGACTCTATGGTCTAAATGCCCTCCTTCTGCACTGCAGGATTCAATGACTATTCATCTCCATTGCTGCATGTGCTGACAAATTCCAGATTCTGTACACTTTCTGGGTAATCTCTCTCAGATTCCCTGTTGAATTTCTCAGTGACCATCTTATATATATCATTCCCACAATAAGAGGTTGGATGCCACAAAGTGCAGAGGAAACTTAGGGTGCTTGTCCACAGAACACTAAATATAGCAGAGCCAGTAAATAGGTAGGTTAAGAAAGCCAATCAAGATATTTTTCTTTATTAGCTGAGGTACAAATATATGACAGGGAGGTTTTTCTAGAAATGTATCACACTCCAGATAGATCACAGCTCGAGTACATTGCGTAGTTCTGGTCACAATGTTGCAGGAAGGATGTATTCCCACTTGAAAAGAGGTGGTTACGAAGAAAGATTGGATAAGCTGGGGTAACAGAGGAGGCTAAGGGAAGGTTTAATTCAGCTGCATAAAATTATGAGGGCCAAGAGGAAATACCTATTTCTCAGAGGTCAATAATTAAGGGGCACTGAGGCTTAAAATAATTAGTGGAATGATTAGCAGAGAGTTGAAGAAATTAGTTTATCCAGAGTTGAGGTCTTGAGCTCACTGCACAGGAAAGCGGTAGAGGCTGAAATCCTCATTTAAATAATGCTTATAAATATACTTGAAATGCCGCAACATACAGCGCTACCAGTAACTGGAAAGTGATACGAGTGAAACCAGGCTGGACAGCTGATATGATGATGGCATGGTGGCACAGCAGTTAGTGCTGCTGCCTCACAGCACCAAGAACCCAGGTTCGATTCTGGCCATGGATGACTGTTTGTGTGGAATTTGCACATTCTCATCGTGTCTGCGTGGGTTTCCTTTGAATGCTCCAGTTTCCTCCCACAGTCCAAAGATATGCAAATTAGGTTGCCACTTCCACATTCCAAGATGTGTAGATAAGAGGGATTAGCGGGGTAAATATATGGGGTTATGGGGATAGAGCCTGGATATGGTGCTCTATTAGAAAGTCAGCGCAGGTTCAGTGGGCCGAATGGCTTTCTTTTGCACTTTAGAGATTCTATAATGAGTTGAATGGCTTTCTTCTATGCTGTAAATTCAACGATTCTTTGAATCATGGTCCATATCTTTGGACTCCGCAGAAACTGAGACATTTTCTCTAAATTTTTTATGTAAAAAATATTTTACAGCATTTATTGATCTAGTTACTCATAGATCATAGAATCTTACAGTGCAGAAGAAGGCCATTTGGCCCATCAAGTCCTCATTTCTTTTTTAGGTTTGCCTGTTGTTTCTCCTGGCATGTTCTCCTGCACTTTTCATTGAACTAGGATTGATCTCCTGGCTTTGTGGTAATGATAGACTGTGATCATTCCTATTCCAATACTCATTTATAATGTCATGTGAGGGTCAGTGGAAGGGGCCGTATCCTAGACTGGTGATGGTGGTATCTGGAACATTATCTTAGAATCCATAGAATCCCACCATGCAGAAGGAGGCCATTCAGCCTATCGGGACTACACTGACAACAATCTCACCCAACCCTTATCTCCATGATCCCACATTTAACCCGCTTATCCTTCTAACCTATGCATCCCAGGACAATAAGGGGCAATTTATCATGGAAACTAGAGCACCCAGGGGAAACCCAAGCAGACATGGGAAGAATGACCCAAGCTGGGAATTGAACCTTGGTCCCTGGAGCTGTGAGACAGCAATGTTAACCACTGTGCCACCGTGCTGCCCAAGCTCTGTGAGTATGACTGTCATCTATCTTCAGGCTGTTGCTTGATGTGTCTGTGAAACAGCTGCCCCAGTTTTGGCACAAGCCCCCAGATGTTAGAGAGGACTTTGCAGGGTTGACAGGGCTGTGTTTGCTATTGCTGTTGCCGGTGCTGAAGTTGACGCTGGGTGGTCTGGTTGGTTGTATTCCTTTGTATTTTCTTTGATTGTATATAATTGTGTGACTTGTTAGGCTCAGTCAGAGGCATAGCTGTGAGCCTGAAGTCCATAGGCCAGACTGAGTAATGATGGCATGTTTCCCTCTAATGGACATTAGTGAACCAGTTCAGTTTTTAAAACATTGGTTTCGTGGTCATCATTAGGCTTTTAATTCCAGATGTTTTATTGAGTTTAAATTCCACCATCTGCAGTGGTGGGATTCGAATCCAGGTGTCTGGATTGTTAGTCCAAAAACAATACCACTGCACCTCCAACTTCCTCTATCGCAACTGCTGTGCATTTTCGATCACGCAATGAAGAAAAGTTTTGGGGCAATTGACCAGAAATTGACAATATGCATTGCGTAATATTACTGCCTGCGGAATATTTCAGATATTTACAAAACCAGCAGGTTCAAAGATCTTTAATGAATCTCAGAGTACCCCAAAGCCAATACAATAAGCATTCTAAATTAAGGAATCAAAAGCTTTTTAAAGAACATCCTTGAATTTAGGGGATTATTATATTTAATGGCGGCAATAAATGTGCAGCGTTGAATGACATTTCGTAAGTACGATAATCAAAGTTAATTATCTGGGAGAGAAAATCAAATCATTCCGAGTTTGGAGATTAAAAAGGGAAAGTTGCAAACACACTAGAAATCTAAACTCAAACTGGATATCCTATTGAGAAAATGAGCAGCAAATTTCAGTTCCTGGCTTCTTATTTAGTCTGTCTGCCATGTGACATGTGAAGGAGGTCATGCTGATGCCAGTTCTATGTAGAAGCTATCCAATTAGTCTCACTCCCTTGCCCTTTCCCCGTAACCTTGCTTATTTTTCCTTTTCAACTGTTCTTCCAGTTTCCTTTCGGAAGTCACAATGGAATCTGTTTCCACTGCCATTGAGGCAGCACATTCCAGACCATAACAACTTGCTGTGTAAAAGATGTTCTCCTCATCTTGTCGCACCATCATTTTGACAATGATCTCAAATTCATATCCCCTCTCCTCAGTGACCCTCTTGCCAGTGGAAATGGTTTCTCTCCATTTTTGCTATCAAAATCTTCTGGAGAAGATTTGAAGAATCTTCTGGAGAAGATTTGAAGAAAATGATTTTCTCCTTGGTCAGTCTGATTGATGAAAGAGTTTTTTTTTACCCCGTGAGAGGATCAGGGGCCACAATCTCAGAGTAAGAAAAACATTCCTAACTGCCTGAGGGCAGTTGAAAGTTAATCACATTGTTGTGGGTCTGGAATCACATGTAGGCCAGACCAGGAAAGGATGGTAAATTTCTCTCCCTAAAGGACATTAGTGAACTAGATGGGTTTTTCTGATAAATGACTATGGTTTCATGGTCATCAGTAGATTCTTAATTCTAGATATTTTTTACAGAATTCAAATTCCACCATCTGCCGTGGCGGGATTCAAACCCAAGCCTCCGGAATATTAGTTGAGTTCCTGGATTAATAGGCTAGTGATAACACTGTTAGGCCATCAACTCTCCACTAGTATTGTTCCTTGCATGCTACACAGACAAAGCATACCATTCATAGAGAAGGAAAGGAGACAATGCAGAATATAATGTTACAGTTGTATGAGTTATCACATCAAAAATATCAAACACATAAGTTATGCCCTGACTAAATGGTGGATTAGATTGGATGGGCCAAATGGCCTACTTCTCCTATATCTTATGACACCTTCAGCCTGAATACGCATGGCTAATGAAAAATCAGACCCAAAACGTGAAGACAGCTTTCTGGGAAGTCTATCCATGAGAATCTTCATCAGCAGATACAAAGCTGGTGGAACTCATTTCCAGTTTTAGTAACAATCGTCAGTCTACAATGCTCAAATAGCCATTGGGTCAAAGCAGGAACTTGCACATCAGGAGATTGCCATTAGATACCAAAAGGAGTGACAGCTCTTCAGCTAAGCAAGTGGGAATGGGAGTTAATTGGGTTCTGAGTTGATGCTGCCTGCATTGGAAATCTAGAGACAGTTTATTTTTATTTATTAATTAATGTCACAAATAGGCTTACATTAATACTACAATGAAGTTGCTGTGAAAATCTCCTAGTTGTCACACTTCGGTGCCTATTTGGGTACACTGAGGGAGAATTTAGTATGGCCAATGCACCTAATCAGCATGTAGGTTTACAAGATTATGACAGGCTTTGATGGAGTGGATAGTCAGAGTTCATTTCCCAGGGTTGAACGGTCAATTACTCAAGGGCATGAGGGAAAGTTTAAAAGAGATGTAAGAAGCACTCATACAGAGTGTGGTGAATGCTTAGAACATGCTGCTGGGGAAGGTGGTGGAAGCAGATTCTATAACAATGTTCAAGAGGCATCTGGATAGACACATAAGTAGACAGGGTATCAAGTAGAGGCAAGAAAATATTAAATGAAGGAGGCATCTGTGTCAGCACAGACTTGTGGGTCAAAGATCCTGTTTCTGTGCTGTACTGTTCTTTGACTTTTGGACCATGGGAGGAAACCAGAGCACCCAGAGGAAACCCATGCAGATATGGGGAGAACATGCAGACTCAGTACAGTCATCCAAGGTAGGAATCAAACCCAGTCCCTGGTGCTGTGAGATAGCAGTGTTAACGACTGTGTCACCATGCTGCCCTCCAAGAGGAGACTCAAGTTATCCCTGTGGGTATCTGCATTGTGCTGTTTTTCCCAGGCCCATAATGAAAGCTTTTTAGAAGAGTACAGAAGGGCGCCATTTGGTCCAGCTAGTCTGATCCAACTCTCTGACAGGGCATCTTATCCAGGCTGACAAATCCCCACCCTCCACTCTATCCCTGTAACCTCATGTATTTACCTGGCAGTAGTTTTCTCTGGACTGGTTTGGCACTATCCATGAATCAAGCGAAGCAGAATTAAACCTGCATTTGGATCTCTATGATATCAATATCATAGGGATAAACATTATGGGACTTTCTGGGCCGGTGATTAAGAATTGACACACCTTCTGAAGCAGAAAGTATGGCGAGCAAAAGCCCAACACCAACAAGGAAGGTAACAAAAGCGTCACAATATTATACCCCAAAGTTCTTTGTCCTCTTGGGAGTCGGGGTTGGTAGGTTGAAAGGATGGGAGTGGGACGGGAGATTAAAATTGGGGCTGTAACAATCTGCAAACACGTTCTGGGTCAAGGACTGACTTTCTTTCTCCGTTTACTTTTAACTTTACTTCACAATAGAAACAGAGTGGGATGTGATAAAGCTAGCATCGTCTCATAGAGATCATAAAATCCCTACATGATTCATGTTTACAGCTGACACACTGATCAAAACACTGCTGTGTATTCTGGCTCTGTTAGATTTTGGAGTTAGTGTGGTGCTGCTTACAATATATGAATAAATTAGTAGAATTTATAGAAACATAGAAGATAGGAGCAGGAAGAGGCCATTCAGCCCTTCAAGCTTGCTTTGCCATTCACCACTATCATGGCAGATCATCCAACTCAATAATCAATCCTGATTTCTCCCCACAATCTTTTGTCGTTTTTACTCCAAGTGCTATATCTAACCACCTCTTTAATACATTCAATGTTTTGGCATCAGCTACTTCCTGTGGTAATGAATTCCACAGGCTCACCACTCTTTAGGTGAAGACATGTCTCCTCATCTCTGTCCTAAATGCTCTATAGTAGTCATGATGTAGAGATGCTGGCCTCTTACTAAATGCTCTACCCTGTATCTTTAATCTGGTGTGGTGAGATTTCTTGCTAAATGGTCTCCTCAGATTGTGACCTTTGCTTCTGGACATTCCCACCACGGGGAACATCCTCCCTGCATCTACTCTGCTTAGTCCTGTTAGAATTTTATAGGTTTCTTTGAGATCTCCCTCTCATTCGTCTGAATTCTAGATAAAACAATCTTAACAAGTCAATCTCTCCTCATACATCAGTCCTGCCATCCCCAGAATCAGCCTGGAAAACCTATTCATATGTATTTAGGATATTATAGATTAGAACTGAGAAAGTGGGCATGTATTCAAGTTGTAGCCATTTTTACCCAGAAGCCTTAAAACGTATATAAGGACATCTCTGGCTGGCAGCTTTGGTTTCAACAGATGTTGAAGAGGCCTTGCTTGTGCCACACATAAAGAAACACTAAAGTCTTTCAAGTTCTGTTCACACTAGGTAAAGATAAGAAAAAGCTTTAAAGTCATTTTCAAAGGAACTTTAAAAGTTTTAATGATGGTATTGTCTCTCCTTATCTATTCAAAAGGCATTCTTAGGACTTACAAGAATAGTCTTTAACAATCTATTCTTCTATAAAAAGTTTAAAATCCTTTCTATAGAAATGGAAACAATTGAAAGTAAATAGGAAAGATATTAACGGAATATTTTTGAATGTTGTGACCACATACCTGGGTCACAATGTGAATCATTAAATCCCTACAGTGCATTCCGCCCATCAAATCTGCCCTGACTCTCTGAAAGAACATCTTACCGAAGCTAACCCACATCCTATCCCCGTAACCCTGCACATTTATCCTGCTAATCCCTCCAACCTACAATTCTTTGGAGACGAAGGGACAATTTAGCATGGTCGATACAGTGGCACAGTAGTCAGCACTGCTGCACCATGGACCTGGGCTCAATTCCAGCCTTGGGTCACTATCTGTGTGGAATTTGCACATTCTCCCCCTCTCTGCGCAGGTTCCCTCCGGGTGCTCCAGAGATGTGTGGTTGATTGGCCATGCTAAATTGTCCCTTCATGTGAGAAAGATAAGCATGGTCAATGTGTGAGGTTCCGGAAATAGGGCCCGTGTGGGATTATGGTCGATGCATAATGGCCTCCTGCTGCACTGCAGGGATTCTAAGAATGAACTACTCTGCACATCTTTGGACTCTAAGAAGAACGCAGAGGAAACCCACACAGATATGAGGGGAATGTGCAAACACTACACAGTGTTCCAAGGCTGGAATCTAACCCAGGATCCTGGCGCAGTAAAGCCGCAGTGCTACTCACTATGCTGCCACCCTACCCAATATCACTGCGTCACCCAGCACTATGCCATTTAGTTAAATCATAGAGAATAATAAGGACACATCTCAGGGAAAGAATCAATCAAAGAGATAACACTTATTGTTGCTAAAGACTAATGCAATTTGGTTTAGAAGGGCATAGCTATTCCAGTTTTCTTTCATACATTAGAAATATTGTAAAGGAAAACCCGTTCAATATTTCTCCAGTTGATTTGGATATTGTAAAGCAGAGAGCTTTTGTGTTCAAAAGCTCAACAACAATTTTACTTGGGAATTCAGGTTAAAGATTACATTGAATATTGATGGGTATTCTTAAGATGATCATCATTGACATTGTCATTTTAAAGTTTTATTGAATTCTATATTAGAACTAAGACTGTGTTTTATCTCTTACAGTAATTAATGCTGCAACGTAATTATCCACTTCAAACTGTACTGCGTTAAATTATTCTCGAATGAACTGGTAAATAATTTGGTAAAGTATAACATCTCTTGTAATTTTCTGCAGGCACTATAGGAACCCAGTTCTCCTGTGTTTTTTTAAAAGTGTGAAGATCTATTTTTTTTAAAAAGAGCTTCTGGACCCTTGTAATACGCAAATAGTTATAACTTGGCCAACAAAGAATGTAACAGGCTTTTGGGGACATAGTAATAGATCTTAATGTTTGTGTTCCTTAGGGCTCCTTCATTCACTTCCTCAGATCCAAAATAAACGTCTGTGTGAAATTGCTATCTGGACCTCAAGTAGGGATGATTGTTGAGGGAAAGCTCCCATTCAGGGGTAGTCTAGATTTGAGACTAGAGTTTATAATGAATGTACTTATCGAGGTAAGTAAAAGTCTCACAACACCAGGTTAAATCTAACAGGTTTATTTGGTAGCAAATGAGCCTGTTGGACTTTAACCTGGTGTTGTGAGACTTCTTACTGTGACCATCCCAATCCAATGCTAGTGATTTCACATTATCGAGATAAGGTGCAGAAGAACCACAAAGTAGGCTTCTTAACTGGAGTATACCATGCCCCAGTCGGGACTTGGACTGCTAAGATAAACACAAAATACTTTGGACGCTGGAACCTCAAACAAAAACAGAAAAATGCTGGCAAATCTTCGCAGGTCTGACAGCACCAGTATTAAACCTATTGGTGCTTAAAGAGGTCATTCCGCCCACCAAGTCTGCACTGACTCTCTAAAACAGCATCTTACTCAGGCCAACTTACTGGTTCAATATCCTTAAAGAGCCTGAAAAGATTGTCAATCTGATCTTAGAGTTTGAATTGAATTGAATTGAATTGATTTATTATTGTCTCATGTTGGGATTCAGCGAAAAGTATTGTTTCTTGTGAGCTACACTGACAAAACATACCGTTCATGGAGGATATAGGGGAGAAGGAAAGGAGAGGGTACAGAATATCGTGTTGCAGTTAGAGAGGAGAAAGAATCGAGCCAATGGTTCGAATCTAGATGACTCTTTGTCAGAGCTGCTAAACCAGGTTTCACTCTTGGAGGAGCTAGCTCCACTTCCGGGGTCACAGGATCCATACCCTTAAAGGCTTATACACACCCCAAACATACACGCAAGGGATTATCCTCCTGTCCCACCTGCCACGGGAATTGTAGTGGGCAGGAAGCAGACCATGCAAAGGTCCGTTGACCTCGGGAGATTTTCTGGTTCTGGGGCAAGTGCAGCCAGAAAATTCCACCCATAGGATCACTTTCCACTTTAGTGCAATTGAGTAAACTTTAGGGATGAAGGGTCAGCATCCAAAATGTTGACTTGTCTTGGTTTGCTTTCCAGACATCGAGGCATGTGCATATTCGTTCAGATATGCCGTTATATTTTAGATTTCCAGCACTTGCAGGAGCTTTTAATCTGTGTAGTGAGCTGTGGGATTAATGGGAATGCAGCTTGCTCGCAGAAATAATTGGTCTGCTGATCCCTGGCTACTCACTCTGGTTCCATTAACGAGGCAACTTCACTGTGAAGATTTGTGCTCCGATTGGTGGGGCTCTCCAGGCAGCTTAGAAGATTCTCAAGGGAAGGGAGATTGATAGGAGCTGACTGCTAAGCAACACGCTGGCTTTAACCTCTTTTGTTGAGCACCAATGAAAGGCTTAACGGGGCTTGCAGAGATCCCACCACCATCATGCACAGTCACAGAAGTGTGCACTACGACATCTCATCAATGCTCCTTCCAAACCTATGACTGCTATGATCTAGAGGGACAAGTGAAGTTGTGAACTCCTCTCCAAACACACCCTACCCTGACTTGGAACTTTATCACTGTTCCCTCACTGTTGAGGGATAAAAATACTGAAACTCCCCTTCCTAACTGTTCTCTCGGTGTGCCTGCACTATCAGGACTGCATTGATTCAAGAAAGCATCTCATCACCACCAGGTTAATTAGGAATGCCAACAAATGCTGGCCTTATCAGCAAGGTCCACATTCCATGAAAGAATGAACTATAAGAAACCACACGCACACATACACTACTTCAATCTTTTTGAACTTGGGACGGAAAAGCATTTATTAACATGAGGCTAACTACAAATTGTTCAGCTGAGTTCTTTCCATGCCAGTGTGAGTGCAGAGCAACAGTTATGATCAAACTTAATAAATTCAGTCAAGGTAATCCTTTTGATCTAATACTAAGTACACTTTGCTGTGTGCAAAGGACAAGAGGACCAATTTTAACTCAGCCCATCTGGTGAGAAATGGAACAGAAACAGCCCTAAAGTCACAAGCCAAAGAGAAAATACTGGAAAAATCTCAGCAGGTCTGGTAGCATCTGTGAGGAGAGAAAAGAGCTGACATTTCGAGTCCAGACGATCCTTTAAAATCACAAGGATGCACACACACCCTGACCTCTTTCCCCTCTGATCCTGTCTGTTGCTGTTTTTGCCCAGAGACTGCCTGATCCAGGCAAAAGCTTCAGTACAGAATAGCAACATAGAAATTAGGAGCAGAAGTAGGCAGTTCAACTATTTGAGCCTGTTCCGCTATTCAATAGATCATGGCTGATCTTTCCCTGGTCTCAAAGCCACTTCAAGGAAGCATCTCATCACTATCTTCTCAAGGGTAATTAGAGATGCCAACAAATGCTGGCCTTACAGGCTAGTGTCTGTTTCTTTTTAACCTTTTATTTAAACAGAAATGTATCTATCGCCTCCTCCATTTAAAAGTACATGCCCAGTGATATGTAAATTTGTCCAATTTTTTTATATCCATTTGTCAGAAATGTGTCTTGCTGCCTGACCAGTATTTATTAATGTGGAGATATCAATAAATGTTGGCCAGGCAGCAAGACACTTGTCCCACAAATGAATATAAAAGAAAGGACAAATTTACATGTCGCTGGGCATGTATTTTTAAATGAAGAGATATATTTCTGTTAAAAGAAAAAGTTAAAGGAATATGGGCACTAGCTAGGCAAGTGGATTTGAGACCAGGGAAAGATCAATCATGATCTGATTGAATAGCGGAACAGGCTCAAATGGCTAAACTACCTACTTCTGCTGACCTTTTCTCCTTTTGGATTCATGGTGAACAATCACCGAAACAATTACATGACAACATTAACAAGTTCCACCCTACAATAGACTTATCATCGATTACTCTCCAGAATCGGTTGCATTCTTGGACACATGTATCCCCATCAAGGACAGTCACCTCAGTACTTCACAGTACTGCAAGCCCACAGATTACCTCGTGATGCTCCACCACTCTAACTTCCACCCTAAATACATTAAAGAAGCCATCCACTATGGACAAGCCCTCCGTATACACAGGGTCTGCTCAGATGAGGAGGATTGCAACAGACATCTCCAGGCACTCAAAGACGCCTTCACAAGAATAGGATATGGTGCTTGACTCATCGGTCGACAGTTCCGAAGCATCACAGTGAAAAACCGCACTGATAGAACATAGAACATAGAACAATACAGCACAGAAAAGGCCCTTCGGCCTTCGATGTTGTGCCGACCAAAATAAAAAGCAATGCCCCTCCAAACTAAACCATTCCCTTCTCTTCCATATACTTATCAATTAACCTCTTAAACGCCACCAAACTTGGCGCATCTACAACAGCTGCAGGCAGGGCATTCCACTCCCTAATCACTCTTTGAGTAAAGAACCTACCTCTGATATCCGTCCTATAACTCATACCCCTTAATTTAAAGCTGTGTCCCCTCGTGCTAGCTTTCTCCATCCTAGGAAAAAGGCTATCACTGTCCACCCTATCTAAACCTCTAATCATCTTATATGCTTCAATAAGATCCCCTCTTAGCCGCCTCCTTTCTAACGAAAACAACCTCAAATCTTTCAACCTCTCTTCATAGGACCTGCCCTCCATACCAGGCAACATCCTGGTAAACCTCCTCTGTACCCTCTCAATGCCTCCACATCTTTCTTATAATGTGGGGACCAGAACTGCACACAATACTCCAAGTGCGGCCGCACTAGAGTTTTGTACAGTTGCAACATGATGCTGCGGCTCCTAAATTCAATCCCCCTACCAATAAAAGCTAAGACTCCATATGCCTTCTTAACAACTTTATCCACTTGACTGCCTACTTTCAGGGATCTATTGACACATACACCAAGATCCTTCTGTTCCTCAACACTATTAAGAGCTCCTAAGAAGACAAACACGGGACATGACGAACAGAATACCCTTTGTCGTCCAGTACTTTCTTGGAGCAGAGAGGGTATGAAATCTTCTCTGGAGTTTTCAACATGTCATCGATGAAGACGAAGTCATCGCACTTCTTGCCTTCAAACAGACCATTGTGTGCCGTAAACTACCCAGCCTTCAGGAGAACAGTGACCATGACACCACACAATCCTGCCACAGCAACCTCTGCAAGACATGCCAGATCATCGATATGGATATCATCATTTCACATGAGAACACAATCCACTAGGTACATGGTACATACTCCTGCAACTCGGCCAATGTTGTCTACCTGATACGCTGTAGGAAAGGATGTCCTGAGACCTGGTACATTAGGGAGACCATGCAGACTCTACAACAATGAATGAATGAACACTGCTTGACAATCACCAGGCAGGAGTGTTCCCTTCCTGTTGGAGAACATTTCAGCAGTCATGGGCATTCAGCCTCTGATCTTCGGGTAAACATTCTCCAAGACAGCCTTCACAACACAAGACAATGCAGGATTGCTGAACAGAGACTGATAGCCAAGCTCTGCATACACGAAAGCGGCCTCAGCCGGGATTTTGGGTTTACGTCACACTATCTGTAACTCCCATGACTTGCCTAGACTTGCAAAATCTCACTAACTGTACTGGCGGGAGACAATACACATCTCTTTAACCATTGCTTAACCCTTTCTCCACTCACGTTATCTGTACCTTTAAGATTTGATTATCTGTTAAGATGCACATTCCAACATTATTTTGTAAATTGAGTTATATCATTATATGCCCTGCTTGTGAACAGAACTCCCACTGACCTGATGAAGGAGCAGTGCTCCATAAGCTAGTGGCTTGTGCTGCCAAATAAACCTGTTGGACTTTAACCTGGTGTTGTGAGACTTCTTACAGCATTTATTGCCCATCCCTAGTTGCACAAGAGCAGTGATTCTGGAGTCACATGTAAGCCAGACCAGATAAGGATGGCAGAATTCCCTCCCTAAAGGACATTAGTGAACCAGATGGGTTTTTTCTGACAATTGACAATAGTTTTTTGGTCATAGTAGCTTCTTAATTCCAGGTATTTTTTACTGAGTTCAAATTCCACCATTTGCTGCGGTGGGATTTGAACTTCTAGTTCACAAGCTTGCCTGTCCAGGTAGTGCATGGCACAATTAAAGATCCTTAAAGAGAGTAGAATCAGGAAAATGGCTCTTGAAGAGAGAAAGCATTCCTCTGACATCCCCAAAGAAAGTTTTATCCAACCGTAGACTTGAGTTGGAGCTGGCCAAATTATTTTCACATATATTGGGATGCAGTGAAAAGTATTTGCTTAATACTGACAAATCGCTTTAACATAGTCCCTTTAATGTAATGTAATGTCATGTGGTGTTTCAGAAGGGCATTAACATTTGACATTGAGCCTCTTAAGGACTCATGACCAAAAGCTTGGTGAGAGAGGTAGATTTAGGGATATTGGATAGGATGGGAAAGAGAGATGGAGGGGCTGAGGGAGGTAATACCAAGGCTTATCAGGCTTAATCAGTTGGAAACTTGAGTACCAATGATGAAGCAATAATAAGTGGGGAAGAGGAAGAGGTTAGAATTGGAGGAGCACACATATGTTGGGTGGTGGAGGATGTGTTGCAGGGCTAGAGGAGATGACAGAGTTAGGGAGGGGATGAGATTTAAGAACAAATAAGACAATGTTAAAACTGAGGCAGTTTAGATGGGAGCAAACATAGGTCAGCGAACAGAGGGCTGAATAAGACTTGATGCAAGTTATCTTCCTGGATCAGAGGTTTGGAAGAATTAAGATGAATGGAGGTGGGAGACCCGTCGTTGGTTGTGAGAGCAAAACGTTGCGATTCTTGTGGCAGTGAGCTCAAGAAGTTATCTACCGCAAAACTGAATTTGTAACACACCTTATCCCATCTCGCTAGAAATATCTCGGAGTGCTTCAAAGAGAATGAAATACTGTAGATGGCGTTAACCAGGTCAGAATAGAAACTGCCAAACCTGAATTAAAATTGAAGGGAAAGTAGATAAGCAGAAAGGCAATAAACCTGTTCCAGGAGTTAGCTTGTAGTTCAGAGCTTAAGAAAAAGGACAAATATTCTCATTGACCAAATCTCAGATGAAGTGATTTGAGCAAAGTGAGAACACAAGACAAATCCCACACAGGATAAAAGCAGACCCATTTAAACCAATAGATCTCCACTTGTAATTATCTTGTTAACTGGTTCAGACAATCACACCTGAACTGGTAGGGAGTTTATACTGTCGGATTTCTTCTAGTAGCACTGTATCTTAGAATCATGCTGCATTAGAGGAGGCCATTCGGCCCATTCTGCTATGTTAGATTTGTGAAAGAGCTACCCAATTAATCCCTATGCCCTGCCCTTTCCCTGTCATCCTTTCAATGTTCTCCTATTTATCTGCTGCCCCTTTGAAGCTTTTGAATCCTGTTTCTACCACGATAGTGCATGTGCCAATAACTTGCTGCGTAAACAGAATTCGCCTTCTTTCCCTCTGACTCCTTTGCCAGATGTTAAATTTGTGTCCTCTGGAGAATAGAATCCCTACAGTGCCGAAGAGACTACTCAGTCCACCGAGCCTGCATTGACAACAATCCCACCCAGACTCTCAACTCCACACATCCACCTCACCAATCCCCCCTAACAATAAGGGGCAATTTAGCATGGCCAATCAATCTAACCTGCATATCTTTGGACTATGGGAGGAAACTGGAGCATCCACAGCAAACCCATACTAATGCGGGAAGAAGGTACAAACTCCGCACAGACAGTGACCCAAGCTGGGAATTGAACCCAGGTCTCTTGTGCTGTAAAGCAGCAGCGCTAACCACTGTGTCACCATTCTGCCTATAAACCCTGTATCAGTGAAAGGAGTTTTACCTTATTTGTTCCACCAAAATCTTTCTTGTTCTTAAATATCATACTTCATAAGCTGACTCCACAGGCAGGTGCTCCCACTGGGAGCACTTACCTCTCCTCATATATCCTTCGTGCAAATTCAGAGATCAGAATTTAGTGAATGTGTTGGCTGTCCAGGATTCCGTAAGTACGCTCATTACGGAATTGATGTCCCTAAGCCATACATTCTAGAGGGTATAATGCCTCTTCCCTGTTTCTCCTCTGAGTTAGAATTGGAGAGATATCCTGGGCAATGTCACACTGAACACAACCATGTTTAATTCCTGCGTGACTATATAACTGACACTCACCCACTGATCATTTGACACTGCTCTCTGACTTTTCAACACTTTACCCAACTTACAACTGCCCTCCAGGTCTCCCCCCAACCCTCCAACTCTCCGATTCCTCCAACTCTCCAGCTTTCCCTGACCTGCCTTAACGCTATCTGCCCTGCCTGAGCACCCGGAGAAAACCCATGCAGACACGAGAGAACTTGCAAACTCCACATCGACAGTGACCCAAGCCGGGAATCAAACCTGGTGCCTGACGCTGTGAGCCAGCAGTGCTCACTACTGCGCCACTGTGTCCCCACACAGAGGCCCACAAAGAATCAAAAATACATAACCCGCTCAAGTCCTGCCACACCCGATACCAGCAAAGGGTAATATCATAGAATCACACAGCACAGGAGGCCCTTTGGCTCATTGTGACAGTGCTGGCCCCTTCAAAGCTTTATCCCATGAGTCCCACTTCTCTGCTCTTTCCCCAGAGCCTTTTACACTTATCCTTTTCAAGTATTTGTCCACTTCTTTTTTGAAAGTGACCACAAGATCTGCTTCTGCCATGTTTTCAGATTCATGCATTCCAGATCACAGCCCACTGAGGCAACATGGCTGCTGCCTCGCACTGCTGGAGACTCGTGTTCAATTCCTGGTTTGGGTGACTATCTGTGTGGAGTTTGCACATTCTCCCCATGTCTGCGTGGGTTTCCTCTGGGTGCTCTGCTTTCCTCTCACAATGCTAGTTAGGCCATGCTAAATTCTCCCTCAGTGCACCCAAACAGGTGTGGCAACTAAGGGATTTTCACAGTAACTTCATTGCAGTGTTAATGTAAGCCTATTTGTAAGACTAATAAATAAACTTTAACGACTGTGTTTAAAAAAAAGGATCTTCTTTCCTTCCCTTCTGGTGCCTGTACTGTGTCATAACGAGACTGCATTCGAGTGACAGACGGAGGAACTTCATTGCTAAAATGTTGGCAACTAACATCATTCAGCGAGGTATGCCTCAAGGGAATTCATGTTCTTCTCTGCCAGAAATGACGTTATGAATGACAAGTTAAAGAGGCCAATAACAATTTTAAATCTTTAACGTGAATACTATGATAGCATGTGTATTTAGCATTATTTTCAGTGCACCCCCAATGCCATTTCACACAAATGAGACAATTTTGAGGCAGTCATTATGAGGCACTCCGCCCTGATGTGTCCTGGCACCAGAAGCCAACTTTTCGTTCATTATATCTGACAATTCTCCAAGAACAAACACCTGATTTGGCTGAACTCCCAACAGTTGCCTCCAGAAACTAACTGAGGAGTAACCTGCAAGATCAGAGAGAAAAAAATACTTGGCAACACACAGCATGCAAGCTGAAAATATGGTGACAGCTGTCACATCAACACTTTAAGTGAACGGCTTAGTAAATATTGCACTTATTTCTTTGAACCTGTCGAATGCCTGTCCTGCTACCAGTGCCTCACTTCGCAAAATCCCCAGAGATTAGTGTAAGAGCTTTGAAAACATTTTTTATGCTTCAAGGGAAAGGAGACTCAGCCTAAGTGGCAAAACATGGCTCAGTGGTTACTGAGGTTACTGACCATCTCTTTCAGCAGGCTATGTTGGACAGTATATCAATACGTCTGTGATCACAACCTGCCACCCGAGCACTGCCAGGCAGAGCAGTGTCACAGTAAAGAAGGGGGAATCAATGATAAAGTACAGAGGAATTGCAAAGTCTAATATTAAAATATAGTTTGATCAAGAGTTCTTTATCTTCTGTGGTGGAAGTTGGCCAACTATTAGAGAGCCAATACTGGAGGAAGTCTTTGATATGCTGATAACTTCTGCCCACTAATCCGGTGGTGGAACTCCAGGGATTGTCTTGATCAAGTTACTGGAAATACAGTCCTCTGATCAATGTCAACAAGGCAAAAATGATAGTGCTGGGTAGAAAGATCTGAAAAGTTTGGATTAACAGAGTTCAGCTCCAACCTTCCGCTATCTGGATTCAATCAACAAAAAGCATCTATGAAGGAAATTTGGGCAGGGCTTAACAAGGGTCATGACTTTGTGATTTCACTGAAACCAGGATGGACTGGCCACAAAATGTAGAAAGATTACAACAAAAATTCATCTTCTGAAAGCCTTTGTGAGACAACAAACCGCAAAAGCTGGACCATCAAGTGATGAGACTTGAATAAGAACACTTGAAAGGACATTTCTCCTTTGGTGAGTTGAAGTACCAACGGTGGTCAGATGAAGCTCTTAACTGGTCATTAATTGGTTAGTTTAAATGTCTCATTTGGTGGCAGGGTGGGAAGGACAACCTTGGATCTTCTCACCCAGAGCTGAATTCTGATGGAGGGTGGAGGGCAGTGGGGTTCTAATAAACCACCATCCAAACAAAGCAAATATCCTCCCCGCCTCCGAACTCACCTGGAGCAGAAGATGCCAGCCTGCAGATGGGAATTCCACCAAGTGGAACACAGTCCGCTGAAGGAACTGTGTGGATGAAACTTGGAGAAGAGCAATGAAGAGAGGTCTGGAATTGGAGGAACAAGGTAACGCAGTGACGGCAAAGAAAGCTTGGAGAGTGTTGCAGTGAAAAGGTAGGCTGAGGTTGTGTTAACTCTGAAGCTCAACACAAATAATTTAAATTAGTGCAATGGGAGATAGGAATCCAAAGCAAGTAAGTGGGTTGTCCATGTTAAATTGGTGTTACAGTGGTTAGCATTGCTGCCTCGCAGCATCAGGGACCTGGATTCGACTCCCAGCTTGGGCCAATGTCTTGCATAATCTCCTTCTGTCTGCGTGGGTTTCCTTTGGGTGCTCCAGTTTCCTCCCACAGTCCGAAAGACGTGTGGGTTGGGTGCATTGGCCATACTAAATTCTCCCTCAGTGTACCCGAACAGGTACCTCAATGTGGCGACTGGGGAATTTTTCACAGTAAATTCATTGCAGTGTTAACGTAAACCTACTTGTGACACTAATGAAATAAACTCAGATCTTCAGAAAGCGTGGTTCAGGGTATCCCAACCTCACATTAATATTTAAATTAATCTCCTGATAGTAAGTGGTTCTGAGGGAAACATTCCCTCCTTCACTGATGCGCAAAACAAGAAGAGTTCTGACATTATGGCTCTTCACTGTTGTTTGTAATCCGGTCTGTCTGATTTATACCTCGAATCCTGATTGAGTGATGCAGAAGCTGAAAGGTAATATTAAAATCTGCCGTACTAAATGATTTAATAAAGTGCTGTCTTTGAGGGCAGGTGATTAGCATCATGTATGACTCTTATGTTTAGGAAAGTTAGTATTAAACATAGCTATAACAGAAATACCGACTGGCATCTTGTACCCATTCTGGTGAAAGCAGCAACAAAACACCAGCTTTAGATGTGAATGCACCTGTTCATTGAGTCAATCTGGAAAAGTAATATTCTAAGTTGCACTGAGACTCAGTTGAGCAAGAAAAAAATATCATTTCCATTCATTCTTCAGCTCCTAAGGAAGTACAAAGCTTTATAACTGAGACAATTAATGTCTTCCGCCACCTACTGCTATATCAAGACAGCTTCTGTGGCTTTCCCAAGGACCTCAACAGAACTCCCACCAGTCCTAAACTGGGGAATGCTTCATTAAGCCTTATGGAACATAGAGGGTGAAAGTTCTGACAAAAGGTCACCCATCTGAAATGTTACTCAACAGATGCCTGATTTCAATGATATCACCAGTAATTCCCCATGTTAAAGCCATTGGATTTATTGTACTCACTCCACCTTCCACAGATTCACAGTCGACTGGATCATTTAAGGTTATATCCCAAATCTTGGACTGGAGCAGAACAGGTTTAGTGGCAACTTTAGGCTAAAATTTGGGACAGATTCGGATCTGCAGGCATTACTGGGTTATTATGTAAGGCTGTAATAGGCATCTTGACACGGTAGCACAGCAGTTAACACTACTGCCTCATAGCACCAGGGATTTGGGTTCAATTCCGGCCTCGGGTCACTGTCTGTGTGGAGTATGCAATTCTTCCCATATCTGCATGGGTTTCCTCCAGGTGTTCTGGTTTCTTTCCACATATCAAAGATGCGTAGGTTAGGTGGATTGGCCCTGTTAAATTGTCCCTTTGTGTCCTAAGATATATAGATTAGGGGGATTAGCTAAAAGGATAGGTAAGACACTTGATTAGAGAGTTGATGCAGACTTGATGGGCTGAATAGCCCGTTTTTATATTCTAGAGATTCTATTATTCCTGACAGAGGCTGCATCAGTATAGTGTCTTTGATATGGAGGAATGGAAGAGGCAAAAGACTAATGCATTCAATCCCCTCTCCAATTTAAGATGAGGTGTTAGTTGAGAGGGATTTAAAAAAATTCATTCATGGAATGTGGGTGCCACTGATGGGACTTATTATTAATTCATTAACTGACTTGAGAAAGTGGTGATGAACCATCTTCTTGAATACAACTGAGTGGCTTGTGAAGCCATTGACTAGGCAGTTGAGAACCAGCCACTGACAATGCTGAGGGTGGAATTGGAGCATTAGTGAGCCTGAAGGGGTTTTACAGTAATGTGGCAATGTCTTGGTCACCATTATTAATGTGAGCTTTTTAATTCCAAATTTATATACGAACTGAATTCAAATTCCACAGCTGCCATAGTCGGATTTGAACTCACACCACCAGTTCATTTGTCCAGAACTCTGGAGTACTAGTCCAATAACATAACCCACATTGCTAGAATAATCCAGTAATGCCAACATGGATCTGCCCCAGATTTCAGCCTCCAATGGTGGTTCCATCTCCTCTACTACAGCCCAACGTTTCAATGATCAGTAGATTGTGAGTCTGTGATAGAGGAGTGAACACAATAAACCAAGTGGATGTAACACAGAAAATTCTGGAAATTCTCAGTGGGGTCAGGCAACACCTGTAGACAGAGAAAAAGATTGAGCGTTTGGAATTCTCTGACTTCGCCTGGTTGCACTTGCATTGAATGGTGATTTGACTAAGCGCCAAATGCGGGAGCAGGTTATACGAAACCAGAGAATTCTGATCAACATTTCAGACCACAGAATCACCAGAATGCAGAAGGAGGCCTTTCAGCGTGTCGAATCTGCACCAACTCTCTGACATCTGACTCTCTGACTCTCTTCCAAGACCACCCCTTGCTCCATTCCCTTAATTCCACACACTCATCCGAAAGACATGCTGGTGAGGTGCATTGGCCATGCTAAATTCCCCCTTGGTGTACCCGAACAGGCACCGGAGTGTGGCAACTAGGGGATTTTCACAGTAGCTTCATTGCAGTGTTAATGTAAGCCAACTTGTGATACTAATGAACAAACCTAAAAACTTAAGTAAAATTGAGTAAGAAACAGTATGGTGGGAGATGGGTGTTTGTTTATGTTACACATGTAATTACTCTCTGTAACACTGATTGGAGTGACTACATCAACTTTTATTCTTGTACAAGCAGAAGCAGATTCTGAACGAACAAGAGGGAATAAGATTGCTGCTTAACACTACAGTGTCTTTCCATTGTGTAAATATCTATTGTCATCAAAACAATGGGGTAGCATTAGATTTTATACACGGAGCATGCTCGAGGGATACATAATTGAGTGGTTTTACCATCTGGGCAATGGATAAATAGGAGCAGCATCTCCACGTTAAATAGCCATGTTTCTTAAATTGGTATTTTGCTTAGCAAATATAGATAAATGGTCCATGGAATACTGTTTAGTTAAATAGTAAGACCATTGTCTTTTAAAGCAACATTTGCTTAAAGCTACATTTTGTAATTATTGATGAATTATTTAAGGCTTCGATTATTCAGATACTCTCATAAATTTCATCTTGTGCATAATACATGGAGCAATCTGTCTACGTTTTACAAAGAGATGTGAATTTTTGATTCATATTTTTAAGAGGGCCAATAAGTGAGTGCCCACATGTTGGGCTTTTGACATTATAAATACGTGATTCTACGAGAATGCTGGATAATATCATTGCTTGGTAAAGGGTCCAGGTTCATCCCAATGAAAAATTAAAAATGCTACAATGGATGGCAGGGAGTGAATTAAAAGGCTACAATTAGAATCGAAGATTTCAGCACTCATCATACACTTTGAGAACAAAGCTCAACCTTTCCTTTTGGTACAACTTGTCATAAGATTATTGTGAATCCATTTCTTTGCTTTTTTTTAATAGATCCCAGATAATATCATTAAGTAAGGGGAGGCGATGGCCCAGTGATATTGTTGATAGTCTGTTAATTCAACATCTCAGTTGATGCTCTGGGGACCCAGGTTCGAATCCCACCACAGCAGAGGGTCGAATTTGAATTCAGAAAAAACAAATCTGGAATTAAGAATCCACTGATAACAATGAAACCATTGTCGGAAAAAGCCATCTCTTTCACTAATGTCCATTAGGGAAGAAAATCTGCTGTCCTTACATGGTCTGGCCTACATGCGACCCCCAGAGCCACAGCAATGTGGTTGACTCTGAACTGCCCTCCAAGGGCAACTAGGGATGGGGAATAAATGCTCGCCAGCCAGCGATGCCCATGTCCCACAAACGAATTAAAAAAAAGCATAATAAATTCTTAGGGCTGATGTATAGGCTTTTTTTTAAAGTACATCCTGGCTTTGGAAGATAAAATGACAACTGAAATAATGGAGTTTGCCACTCAGAGCACATTGCTAAATATGAAGCAGGATTGGTTTACAACGTGATGTTATTAATTGCAAAAGAACAGTTGAGTTGGTTTACAAACATCAGATGGATTCCACACAAAGTCTGTTGCTCGGTGCAAATGCAAAGTTAAAGCCGATCAATATATTCCGCTGCCTAATGTACGAGGGGTGAGTTTCAAAGGATCAAAAAACATCATGGCAGGCCAGCTTCGTTTCCCAGGTGGTCCTGAAACCATACCAGATTTGCGAGCATTCTGCAGATTTTCTAGTCTCCTTTGGGAGACGAGGCCTGCAAAAGGTAGTGGTGGAAGGAATCTGCCTGAGGTATACAAAGAGAGTGACCTCTCCCTGGAATTGGCCAATCCTTCTGGTCTCAGTGCCAAAGGCAAAATGGCAGACCAATGCTGGTGTCTACACTGGAACAAAAGCCGTATCTTTATTGGGACTCATGCTGGTGTCTACACTGGAACAAATGCCGGTAGACACCAATGCGGGTGTCTACTCTGCGATGAATGCTGGTGTCTATATTGGAGTCAATGCTGGTGTTCACATTGGAACCGATGCTGGTGTCTACACTGGAACCAATGCTGGTGTCCATATTGGAACCAATGCTGGTGTCCACACTGGAACCAATGCTGGTGTCTACACTGGAACCAATGCTAGTGTTCACACTGGAACCAATGCTAGTGTCCACACTGGAACCAATGCTGGTGTCCACACTGGAACCAATGCTGGTGTCCACACTGGAACCAATGCTGGTGTCTACACTGGAACCAATGCTGGTGTCCATATTGGAACCAATGCTGGTGTCCATATTGGAACCAATGCTGGTGTCTACACTGGAACCAATGCTGGTGTCCACACTGGAACCAATGCTGGTGTCTACACTGGAACCAATGCTGGTGTCTACACTGGAACCAATGCTAGTGTCCACACTGGAACCAATGCTGGTGTCCACACTGGAACCAATGCTGGTGTCTACAGTGGAACCAATGCTAGTGTCCACACTGGAACCAATGCTGGTATCTACACTGGGACCAATGCTGATATCTACACTGGGACCAATGCTAGTGTCCACACTGGAACCAATGCTGGTGTCCACACTGGAACCAATGCTGGTGTCCACACTGGAACCAATGCTAGTGTCCACACTGGAACCAATGCTAGTGTCCACACTGGAACCAATGCTGGTGTCTACACTGGAACCAATGCTGGTGTCCATATTGGAACCAATGCTGGTGTCCACACTGGAACCAATGCTGGTGTCTACACTGGAACCAATGCTAGTGTCCACACTGGAACCAATGCTAGTGTCCACACTGGAACCAATGCTGGTGTCCACACTGGAACCAATGCTGGTGTCCACACTGGAACCAATGCTGGTGTCTACACTGGAACCAATGCTGGTGTCCATATTGGAACCAATGCTGGTGTCCATATTGGAACCAATGCTGGTGTCTACACTGGAACCAATGCTGGTGTCCACACTGGAACCAATGCTGGTGTCTACACTGGAACCAATGCTGGTGTCTACACTGGAACCAATGCTAGTGTCCACACTGGAACCAATGCTGGTGTCCACACTGGAACCAATGCTGGTGTCTACAGTGGAACCAATGCTAGTGTCCACACTGGAACCAATGCTGGTATCTACACTGGGACCAATGCTGATATCTACACTGGGACCAATGCTAGTGTCCACACTGGAACCAATGCTGGTGTCCACACTGGAACCAATGCTGGTGTCCACACTGGAACCAATGCTAGTGTCCACACTGGAACCAATGCTAGTGTCCACACTGGAACCAATGCTGGTGTCCACACTGGAACCAATGCTGGTGTCCACACTGGAACCAATGCTGGTGTCCACACTGGAACCAATGCTGGTGTCCACACTGGAACCAATGCTAGTGTCCACACTGGAACCAATGCTAGTGTCCACACTGGAACCAATGCTGGTGTCCACACTGGAACCAATGCTGGTGTCCACACTGGAACCAATGCTGGTGTCCACACTGGAACCAATGCTGGTATCTAACTGGGACCAATGCTGCTATCTACACTGGAATCAATGTTGGTGTCCACACTGGAACCAATGCTAGTGTCCACACTGGGACCAATGCCGGTATCTACACTGGAACCAATGCTGGTGTCCACACTGGGACCAATGCCGGTATCTACACTGGAACCAATGTTGGTGTCCACGCTGGAACCAGTGCTGCTTTCTACACTAGGATCAATGCTGGTTCCAGAATTCTTTCTGCCTGTTCAGAGACATCCTGGAGCCTGGCACCAGGGAGGCAATATACCATCCTGGGCTCTCTTTCATGTCCACAAAAGCACCGATCTGCACCTCTAACAATAAATTCCCCTATATTTGTTGCTCCAGTGCCCTTTGTCCCTCCTTGTTTAACAACAGAGCCAACTGTACTACCACTGCTTTGGGTGTTGCTGCTGTTATCTATCCCCTGATAGGCCATCCCCTTCCCCTCCCACACACACCACCCGCACCCACCACTCCACCACCCCCGCCACCCCGCCACCCCACCACCCCCCCACCCTCTCAACAATATCCAAAATGGTATACATCATAGAGAGGTGAACTTCTTCTTTTCTACACTTCCAGCTGTTCTCCTTATTGGAACTTGTTTTAAATGCCCCCCTGTCATTTCCTTTCAGGCAATGACACCATCTTGCTGAGTCATAGAATCATAAAGGTTAACAGCATGGAAAATGCCCTTCGGCCCAATTTGTCCATGCCAACCTTCTTTTAAACACTTAGCTAGTCCCAATTGCCCGTGTTTGGCCCACATCCCTCCATACCCATCCTGTCCATGTAACTGTCTAAATGCTTTTTAAAAGATAAATTTATAGACTGCTGCTACAGTCTGTGGCTAATGATAGAATTTGACAATGCTGGTTAGCAGTAGTGCTAATATCAGTGTTGGTCAAAGAGGCCTCAAGAGTGACTCACATGGAGGGGTGGTACAGTTGGGCTGGGCATTTTTAGGGTTTGTGAAGGGTGGATCTTCATGGACTTTGCCAGCTTGTCCACAGTAACTTGGGTAACATGGTGGCACGAAGGTTAGCACTGCTATGTCACAGTGCTCGAGTTCAATTCCGGCCTCCCTTCACTGTCTGTGTGGAGTTGGCACGTTCCCCCCATGTCAGTGTGGATTTCCTCTGGCTGCTCCGGTTTCTTCCCACAGTCCAAAGTTGTGCAAGTTAGGTTGATTGGCCATGCTAAATTAACCCTTTGTCAGGGGGATTAGCAGGATAAATACATGGGGTTACGGGAATAGAGCCTGGGTAGGATTGTGATCAGTGCAGACTCGATGGACTGAATGATCTCCTTCTGCACTGTAGGGATTCTATGGTTTTATTCTATGATAACTTCAGCAGAAGAGCTATGAAAATTCGGACAAAACTTGCGCAGGTCTTTTTCTGAAGTTACCGAAGGCAAGCTAATTCCATCAGCTAGAGAGTTCAAACTCAGAGGACACAAATTTAAGCTGGCTGATAAATAACTATAGAGGAGGTCTTTATTCCATAGCGAATTACTAGAAACTGGAATGCACTGTCTTCAAATTGGGGGTAGAAATTGGTTCCATTTTTATTTTTTATATGTATATAAGGAGAAAAAGTGCTGGGCTGTTGAGATGGAGTAGTGGTGCAGGACTAATGGTATCGCTCTTTTGGAGAGTTGGTACAGGCACAATGGAATGAATGGCTTCTTCCTGCACCGTATGGTTCTCTGAGAAACCCTGTGGAGATTTATTTCATTGTTCTAAGTGCTTCTCCACCTAAACAGAGATCTGGGCTGAGCAATGGGAAGGTAAACTAGGCTGCCCTAAAATGTTTCAGATGATTTGGATGTGTAAACAGACACAGATTGTCAGTTAATTACACTTCCTTATTAAGTGGAGGACACACATCAAGAGCAAAGTCTCAAAAACACTGATTAAATTGTACTGGGGATGATTGGTTTCAAGGAAGGAAAATATCTGCCATCTGACAGTAAGGTTCAGTTGTAATTTTATTAACTTATGAACCCATCCATTGAATGAACAGGGAAGTGCTCCTGGCTGATTGTGACTTACTCTCTGAAGATCAATGGGCTGATTTAGATGCATATCTATTAGTCATATGTCTGCCTCTCTCCCACTCCGTAATCCTTTCTGTCACCCTTTGTGCCTTTCTGTATATCTATTATTTATCTTCTCCTGGTTCTACACACTCTCTCTCTTCTCCTTCTTCATATCCAATAGTGTTCACAGCTTTTAAATGAAGATCCTGTATCTCATTTTTGTCAACTCTTTTTTCTTTCCATAAAAATTCAATATACTTAATTATATTTGCCACACAGGGAGCTGATGGTTAGTGGTATTATCAATGAACTATTAATCCAGAAACTGATAGACAGGGGAATTAAGGGTTATGAGGAGAAAGTGGGAAAGTGGAACTGATCCACTTCAGATCAGCCATGATCTTATTGAATGGCGGGGCAGACTCGAAGGGCTAGATGACCTATTCCTGCTCCTATTTCTTATGTTCTTATATTCTTATGTTCTTAAATTTAGCTAATGGTCTGGGGACACCGGTTCGAATCCCATGACAGCAGGTGGTGAAATCTGAATTCAATAAAAAATATCTAAGAATTAAGAATCTACTGATGATCATGAAACCATTGTCGATTGTCAGAAAAATCCATCTGGTTCACTAATGTCCTTTAGGAAGGAAATCTGCCATCCTTACCTGGTCTGGCCTACATATGACTCCAGATCCACAGCAATGTCTTTGATGCTCAACTGCTCTCACACAACTAGGGATGGGCAATAAATGCTGGCTAGCCAGCGACGCCAGTAAAATAAAATAAAAATATTACCTTGCTTTGGGGTGGGGGGTTGGGAAATCAGGTGCGGGTACTGTTATGAAATATTTTCTCAGCAAATATGCACGCACATCAAAAAGCGCTATTTTATCTGTCATTGCTGTGGGATATGTTATCATGTCTGTGAGCTTAGTTTGCAATCTGTCAGATCAGATGAAAGGATGTTTTCCATTGGTACATATTCATTCTGTTAAAATGTAGGTCTGGGCTTGGGATGGACATCAGAATGTTGCTGGGCCTCGTGCCAGATCCTTGCTCACTTGATTGTGGATTGTGGATTCCACAGGCCTCTTTCAATATACAACTCCCATAAAAGAGGAGTAATGTACAATGGGAGGCATTAACTCCCAGAAAACTAGATTCAACAGCAGGAAGTTTGGGGATTTAGAAACTAACTGGAAATGACATTGGCTGGAAGTCTTACCACGGCAGGAGTCATCATGTACAGGATAGAAAATATGGCGACCACTTAAAGATCTGTTGAGCTTGGGTGGAAATTTCCATTCTTTGGGTGCAAGGGGCAGCAAAATCCAGCCCATTGTTTTTACATTTGGAAAACCTGATTAATTTTTGTTTATTATTATTCATTCATGGGACATGGGCATTGATGGCTGGCCAGCGTTTATTGCCCATCCTTAGTTGGCCTTGTTCAGAGGCAGTTAAGAGTCAACTCCAGCTGTGGCTCTGGAGTCACATGTCAGCCAGACCAAATAAGGGCAGTAGATTCCCTTTCCTAAAAGGGCTTCAGTGAACCAGATGTCTTTTTTTCCTGACAATCGATAATGGTTTCGTGGTCATTAGTAGATTTAAATTCTACCATCTGCCATGGTGAGATTCGAACCCGGGTCCCCAGAAAAATAGCTGAGTTCCTGGATTAATAGTCAACAATAATACCATTCGGCCATTGCCTCCCCCTAACTGTCATGATTTTCTGGAGGTTTAACATTCTTTTGGGCAGCAAGATAGCACAGTGGTTAGCACTGCTGCTTCACAGCTCCAGGGACCTGGGTTCGATTCCTAGCTTGGGTCACTGTCTGTGTGAAGTTTGCATATTCTCCTCGTATCTGCGTGGGTTTCCTCCAGGAGCTCTGGTTTCCTCCCACAATCCAAAGGTGTGCGGTTGATTGGCCATGCTAAAATTGCCCATGAGGGTACTGGGATGTGTAGGTTAGAGGGATTAGCGGGTAAATATGTAGGAATATGGGGGTCGGGCTTGAGTGGGATTGTGGTCGGTGTAGACAGGATGGGCCAAAAGGCCTCTTTCTGCACTGTAGGGATTCTATGAGTTTTGACAAGTGTCTTTAAAAGGCAACACACGTAGTCTTCTCCAGATCTGGGTTCGAGTCCCAGCCTGGCAGATGGTGGATTTTGAACTCAATTATAAGTATCTGGACTTAAGTATCTATTGATACCCTTGAAAGCATTGTCAATTGTCAGAAAAACCCATCTCGTTCACTAATGTTTTTTAGGGAGAAAAATCTGCCACCTTACCCAGTCTGGCCTACATGTGACTCTAGAGCCACAGCAATCTGATTGACTCTCAAGTGCCTTCTGAAATGGCCTAGCAAGCCACTCAGTTCAAGGGCAACTAGGGATGGGCAATAAATGCTGGCTAGCCAGCCAAGCCCTTGTCCCACAAATGAATGAAGAAAAACATAATTAAACTCCCCTCTTGAACATGAATAAGTATACTCCTGATTCATAGCTTGTTTCTTTCGAAGTCCACTTTGCCTTACTTCATGAAAATTACCCATTTTATTCCTCATATCCCAACCATTGCTCAGTTGGCAACATTTTTTGAACCTGAGTCAGATTGCTCACGTCCCACTTCAGGAAGTTAGAATCAAAATCTAGGCTGACAATCCGGTGAAGTACCGAGGGAACGCTGCACTGTCAAAGGTGCAATCTTTCCGATAAAGTGTTCAACTGAGATCCTGTCTGCCCTCTCACTTAAAAAATCTAACGGGTTTATTTGCTGGCAAGAGCTTTCAGAGTGCTATCCTTTCATCAGGTGAGTGTCTGATGAAGGAGCAGTGCTCCGAAAGCTTGTGCTACCAAATAAACCTATTGGACTTTAACCTGGTGTTGTGAAACTACTTACTGTGTCCAGTCCAATGCCTGCATCTCCACATCTTAAAAAACCTGAACAATCATTTATCTTTTACTGTTTTATTAAGTATTTTGATCGTAATATGTTAATTATATTAAATTCTATATATTTTGTTACATTTTATATTAAAAGGTGGCAGTGCTTAAGCGTCAAATAAATTATAGCTGTAATTTTCCTGCCATTCATGCCAGCAGGATTCTCTGGTCTTGTTGCAATGAACAGAAATTTGGCTGAGTGTCAATGTCTCAGTCCTCACTGGCAGGGATGAAGTTCCGGCCTATAAGTTCAGTGCAGCAAACTATATTGTTTTCAGAAAAGATTTTCAAAACACCATTGTATCTTCATCTTTTAGCTGTCAGTTAGTGTTTTAAAAAACTCTTTATCGTGAACACAACTCTAATGGGAAGTAAAACTTGTGGGAAATAAAAATGGCAAGTGGTTAGCACTGCCGCCTCAAAGCGCCAGAGACTTGGGTTCAATTCTGGCCTTGGGTCACTGTCTGTGTGGAGTTTGCACATTCTCTCTGCATCTGCGTGGGTTTCGTCCAGGTGCTCCTGTTTCCTCCCACAGCCCAAAGATGTGCGGGTTAGGTGCGTTGGCCATGCAGAATTGCCCCTTAGTGCCCTGGGAGGTGCAGATCAGAGGGATTGGTGGGGTAAATATGTGGGATTATGGGGATAGGGCCTGGGTGGGATTGTTGTCAGCGCAGACTCAATGGGCCAAATGGCCTCCTCCTGCACTGTAGGGTTTCTATGATTCTAGCCATGTAAATGTGTAGGGCTATGGGGATAGGTAGGGGAGAGGGCTTGGATAAGACACTTTGTCAGAGAGTCAGTGCAGAGTCAATGGATTGAATGGTCGCCTTCTGCACTGTAGGGATTGTATGAAATTATTTTTGAAAATTAGACGCGTAATAAGCCATGAAAACAAAGGCAGTTCATCAAGGGAAACTAGGAATGGGCAATAAATATTATCCAGCCAGTGATGCCCATGAATGAATGAATGAAAAAAATAATAATCATTGCCATGTATTTGCTTTAATCCCATTAGTAAATCTCTTATGGGCACCAGTGCTGCTCATGTTGGCAGCACTGTGACAGGCAGGAACATAGAGTGGACTTGGAAGTAAGAGCAAGCCACAAGTCATTGAGCTGAGACATTATACTCATTTCAAATGCTATTAGCTCTGGAGTACAGCTTGTTCTTGGCCAGTCTGCACTGTGGCATCAGGTATCCTTTGGGTGATGAATTGTGGTACTTAGGCGACAAATCATGCTGCCTGGGATTAAATTGAAATCTCATGAGATGCGACACCATGCAAAGCACTGGGCCATTATCGTGCCCAAATAGGTCAATCTATTTTTCTTGTGAGATTGAGATGCTTGTGCCTCGTGGCAATGCTCGCTGAGTATTATGACCGGAGATTTCGGGCACTTGGTTTTGTGAATGAGAGGCTCTGATTTATAAATCTCTCTTAACATAACGTCCTTAGCCAATTTCCGCTGAGGCTTCCAAATTTATAATTTGTGAATCAGGCAAGAGTGAGCTCGGCTAATAATTCTGAGGCAGTGACAAATAAGAGCTGGAACATTGGCCATTCGTGTCAAAAATTCCTCGTCAACGTGGAGCACTGCTAACAATAAGCCACTTGCTGCAGTTAGCTTTTTTGTAATAAAGGGCTGGTGTCAGAAAATGAAAAGCTGTTCATTCGCTCTTCAAACAGCACAGAATGTTCACTACCTACTCTTTCCTGAGTCCAATGAGATTGCAGGCACTGGAGGCTTAATGCATTTAGAATCATAGAATCTATGGCGTGCAAACAGCCCTTCAGCCCAAACTGAAAATTGCTGACTAAAAAACCCATCTAAGCTAACCCTGTTTTACCTACATTTGGCCCAAATCCCTCTTTCCTATCCACATATCTGTCCAAATGCTTTTTGAATGTTGCCAATGTCCTTCCCTCAACCACTTCTTCTGGCATCTCATTCCACACATGTACCTCCCTCTATATAAAAAAGTTGCTCCTCAGGTTCCCATTAATTCTTTCCCCTCCTATTTTAAACCTATTCCCTTGAGTTCTTGATTCCCCAATCCTGGGAACACCCCCTCCTTTCCCACTCTCTCTCTCCCACCCCCACTGATCTGAGTCAGAGAGCTGTTGGAAGCTCTGAACTTACCTCCTCAGAAGCTGGATGCTCGAATAGGACATCTGTGAACCGTGTCTGTTTAGCGCCAAATCTGGACAGGTGAACGCGGTGGTAAAGGGGACAGTGCTGGGTAAGTCTGGCCAAGATACCCATTAATTCAATCTAAATGCAATCAAATACACTTAAATTGCCGTCGTGCCCGTTTTGGGCGCAGTCCCACTTGCTACCATTTTCAGCCATTGGTAAAGGGGGAATGGCCATGGAGATGGCTGTAGATCACACTACTTGTCTCACACACGTTTTTATCAAGTTTATGCGCCTGGAAACGGGTGGAACTTGATGGTAAAACCGGGCCCTTAGAATTTTTCTGGAAAAATTCTGCCCCGGAATGATACAACTTTGAAGTTTTGCACTTTTGACTTAAAAAAAACTTGTTCTAAGTTATTTAAACAAAACATTGGATTGGGTGCAGGTTTCTGGTGCCTCCTTTGCCATCCTAAACAGAATGCAGGACCTGTCACCTGATTGGTTAACTTTCCTTCACCTTTGACCTCTATCTTCTTATATGTGGCGGCACGGTGGCACAGTGCTTCGCATTGCTGCCTCACAGCATCAGGAACCCAGGTTCAATCCCTGGCTTGGGTCACTGTCTGTATGGAGTCTGCTGTTAAGATTGCTGGTGAAGCCAATTGCAAAGCGCTTGGGACATAATTATGCAATCATTTTGATCTCCTAGTGCAATGAGAGGTCTCTTGCCACCCTTCCCCAGTCTGCTGCATGGACATCGGGACCCATCTCTGGTCGATCGTTAACAGTGCTGGTCTTCCCCCTCCCCATCCCTCTGATCGCTCCCTGTGCTCGATCCCACCACCCCCCCCCTCCAAACCCTCACCACCGTAGCCAATTATTCCTTGTGACGATCCCTCTGCTCCATAATCTGCCCCTAATTTCCTCTACTCTGCCCCTGTCTCTGACGCTGGCTGAACACTCTGTGCTGGTCTCCCCCCACCTTGCCACTGCTATTTGCTCCCTCGCTCCACATCTGCAGAGCTCCTACACTCCTCTGCTCAGCCTACCCTTTGCCTCCCCCTCCTGTCACCGCTCCGACCCTCAATCAAACCCTACCCACTTGGCACTACTCTAGGTATTGTAGTGGTAGCCAGTGTACAGTGCCAGCGTGCCTGTTGGGCTGTGGTGGGGTTCTCAATGGACAATGTTAGCCCTGCCCCCAACTACCTGGGCCCTCCAATTACCCCCTAATGAGGCTGTCAGCCCGGTCCCCGTTGGTGGAGATCATTTGTGATCCTCTCCGGTGTGAAGCTCGGCCAGCGAGAGGGTAAATGGAAGTGAGCCTGGACTATAGTGTCTGAGATTCACTGATGACATGATAAACATCCCATTAATATTTAAATTGGCTTAAGGGCGCAAAGCTAATTTTCCCGCAAAACAGGTCCGATAAGGTCGGGTGAGATGAGGAAGTGGGACCGAACCTGATTGTTCGCATTTCCCCCAATCTTATCAACTCTCCTCAATGAACGATGCAGAGGACGTGATCGTAACACTGTACCCATTGAGTGAGGGATAAAAATTGACCAAGGCACTGGGGCAATCTCTCCCCATTCCAGTGCTAACCATTGTGGTTTCTTGCCTCACCCGATCTTATCGGGCCTGTTGTGTGATAGAATTAACTTTGCTCCCTTAAGCCAATTTAAATATTAATGTTATTAGTAAGTCTTGGACACTACAGTCCAGGCTGACTTCTATTTACATTGTTGCCCGTTTTATTCTTGTAAACTGTTATATTCTTCAGAATAGTGTCATGGGATTTTTTTACATCCGGCTCAGCAGGCAAGTGTTGCCACGGTTTAACGTCAGTGTAAAGAACATTTTTGCAGAATCTGCTGGCACAGAAATCGAAATTCCCACTTCTTCCTCCTTCTCACCCTCATCCATACCGCCAAAAAAAATAGGCTGAAAGAGAAGGAACTAAAAATAACAGAAAATGATATGTGACAGTCAGGAAGGCAGGCAGCATACGTGGTGAGAATAGACGTTTTTATATTTCTGTTGCAGATCCATCTTCGGAATAGATATCTGATTTTGCTTTGGGAAATGGAGAGGGTAAATTGACATTTAGGTTTCTGGATTTTTACACTGACATGGAGGGCAGGTAAGGTTCAAGCTCAATTCTGCCTGGCTGATGAGTATCAAAGCCAGTTGCTGCTCCTGCTCTCTTTCATTAACTCAAAGTGTTACCTTCCAGATGACAAAGATTGAGAATACTGAAAACATGTCACAAGCCTCTTCCTCCTCCCTGAATGATTTTGTTGGTAAAAATTGTTCCCCAGAGTTACTGAGCTACACAAGGCCCAGGGTCAATTCTGTCTACATTTACTCTGCTCAGCTCTGCCAGGGCACTGGCTGGCTCAGTGCAATTAGTCTCGGAACCTCCTCCCTTTGCTGGGGAAAGGGGAAATCGACAGAAATGACCACTCCTGGTTATTATCCTGCGGATTTTCAGGAATGGGCCATTTGAGTGAATATCAGTTTGGTGCAGCAGGTGCCACATGGAGTAGTTGAGATGTGTACCATGGATACATTTAGGGGGAGGCTAAGTAACCAGCAGAGGGAGAAAGGAATAGAAGTATCGGCTGATACAGTTTGTAATAACTCTACGGAATAAAAGTCCCGTTACCAGGTTACTTTATGTACACCATACATCTGTACACAGCCATCTCCTCAGTTGCTCCCTGCTGAATGCAGGCTGGGAGTCTGACACACCTGCTTTAAAAAGGTAACATGAGGCTCCCTGATTTAACTATCAATTAGGATTCATCAGCAGTTCATACTCTAACAAGCCAACCTCATTAGTCTGGCTGACGTCATCACAGGTTAGATAGGAGGACTCTCCGATTCATTCCCACAGCAGTTAGCACCTCACAGCATCAAGGATCTAGATTCGATTCCTGGCTTGGATCATTGTGTAGAGTCTGCACATTCTCCCCATGTCTGCGTGGGTTTCCCCCAGTTGGTTCCAGTTTCCTCCCATAGTCTGAAAGACATGCTGGTTAGCTGCTAAATTCTCCTTCAGCGTACCCAAAAAGGCGCTGGATTGTGGCGACTAGGGGATTTTCACCATAACTTCGTCGCAGTGTTAACGTAAGTCTACTTTACATTACTAATGTAAACTTGTGACATTAATAAAAAAGTCTTTAAACTTTTAAACAGCCAGGGAAATCTCTAATGTGCTGGTGACGATATGGATTGGCTGTTAAGCATCAATATTACTTTCTGAGAGCATTATTTTTTAATTTACCCACGATGCAATAACTATTGTCGATATCTGAGACTGACCATTGACTGGTTTGGGCCTCTGCATCTGGGCCAGTTGGTCATTTACTAGGGTTGGTTCCCACCATCAATAAAAAACCATCAATGCGTGACAGATCAGTCAATGCCAGTAATGCAAATCAAAATCACAGTAAATTGACAGCTCACTTTATAGTTACTTCGCTTCCCCAATGTCAGGGGGAGATTGCATGTCCGAGAGAAAGAGAATAGATGCAGGAGGGAGAGAATAAGCAGCTGAGATCAGTTGATTCACTGAATTTGTGATTTTGTGGGTTAGAAATCGAGCCACACTGGACCTGGAAAGTCAGCTTCAGTTCCCAGTCAGTTCAGAATCAACTGATTTCAGTGTAGGTGCACAGTGGGCCAGAAGAATGAATTTACATTTGTATGGCATCAGTCACGTCCTCTTGATGGGAGGCAATGGACAAGTGGTATTATCGCTAGACTATCAATCCAGAAACCCAGCTAGTATACCCGGTACATCTCCCTCCATGGCTGGAATTTGAAGTCAATTAAAAATATTCGGAATTAAGAATTTACTAATGACCATAAATCATTGTCGATTGTTAGAAAAATCCATCTGGTTCACTAATGTCCTTCAAGGAAGGAACTCTGCTGTCTTTACCTGGTTTGGCCTACAGAGCCATAGCGATATGGTTGACTCTGAACTGCCCATCTCCGTGGCGTGGATATCTCCACTATCTTTACAACTAACAAATACATTGCAATTCTGAAACTTTGGCAACAAACCTCAGTTTGTTATTTCTCACCATTCCTTTCAGCCTGTTCGCTACCAGATTAAAACAAGAGCCTGATCTTTGTCTCAAAGTATTGATCTCAAGGACAGAAACAAAATAAATTCAACTAATTTTGATTAAAGCTAAAATGAGATCAAAGTTGGCAAATGAAAGATCAGAACAAAGGAATGCTGGAATTACAAGCAGCAGGAGGCCATTCGGGCCCTCAAGCCCATTCAAGCATTTGATGAAATCAAGGCTGGTCTGATTGTGGCCTTAAGTCCACTTTCAATGTTTTGGCAGTGGTTAGCAATGCTGCCTCACAGCGCCAGGGAACCAGGTTCGATTGCCAGCTTGGATCACGGTCGATGCAGAGTCTCCACATTCATGGATCGTAGATCATAGAACCCTACAGTGCAGAAAAAAGCCCTTTGGCCCATCAAGTCTGCACCAAACACAATCTCACCCAGGCCCTACTCCCATATCCCTAAATAATCCCCACTAATCCCTCTAACCTATGCATCCCTGGACACTAAGGGGCAATTTCTTAGCATGGTCAATCAACCTAACCCGCACATCTTTGGACTGTGGGAGGAAATCGGAGTACCCGGTGGAAACCCACGGAGACACGAGGAGAATGTGCAAACTCCACACAGTCAGTGACCTGAGCCGGGAATCGAACCAGGACTCTGGAGCTGTGAAGCAGCAGTGTTAACCATTGAGCTACCGTGCTGCCCTGTCTCCCCATGTCTGCGTGGGTTTTGTCTGGGTGCTTTTGTTTCCTCCCACAGTTCGAAAGACGTGCCACTAGCCATGCTAAATTCTCCCTCAGTGTACCTGAACAGGAGCATGGTAACTCGGAGATTTTCAGAGTAACTTCACTGCAGTGTTAATGTAAGCCTACTTGTGACACTAATAAATAAACTTTAAAAAGTTTCTTCAAAAGGTAATCCCTTCATCCCAGGAATCATTCTCTGAACTGCTAAATCATATGAGTGTAAACCTATGCCACAAACTGTGAGTCTAATGTTCCAAATCCCTACAGCAAGGATCTCACAATCATTTTGATTTGGCCTGCTAATCTTTGGTCAGGAAATATGGCCAGATAATGACAATATAGAGAGAGCAGCACAGAAGCTGACTTCCCATAATCCCACTATTGCATACAAGGTCTTGCCAATACACCAAGTGCTGAGAAGTTTTGTACCGTAACTCAAATAGGTTAAACCATCAAAGCCTAGACATGAGAATAAATGTAAATCAGAGAAGACGAAACTGTGGAAAGGCAGTCATGATTGTTTGACGTGCTCTGACAGTGGCAGCGAGTTCTTGTCACTGGCGCAGTTTTCCCCCATCAAACCATTGCTTGGGCTACTGCATCAGAGCAAGCATGCAGCAGCACAGTGCTGGAAGCCAACTAAGAGTATATCATAATAAGGTGCAAAGATCTGGTAACAATGTGAGGAGATCTTGATTTCAGGTACATTGACGATGAAATGTTAGCAAGGCTACTTACCACTCAAAGTCGGAGTCTGTGCAGGTACAAGGCACTGATGTTACTGCTCCACTGTACTTCTTTCCCAGAATACACTGTGTTGCCGGGCTGCGTCTCTGGTATATTCGCATTTCTCCCATAATACAAGGCTCTCCCTTTAAAATAATCACATTGATAAGTGTTGTGAAGTTAGTAATTGTAGAATTATCTGTTAAAAAGGTAGTGCTTTTTCCGAACATAAAGATTAACAAAAAAGAGATGCAGGTGCATATGTAGTATACAGACTGAAACATCATATCAAAGGTCAAACAATAGTGTTAACAAGACACCAGGCTCTCTTTAAATTTTAGTCAGTCAATTTAAATGTGGATAACACTTGGATAACAGCAGACTGTTAGATTTAAATTTGATGTTTTGATAACCTGGGAATCAATCCTATTTGGGATGTTGGTATGTTATCAGGGGTATAAGAGAGATCTCTCAGCTGCAGAGAGCCAGCAACTGCTCTCTGCCATAGCTAATAGCTGTTAGCTCAAAGCCTATCTGAATAGCAAAGGTACCAAAAAGAAGATAGCAGTTCCAGGCAGAAGAAAGAAGACAGAAAATTCGAGAAGACAGCAAACCTGATTTAGAGTGGAAGACTAAAAATTCTATTTTTTTTTGGTTAATAAGTTGGAATTGAATTATCCAAACAATATTCCATTAGAATAGTGTTTTATTTGGTTTGTTAATAGTTTAGTTAACTTTCTTATGGTTAGTTAGATAAATAAAATATTACTTGCTAATTTAACTGAGATAGTCTCAGGCTGTTATTTTGATTTAACCAACAAAAATTGCTGAAAAGCAGATCACACTTCTTTTAACAAATTATGAAGCGAGGTACTCCTCTTTATGTAGTTAAGTGTTAGTTTTCAGAGAGGGGATCAACCTCCCCTTCATAACATTCAGAAAATAGGATTCAAATTAGCTTCTTGTTTTATAAGCAGATCACTCACTTTGATTTTGACATCTAACTGTAGAGTTAAGATCTAGCTCCAATGATGGCACACTGCAAAAAGCCTTAAATATGTCCTTAAAACTTAAAGAAGAAAAACACCACATGATGGGATTAGATTTTCAACCATATCATAACAAAGTTATTTCACATTCACAGCAGCACCGGAGTGGATGACACAGAATGTGTTACTGAATCAGTAATTGATAGGACTGGATTGTCTTGCGTGAGGTTGGTAGCAGGAATCGGGTAAATTCCCAGCTGAGCAGGACCACCAGTCTCAGGGCAAAGCCTTGGTGAGGATGAGACGGGATTGGGGTGGGGGTGGTGGAGGAACGTGACGGTGGGTGAGGTTAGGTCAGCTTTCTCAGGGAAATGTTCGCAGGTAGCCACAGGGACTATTGGTTGCTATGGCGAGCTGTTTAACAGGCTGAATTTGGTGCTATGGGACTTCATCCCAATTACAGCAAGAGCAAGGCCCTCCTGTTCTCAATCTGCAAACCTGTTAAACCACATCCTACACACTTTCCAAACCCGGGTCCATTGTGCTAACCACTATACCACGCCAGTACTTTAACTGATGTCAGACTCTCAACCAAGAATGCACAATGCGTGATTAATTCCACAATTTGTTTTTACAAAAATGAAAATATTTTAAGCACTTGCAGATTTTGAAATGTTAAAGGATCTGGATGTTTGATATTTCATTAGTCTGTCATAAAAAGGGTTCTTTTAAAGAAGGTGGAAAGTTCTCAATTAATGAATTTTAAATGTTTTTTCAACACAATCTATGTCACTATAAAATTCCTTTGTTCTATACAGTGCATTGACATACTGATGCCATAACCTACCATACAAGGCATGAGTCATAGGAAGGTGGATGGAGGGAAGACCTTGGCATGGGGGCATAAACGAGCATTGGGCTGGGTAGGCTATTTCTTAGCATGGGACATGGAGGTTGCATATCTTGCCAAGAGGGGATGGATGGAGGGGAACTATAGCAATGTTTAAGAGACATCTTGACAGATATGCAAATAGGCAGAGAATAGAGGAATATGGACTGCATGGAGGCAGATCTTTAGTTTAGAAAGGCATCATGTGTTGGCGCAGGCTTGGTGGGTCAAAGGGCCTTTTTCTCAGTGGCACTGTTCTTTGTTCTGCCTGCTGACCATGGACAGGTGGAAGCAGGAAGAGGAGGTGCCAGAGAAACGAGAATTAGAGACAAAAAAACATAAGCATTGAGAATATGTGAAATACACATGTCATTTTACTCTGTAACTCAGTATCAAATTGTTCTGTTGGCGATAATCATTCAGAAACGTGACAGTATTTCAGCACTACAAGGTTACTTAAAATAAACCTGCTGCTGCTTTTACATTGGAGACTGGCTGATTCAGGTGACCTTTGATTCAAACATCCTTACTGTCAACAAAGTCCCACATGATTAAATCTTTTCCCTAGTTACATTTGTAATCATAGAAACCTTACAGTGCAGAAGGAGACCACTCGGCCCATTGTGTCCACACTGACAACAATCCCACCTAGGGCTCTATTCCCATAATCCCACATATTTACCCTGCTAATCCTTTTAATCTATGCATCCCAGGACTCTAAAGGTCAACTTAGCATGGCCAATTTAGCTAACTTGCACATCTTTGGACTGTGAGAGAAAACCAGAGCACCTGGAGGAAACCCATGCAGGGAAGAATAATGCAAACTCCTCACAGACAGTGATCCAAGCTGGGAATCGAACCCAGGTCCTTGGAGCTGTCAGGTAGCAGTGCTAATCTCTGTGCCACCGTGCTGCCCCTTCAATTCAATGAAGCCATTGAGGTTGGCCTTTTGGAATATGAAGTTAAGGGTGCAATGGCAGCACAGTGGTTAGCACTGCTGCTTCACAGCTCTGGGGTCCTGGGTTCGATTCCTGGCTCAGGTCATTGTCTGCGTGGAGTTTGCACATTCTCCTCATGTCTGCATGGGTTTCCTCTGGGTACTCCGATTTCCTCCCACAGACCCACAGATTTGCAGGTTAGGTTGATTGGCCATGCTAAGAAATTGCCTCTTCATGTCCAGGAATGTGTAGGTTAGAGGGATTAGTGGTTATAATATGTAGGGATAGAGCCTGGGTGGGATTGTGTTCAGTGCAGATTCGATGGGCCGAAGGGCTTCTTTCTGCACTATAGCGTTCTATGATTCTATGAACTCCCTGATTGAGCTCATTATTACCTATGCAATCGAGGAGTCTTGTCTGTATATGTAACTGGGAATGTGAGATCTTCTGGCACTCTGGCTGCTGACACTGAACCTGTACACTCTGTGCACTATAATTGAATATTTAAGTAAAAACGAGCATTGGGCTGGGTGAAGGGACACATTTTCTCCAGTAATATTAATTTGTTTGCAGTGTGGCTGGCAGTCCAGCATTTACTGATCACCGAATCATTATGGCACAAAAGTCAGTTACGAGGGAACAAAAGTTAAAAGTGAGAGGTGGGAAGTTTAGGGAGAGGTTTGAGAAAAACATTTTTACCCAGAGGGTGGTGATGGTCTGGAGGGTGGTGGAGGCAGAATGCCTCACATCCTTTAAATAGTATCTGGATGAATACTTGGCTGTGGACCAAGTGCTATCAAGTGGGATTAGGTGGACAGGTCAGGACCTTTCATGTGTTGGTTCAACTCAATGGGCTGAAGGGCCTCTTTTGTTCTATTCTGTTATTCTATGATTCTGGGCACAGGTTATTTGACCCATCATGTACGCACCAGCACTCCAAACCAACATCATGATTTGCTGCTATTCGTCTTTTCTCTGTATCTCTGCATCTCAAAATGCCCCACAGAAGATGGTGGTGAGCTGTCTTTTTGAACTGTGTGTGGTATAGACACATCCATAGTGCTGACTGGGAGGGAGTTCCAGGTTTTGGACCAAACAACAGCGTAGAAATGGTGATGTAGCTCCAAGTCACGATGGTGAGGAGTTTGACTTTTAACAGGTTAAAACTGTTTTGAGATCTTTACTACTTGTACTTAATGCTTCAATTAAAACTGCAGATAGGAATGTCACACATATACTCAGCTTGATTTCAGCAGAAATGTTTCAGCATTAGATTGGATGTAAATGCTTAACATAAAGGTCAGGGGAAATTCTTTGCTGTTGTAAGTACCACAAGGAAAGCTGTTGAAATAAACAATTCTTCCAGCTGTCAGGAAGGCAGTCACTATGCACACCTGATTGTGGAACAAACATTTACAAGGATAAATTTAAGTTTATTTATTAGTGTCACAAGTAGGCTTAGATTAACACTGCAATGAAGTTATGTGAAACGGCATGGTGGTGCAATGGTTAACACTGCTGTCTCACAGCTCCAGGGACCCATGTTTGATTCCTGACACGGGTCACTGTCTGTGTGGAATTTGCACATTCTCCGCATGTCTGCGTGGGTTTCCTCCGGATACTCCGGTTTCTTCCCACAGTCCAAAGATGTGCGGGTTAGGTGGGCTGGCCATGCTAAATTGCCCCTTAATGTGAGGGGGGCTAGCTAGAGTAAGTGCATGGGGTTGTGGGAATGGGGCCTGGATGGGATTATGATTGGTGCAAACTTGATGGGCCAAATAACTTCCTTCTGCACTGTAAGGATTATATGATTCTATTCTATGATTCTATGATTCTATGAAAATCCCCTAATCACCACACTGTTGCTGTTCGGGTACACAGTGGGAGAATTTAAAATGGCCAATGCATCTAACCAGCACGTTTTTGGGACTGGTTAGTGGGAGGAAACTGGAGTGCCCAGAGGAAACCCACACAGACATGGGGACAGCATGCAGACTCCACACAGACAGTGACCTAAGCTGGGAATAGAACCCGGGTCCCTGGCACAGTGAGGCAGCAGTGCTAACCATTGTACCACTGGAGTTGCGGCTCAGTACACAGTCTCTTCATCCTGTAACCTCGCTCTGCAAATCTATCTTGCTGGAGGGAATTCGAATCTGCTTTCTTCTGCGATTGCTGACTGTTTGAACGAGAGTGTGAAAGTAAGCCCTTTTTTTTTTGGAAGTTAATTAAATAAACATCTTTTCAAAAAAAGGTTTCCAGGAAAGCAGGATGAATAACTTTCCTGAGGCATCTGTTCATCCTTCTAATGGCCAATTAGCGATGAAGGAACACCAGGAGAGGAGCTGGCAAATAGCTCATTAGGAGGGAGTACGGATGAAAGCGAATCCTGGCGGCTAAAGCCACCGGTCTGGCTGGCTTTCAGACAAGGTTCAGTGCCGGTGCGCTAAACCTGCTTCCAAAGCAAATTTGAAGGCCTGCATTTATGATGCAGCCACTGGCATAAGTGGACCAGCTCTGTTGATATAAATGCCAGCATCAAGCAGCTGGGTGGCTGTCTGTCAGAACCCAAACTAAATAGGTACCAAGGTCAGCACAGCTTAATTGACCAACTGGAGACCTTCTGTTGCTGGCGTCAGCATTGAGACTTGCAAACTGCCTTTACAAACCCTTTATCCTGCCCGAGGAGGAAAGGTTATGGAGGCCAGGGAATGTTTTCACTGGAGTTATTCACACACCGCCGTCCCCAAGTTCTTGAGCGATTAATCGCACTGAGGCGTGCAAGGACAACAGCAATGAGGAACTCCTCCAAGTCCGCCATGCCAACAATCAAGTCTCCGCTGGACTGTGCCCTCCATTTTAAAAATATTTCTTAGTCAGATTTAACTAGAATGCAATTGTTTCCAATTAGGTCCTCAGAGGTCACCGCAAGCACAGAGACAAGAACCAAATAACGATTGTCAGAGGAATTGCTGCCTCTCACTGCCAGGGGCCCAGGTACAATTCCCGGATCACTGTCTGTGTGGATTTTCTCCGGGTGCTCCGTTTCCCTCCCACAGTGCAAAGATGTGCAGGTTTTGCGATGATATGTTTCAATGAGATCAGCTTTCTTCTCAACTCCAAGGAACCTAGGCCAAGTCTACTCAACCTTTCTTCATAAGACTATCCCCTCATCCCTGGGGCTAGTCCAGTGAACTTTGATTGTATTCCCTTAAGGAAAAGCCTATCTTCTTTTAGACTAGGTGGTCAAAACTGCACACGGTAATTCCAGAGTGGCCTTACAAACGCCCTACACAATTGTATTAAGTACTAACCTGAGGGGTATATAGGAGTGGCAAGGTCACTCTACTGCTTCTGAGCACCAGATTGTTCTCAGTCTTAATGGGATAGCTGCAGAATGAAATCTTTTAGCACTGGAGATATGGTTTCGGGGAGGGAGATATGTTTGGATTCTGGGCTTGGTGATGTGTAGCTCTTTTAACAAGCAGTGGGCCTGTCACTGAGTTAAGCTGTTATCATGCATGAAACAGAAATATTTATTGGATTCAGATTCAGATCTGTGGAGATTGAGGCCGGCTGCAGCAGGCCTGCTTCTGAGTGTTGTCAACGTTGATTGGACAGGCTGCCGTCTTCTGTGTCTCATCTCAATATATTAAAAAAAAACGCTGTTATTTTATTCAACTGTGTCCAGGCTGAGATCTGCCCCTGGGTGTCAGGCTGTAAGCCTTTGAGCATCGCCATTATATTGGTGCCAGCATTACTCTGTGCACTGGGTATCACCATATGTCACGATCGAAGAAGGATGCCAATTAGGCCAGGACGTGTGCTGTCAATTGGAAATTAATTAGTTAAGGCTCTAGACAGAAGGTGTCATATGTGGCTTAATGCACTCGTTCAGTTGAGACCCATTACATTAAGTAGGACGACTGAATACAGTGAGATTGTAGTGGGGAAGGGAGGTCGGTAAGCAATGTATGATGAGGAAATTGACTTCCTCGGGCCTCTAGACAGAATGGTGTCTCTGTTTTAATCAAAGATTTTAAGCAATACAAAGGATATAATGCCATCTCTTTATCGTGTATGATTTACCAGCTCTACAAGAACAACAACTTACGTTCATCTCACGCTTGTAAGAAAACATTCATAGAAACATAGAAGGTAGGAGCAGGAGGAGGCCGTTTGGCTCTTTGAGTCAGCCCCATCTTTCAGTATGATCAGCCAATTCAATAGCCTGATCCCGCCTTTCTCCCCATATCCCCTTCATCCCAAGTGCTACATCTAACTCCTTGAAATCATACAATGCTTTGTATGAATTCAACAGCTTGACCAACAGCCTGACCATTCTCTGGGTGAAGAATTTTCTCCTTGCCTCTATCTTTAAAGGCTTACTATTTATCTTTAGACTTTGACTCCTGATTCTCCCAACATCAGGAACATCCCCCATTCATCTACGCTGTTTAGTCCTATGATAATGTTATAGGTTTCTGTGAGATCCCTCCCCTTTGTTTGTCTGAACTCCTGTGAATATAATTCTAACTGACTTAATATCTCCTCATACATCAGTCCCAACATCCCAGGAGTCAGTCTGGTAAAGCTTCCCTGTACTTCATCTATAGCAAAACATCCTTTCTCAGATTAGGAGAACAAAACTGCACACAATATTCCAGATGTGGCCTCACCAACGCTCTGTATCCTCCTCCCAGCTCATGGTCCCACTCAGCTTTGTGTCGTCAGCAAATTCAGAGATACTGCATTTAACTCCCTCTTCCAACTCATTGATATTCCAAAGTTCTTTGCAGGAGCTTTATTAAATAAAATATGATGCCAAGCCACATGAAGTGATGTTAGGCACAATGACTTAAAGGTTGGTCAAAGTGGCAGGTTTGAAGGTGTGGCACTGTCGTTAACAAAATTGACAGGAACCCCAGGCTCAATGCCAGCCTCAGGTCACTATGTGGAGTTAGCATGTTCTCCTCGGGTCTGCATGGGTATTCTCCGGGTCTCCGGTTTCCTTCCACAATTCAAAAATGTGTGAGTTAGGTGGATTGGCCATGCTAAATTGTCCCGCAGTGTCAAAGGGGATCATCAAGGTAAATTCATGAGGTTATTGGTATAGGACCTGTGTGAGTCTATAGGCAATGCAGATTCAATGGGCTGAATGTCCTCTTGATGCACTGTAAGGATTCTATAGAATCAGAGAATCTACAGTGCAAAAGGAGGTATTTGGCTTATCAAGCCTACACTGATAACAATCCCACACAGATCTTATCTCTGTAATCCTGAATATTTACTGTCCTAATCCCTCTAATAATTAAGGGGCAAATTAGCATGCCAATGAACCTAAACCACAGCACTGGAGCACCCGGAGGAAACCCACGCAGATTCAATGATAGTCTTGAAGGAGAAAAGTGATGTAAGAAGGCAGATGGATGTAGGGAAGAAATTCCAGGGCACAGGGCCTGGAATAATGGAACGATTAAAATCATAGATGGTCAAGAGGCCAGCATTCAATGAGTACCGATACTTCTGAGTGGTATGGGGCTGATGGAGATTATACTGATAGGAACTGTTGTGAGACTAAGTCCTGAGGCGATGTTTGATTTCATACTCAGAGCTTACTGATATTCAAGACATAATATAATTAGAATGAGTTAGTAAATGAAAAATAGCACCAATGTTATCTGGAGATCTGGTGGGGGAGGTGAAGAGGGGGAGGAGGAGTGCAAGGGTTGGGGTTGGGGGACCAGGAGGGAATCGACAGTAAGATTGCTCACCTTATTGTGGAACTCCCATGCATGAAAGTCATTCTCATTACATCTCCTGCTGAATATAGACCTGTAGTCCACTTTAACAAGCTGCCACTCGGAGCGATGGCTGACATGGCCAAATACACTGTCAAAAACACAACACACAAGAGAGTGCGGTAAGAATCCATTTGTGTTGCATCTAATCAGCTTGCATCCATATTTGTGTTGCATCTAATCAGCTTGTAACCTCCCACAGAGCTTCATGTACAAACACCATTCCAATTGCAGTGGCTCCTCTGTATACCGAGTGTCCATCAATTTTATGCTCTGTAGAATCCCACAAAAGTAACAAGGTGAATTAAAAACAAATTATTTTGTATTTGTTGAGGAGTAGGATACCGGGAAAGCACCCAGCTTTTCCTTGAATGGAATGAGGATCATTAGTAGAACGTATCAGGTAATGAAAAATAGCACCATTTGGGAGCTCCAATCTTATTTCAGGACTTGAGCATAAAAAAAAAATCAAGGTTGACACCGAGGGAATGCTGCACTGTTGGAGACGCTACTCTTTGGATGTGATGTTAAGGTGAGGCCCAAACCACCCTCTCAAGTGTTCATAAAAATCCTATGGCAATATCTCAAAGGAGAGCATGGGAGTGAGCATGAGTACCCAACAACTTGGACAATATTTTCTCCTCCGTCAATAATACAGAGCCAGATCACAGTCACACCTGATGTCTGTGTGAGCTTTCTGGCTGAATTTTGTCTGTCGTGTTTCCCACTATATGCTCGGGATATCCTGGGCTATAAAAGGCAAGTCCTTTTATTCAATAGTGAAGTTTAGTGGTATGAAGCAAGTAACAGGCAGTGACTTCCAGAAACCTCTCAAAAGAAGTAAAATTTAAAGAGCTGTAAGATCACAATGAACTTTGACACATCTTACAGCTGAGTGTCTCCAAGAGTAAAGAGTTATCTCAATTAAAAAGAGCATGGGCGAAAGGAGCAAGGTCGCAGAGACGCTACTTATGGTGTGAAGATACTGAGCATCACCTTAGGGGGCAGCACTTGTTCTACATTAGTCCTATTTAAGCTTTATAAATAGGTTGCATGTAAATAAATGTTTTTGAACATGCCTTTCAGCTCTAGCAAGATCTCTTATGGAATAAGAAGTTAACAGATCCAAGGACAAAAACCTCTGACTACAGAGAGGGCAGTCAAAGAACAAAGAAAAAAGAGAAGTACAGCACAGGAATAGGCCCTTTGGCCTTCCAAGCCTGTGCTGATCATGATGCCCTAACTAAACTAAACAAAGAAAGCCTCAGTCCATATCCCTGTATTTCCTCCCTATTCATGTACCCATCCAGATGCCTGTTACATGTTGCTAATGCCCCTGCTTTTACCACCTCCTCTGGCAGTGTGTGCCAGACCCCCACCACTCTCTGCGTGAAAAACTTTCCCCGCACACCTCCTCAACACTTTCCCGCTCTCACCCTGTGCGTCCCCTCCCCCACCCTGCCCCTCTTCCCCACCCCCTCCCTTTTAATTGACACCCTGGGACAAAGCCTCTGACTATCTACCCTGTTTATGCCTGTCATTTTGTCGACTTCCATCAGGTCTCTCCTCAGCCTCCATCGGAACAACAAAGGGCACTAATAGACTTGTAACTCACTTTACATTTGATAGCAATCGGGCAGGGAAAGCGGCCAGTGAAAATGAGCAGTGACTAAAGCACTGCTTCCATTTTGCTGGAGCAGTTAGCAGAGAGGAGATTATCAATTCAAAATTATCCATTAGGGAACTGAGAATGGGACTGCAAAATTACTTTGAATTTGTGCTAGCAAATAGCTAACAAGTGGTGCAAATGGCCCTCTACATTTTAAACTCTTTTGGTTCAATTACTTTTGGATTAAATACCACGCAACCAAGGCAACGGGATTAGAACAAGGAGGTTCTAAAGAGGGTTGGCGAGTTAACAACAGTCTGGAAACCAAGGCTCAGAGAAGCAATTAAACAGTAAGCAGAATGTTGGAATGCACAATTAGAATAGCTCTCAGCATAAACTGTGAGAGGTTTCAGCTCAAAGGTCCAAATGACGTTTTCTCATCCTGGATTGTTCTTACATTTTGCAAAGATTAGAAGTGTATGGTACTTCACTAATTAAAAAGAATTTACATTTAAAATATGGAAGAATCATTTTTGTTGTCAGTGCAGGCTCGATGGGCTGAATGGCCTCCTTCTGCACTGTAGGGTTTGGAATCACTACAGTATGGAAGGAGGCCATTCAGCCCATCGAGTCTGCACTGATCACAATCCCACCTGGGTCCTATTCCCATAACCCCAAATATTTACACCGAAAATTCCCTGACACTAAGGATCAATTTAACATGGTCAATCAACCTAACCCGCACATCTTTGGACTGTGGGAGGAAACTGGAACACCCAGAGGTATGTCACCACTGTGCCTGTCAATTTCTACGATTTCTAGAATTTTTTCCAATCAGCATCATTTAATATTAGATTGTTGTTCAATTTAAAGTAAATGGATTCACGCCAGTGGCACACTGGTTAGCACTGCTGCCTCACAGCACCAAGGACCCCAGTTCGATTCCTGCCTTGGGTCACTGACTATGCAGAATTTGCACCTTCTCCCCGAGTTTCCTCACACAGTCCAAAAAACATGCTGCTTAGGTGCATTGGCTATGCTAAATTCTCCCTTTGTGCTGGAGTGTGGTGACTAGAGGATTTTCACAGTAACTTCATTGCAGTATCAATGTAAGCCTACTTGTGACACTAATAAATAAATCTTAAATCATTCAGAGTCTATATCCGTCTCTGTTATAGCTGAATTAGAATTTGAACTTGAAAAGACCATAAATGGTAATTAGTACTTGGGGCCTAATGATTGTGAGAGTACCTGTAGATTAATAGATAGATTGTCAGCTGGAATAAATAGACTGGAATATAATGCATTCATTACTGAAATTATGTTGAAACATCAATAAATAATTATTGTTCAATTTAACTGATTCAATATCAGCTTTATCTTAAATTGGTCCAAATACATTAACTCCAATTCCTTCATGAGACGGTCCAGTGGTTAGCACTGCTGCCCCACAGCTCCAGGGACCTGTGTTTGGTTCCCAGCTTGGGTCACTGTCTGTATGGAGTCTGCTTATTCTTCCTGTGTCTGCATGGGTTTCCTCCCGGGTGCTCCAGTTTCCTCCCATAGTCCAAAGATGTGCAGGATCGGTGCATTGGCCATGCTAAATTGCCCCTTAGTCTCCCAGGCTGCGTAAGTTAAAAGGATTAGCAGGATAATTATATGGGGTGATGGGGATAGAGTCTGGGTGGAATTGTTGTCGGTGCAGACTCGATGGGCCAAACGGCTTCTTACTGCACTATAGTATTTCTATGATTTCTATGATTCAGAGAAGACACTGGAACTATAAACATACAATCCATGGCCTGATCTATCTGTACTGCTGCCTAATGTGGGAAAGACTTCCCTCTTTCTGTCTCTCTCACTGTCATTTCTCACTGTACCACATACAAATATTGAAAAACAACAAATCATTCTATTTTCAGTCACAGTTCCCTTTCAAACTGTTCAATAGAGGTCCAATAAACTGGCACTTGCTTAGTTCCCAAACAACGAAAGGAAAAATAAAAATCTAGTCTGGAACACAAAAGACTCTTGATTATATTGTTTAGTTTTTTGTGCGTAGTCGACTTTCAGTAGACATTTTTCTTTGTCCTGTTTTGCACTGATACTACTACAATAGTGCAAATAAATCTTATAAAGAGCTTATCACACCCATTCTCCGGGACATCCACAAAGATTCTGATGAAGTTACAGAGATAGATTGAGAGAATCTCTGTAGAAATGCACCCATATTCCAGCGAAACTCTGACTGAAGACTCTTCATGGGAAGGATGCAGGGAGGCAGTGACATTATGCCACAATGAGTAACTAGCCCCCAAACTAATGCTCAATCCCAGCAAGACAACTTGTGGAATTTAAATTCAATTAATAAATCTGGGATATACATCTGGTCTCAGTAATGGTGACCATGACAACTATCATCGATTGTAAAGACAAATCTCATTCATTAATGCTCTTAAAGGAAGGAAATTTGCCACCCTTAACCGATCTGGCCATCAGACTACAGCAATGTGGTCGATGCTTAACTGTCCTCACCCTGCAATCCCATCCAGGTGCTATTCCAATAACCCCAGGTATTTATCCCTGTTAATCCTATGGTCAACTATAGCATGGCCAATCAATCTAACCTGCACATGTTGGGACTGTGGGAGGAAACCCATGCAGACATGGGGAGAATGTGCAAACTCCACAGAGTGACCCAAGGCTGGAATTGAACCTGGTCCTTGGCGCTGCGAGGCAGCAGTGCTAGCCACTGTGCCACTGAACTGCCCTGAATTGAGAGTGAGGCTGAACAAATATCTTTGCAGTGAGCCGAGATTTAGAGGATGAGGGTGATGCGGTTAAAGGGTTTAATCTGACTAGTTCAGTTGTGAGCAACCTGCCCAGAGGCAACACACAGCCCATTTGGGTTCTGAGTGCTGTCCAGGAGACATTTTGTTGGTTTTTCCCCACTCGCAAGGTTGCCCCATTTCAACTGACTTCTGTCCATGTAGTTTTTACCCTTTCGCTATGACTGAAAGGATATGCACATAATGCAAGGGCAAATGAAGAGAGATGCAATGAGATAAAAGCAAAATACTGTGGATGCTGGAATCTGAATCAAAAACAGATAAAGCTGGAAAATCTCAGCAGGTCTGACAGCATGTGTGGAGAGAAATAGAGCCAACGTTTCAATTCTGGATGACATTTCCTAAAAGCTGTTCTAATGAAGATTCATCCAGACTCGAAACATTGGCTCCATTCTCTCACCACAGATGGTGTCAAGCTTGCTGAGATTTTCCAGCATTTTCTGTTTTTGATTCAGATTCCAGCATCTGCAGAATTTTGCTTTTATGTAGGTTAGGTGGATTGGCCAGAATAAAATTGCCCCAAGTGTCCCAATATGTATAGATTAATGGCATGGGTTTATGGGGATTATGTGGGACAAAGGGGCTGGGTAAGAGATTAAGTCAGTGCAGACTCAATGGGCTTCTATGATTCTAAATGGGGTAAGAGCAAGTCACTTCTATGTCTCTCACAACTTATGTTACTGCAAGGGAGATGTTCATGGAAAAAGATGAAGGTAAGGTTGTTGACCCTGCGATCAACCACTTTACAGCGTTGTACAAAGGCAAGAAGTGCCTGAACAATTTCTCAAAAACCACAGAAGCTGCTGCAATTTCAGTTTGGTTTAAAAATCTGGCCCAGCATATCCCAGCTTGTGTTGGTGTGTCAGTGATCAGTGGTAGGAAACGCAGCCAGCTTGAACATTGGAAGGTGAAGCACTCCTACTTTCTGGACTCCCTGCACTGCTGATATTAAGTGGAACATTTTCTTGCTCTGTGTTCACTGTCCAAACCGCAGGCGATTAAAAGAAGTAGTCACTCAACCACCTCGCTTTCCTTCAGCTTCCAATACTCATCAAATGCTAGGATTCCCTCAGTACGAGGGGCTTTTTCCGGTAGCTATAACAAACATTTAGCTTACTGAGCATCCGTTATATACCCTAAAAAATTTTAATCTTCATTCTCTCATCTTTATCAAATTCCAATTTCCTGCAGCTCCTTCTCGTTCTCCCAGGCATGTATATAATGTTTCAAAAGCATTTGATTGGCTGAAGAGCACTTCAGGAGTTTGTGAAAGGCGTTATATAAATGCGGGTCTCGCTTTTTACTTAAGTCACTTGTCTGAATTTTTACCAATTCTGGATCCTGGCTGTATAGAAATGTAGATGATAGGAGCAGGAGGAGCCATTTGGCCCTTCGAGCCTGCTCCGCCATTATTATGGTCATGACTGATCATCCAACTCAATAGCCTAATCCTGTTTTCTGCTCATAACCTTTGATCCCATTCGCCCCAAGTGCTATATCCTACTGCGTCTTGAATACATTCAATGAATGTGTGTGTGCTCCATATAGTTGCCTATTTCTGAATTTGTCTGGCTGCAAGTGGACTATTTTTCTAAATTTTGCTCAATGTGTGTTAAGTTAAATGTTTATAAAGTTAGTTCTAAAGTGTTGTTTTTGGTATCACCAAATTGTTTCAGCCCAGAATGAGGCCATTCAGCCCACCATACCTGCATTAGCTTGTCAGAGCAATTTATCAAGTGCCATTTCCAGCCCCCTTCTCATAGTGCTGAACATTCTTCTTTTTCAGGTAACAATCCAATTCCCTCTTGAACGTCTCAATTGAACCTACCCCTACCATCCTCTCAAGTGGCACATTCCAGATCCCAACCACTCGGTAAGTAAGAAAGGTTTCTCTGCATGCCTCCGATGCTTCCTTTGCCAATCACCTTAAATTGGTGCCCTCTGGTTCTTGATCCTTAGAACATAGAACAATACAGCACAGAACAGGCCCTTCGGCCTTCGATGTTGTGCCGACCAAAATAAAAAGCAATGCCCCTCCTAACTAAACCATTCCCTTCTCATCCATATACTTATCAACTAACCTCTTAAACGCCACCAAACTTGGCGCATCTACAACAGCTGCAGGCAGGGCATTCCACTCCCTAATCACTCTTTGAGTAAAGAACCTACCTCTGATATCCGTCCTATAACTCATACCCCTTAATTTAAAGTTGTGTCCCCTCGTGCTAGCATTGACCTTCTGTCAATGGGAACAGTTTCTCCTGATCTACTCTGTTCCCGCCCACGTACTTCTGGCTATCTTTCTCAGGTCTCCCCTCAACCTTTTCGTCTTCAAGTGAAACAGTTCCAACTTCTCCAACCTCGCTTCTTCCCTGCCTTGGGTGATACGGCGGCACAGTGTTAGCGCCGCTGCCTCACAGCACCAGGGACCTGGGTTTGATTCCCGCTTTGGGTCACTGACAGCACGGAGTTTGTATGTTCTTCCTTTGTCTGTATGGGCTTCTTCCGGGTGCTCTGGTTTCCTCCCACTGTCAAAGGTGTGCAAGTTAAGTGGATCAGCCATGCCAATTTGCCGCTTAGAGTCAGGGAGACGAGCTAAGGTAAATGCATGAGGTTATGATGGTAGGGCATAGATGGGATTATGGATGGTACGGATTCGATGGATCGAATGGCCTCCCTTTTGTAGGGATTCTATGATTCTCTCTGCATAATTTATCAGTGGATGAGAGGCAGAGATCACAGTTTTCAAGCTCAGCATAGCTTACTTTAGTCTGCAGTTGCTTTAACTATTCCCTCCTGACTTATCACTTTACATTTCACTTGTATCCCTCCATAGTATGACTGTATGTCAGCATCATGCTTTACCTCTCTGCTTTTTTACATCTTTATTCAACAAAGGTAGATCAGAGGCTTCTTTTTTTTTATTATTCATTCATGGGACATGGGTGTTGCTGGCTGGCCAGAATTTATTGCAGTTGAGAGTCAACCATATTGCTGTGGCTCTGGAGTAAGTGCAGCAGATTTCCTTCCCTAAAGGACATTAATGTACCAGATAGGTTTTTACAACAATTGACAATGGTTTCATGCTGATAAGTAGATGCGCAATTCCGTATTTTTTTATGGAATTCAAATTCCACCATCTGTCTTGGTGGGATTTGAACCTAGGGCCCCGGAGCATTAACTGAGTTTCTAAATTAGTAGTCTAGTGATAATACCATTACGCCATCACTTCCTCTCATTACCACTTGAAGGAACTTCAGTTCATAATAAAAGCAAACTACTGCAGATGACGGAGATCAGAAATAAAAACTGAATGGGCTGGAAAGGCTCAGCAGGTTGGGCAGCATCTTTGGAGAGACAAACAGTTGATCTTTCAAGTCCAATAGGACTCGGTATCAGAACTGTTCTGTGGCCTCAAAATATTGGCTGGAATTTTCCTGCCATTCAAGCCCCACCGCTGCTGCCAGTGAGCATGGACAATCTCCTTCACTGCAGCGGGACTGGAGAATCTTGCCAGCGTGAATGGCTGGAAGGTTCCAACAATCAATTTTGTTTCTCACTCCATAGATGCTGCCAGACCTGCCAAGTTTTTGTCCAGTGATCTTAGTTTTCATTTCAATTCATCAATAGCCTTCACTAGACTTAACGGAGCATTTCATCACTCATCAAAGATTATTGCTTTATACAGGATGAACATTAGCAACAGGACTAGGCACTAGGCCTCATTATTTTTAGTCCAGCCCAAACAATGGGGTGGCACAGTGGTTAGAACTGCTGCTTCACAGCACCAGGGACCCAAGTTCAATTCCCGGCTTGGGTCACTGTTTGTGTGGAGTCTGCACATTTTCCCCGTGTCTGCATGGGTTTCCTCCAAGTTCTCCAGTTTCCTCCCACTGTCCGAAAGACGTGCCTGAAATTGAGGCACATTTTAAAGTTATAAGTTAAAAGTTTACTTATTAGTTACAAGTCGGCTTACATTAACACCGCAATGAAATTATTGTCACAATCCCTTAGTTGCCACACTCCGGTGCCTGTTTGGGTGCATTGAAGGAGAATTTAGCATGGCCAATCAACATGTTCTGGCCCCTACCCTCTCCAAACCAGTGCAAAATTTGCTCCACTTCCAAAAAATGGGTGTGGGGATGATTTTGAGCCCGCACTCTCCATTTGCAAGAATGGTGGCATGTGGTCAATATCCAGAGGGAGCATTTCCCAAGTTCCACTCAAAATAAAACTTAACTTCCTGCCACATCTCTTCCAGGAATGCCTATCCTGAAGAAATATTGCTCTTCTCTCCAAGAGGAATTCCTCATGTCTCTCCCCACACCATCCACCTTCACCTTTCCATTTCTCTCTTAGTGTTGGACAAAGTATTTAGCAAGGCTTGCTTTCACAGCCACTTTTCCTTCCTCAGTGACTGTCTTCATCGCCGACTTGCATCACATGGATTTCAACTCAAATTCCACCCCACATGTCTGATTTCAGCTTCTCTGGAGTTTGGCCGTTTACACCTTCTATTCTCTCTATGGGCTGCCATTAGCAGCCTTTCCCCTCGTCTCTGTGGCTATGACTCATCTTCCATTCCCTCAGCCTGCAGTATAAATATCTCCCACTTTCTATGCCTTTTTGCTTTGACAAAGGGTTGTCTGGTCTCGAAACACTGGCTCTTTCCTCTCCTTATAGATGCTGCCAGACCCTTCTGAGATTTTCCAGCATTTTCCCTTTTGGGTTCAGATCTCCGATCAGCAGGGAAAGCCCATTGTCTCAGGCCCTTCCCACTACAGAATACCGAGGGGCTGGAAACCATAGGCTAGATTCTCCAACCATGCCTGCAACTGGGATTCTCCAGTCCCACTACTCGTGAATGCAGATTTGGATAGAAATCAAATTCTCCGTGCTGGCTGGCAACGGGAGCAGGGTATGTGAGACCAGAGAATTCTGGCCTATCTAAAACCCCCTTTGACTATATGCACCACAGAATGTTTGATAATGAAACGTAGATGTATATTGCAGGGTGAGGTGGGAAGCAAATTACTTAAGAGGTAACTCAGCAAGGTTACCTGGGTTCAAATCCCACCATGGCAGATGACGAAATTGAATTTAATAAAATGGCATTAAGATGACCGTGAAATCCATTGTCGATTGTTGGAAAAACTCATCAGGTTCACTAGTGTCCTTTAGGGAAGGAAATCTACCATTCATATCTGATCTGGCCAATATGTGACTCCAGAATCACAACAACATGGTTGATTCTCAACTGCCCTCTGAACAAGTCCCACAAGTGGATAAAAAAAAACCTGTAAGTGCAGCAAGGCTTAAACTGTATTAAAAGAAATTTATTGCACTTCACATAATCTTTATGTCAAACAAAGCAATGCACTTGCAAAGATTTTATGAGGAGAGTACACTTTTTGGGAATAAACAGCTTTTTCTTGTTTGCTTCAGGTTGAAAGGCAAAATAAAATGATCTCTACTCACGTCATTACCAGCGTCTCTTCTCCAGGCTCCCCCAGAACACCATCCACAAAGAGAGGAACTGAGGTGAAACTGTATTTACCCCAGGATTGGCCTTCATCAAAGCTCATCCTGGATACAACACAAATAATAATAAGGAGTGTTGGAGAGTGAAAAGAACAGCAAAGCGAAAAGATAAAAGCTCTGACAAAGGGTCATCCGGATGCAAAACATTGGCTCTATTCTCTTCCCACAAATGCTGTTAGACCTCACAGAATTGCTACAGTATAGACTCACGATGTGCATTAGCCCTTTGGCATTCTTTGTAAATTCCTTATTTAGTTGCTTTGCGGGCTCACCCCACTCTAGTTACCAGGGCTTCGAGAGATTGATTGTGAGAAGAGGGATTATATAAACTAGGCTTACTCTTGCTGGAACATGAAGTGATGAGATTGCGAGTTTGAGATTTTGTAGGAATTTGGAAGGCAATTATTGGGCTGAGGATAGTGGTTGAGGACAAACATTAAAATCAGAAGTGGATCATTCCAAATTAGGACCAAATCTTTCAGAACAGAGTAAGAAATCACGAAGTACCAGGTTAAAGCCCAACAGGTTTATTTGGAATCACAAGATTTTGGACCGCTGTTCCTTCATCAAGTGAGTGGAGGTAGGTTCACAAACATGGCTTATATATACAAAGATAATTACAGATTGGAATGGTTGGAATGCGAGAACAGAAGTTAGGAAATGCTCTTCATAAAAAGGGTGATAGAAGTGTGGAACTGCTTCCTATAAAAAGCACTAGATGTTAGCCACTAATAATTTTAAATTAGAGACCAAGAGATCTTTGCTCATTGAGGCTATTGGAGGAAATGGTGCTGGTGGATAGAAGTGAGATACAGAGCTGAAAAGATTAAAAATCACACAAGCTTAAAAATCATATAAGCTGCAAGCTGAACCTCAGTCACACATGGAAAGCTATGTACAAAGGACAAGCTTTCATTAAAGTAAGCTCAGATAACACTCAAGGATTATCTAATTGAATGGTGTGCAGCTGCTGTTCATATCTCCCCCCGAGAACAAGGAACAATGGAAAGTGAGGTTGGGATACCACTGGATACTAGATATAGCTATTATTTCTTGATGATGAAACATGCAAAGGTGACACGGTAGCTGAATGGTTAGCACTGCTGCCTCACAGTGCCAGGGACCCAGGTTCAATTCCCGGCTTGGGTCACTGTCTGTGCGGAGTTTGCACATCCTCCCCGTGACTGTGCGGGTTTCCTCTGGGTGCTGTGGTTTCCTCCCACAGTCCAAAGATGTGCTGGTTAGGTGCATTGACCTGAAGAGGTGCTGGAATGTGGTGAAATAGGGAAATTTCACAGTAACTAAGTTAATTATCACATTACTTGTGACAATAAATAAACTTTTTTACATTACTTTTACTTAATTGGACATTATGCATGAATGATGTAAACTTAACTATAATTAGATAAAGATAACTTTTATACATCTATATGCTAATTACTTGTAATTGAATCTGAGACTTTAATTGCCTGTGTATTTCTGAATTTTTCACTCTGAATGGACATTCAGTATCCTATAAGTATAGTAAAGTTCACCTTTAAACCACTCCATTACTTTGTTGGTCTATTTGAGGTGAACAATGGTTTTAAATACAAGAAAACCGTCATAACAGCTCCGTAACAAGAGCAGTTAGGATCTCACTAAATGGTAGAACAGGTTTGAGGGGCTGAATGACCTCTACCTGTTCCTATGTTAGGGATACTATCACCTGATTCTACTGGCCCGCCCACCATGGAATTGGAGTGGGCGAGGGGTGGACAACGGAAACATCCATTGACCTCAGGTGGGATTTTCCGGCCTCGGGCGAGCGAGACCGTAAAACTTCTCTTTATATAAATGAAAGATACTCGATGGGATCTTCCAGTCCCACCGGCCAACGGGGGTTTACCAGTGTTGCCGAATCCATCTCAGGAGGACTAGAAAATCTCCCCATCTCCCAAATATTTTGTTTCCCTTGTTCGAATATTTGAGAATGAATAAGTACTGCTTGTTTTCAAGGAGTTAGTTCAAAGCTTCTAGAACTGCCATTGAGCGGTCAGCTTATTTGTTGCGGGGGTTAGGGAGAGGGGGCTGATAGGAGAAGATTTAATCAGCTTTATTTAGCAGCTGTGAGTCTAGATCAAATCGGCCAAGGGGCTTTCTTCATTTAGGCTTGCCTAAGGTTTAGCAGAGAGCTGGCTGTGTGATTTATTACAAATGGAACAAAATATCACTGGACAGATTGGAAGGAAAGTCCTCAAAACCAATTTATCTGATGTTTCCAGGCCACTCATTGACAACTGTCCATTACATCTTCCAGCACTCACCGTGGCAACTGATTTCAGCTTTTCCAATCATGTAAAGAACAATACTGACCTCACTCCCATCTCCAGAAAAAGTAAAAAGTCTGAAATTGTGTTTATTTTAAGAGCCAGGTCAATCAAATAATGAAACTTTGAAATCAAATATTCAAAATCAGAGTTATTTAACAGGACTCAAGCGGGCTCCCATCAGCCTGCTGTTTTAATTGATGATTACAGTTTCCATGGTGATACCAAGAAGCCTGACTTCAATCTTCATCTTTTAAAATACAATCAGTCAAAGAATCATTGTTAACACATCCACCTAAACAGGTAGCAAGAGGAGGGTGATTAGTACTGGCTTACTCAATGCATTTCATTTTGCTACACAAAGAGAACGTGCTGGAAAATCTCAGCAGTTTTGACAGCACTTTTGAGGAGAGAATAGAGACAATGTTTCAAGTCTGGGTGACCCTCCGTCAAAGCTCTAAAATCAAAATACTGTGGATGCTGGAATCTGAAACAAAAACAAGGAACTGCTGGGAAATCTCGGCATGACGGCATGGCAGCAGAGTTTTTAGTACTGCTGTCTCACAGCACCAGGAATCCAGGTTCAATTCTGGCCTCAGGTCATTGTCTATGTGGAGTTTACATTTTCTCTCTGTGTCTGTGGCTTTCCTCTGGATGCTCCTGTTTCCTCCCACAGTCCAAAGATTTGTGGGTTTAGGTTAATCGGTGGTGCTAAATTGACCCTAGTGTCAGAGGAGTTAGCAGGGTAAATGTGTGGAGCTATGGCAATAGAGCCTGGGTGGGATTGTGGTCAGCACAGAGTCAATGGGCTGAATGGCCTCCTTCTGTATCATCATAGAAAGTCACAATGCAGAAGGAGGCCATTCAGTCCATCAAGTCTATACCAACTGCAATCCCACCCTGGCCTTTTACCCTAGCTAGTTCCTGACACTATAGGGGAATTTAGCAAGGCTAATGTAGCTCACCTGCATATTTTTGGATTGTGGGAGGAAACTGGAGCACTGGGGGGAAAACCCACATAGCCACGGAGAGAACATGCAAACTCCAACAATGACCCAAGCCGAGAATCAAACCTGGGTCCCTGGCGCTGTGAGGCAGCAATGCTAACCACTGCACCACCTTGCCACATCAAGAGCATTGCAAGCTCTTTTTTTTAAATCGATAATAGCAATGCGATCCTGTAACCACTACCTCTAGCACGATAGCCCTGACCCTCATTCCCTGGATTTAGCACTTCCACCTTAGCAGCAGTTCTGCAAATCTCTGAGTGCAGAGTGTGAGGACACGCTCACCCAAAGCACAAAGAGAAAAGCAAAAGCACTCCTTAGAGAAAAGCTATCTCAACATTACACACTTCCATGCAAATGTTCAACAATGGCAGCTTTCATCTCTCAGGACATTATTAGCCAAAGCTCTCAACATGTTCCGTGATAATACTCCAACAAATAAAACAGATGAAGATATAATTTGCAGCTAAAATGTAAAAAAGCATAATGTTGTGGCAATATCATCATGTTACTGTCTAAAATCTTATTCAAGAGAGGGAGAAATCTTACACTCCTATGTGTAATTGTTACTCGACATAATTTCCTCAAACTATTAGTCTTAAACACAGATAATTTGTGGAGATTCTGCCTGTAAATGCAATTCTACAATGACAGGACTTTGATGCCATGTGAGACACAATGAATACAAAAGAAAACAGCAAGAAATTATTCCTCATTGTGTGCAAGTCATTGATTCCAGGGGTCATTGTTTGAAGATAAGGAGCAAACCTTTTAGAGGTGATGTGAGGAGAAATTTATTTTTCTGAGTTGGTGAATGTGTGGAATTCATTACCACAGAAAGTAGTTGAGGCCAAAACATTAACTGATTTGAAGAAGACATTAGATATAGCTCTTGGGGCGAAAGAGATCTGGGAAAAAGGAAGAAAGGGGGGGGATCAGGATACTGATTTCAATGATCAGCCATGATTGAGATGAATGGTGGAGCAGGTTCGATGGGCCGAAAGGCCTTCTCCTGCTTTCAGTTTCTATGTTTCTATTTGGAAGAAGGACATCCAGTCGCAATGGGCCATGTCGGCTGAGAGTGTAGTAATGGAGTCTCATCGGCATTTTGGGAAGAGGGATCATGGGCTGAGGGAAAAATGAGGGAAAAGTAAACAATCTGGGAGAACTGAGAATGGGGGCCTGGTAGATTTGGCAGGACTGAATGGGATGTGCACATCGCTGCAGGAATTCTGCTAGATGGGAGGAATAGTAAGAAAGTAGGGTACGGGAGGACATTTGTCTCTCCTCCCACTACAAATGGAATTCCAACCCTCAGTGGATCTATTCATTCAAATTCTTCGATACTGGCTAGGCCATTATTTACTGTCCATCCCTAATTGGCCTTGAGCTGCCTTCTTGAACTTTTGCAGTCCCCAAAGTATGTAGGTGCACCATAATATTGGTGAGGGAGCTCAAGGATTTCGACTCAGTGACAAAGAAAGAATGGCAATATATTTCCAATAAGGAGGGTGAGTGGCTGAAAGGGAAATGTGCATGTAGTTGTGTAATCATGTATCTGCTGCTCTTGTCCCTCTAGATGGCTATAATTATGGCTTTAGAAGTTATTGTCTGAGTAACTTTGGTGAATTCTTGCAGTGTATCTTGTAGATGGTATACACTGCTGGTATGGGCGTCGGTGATAGAGAGAGTGAATGCTTGTGGATGGGGTATCATACAGGCTGATTTGCCCTGGATCATGTCAAGTTCATGAGTGTTGTTGGATCTGCACTCATCTAGACAAACGGAGTGTATTCCATCACACTCCTGACTTGTGCCTTGTAGATGGTGGACAGGCTTTGGGGAGTCAGGGGATGAGTTACTCACTGCAGTATGACCTGCTCTTGTAGTCACTGTGTTTATATGGAGTGTCCAGTTCAGTTTCTGGTCACTGGTAAACCCCAGGATGTTGATAGTAGGAGAGTCAACAATGTAATGCTATTGAATGTCAAGGGATTAGATTCTCTCTTGTTGGTGATGGTCATTGCCTGGCACTTGCGCGGTGCAAATGTTATTCACTAGTTGTCAACTTAAGCCTGGATAGTGTCCAAATTCTACTGTATTTGGACATGGAGTACTTCAATCTCTGAGGAATTACGAATGACTTTGTGCAGTCATCAGTGAACAGCCCCATATATGACCTTATGATGGAATGAAAATCAATGATAAAATAGTTTGTTTGGACATTAAAGTTTATTTATTAGTGTCGCTAACACTGAAATGAAGTCATTGCGAAAATTTCCTAATCACCACACTGTTTGGGTAAAGTGAGGGAGAATTTAGCACAGCTAATGCACCTAACCATCTCAGACCATGGGAGGAAACCGGAGCACCCAGAGGAATCCCACACAGGCACAGGGAGAGCGTGCAGACTCCACTCCGATAGTGACTTGGGTCACTCGATAGTGACCCAAGTCAGGAATTGAACCTGGGCCCCTGGCGCTGTGAGGCAGCAGTGCTAACTGCTGTGCCACCCTGAGCAACACCTGCAGTGATGTCTTGCAGCTGAGATGACTGACCCCCAACAACCACAATCATCATCCTTTGTGCCAGGTATGACTCCAACCAATGCAGAGATTTACCTCATTTCTCACTGACTTCAGTTTGGCTTGATGACAAACCTGGTCAAATTCTGCTTTGATGTCAAGGGCACCTCATCTGTGGAGTTCAGTTCTTTTGTTCATGTTTGAATCAAGGCTGCAATGAGGTCAGGAGCTGAGTGACCCTGGCATCACCCAAACTGAGCTTCAGAGAGCAGGTTGTTGCTCAGCAACTGCCGCTTGTTGGCGCTGTTGCTGTTAATGACCCCTTTAATTTCTTTGTTGATGATGGACAGTAGACTGATGAGGCAATAATTGGTTGGATTGGATTTATGCTGCTTTTTAAGCAATTTTTCACATTCCTGAGTAGATGCCAACTTGTAGCTGTACTGGAATAGCTTGGCTATGGGAGGGAAGCAAGTTCTGGAGACCAGGTCTTCAGTACTATTGCCAGAGGTGAAAGGGGAATCATTAACCAATTTACTGGAGTTCTTTGAAGGAATCATATATTCTGTGGGCAAAGGGGAACCTGTGGATATACCGTACTTAGGTTTCCACAGGCATCCGACAAGATGTCACATCAATGGTTATTGCAAAAAATAAAAGCTTGTGGTGTAGGGGGTAACATATTGACATGGATAGAAGATTGGCTGGATAACAGGAAAGAGAGAGTTGGCATAAATGCGTTGTCTTTCTGGTTGGCAGGATGTGATGAGTGATGTGCCACAGGGAATAGTGCTGAGGTTGCTCCTTCTTACAATTTATTAAAATGGGACTGATGATATGGTTGCTCAACTTGCTGAGGACACAAAGATGGGTAGAACAATAAATTGTCAAAAGAATGCAAGATGGATGAAAAGGAACGGATAAGTGAGGGGGCAAAAATCTGACAAAGGGAGTATAATGGGGTCAAATGTCCAATAGTCCATTTTGGTAGAAAGAATAAATAGAAACTTTTTATCTAAATGGTGAGGATTGCAGGGTTCTGAGGTGCAGAGAGATCTGAGTGCCCTAGTATATATGAATCACAAAAAGCAATTATACAAGTACGGCAAATACAGTGAAACCCCAACTTACTACGCCTCAATTTAGCGCAAATTCGGATATAACACAATGAATCATTGGACCCTTTTTTTAATTCACTTTATGCAGACATTTATAATACAAACATGTCGGATGCATGCAGTCTGTTCTAAGATCTTTAAATAAAAGAAAACGAAATTGATTTTCATCAGTTTGCAGCATTAAAATTACGTAGAAAGATAAAACTATACTTGATAAAATTGTAATGTGGGAGATTCGATCATTTGTGATTCCATTATCTCTTGGATCTGGGCTAAAATTAAGCCTGAATCTTGTCAGTCAACTCAAAGAGTTCCTCTTACTTGACTGTCTCAAAGCAATAACTGTTCCTCAAAAGACATAAACTGGCAAAATCACTTATCGCCACAGAAATGCTAATGTGGGAAGTGGGAGTGCACAATAGTGTTCTTCTGAGACTGTTACCAAGACATAATCGGAGCCAAAAAGAGAATTTCTTTACTCGACATATGGTTGTGTTTCATACCTAACCCAGCAACCAGCTAAATGATGCTGAGAATCTGAACAAACAATGAGTTTTCATTCCTCAAGGCTAGCATTACTGCTTGTGATAAATACACACCTGGAATGGATGGGGTAGTGAGGTGTGGTAGTAATAATGTTTGGGTGAATATGAAAAATCAAGAAAAATACAAGGTTATTATATAATGCTTCCCCTTTTCTTCCCCAGTTTGGCTGCTTAGGACACCACCTAATGAGGCAAACTAATGATCTTCTGTACTAGTATGAATGGATTATCTTTAATTGACCAGTTTTATACAGGAGGTAGGGTTCTAGGCAAATGTTGTGCATGCCTTTTTCTCTGTCAGCTATAGTTGGGAACATTGAGTTTTCACAAAGAATTAATTGCCCTTTCAGATATGGTGGAAAATCATTTTGAACGCTGATTTTCTTGAACCCTGATTTAGCGCGACCTCGCTTTTTTTGCAATAACATTTTATGGACCCCAAACATTGTGTTACAATGGGGCTGCACTGTAATTAGAAAAGCTAATAGAATGTTGTGAGAATTGAATACAAAAATATAGATATTATGTTTCAGTTGAACAGGGCAGTGGTGAGACCACATTGTCTATTTATACAATATTAGTCTCCTTATCTGAGACAAGATGTAAGTGCATAAGAAGCAGTTCAAAGAAGATTTACTTGACTAAAACCAGGCATGGAGGGATTGTCTTATGAGAAAAGGTTGGAGCCGTTATGTTTGAGTTTAGAAGAATAAGATTGAAACCTCTAAGATCCTGAGGGTATTGACAGGGTGGATGTGAAAAGGATGTTTCCTCTTGTGGGGGAATCTAGAACCAGAGGGCACTGTTTTAAAGTAAGGGATTGGTCATTGCTGACAGAGTAAAGAGATATTTTTCCTTTCAAAAGATTCTGAGTTTCTGCAACTCTCTTCCTCAAAAAGGTCTTTGAATATTTTTAAATCAGTGGTAGGTAGATTCTTGACTAACAAAAGGGAGTGTGGTGGTGAAAGGTTATTGTGGGTAGGTATAAATGTGGGGTTGTGGTTACAATCAAATCAGTCGTGATCTTACTAAACAGTGGAGCAGGGCCAAGTGGCCAACTTCTAGTCTTAATTAGTATATACATCTCGTGATAGGAAATTTGGCTTTTTTTTTAAATGCCAAAGAGCTCTGACAAGGTGGCCATTTAATTCTTTCTGTGCTTAGATTACACTGGAACATGCCTCTTAATGCACGCCTTCTGCAAGTCAGTCAAGAAACAATCAACAGCAGCTCAATTGTTATCCCTCCAAAAAAAATATTCGCCTTAATATTGTAGCTTTAGTTCTTCAATCAGGAGCAAGAAGAGGGACCAATTACCAGAGATGTCGGATAGGCTGGGGCGTGTGTTTAATTGCCACAAGAGCACCGCCTTGATCCAGGAACAAAACGCTGTGCTCCTCTTCGAAAATCTGCAGTCGAGGGGAAAAAGAAAGAGATTGGTGTCATTTAGATAAACCATAAGATAGGAACATTTCATAGAATCTATTGCTGTTTTAGTGTGTAGGGAAAATACCTCGAGAGCATAAACAAAGGAACTGGAACTATTTTCCCCATGCACAATCAAATCTCATTCTCACAAACCCAGTGGAAACCAGTACAAATCCTATCAGTGTCAGAGCATCTTTTTGGAACTTAACCCTTCAATATGATCAGCTGGGAGCTTTTACAATGAACTGCAATGCGAGGGGAGATTAAGCACTGCATACTGCTGCTGATAGAGGAAGACATTATATATATATGAAACTCAACTGGACTCACCATATAAATGCAGTGGCTACAAGAGCAGGTCAGAGGCTGGGAATACTGCAGTGAGTAACTGACCTCTGACTCCCCAGAGCCTATCCACCATCTACAAGGCACAAGTCAGGAGTGTCATGGAAAAGTCCCCACATCCAACACAAATAGAACGTTTCCGTGAACTTCCAATGAACAATACTTCAGTAGATCCATTAAATGTCTTGGACTGTTCCCTCAACAGTCCAAAACTGCCACAGGTTGCATGTCACAAATGGGGGCAGAGACTACCCATACTGCTCAGCTTGAGTGAAAGAGCCTTATTAGCTCTAATGAACAGTTTTCTTCTTGCTTAGCAGTCTGGGTAGACTCCAAGTTTATAGGCACTTCTGTAATGGTTTGGGCTGCAATTGTTAGAAATCTAACAACACCAGGTTTAAGTCCAACTGATTTACTTGATAGCCATCTCACAAGCTTTCGAGGTTCACCTGAATGAAGAGGGGAACCTCGAAAGCTTGTGAGTTTACTATCAAATAAATCGGTTGGACTTAAACCTGGTGTTGTCAGGCTTCTTACTGTGTTTACCCTAGCCGGCATCTCGACATCATGACTGCAATTGTTACGCCGAGTCTGCGTGCGGAGCGCTGAACAAACCGTGAAATTCATCAATGCCTGTCCGTTACACAGTGATATATTTCACACTGTCCCCAACTTCACAGAAATTGATGGGCTGCGCGACAAATGCAGTTCATAAACAAAAATACTGCCCTAATTTATGGCATCAAAGCGCCGCAAACGTATCTGCCTTTGTCCTTATACAGGATGATAAAGTGTGGGAGCACCGAAACAGGCCATTTATCCTCCCAGTTCTGTTACTCTATCTGAGCACAGACAGAGCACTTCGAGCTCTTGATATTTTCTGACTGATAATCTCATTTTTCCTTCTTCCGAATGTGTCAAGATAGTTTTTTTCCTTTACGCCAAAATACTTCAGGTTACTTGTTTCTTAAAAAAATGTTCAAGATAGTAGAGGATGTGAATGATTACACATTAAAGAGACTGTCAGGAGCTGGATGAATACTTGCTTACGTGGGTTTGATGGATCTAAAATTACTTCCACTTAGACAATTGTTCGTCATGTTGAAATTTCTCCAAGCGTTTCATGCAACTAATTACCCTGAAATGCAGGTGCCATTGTTACAAGGATACGATAAATAAACATAAACATTGACACAGATGATCCAAATCTCTACAGAATGCAATGGCTGCTAAAGGAGATAGACCTTAACCCTCATTGTGAACAGAAGAGAAAGGATTCCAGTCTTCAATTGCAGAAAACCGGCCTATCCTCAACCTCCACAGTGGAGAATGTTAGTGATGTGATGGTGGATGGACATTGACCTTTGACAGCTCGGACTGGTCAGTGAGAGAAGGTCACTAAATAATTTCGGACTTCAAGCTTGATTCTCAACATTTTAAACCCCATATCATAGAATCAGAGGATCTCTACAATGCAGATGGAATCCATTTGGTGCATTAAGCTTGTACCGACAACAATCCCATCCAGGCCCTATCCCTGTAACCTCCATGTATTTACCCTGCTAATACTACTAACACACAGGGGCAATTTAGCATGGCCAATCCAACTAACGTGCATATCTTTGGACTATGGGAGGAAACCAGAGTTCCTGCAGGAAACCCATACCAACACAGGGAGAGTGTGCAAGCTCCACAAAGACATGACCCGGGGCCAGAATTGAACCCAGGTCCCTGGCGCTGTGAGGCAACTGTGCTAACAACTGTGCCATTGTATTGAGCCAAGAAGAGGAACAATGCATCTCCTGCGTTGACGGAACTTCTGTTGGCTCCCATCTGGACTTGTTCTCTACCTTCTACAAGCCCTGCCCACGGCCTACACCCTATTTCTGGGCCACAAGCAGTATCACAGCAATCTTGATATTCACTCTTGCTTTGCCAGAAAGATTCCTGGAGATGCATAGTAAGCACGTGATTCTCAAATCTTTCTCCCCATCTCCTGGAAGTGTTGAATGTTGCCTAAGTGGCCAATTTTCAAGCCCACTTCTAGACAGAGTGGTACCTGGCTACAAGAAGACTGGTATTCAACCCCAACTTGTCCGACACAATATTTATTTATTTTATTTATTTACTAGTGTCACAAGTAGGCCTACCTTAACAATGCAATGACGTTACCGTGAAAATCCCTGGTGCCTGTTTGGGTACGCTGAGGTAGAATGTAGCATGGCCAATACATCTACCAGCGTGTCTGTCAGACTGTGGGAGGAAACCGGACCACCCAGAGAAAACTCATGCAGATACTGGGAGAATGTGCAAACTGCACACAGCAAAAATAGAACCTGGTTCCCAGGTGTTGTGAGGCAGCATCGCTAACCACTGTGCCACCACGCTGCCCTGATTTCCAATAAGACCCACTGAGTAAAAACTAAATTCAAAAACTCCACTTCAAATACCAGCTGACATCAGCTAATTCATTGTGGACCTGAAAGTTGAACTGTGTCAGAAGCAGTATTGGATGCCAATGAGACTAAATTATCTGGGGTGTACAGTCAATGTCATACCATTTGCTTAGCTGTGTTTGACATCATTTGTGTTCAACAGTGTTTGTTTGTGCACTCATTTGAGATCAATTGCACTCAGGGCAATCATTCAGCTGTCATTTAACATCAATTGTGCTCAAAATCATGTGGCTACCATTAACATTACAGCTACCATAACCAGTGGTTCCAAACTGCAGCACTCAAACATTTGTGACTAGCAATATCACTAAAACATTCAGAACTAAAAATGTTCACAGAATTTATTTTCTGAATTTTTGTAGCTTTAAATATCATAAAACTGAATTCCCTGAAAAGAAGCTGATCCTGTTTTGGTGAGGTATTGTTAAATGTTTTTCTTTATAACCTGTATAGCAAATCCTGTATAGTGCCATGTCTGGATTGTGCAACTGTCTCCCCCCAGTGCCCCAGAGCAATTTCCCCCACTAACACACACTGTTGATCAATTTTTATTCTTCCCCAAGCAATTATTGTCCCCCATTTACCTTCCCCTACACACACAAACACAAACAAATGTCAAACTTCTAAGCTGGGATGATTTAACATAAGACAGTAATATTAAATCATGTGACCAAAAGTTTGGTCGAAGAGATTTAATGAATTTCAGAAAAATTAAGAAAAATCATGGACCCCTCCCCCCACCTTTGCCCCCACACATACTGTAGAAGCTCTTTTCCTCCCTTCTCCAACCCCACCCCATCTCTCTTCCTTTTCTCTCTTCCTTTCCCCGCCTCACTTTTTTCCCCTCTTACCCCTCTCTTTCAATCCCCTCCACTCTCCACTGTCCCACTTCTTCCCCCACCAATAGAAGATCTCCATTGACAGGGCCAGTAGGATGATGGAAGTGACATTTTCTGGGGTGGTCCTGCCAAGATCTGACATTGGTGTAGGGAGCAGAACCATGGCAATGTGTATTGGGGGAGCTGGAGAGAGGGTGTGTTTGAAAGTGGGGAGTATTTGTAGGGAAGGGATGAGACGGGGTGAGGTTGGAAGCTCGAGGGAGAAGGGGGAGAGTTTGGAGACTGGGAGGGAAAGGGGGAAGAGTTTAGACCCTGAGACTGGAGATTAGGAATAGTGTTTATACCCTTAGACCTGGGGAGTGGGTGAGTGAAATTTATAGATTCTGCGATTAAAATACATAATGAATTGTTGGGGATTGAATGGTGCTCTCAAACTATGCAGCAGAACAATTTTTGAGTCTAAATGAAAAATTAATTAAACTCAGATATTACTTAACTAATTACGTCACTTGTATTTTTCAATGCAGTTGCTGAGAGAATTTGATAGCTTTGTGCATGCTGGAGAGCTCTGAACTCATTGAATAATTTTGAGGGGCTGGGTTGTTTTGAGTACGCTGAGCAGCTCTGAGAGCACTGGATTGCTTTGAGCATGCTGGATAGCACTGAGTGTACCAGATAGCATTGAGTGTGCTAGATTATTCTGAGTGAGCTAGATTGCTTTGAGTGGATTGGATACCTCTGAGAGCCCTGGATAGCACTGAGCGCATTGGATAGCACTTGAGCGCCTGGATAGCACTTGAGCGTGCTGGATAGCACTCAGCGTCCTGGATAGCACTGAGCACCCTGGATAGCATTGAGTGTGCTGGATAGCACTGAGTGCTCTGGATAGCACTGAGTGCCCTGGATAGCATTGAATGCACTGGATAGCACTAAGTGCCCTGGATAGCACTGAATGTCTTGGATAGCACTGAATGTCTTGGATAGCACTGAGTGCGCTGGATAGCATTGTGTGCGCTGGATAGGATTGAACGTACATTGGTATAGCTTTGAGAGCACTTAACAGCTCTGATGGCACTGTCAAATTTGGTATTAAATTCATTCCAAATTATAACTATTGATGTCAAATTGTAACTGAGAAAATTGAGTGCACTTGAAAACAAAAATAATAACATCTTTGGGTGGAAAGGACTGAGATGGGCAGATTTTTTGTTATCTCGGGGAATCAAGAGACATGGGGAACAAGTGAGAAAATGGAATTGAAACCTAAGACTAGCCATGATTGTATAAAATAGCAGACCAGGCTAAATGGGCTGAATGGTCTGGTCCTGCTCTTAAGTCTTGTGTTTTTTGAACTTTGGGCTTTCTGATACATTTCAGACCACAGTTACCACCAGTTATGAAAGCAAGCGCCGTCTTGGAGGTTCTTTTTTACTGAAATAGGAGCTGTCAAAGTCTTTTCGATATAGCCAGCCCTTTTGAGTCAAGGGATAAATGTGCTGAGGGCATTGACATTTTGAATGTTTGTAAATTACATTGCTTTTTTTTAACGTGTAGATGTATGTTTCTTTTTGTGCCGCGACTCTCCGCACATCTGACTTCATCTCACTGTCAGTGCGTAGAAAATTGTTATCAGATTATTTATCTGGAAACCTCCAAAAGGTTTATTGAACTCAATATTCTCTTGAACATGAAAGCGATTTTTTTTATATATTGGTAGAAATTTGCTGAATTGGCTGCAAGATGAGATATTGCTGCTGATCGCACGAGTCTCATTTAGAAACACAAACGATACCATCATGACATCCCCGTGTCTATCCTACAGACTGTGTGAATCACAATGAATGATTAGTGATGATAAACTACTATTGACCACAGCCTTCATGCTCTGGGCCACAGCTCATTTTACTTAAAGGCAAACTGTCTTTATGAAATTGTCTCAAAAAAAAAAATCACCCTTTACCAGCCCATGGCCAGCAGTAATTTCACTGAGGGATAATATTCATGTTCCTGAATTAGGGGATTGGGGAGTCATGTCCTAATGCAGAAGTTGAGCACATAATTTGGGCAGACTGAGAGAACACTGCATTGTTGAAGATGCTGGATTTTGGATGGAAAGGCAATTTAGGTGCTTGTTCAGGTGATGTCAAAATATCTCATTGTTAATATTAACTGTTAGTATATGATGGAGTAATAATGCAGCACCTTGTATTTTACCTTCAGCAAGTTTATTCTGCATCCAGCTCAGGAGGGATACAGACTCCATATAAAATACGCACAACAACAGTTCCAGCTGTGTCCTTTTATACCCTAGGAAATTGATCCAGTGACCATGACCCATCTCTAACAAGGAGAAATAACACAGCAGTATATCTTTTACCATTAGCAAGTTTATTCTGCATCTAACTCAGGAGGGATACAGGCTCCATATAAAGTTGCCCCCCTCTGTATCCATTTATACTGTTTGAGAGATTGACGCAGCGACCATGACCTGTCTCTAACGAGGCAATTAGCTCAGTAATACACCTTGCCAAAACAATCTCTCACTGATACATTGACTGGAGTTCTCTGGCCGTCCACACCAGCAGGATTCTCTGCTGCAGTGAATGGGGATTTGGCCGAGAATGGCAGGACGCAAATGGCCAGAGAATTGCAGCCAGAGGCACGTTGACAAATTACAAAATAACAAGGAGCACGTACACACTGTGGCCTGGACAACACTGTGTTTCTCACAACCAACGTCAGCACAGTAGCGTAACTGGTTATTTATCCAATGGATTTTGCTTTTTGCAAACTCGCAGTCGCGAGAGCCAACGTCCAATCACAGCTGAGATCAGCCAAGCCAATACAGACTAAAAGTAGATCAGCGACCTTTCTGATCCGCATTCTGCGATTAAAAACCACCTTTATTAGCCGAGTGTGTCAGGTCCCAGTTTAGGACTGGGGACCGATCCACTGCAAGGCCTTCTCATTGCTGTTACCTGTCTCCAGGTGTTCCCTCCGTCTGAGGAGATGAACATGCCGCCAGTGTGATTTTCCTCATCCATGACCAGCTCCGGGCCAATGTTGCCTGAAAATCAAGCAAAGCCACCAAAGATCAGCCACCATTACCAACAACAACCCAAGCTTACAACACAATGGTCTCGAAAAACCATAGAGGAAGACTTGCATTCATGTAGCGCCGCTCACCTCCCTCCCAGAGTCATTTCCACCATCCCCCATCTCAGAGTCATCCAAGTGTCCTTTTATTCCTGATATGCATGTTGGTAACTCCATTATAATGGCTAATTTAGCCCCAGATGAAAGGTCACAGGTCGAAAGGTTAACTCTGTTTCTCCCTGCACAAATGCTGCCTGTCCTTTGGGGAATTTCCTGTATTTTTTTTTATTATTTTTATTATTTTTTATTTCCACCCCTCCCCCTGATCCAGATTTAACTTCTTAGCTACTTGGCGAAGGCTCATCCATTATACTCCCTGAGTGCCAATGGGTACAGTAAGAAGTCTCACAATACCTGGTTAAAGTCCAACAGGCTTATTTGGCAGCACAAGCTTTCAGAGTCTCGCTCCTTGTTCAGATGAGTGAGCAGTTGTGTTCACAAACAGGGCATATATCGACACAAACTCAATTTACAAGATAATGGTTGGAACGCGAGTCTTTACAGGTAATCAAGTCTTAAAGATAGAGACAATGTGAGTGGAGAGAGGGCCAAGTACAAATTAAAAGTTGAGTATTGTCTCCAGCCAGGACAGTTAGTAAGATTTTGCAACCCCAGACAAGTCGGTGGGGGGAGACTACAGATGAGATGCTCAGCAATACTGCGTTGTCGTGCTGTGAAGGCAGAAACTGATAGCCAAGTTCCGCACACATGGGAAGACCCTCAACCGGGATCTTGGGTTCATGTCACACTATCTGTAACCCCCATGACTTGCCTGGGCTTGCAAAATTTCATTAACTTCTGGAGACAATACACACCTCTTTAAGCTGTACTCAGCTCTCTCTCAACTCACATTGTCTGCATTTTTAAGACTTTATTACCTATAAAGACTCACATTCCAACCATTATCTTGTAAATTGAGTTTGAGTCTGCGTATGACCTATTTGTGAACACAATACCCACTCAACTGATGAAGGAGTGAGAATCTGAGGGCTTATGCTATCAAATAAACCTGTTGGACTTTAACATTGGCATCTTCATATCATGCCAATGGGTATCCACGGGCCATACAGTTTTTTAAGGGGGGGGCAATGTCTCCGCATCCACTCTTTATTATTCAAGTGAGCTGACAAGATGGCAATGAGGTGAGCCAGTTAAAGTTAGCCTCATGCTGTCTCAGGGGGCAAGAAACTATTCTGTATAGGAACATTGGGCAGCATGGTGGCACAATGGTTAACGTGCTGCCTCATAGCGCCAGGGACCCGGGTTCAATTCTTGGCTTGGATTACTGTCTATGCTGAGTCTGCATGTTTTCTCTGTGTCTGTGTGGGTTTCCTTCAGGTGCTCTGGTTTCCTCCCACAGTCCACAGATGTGCTGGTTAGGTGCCGTGCTAAATTCTTCCATAGGTGCCGGAGCATGTCGACTAGGGGATTTTCACAGGGGACTTCATTGAAGTGTGAATGTAAGCCTATTTGCAACATTGATAAATAAACTTTAAACATAGAAAATAGGAGATGGATAGGCCATTTGACCTTCGAGTCTGCACTGCCATCCTTTATGATGATGGATGATTATCTAACTCAGTAACCTGTTCTCGCTTCCCCCCTTATATCCTTTGAATTCTTTAATCCCAACAGCTATGTCTAATTCCTTCTTGAAAACATACAAGAGGGGACTTTTCCATCCCGCTGCTATGGGACCCGTAACAGGCTGGAGGGAACCATGCGAAGGTCCATTGACCTTGGGCTGGATTTTCCGGTCTTGGTGTTGTGCGACTGTAAAATCCCACCCATAATCTTTTTGTCTCAGTTGTTTTCCGTGGTAAAGAATTCCACAGGCTCACTACTCTGGTATGAAGAAATTTCTCCTCATCTCAGGCCTAAATGGTTTACTGCATTTCCTCAGACTGCGACCCCCGGTTCTGTACTCACCCGTCATCGGGAACATCCTTCCTCCATCTACCCTGTCCAGTCCTGTAGAATTTGGTCGGTTCGTATCAGGGATTTCCCACCACAAAACTGTGGATTTTGCCTGTTAAGAGTCCTGTGGTAGTGGGACAGAAAAATTCTGCCTTGTATGTTTTCAAGAAGGAGTTAGACATAGCTTTTGGGGTTAAAGGGGGTCAAAGGATATGGGGGGAAAGCGAGAACAGGTTACCGAGTTAGATCATCATCCATCATCATAATGAATGGCACAGCAGACTCAAAGAGCCAAATGGCCTACTCCACCTCCTATTTTCTATGTTTAAACTTTAAAGTTTATTTATCAGTGTTGCAAGTAGGCTTACATTCACAGTGCAATGAAGTTACTGTGAAAATCTCCTAGTTCCAGCACTTGTTTGTGTACAGTGACACAGCAGTTAGCACTACTGCCTCACAAAGGTTAGCACTGCTGCCTCACAGCGCCAGGGACCCAAGTCCAATTCTGGCCTTGAATGACTGTCTGTGTGGAGATTGCATATTCTCCTCATGTCTGCATGGGTTTCCTCTGGGCGCTCTGGTTTTTCCCACCATCCAACAATGTGCAGGTTAGATGGATCAGCCATGGGAAATGTGCGAGGTTAATCCCCTTGAGGAGATCACTAGTTTTGGCAATGGATGGAGATGAACTCAGAGACCAGTGTAACGGTCAGTTTTTGCTGCCCAGGTGATAGATGACTGATTAAGTGAGATACAACGGTTGCCAAGCCTTCGAATAATTGCTCCTAAATGACAGTCCCACAGTGGAAAAGGACAGAGGAAAGCATGTCATTTGGGAATGGCAGATTGGTCTTTGTTACATTTTAAACTGCTGTGAGACTGCAGATGCTTTTCTAACATATAAAAAGAATTTTGTTTTCTAGCACTAATTCTCCTTGCCTGGCTTTAGACCCTATCCACTGGAATGGAGTTGTGTGAATGCATCTTGAAACACACATTAAAAATACCGAAAAGATTGCAGAGGAATGTACTCCATACTTTGAATGCATTCAGTACCTGAAGCCACAATGATCCCAGGTGCTGAGTCCTTGCTACCTATATTCCCCGAAGTGTAGGGATTCTGCGCCACGTTCAAGCGTAGGTTCAGTGAACAATATGGCTGCAAAGAAAAATGAAGAGCTAATTTGAACTGAACCTTAAAGTCACCTCAGAAACAAACATTTACAAGAAACTGGAATTTTTTTGTAAAGAAGTTAAATCTAGCTCTTGGGGCTAAAGGGGTCAAAAGTGTCGGACTGGGGGAAAGGCGAGATCAGGATGTTGAACTTGATGATCGAAACGAGTGGCAGGGCAGGCTCGAAGGGCTGAATGGCCTACACCTGCGTCTGTTTTATATGTTTCTCTATAAGATGTGACCAACTAGAATTTTCACAGGATCTGACAAAGAGTTCTTTGGACACAAAACGTCAGCTCTTTTCTTTCCTTACAAACGCTGCCAGACCTGCTGAGGTTTTCCAGCATTTTCTCTTTCAGTTTCAGAATTTTCACAGTGTTACTGAGCAGGAATATTGTATCCACGGTAGCGAGATCCATTGGATTTGATTGATAGCAAGTGGGATAGAACACATGCCTCACAATCTTCCCTAACGTATTCTGTTTGCACTAGGCATTAAAAATTAATTTGACCAACTTGTAAAGATGATGTGTTTAATGGTGCGCTTTATTCCTTCATGATTTGGCTCCAGTATAGTGGGGAAGAAGCGTGGAGGTTTGCAGTGACTCGACATTGTTCATGCTTTGAACATTCACTTCAGATGAATTTTTCAAAGGGAAGCCAAGCTGCTGGGACTTAGAATTGAGGTGATGGGATCATCGCTGAGAAAACGATGGCATCGCTGCTCTCGCATCAAAGCTCGGGCATGTAAGAGAAGAACCAGAGCTTCTGTTATTGTTCCAGGTGGATGAGAAGAAAAATGAGGGTGTCTTCAGACATTCTGCATGTCACAGTTGGCAACATCCTGCTTCCATTAGCCCTCCAGCCTCCATCTTTGAAATTCTTTTTGGAGGAGGAGGAGGCAGAGTAAAACTCACCGGGACAGCCCATCATGGAGGATCTCCCAGCACTGAATTAGGAAGAGACTGAATCTCTTTGATGCCAACTAAAGACAACATTGCCTGAAACGCACTCATAAAAAATGTAGGCTTTACATTTAAATGGCCATTACTGGAGAAAGAAAGAACTTGCCTGTATACAGGGCCTTTCATGTCTCAGGCATCTTAAAGTGCTTCGCAGCCATCGCCTTACTTTTGAAAAATAGTCACCGTTGTTATGGTAACCAGAATTTTCTTTTCATTGCGTGCAGCTCAGCAATGAACTCTGATGTTAAAGTTGCTGTCAACATTTTCTGCTCAATCATTGAACAACAAGCTGTTTAATTATTTAATTAACTACCCCAAAGTTATGTTGGGGGTTTGACACAGTTCCCCAGAAATATATATTAACCATTCTTAGATGCACCATTTTGAAGGTGTCAACAATTAAAGGCAAGTGACTGAGAGTTTTCTATCTTGCAATTGTTTTCGTTACGGGTAAACTGACAGTAAATAGTTGGGAAATAAATGATGCATATTTCTATATTGTTTGCATTTATATTTGCTTGAACAAAGTTTTCTATTTAAAGAGATTTCCTGTTTATACATAGGATCTGATAATGACTCTAACTTTAAGAGGTAAGAGTGGGTGGGAAGGATTACTGCATAGGAATCCATTTCCTACCAGTTCCATCAATTTACCAGCAAGACCTGATATAAATCAGCTTTTCCAATTGACCAGCGGACATGCTGACAGTCTACTGGGCAGGAAGGTAGCTGGGGAGCACATGTCAGTTAATCAAACATCGTGTGGAGGAAGGTGGGATCCAGGAGTTGGACAGTGCAGGAGGATTATGGTCAGTTGGATATTGCTGGCAGTGACATTGAGAGAACAGGAACATCCCATAGTCATGGGTCTGAATGGAATATCATGGAGAGAGGGAATGGGACATCAGGGGGAGAGGGAATGGGACATCAGGGGGAGAGGGAATGGGACATCATGGGGGCACGGAGGGGAGGATGATGGTGATATATTCTTAATTCTAGCTTTGCCTTTGCATAATAAAGGGGCCGGAATAAAAAGATGCAATTGTTGAACAGGATTACTGCAGTAGGTATGCCATTATTAACAACTTACTAGGAAATGCATTGCATTGAATGGATCCAGCTATGATTTGTAGAGTGTGCATTGAAGGTTATCTAGGCCATTAAGAATAATTACTGAGAAAGCTGGAGTATGTTGAAGATTCGATTGGATAAATGGAGTGAACTGATGGGTTACTGGGGTAGAGAGATTAGATTGAACAGTTGCTAGCAAAGATAGATTTCATTGGTTAATGGGACTGTTGGAGTGCAGCAAAAGATAGACAGAATCTATTGCAGAGACCGTTTGGACTAACATATTAAAGGCTTACTGGTCAAATTAGAATCCAATGAAGAATAGGCATGTGTAAACTGCGCTGTTAGTATGGAGAAGCTACCCAGGTAGTAAGAGGAGCTAAACGATTTCTATTTGATATCTAGTTCATCCATTAGCTGTGTTATGCATCACAACATGCAAAAAGCTATCCAGCTAATGAAGTAATTGACTGTTGGAATACAAATTGCCCTGTTTACTAAAATCCAAGCTCGGGGTTAAATTCTTTAAGCTTTGCCAAAGGCAACAAAAATAAATTGATAAATCAATACGCTAGAAGTGAACGTGATAAAGAATTATTGGTTTCTGACTCCCTGGAGGTTATTAAGAAATTGTATCAAATTTACTTAGTGTGTGTTCTGTTTTAGCTCAAATGTGTCTTTCCTATTCATTCATGAGGGGGTGGGGGGAGGGGGGTTGGTGGACATCGCTGGCTAGGCCAGCATTTATTGCCCATCCCTAATTGCCCACTAAGTCATGGTGGTCTGCCTTCTTAAATCATTGCATCCCATGTGCTGGAGGTGCCCACAGTGCTGTTAGAGAAGGAGTTCCAGGGTTTTGACCCAGTGACATTGAAAGAATGGCAATATATTTCCAAGTAGGATGGTGATTGACTTGGAGGGGACCTCCGGATGATGGTGTTCCCAGGCATCTGCTGCTCTTTTGTCCTTTAGACGGTAGCAGTTTGTGGGTTGGGAAGATGCTGCTTAAGGAACCATGGTGCATTGCTGTGGTTCTGCTGCCCCATGTTGGGCAGGCCAGGTAAAAACGGTAGATTTCCTTTCCAAAAATACATTAGATGGGTATTTCTGACAATAGTTGCATGGTGTACAGTAGATTCTTAATTCCAGATATTTTTTACTGAATTCAAACTCCATCAGTGCCTTGGTGGGATTCGAACCCAGGTCCCCTGAACATTAGTTGAGTTTCTGGATTACAGTCTGACAATAACACCACTTAGCCTTCACTTTCCCAATTGAATTCCAACTTTGAGACAGGAAGTCTCAGCTCAATGCTCCTGTTGGTAGGTTAATCAGTTAATGCTGAACAAGGGACAATCAGAAAAGTTTTCTCATTTTTATTCCAAGAAAAGTTATTATCAATGAACATGCAGTTAACTGTGACCCACGACATTTTAATTTTAATTGGCTCTACTGATCATGATCCTCAACCTCTCATCATTAATTTCTTACTTAATATAAATTAACTCATGATATTGATTTTAAAAAAAAATCCTAAATAGAATCACACTTTGAAACTACTCACATATGATGTTTTGGAAAGGCAGCTTACCAGAAGGCAATGAATGTCATTGCCTCTCAGATCTGTGGTGGGAGCCTCCAGCAGTCTCCAATCCCGTCCTTTGTTATATGTGATGAAGGTCTTTACCTGTTTTTGTGCCTTTTTGTTAGCCAAGAACATTCCCTTTATGCCTGCTACCTAGGAAAAATGGTTACAATTGAAATACCATCAACAGAAATGGGGACTAGCTTTTAAAAACTCCCAAGATGCTTCAAAAGTTACGGTTTACACGATATTGACTCAAGTCCTGAAGCTTGCAAATTCCTTGCTTCACTGAACTCACCTTCTTCAGTGACCTGTTTGCGACAAATTAATTGTCAAAAACAGTCAGAATCATAATCGTTTTACAAGAGGCCTGTGAACAAGAAGGACACATCTATCTTGCCAATTGGAAGAAACATGCAATCTTTCATTTTTATATTCAACTGCGTCTGAACCGATCCCAGGTATTTTGTCTGCCTTACGGGTTCATAAATTCATAAGATATAGGAGCAAAATCAGGCCATTTGGCCCATCTAGTTCATTCCATCATTCGATCGTGACAGATATGCTCCTCATCCCCATTTTCCTGTCTTCTCCAAATAACCCTTCAACCGATTACTAATTAAAAATCTGTCTAATACCTCCTTAAAGTTGCTATCCCAGGATCCACTGCACTTTGGGCTAACAAATTCCACAGATTCACAACCCTTTGGGAGGAATAGTTTCTCCTTAGCTCTGTTTTAAATTTGCTATCCCTTATCCTAAGATTGTGACCTCTTATCGTAGACTGTCCGACCAGTGCTCCACATCTACTTTATTCATATCTTTTATCATCTTATAACCTCAATTTGATCTCTCCTCGTTATTCTGAAATCCAGAGATTATAGGCCTAAACTGTTCAAAATCTCTTCATCTCACATCTTTCTCACTTTCTGTGTGTAGAACTATATAACATGCATCCTAACCTTTGCTGCTAATTAGATTGAACATGTGAGCCTCCTTAGCAATATAACTGATTCAGTCTGCTTGCAAATCTCTCCCAATATTGCTCACTGTGAGGCAATGCGTCAATCTTTCAAAATTAATGCATTCGATTTGATTCATCTTTGATATGTAAAGCTACGGAGTTAATGAACCCTGATTTACTCTACAAGCAGGATTTTCCAGCCTCGCTCATCCCAAGACATGGCCCTCTCCCACCTGCTATGATTCCCTTAGTGGGAAGGATAAGAAAATTCCACTCTATAATGTGTAAGGGAAGGCTCAATCTGTCTCTGGTTGGAGCTTGCTTTGTCCAAGAGATAGGTAACTTGGGGCAGCCATGATCTAAGAACAAAAGAACATAAGAAGTAGGAGCAGGAGTGGGCCATTTAGCCCTTCGAGCCTACCCCATCATTCAATAAGATCATGGCTGATCTGAAGTCGATCAGTTCCACTTTCTCCCCAGAACCCTTAATTCCCTTCACTATCAGAAACCTATCTATCTGTGGGTTAACTATATTCAGCGAGGTAGCCTTCACCACTTCAATGGGCAGAGAATTCCAGAGATTTACCACCCTTTGAGTGAAGAAGTTTCTCCTCAACTCCAATCTAAACTGCACCCCCCGCCCCCCTTATTTTGAGGCTGTGCCCTCTAGTCCTGTTATCCTTTCTAAGCGGGAAGGATCTCTCTACCTCTACCCTATCCATCCCCTTCATTATCTTATATGTCTCTATTAGATCTCCCCTCAGCCTTCTAAACTCCAACGAGTACAGACCCAACTTGGGCTAACTTGCAGACTAATTTGAATTGCCTAAGTGGGTGCAGATTTTTTAACTCCAATCGGCCTGGGTTGACATTCTGGGTGTCCTTGGATTTTCCCTGCAGGAAACCACATGGTTGTGCACGGGCATATCTCCTGGTGTCCAAGGCTTCATTTGAGGCAGGCTGAATGGATCAATTCTTCTCTCCAATATTCCATTTACTTCCATTAGACTGTGGATAGACTGGAAAAGTTGGGACTGAGCTCCTTGGAGACAAGAAGGCTGAGGGGAGATCTGGTAGAGAGGTTTAGCATAATCATCAGGGGTCAGGACACAGTAGATGCTCCCATTGGTGGACACATTGAGGTAAATGGGGCACAAGTTTAAGGTAGTTGACAAAAGATGCTATGGACACAGGAGAAGCAATCTTTTCATATGATGAGTGGTTCATATGTGGAATGCACTGCCTGAGAATGTGGTAGCCATGATGTGGAGATGCCAGCATTGGACTGGAGTGGGCACAGTAAGAAGTCTCACCGCACCAGGTTAAAGTCTACTGGAGTGCAGTGCTTTGAAAACTTGTGATACCAAATAAACCTGTTAGACTATAACCTGGTGCGGTGAGACTTCTTACTGAGAATGTGGTGGAAAGGATTTCGGTTGAAGCAGGGAACTGGATTATTAAAGAAAATGAAGAGTGTGCAAGGTTGTGGGGAGAAGATGGGGGAATGCATTGTCTATTCATACAGCTGGTGTGGATATGCTGTAACGGTCCGACGCTGCCATACATTGAAAAGGCAGCTTAGCTTTAACATCGCTCATGAGTAGGTTCACACAGAGAATAGTTAAAAGGCTGGCTCCATTTTATCTCCACTATAGACTCCATCTGATTGGAACTTAGAAATAGGACAAGGATATTTGGATACTTGGGCAGAAATTCTGCACGCCATGATAATCGTGCCATTTTGATCTTAGATTGTCCATGTTGTTGTCATCACTTTTTGTCTTAGAATGAATCATTGCACTATGCTGGATCTAACAATGAAAGAAAGGCAGCATGGAGTGTGTTATGCGGCCTACGGTGACAAAATTAATAGGCCCACTCCACTACACACAAAGAAAATCCCCAAATATATTTCAGCACAGCTACTTTTCGTGGAGTTAAAGGTTTTGAGGAGATCTATGTACAGATGATACGGTTTAAGTAACCATTGAAGATTTCGAAATTGCTTTCTCTGTCCATAGTCCGAAAAGCAATTGGTTTCAATTCTCCCGGAGAAAATGTTATCCGGTGTATGATATAGAAGGGTAGTTTTCCTTTCTAAATAACACTCAGTTTGGACTTAAATGCTACAAGCAAACAACACCATTCACTAAATCCATTCCGGTGTTCCGCCGCAAACACATTAGTTCATTTCCAAATGGGACCATCTGATCTTGCCAGGTTAATTTAATGCCTTTCTCAGATTGATCGCTGGCGTAGTGCAGTCAGACCATCAGCTGGCCATTTGTTATGTAAATGTCCCTGGAAAATTCCGTTTCATCCTTGTCATGTTTCAGCAAATTAGAAACCTTTATCTTTAAAGAGTACTGTTGAGTACAGACATTACATTACCTCATAAAGGTCAATCATAACATTCCCCTCCGGGCCTCTGCTGCTTTTGACATTCTCCAAAGCAATAGTGAAATAAGCTCCTCTCACATCAGAGACGTACAGATTGTACGTGTCGTTTTGATTCCATTCTTGCACAGCGGCGAACACTTGGCTGTCATCTGTGCTGATAATGTGCATATCCTGCCAGGACAACAGAATAACATTCTTAGGGTGAACCGATGTTATTTTGAGATTACTGTTGCCAACCTGATCCCCGTAGCAACGCATGAACGAGAGAGCATCAATGTCAACCCGTTCCATCCAATCGATGTACTCGGGACTTAACCCTGCGGCCCACAACAACTGGACGTTACTGGGCCAAATTTACCACATGGATGGGCATGTGGCTTTGCAAGCAAGATTGCAGTACGTGACGTGAATGCCAGAGGAAGTTGGGCAGGCAGTACAATGTGATTTGTAATGGAGGCTTTTTCAAAATTTCAATCGGGAGAAAAGTATAGGCATCGCTGGCAAAGCTTGCATTTGTTACCCATCCATAAAATATCCTTGAACCACTGCAGTCTCTGTAGTATAGGTACACCTGCAGTGCCGATGTACACCTGCATTGCAGAGGTATACTCGCAATCCCGACGGATATCTGCAGTGCAGAAATATGCCCACAGTGCCAAGGTATGCCTGCGATGCCAAGGTACACTCACAGTGCTCAGGTACATTTGCACGCTTGCAGTGCTTAGGTACACTTGCAGTGTTCAGGCATACTTTCAATGCTGAGGTACACTTTCAGTGCTGAAGTACACTCGTACACTCACAGTGCTGAGGTACACACACAGTGTTGAGCTACACTCGCAGTGCTGGGGGACACCCACAGAAGCAAAGTAGGTCTGGGATCTGACCATCCCTCTGTCTGTGTTTTTCCCCTTTTACTTATTGATTCCTCCAAAGGGCAGTTAGTGATGAGTTGGCCCAGCCAGCAAAGCTCACATTCCGCAGAGTGAATACAAAAGAAATTCCACACTGACCTGAAAATATTCAATACTGAGAGTTGCAGCCAGGGGGCATCCTCTCACCTTCTCATAAACATTCCGGAGAAGAGGAGGAAAAGGATGGGATAACTGACAGAAAGGCTTTCACTTGGGGAAGGAGTTCTGGGATTTTGGCACTGCTTTGTGTGAAGGAATGGAGATATATTTCCAAGTCATGACGGCCAGTGGCTTGGAGGGCAGTTGTCCAAATGAAGTCTGCACTGCCAGCATGTGGGGAACTGCTGTGCAAACCTTACCTGAGAATTCAGAAGAGGATTCCCCCAGCACATCTTCTGGGTCACTCATCCTCCCCACCCACAATATAACTCCCCAGAAGCTTGGGTCTGCCACTAAACCTATCCCTCGATCAAAATCATCAAACTGAGGTTAATTGGTTATTTATTTCTTTCTCTGTCCCCTGCATGACAACAATCTCCGTGCTCCAAAAGGAAGATGTGCATGAATTGTTTCGGAATATTTGTGAACAAAGTGAGAAAGTGCCTCCCTGACTGCAACTCTCAATATTAAATATTTTTTCCCAGTCAGTGCGGTATTTCTCCTGCACTCGGGGGAACACGGGCTTTGCTGGCTGGATCAGCCCATCCCTAACTGCCCTTGGGAAAGGTGAAAAAATAAAAGGGGGAAAAAGGAAACAGGCAGAGGGATGGTCTGATTCCAAGCCTACTTTGCTTCCCTCCCTGCTGAGAAGTTTCTTTCTTCCCGCTCCTCTACTCCCCACGATGAAATGGATCCAATCATTCAACTGACACACAGTCAACCGCAGGATCAGCAACTTGCTGTTGAGCTCAATCTCTCTTGCTGTGCACATCAATATCTCAATCCTTTTTCTCTGTCTTCCGTTTCTGTCAGGTTTTATCCTTTCTCTAGGCTATTCCTTAATGCTATGTTCTCATAATCCTGTTGGGATTTTTCATTACTCGGTATGTGTCCCTGTTGCTAAGCTGTCAAAGACTCGCACTTTGCTGAACAGATTTATATTCCGGGTAGGTGGAGCCCTTATCCAATATCCCAAAATCCAGGAGGATGTGAAAAGCGTGCCAGGCATCTCTGCTGTAGAGTCATAAAGGTCTACAGAATGGAAACAGGCCCTTCAGCCAGTTTGTCTATGCCACCCCGTTTTTACCACTAAGCTAATCCCAATTGCCCGCATTTGGTCCATATTCCTCTATACTCATCTTACTCATGTAACTGTTTAAATGTTAGTCAAATCTTAGATCATTGTTAGCTCTTTTAGTATTGGGAGTAGAGTGGAGTTCCCGGTCTGTTGGTTAATCAGAGAATGTGTTATTTTATAAGGTTAATTGTACTGCTGTGATTGTCCTTGAGGGATCAATCTGCAGCACAAGGGTCACATAACCCAGGGAACAAGTTGGGGTAATCACCCTGGCAATTGTGGGCTTCCTTATCCAGAGTCACCTTGGGAGCTGATTGCAGCTACAAGGCTGCCAACTTCTGAAACTGTAAATAAATGGGTTGTGCTTTTCCCAGGCTGGAGAATGAGCACAGATAAGGAAAAGCCGGATGCTATTGGGAAAACACCATCGAATCCCTAGTGTTGAATGAGACCATTTGGCCCATCGAGCCAGCACTGACCACAATCCCACCCAGGTCCTATCCCCATAACCTCATGTATTTACCCTAGCTAGTCCGCCCGACATTACTGGATAATTGAGCTTGGACAATCTATTTAACTTGCACATCTTTGGACCGTGGGAGGAAACTGGAGCACCCGAAAGATTCCCACACAGACACGGAGAGAATATGCAAACGCCACAGAGAAGCGACCCAAGGCTGGAACTGAACCTGGGTCCCTGGTGCTGGAGGCTGCAGTGCTAGCCAGTGTGGTCACCATACTGCCTGTCAACTACTAGCTAAAGACTTACAGCTTATTTGCGTCCGGGGACCCAAAGGTGCAAAATCTCTATTAATTAATTGCCCCTGATATTCAGGGCTCACACACCCTCATGTAGTTCCCAATCCTTTGGATTTTGATAAGGAAACCTACATTTATTTAGCACCTTTCATAGTAATCCACAGACAATGAAATACTTTTTAAATGTAGTCACTGTTATAATGTAGGAAACTGAATCGCTAATCTGTGCACAGCAAGCTCCCACGATGAGGCAAGTGATAATGATGTGCTTTTATTGATGTTGTTTGCGGGATTAAAACATCCAACAACACTGGGGATAACTCCCAGAATGTGCATTGAGATGGTGCCGTGGAATGGTTCACATTGATGGAGGGCAGATGGGGCCTCCAGTTTAATTTTTTATGCAAAAGATGACACCTCGTGCAGAGCCCAAAGAAACATCAAATTTGATTCAATGCTCAAAACTCTGGAGTTGGGTTTGAACCCAGAATTTTCAAACCCAGAGGCAAGAGTGTTACCATTAGGCCTTGGCTACTGGGAGAGTCTGTGTGCTTACACCAAGCTAAGCCAGGTTTACCACTAAGAACAGAGGAACTGGAAACCTCCGATTAAATCACAGAATCTCTACTGCGCCAAAAAGTAAAAGTTTATTTGTTAGTCACAAGTAGGGTTACATTCACGTAGTAATGAAGTTACTGTGAAAATCCCATAGTCGCCACACAAGCCTGACATTTGTTTGGGTACACTGAGGGAGATTTTAACATGGCCAATGCAGCTAACCTGAACATCTTTGGACTGTGGGAAAAAGCCAGAGCAAACAGAGGAAAACCCCCACAGACATGGGGAGAATGTGCAAACTCCACGCAGACAGTGACTCAAGCCGGGAATTGAACACAGAATCCCTGGCACTGTGAGGCAGCAGTGCTAACCAGTGTACCACTTAAGGAGGCCATTAGACCCATCAAGCTTGCACGGACCAGAATCCTAGCCCCATAACCCCACATATTTACTTCTCACATTAAGGGACAATTTATCATGGCCAATCACATAACCTGCAGGTATTTGAACTGAAGGCAGCCTCATTTGTACCCTTGAGTTCTGATAGGAGTTGATAAAAGCTACACTCACGCATGCAAACATGCACTCATCCAGGGAATTTGAATCCATGGCTGGATCCCAATTCTGGGCTGTTCCACTGGACTCTTCTCAATAGCTGGTAATATATCATTCACTGGGGAGGTGGCATTGTCACTGAACTAGAGATCCAGGGCAATCCGTGCTCTGAGGACCCAAGTTCAAATCCCATCATGGCAGATGCTGAAATTTGAATTCAATAAAGATCTCTAGAATTAAAAGGATAACGACCATGAAATCATTGCCAATTGTCATAAAAGCTCATTTGGTCCACTAACGTCCTTAAGGGAAAGAATTCTGCTATCTTTGCCTGATCTGGTCTACATGTGGCTCCAGACCCACAGTGATGTGGTTGATCTTAAATGTCTCACGCTTGGTTCAAGGGCAGTTAGGGGTGGGCAATAAATGCTGGGCCAGTCAGTGACACCCACATCCCTGAACGAAGGAAAGAAAATGCACTGCAATCAGAACGTTTGAATGATGTGCAGAGCTTCTGGCAAGTGAGTTTTCCTTTGGCTGTGCTAATAGACAAGGACAGGTGAGATCACAATTGAGAAAGATGTGTTAAAGGAACTCTGTTTGCAATTCCCCAGGCCATAGCACTCACATGTATTTTGTCTCATGTTAATTCCATTGCTAACAAAGAAAGGCGCTTTGAACATCTTCATCATAAAACAGTTGTGGGTGGCAGTGTGATACAGTGGTTAGTACTGCTGCCTCACAGCATCAGGGACTCAGGTTGAATTCCAGTCTCGGGTGACTGACAGTCTGTGCAGACTCTGCACATTCTCCCCATGTCTGCATGGGTTTCCTCCGGGTGCTTTGGTTTCCTCCCAAAGTCCAAAAGATGTGCTGGTTAAGCATATTGGTCATGCTAAATTCTCCCTCAGTGTACTCCAGCAGAAGCTGGAATGTGGCTACTGGGGGATTTTCACAATAATTTCATTGCAGTGTTGATGTAAGCCTACTTGTGACACGAATAAATAAACTTTAAACTTGCGACGCAGTGGCATATAATATAGGCAAAGGCTTACTGAATTGCAAAGGATGCTAAAATTTCACATTTTTTTCTTACCTTGGGCAATGAATATTTGGGCAGTTTCATTTGTGCAAAGCTCTCTCTTCGATATGACACGTAATAAGTCACCCGTCCACCAGTTGTCACCTGTGTAGTTAAGCACAAGAAAATATTGTAGCTTTCTTATGACTGGAGCAAAGCAGTCGATATTGGCTAAGGGCAGTAAACATTTTATGGAGAGCAAATATACAATAAAGATCAATGAAGTGTTTGACATGACCCTCAGTGCGTGATAAGGACAAACAACCATATTAGCATGATCGCGAAAGCCACTTGACAATTTATTTCTCTTCCAAAATACCAACAAGTGAGACTTCTCAGTTGATGTTGCATGCCCTGTGCTCACCTCCATGAACTGCAATTAAACACATAGCTGGTACAACAGCAGGAGAACAAATTGAACAGGACAAAGTGACTCTTACATTCCCCTTGGTTTCACAAATTAGGGGAGCTACTAATAATTTTTGTTGGTATCGGCTACTCCTGAAGAATTACAAACTTACAAGCTTGTCCAGTGAATGATCAGCTTTTTAATTACATGATATAATTGGTGGTTGGTGGCACAGTGACTAGCCAGTGCCAGGGTCCTGGATTTGATTCCCGGCTTGGGTCACTGTTTGTGTGGAGTTTGCATGTTCTCCCCATGTCTGCATGTGTTTCCTCCAAGTGCCCACAGTCCAAAAGACTTGCTGGTTAAGTGCATTAGCCATGAGATTTTCCAGCATTTTCTGTTTTTGTTTCAGATTCCAGCATCCACAATGTTTTACTTTTAACTCATTGCGCCCCTCTTCATTTGCCCTTGTGTTAGATGCGTAGCCCTTCAGTCATAGCGATAGGATAAAAGCCATAAGGACAGGAACCAGTTGGAATGGGGCGACCCTGAGAGTGGGGAAGGGCCAACAAAACATCTCATGGGCAGGGCTCAGAATCCAGATGGGCTGCATGTCGCCTCTGGGCAGGTTGCCAGCCACTTAAGTGGTCACATAGAAAGCATTACCTATGTCCCCTAACACTCGGCTTGTTGCAAAGACATTTGTTCCGCCTCACTCTCAATTCAGGACGTCACAGTGGTTAGCACTGCTGCCTCAGAGCGCCAGGGACCCGGATATAATTCCGACCTATGGGGAGTTTACACATTCTCTGCATGGGTTTCCTCCAGGTGCTCTGGTTTCTTCCCATACTCCAAAGATAGGTTGATTGGTCATGCTAAAATTGACCCTAGTGTCAGGGGAATGGCAGGGTGAATATGTGGGTTGACAGAAATAGGACTTGGGTGGGAATGTGGTCGGTGCAGACTCGAAGGGCTGAATGGCCTCCTTGTGCACTGTAGGCATTCTATGATGAATTCATGCTCTGCTCTTTCCCTCTGTCTCTATTTTTCTCATACCTGACTATTCACTTCACTACACGGTCAGGTATAATAGATGTGCAAAGCAATAACAGCTGTAAATGGATTATTCAGCTCCTTCCTGGCTGCTCCAATTAGCCATGCTGCATCATTGGCAGTCATGATGTCTCTTCTTGCCTCTGCCCCTTGTTGCCCCAGCGCTTTCTTGCTCCTATTGACATTGATAGGCAGAACTAATTTGGCATGCTTGTCAAGTGAACAAACAACGAGATAGATCTTCCTGTTTATCATAATTAACCTGGCTTTCTCAGCCACTTGCCAATCAATCCAGGGAGAGGAATGCTTCTTCCTTGCAATCAGCGCAGATTTATTAGCACATCTAAATAATCATAAAAGGAACCTGTTTAAAAATCAAGTGCATGAGTATCTTTGAGATGTGAAGGAGTTTATCTTTCTACTTGTCTTTTTCCTCCCTCTTCTGACAGAGCTCACAGTTTTGTTGGTTGCTTTGAACTGCCAGAGGGAGACTGAAGACTTTGGGCTCATTTTCAGTCACTCCACTTGGTTGGGTAACTAAACTGCATGGGGGCCACTCTCCCATTCTGTCCTGCTGATGGGTCAGGTTACATTGGGATCTGGTCAGGGCTGGAGTGAGACCAATGATCGGGGCATGCTGGTGGGGTGGGAGTCTGCTAGGTGGTCTGCCTCCCCTGAAGTAGTCTGCTAGGTGGGGGGGGGGTTTAACTCCTGTGAAGGAGGAGGGGTGGAGGAGAGGGGTGGAGCAGTCTGCTGGGCTGGGGGAGGTGTGAGGGATGTGGTCATTCCCTCATATTCCCTATCCCTTCACCACCCCGGCACTACATGGACACTTCCCTAGTTTCCGAACAGTGCTGATGGCACCTAGGGAGATCCGCAGGCACTGCCTGAGAAGTACCTGGATATGACCCCCTTGCCTGCCCTCCAGCCCCTCCCACTGCACTCACCTGAGCTTCCCTGGGAGGTCTGCTCGCCAGGTGTACATCTTCAGACACCAGTCATGACCCACGCTGTCACCCTACTATGGATGGATTTTGATGGGTTGGGGGAAATAATTCCGACGTGGGGGCCTGATAATGATATGCTAATTTCCTATAATGATGTTCTAAGCATTGAACATCAGGAAACACCCCCTGCCACTGACAGGAGAAGGAATACAATTGCATCATGCATTTACATCCATTTAAAACATTTCTTCCAGTTCTCGCAATATTTTCCATACCTGTTGCAAAACCCACCCAATATGAATGGGAGTGGAAAATCCCAGCCAACATTTCTCTACCAACCTTCCAGCCAGAAAGATTCTTTGAGTACCTCTCACCTATTCCTGGACAAATGGAAGTGTTATCTCTCGGGTTGAGAAATCTTCCCCACGCCTTTAGTCCGAACTCACAGTCACACTGTTACACGCCTATTTTCTAAATACTCTTTTGATTTGTGTTGTCTGAGCTTCTTATTCCTTCTGAGCTGTCAATACGACAGCCTAAATGGTCCTCCAACTTCTTGTATGCGTTAAAATTAAGGTTGACAAGACTCTCACCTTAATTGAGGCCTACTCAAGAATTGTGTTGGAGAGGGCTTGGATGACAAGTGAGCAGCGAGTTTCCCTTTACTTATGAGCTTGGCACATGAGCCAAGAATCCTTTCCTTAGGGATTTATTCACCCTTTCTTGGGGCCAGAATATTTAGCCTCTGTAGATAAAAGTTAATGTGATGCAACATTTCTGGCATGTATGATTAGCTTGCTGAAAGACAAAAGGCACTTATCTTGCTTGGTTTTGAGGCTGTAATATGATGTTGTAAAAGCCCTGAAAAAAATGATCTGTAAAATTATGTTATTCCATTAATATTTTCACACATGGCAGCAACAATTCCTCAAACAGATTTTTCAGCTGAATCTTTTCTTCCAATGATTAACGACGATGGATTTATTTCAATGGTGAAATTGCTGTGGTGGTGCACATTACAGACAATAGATTCTGGATGGAATTTTCCCATCCCGCACGACACGGATATCATAGTGGACAGGATACAGACTGCAATGGTCTGTTGACTCAGGCTGGATTTTACGGCCTTGGGACAAGTGCCACTGGAAAATCCCACCATCTGTCTCTCTCTCTCAGCTCTTTTTTATGCCTTTGCCTTTCTATTTTTCTGACTCTCTTCAGCTTGTAAATCTGTGTTATATGTGTGCTTTTCCCTTTGAGCAGGACTTATTCAGTTAATGGTAGGGCATTAACTAGCGTTATAGAACAAAGAGATTTAGGGGTAGACTTTCGTAGCTCCATGAAAGTGGATCATGGGTGGACAGGCTGGTGGAGAAGGCATTCAGCATGCTTGGTTTCATTGGTAGAACAGGAGTTGGGACGTCTTGTTGAAGTTGTATATGTCATTGGTAAGGCCACATTGGAATACTGTGCACAGTTCTGGTCACCCTATTATAGAGAGGGTATTGAATCGGAAAGAATGCAGGAAAGATTTACTAGGATGTTGCCAGGACTTGATGGTTTGAGTTATAAGAAGAGGCTGGATAGACTGGGACTTTATTCTCTGGAGTATAGGAGACTTAGGGATGATCTTTGAGAGGTCTATAAAATAATGAGGGGCGTAGATGAAGTAGGTAGTCAACATTTTTTCTCAAAGGTAGGGGAGTCTAAAACTAGAGGGCAAAGAGGAGAGAAACAGAAGGGTCCAGAGGGACAATTTTTTCTCACAGAGGGTGGTGAGTGTCTGGAACAAGCTGCCAGAGACAGTAGTAGCGGGTATAATTTTGTCATTTAAAAAGCACTTAAACAGCTACATGGATAAGATAGAGGGATATGGGCCAAATGCGGGCAATTGGTGCAAGCTTAAAATGAAACCCAGACTGGATCACATGACACACTTCCTTTTTAGGGATATCTTGTTAATATCTCTTGAAGGCCTATTATAACTGGGTAAACACATTTCATTACTCTCACTGAGACATTCCCTTCTTATAGGAGAAGGGAGCAGAGAATGGCAGGGCGATCCAGAGAATCGAAGGTGACTCCTCACAACTAACAGCTGGAGGGGAGGATGTGCTGGAGATCAAGTGAGTCTCAACAGGGGAGGTGGTGGCCTAGTGATATTATCGCCACACTATTAATCCAGAAAACTCGACTAATATCTGGGGTCCTGGGTTCGAATCCCACCATGGCAGCTGGTAGAATTTGTATTCAATAAAAATATCTGGAGTTGTGAATCTACTTTTGAAACAACTGTCAATTGTCAGAAAAAACCCGTCTGGTTCACTAATGTCCTTTAGGAAGGAAATCTGCCATCATTACCTAGTCTGCCCTTCTTGTGACTCCAGAGCCACAGCATTGTGGTTGATTCTCAACTGCCCTCAACTGAAATGGCCTCGCCAGCCAATCAATTAAACTAGGGATGGGCAATAAATGTTGGCCAGTCACTGGCACCCATGTTCAATGAATGAATAAAAAAAAATGTCCAGTTGTCGCAGAGAATGGCTATTATCCCTAAGTCTCTTACACTTCAGATAAAAGTCCCAGTCTATCCAGTCTCTCCTTATAACTCAAACCATCAAGTCCGATAGCATCCTATTAAATCTTTTCTGCGCTCTTTCTACTTCAATATCCTGTCAATAATAGGGTGACCAGAATTGTGCACAGTATCTATGATTAGCACTAAGTATCAGACATATGCATATTGAAGCAGATTCCTGACATCCTGCCAATCTTACCCCCACACTTGCTGTCTCTCAATAACATCGAGCACTCTTTCTCCTCCTCCTCAATCAATACACTGAACTTTACAGAACACGGAACAAAAACTGCAACAGGTTTGCAATTAGAGCATTCGTATCCTCACCCTCTCCCACATACTTTGCTGCTTTAATCTTGTACCTTAATTCTCCATCCTCTACCTATGATTGAATCTTCTTCTCTTCTTCAGATTCAAACTCTGTGTTGGCATTATTAGCGGATCTAAGCAAAATACTATATTCAGTATTGCATTGCTGCACTGATAACACTCGAAATGTATTTCCTTTGGATTAAACTTCATTGTTGCACTACAGAAAGATGCTAACTGCCATGAATGATTCATGAAGGACAGACCTCCACATTATCATAAAGGACTAATTCCGTGAGCAAACTCCCCTCTGCCTCATTCCACCTGTATCCACCACTCTGTGCTTCCTTGTTGAAAAGACCAAGAACACAGAACATAACTGATCATAATAAACTGGACAAAGGCGCACTTCTCCATTCGACAGAAAGAAAGATCAGGATCAATGCCAAGTAAAAATTGGGTGAGATAAAAGGTAAATTGGTATGATTGATTTTTCTTGAAACAATTTGGATCTCCCGAACTGCTGTACAGCCAGGAATTTGTTTGGGCTCCAAATCTGAGCAGCAATTGATTGAATTGAGGTTTGTATTCAATAAGACTTTACTTGTTCTCATTTTCAGTGAACCCCCAGACTACATCTCTGAAAAGGTCACACGTAATATTGTTGATTTTTTTTGTCGGGATTAGCCAAGAGCTTTGCTACTCATTCACATGCAATGTTCACATGCTGCTTCTCTTAAAATGAAATCTATATAGCAAAGTCTCCATTTATGTGGAACAAACATATCAAACATGATTGAGTTGAACCAAGTCAATTGATCCAAAACCATGTCCTATTTACCAATTTCAGTACATAAGAATTATAGTGTAATACAGCACAGAAACAGGAGCTTTGGATCACCTGGTCCATGCCCACCCTGGTGCCGACCCAGCTAGTCCCAATTGCCTGCATTTGGCCCCTATCCCTCTAATCCTTTCCCATCCATGTACTTATCCAAATGCTTTTTAAACGTCGCTCTTGAACCTGCCTCAACCACTTTCTCTGGCTGCCCATTCTAAACATGCACCGCCCTTTGTGTGAAGAAGTTGTGCTTCGGGTTCCTTTTAAATCTTTCCCCTCTCAACTTAAACCAATGCCCTTGAGTTTTCAATTCCCTTATCCTAGGAAAAAGGCTATGTGTGTTCATTTTATCTATGTCTCTCATGATTTTATAAACTGCAATAATGTCATCCCTCAGTCTCTTACATTCCAAGGAATAAAGACCTAGCCTGGCCAACCGCTTCCTATAACTCAGGCCCACTAGTCCTGGCAACATCCTTGTAAATATTCTATGCACTGTTTCCACTTTATCAATGGCTTTCGTATAACAGGATGACCAAAACTGTTACACAGCTGTAAGATAATGTCCTGACTCCTATACTGAATGCTCTGACTGATGAAGGCCAGCGTGCTAAACACCTTCTTCATCATCTGTCTATCTGTGAGACTGCTTTCAACGAACTATGAATTTGTACTCCTCGGTCCCTCTATTCCTCCATGTTCCCCATGCCCCACCATTCACTGTATAAGTCCTAACCTGATTTGACTTTCTAAAATGTAACACCTCACACTTATCCGTTCTGAAGCCCATTTGCCAATCACCGGCCAAATTCTCTGAGTGATAAAAATCCCACTGTAATTTTTGATCACCTTCTTCATCATCAAAGATACCTCATAATTTAGTATCATCTGCAAACTTATAACCATGCCTTATACATTTACATCCAATTTATTTCTATAAATAACAAAAAATATGGCAATAATCACTGTCAAAGATGAATATCGGTGGAAGATAATTCGTAATATTTTCATAACATAACAATAATGTTTAACCATACATTGGTGGTTAGATAGAGTTGTTGACTGCATTTACATGGTGTCTATATTTGTTGGAATACTGAGTATACAAATGACAGTAACCTGCATGTACGTATCTCTCTTAAGGGAGTAAAAGATGCTTCGCAAGAGAGTTATCAGCCTAAAATTGACATCAATCAAAGGAGGAGATATTGGGATAGGTGATCAAACATTTAGACACAGATGCAGGTTTTAATTGCCATCCTGAAGGAGGCCAAAGAATGTGGAAGACAAAGAGAGTTGTTGAGGGGGTTTCTGGAGCAACGTGAATAACACTGGCCTAGTCAAATGATTATTTTCTTTGTGGACAAATTACTTAGATTGTGTCATTTCTAGATTAAAGAATTCAGACACTGGAAGAATATAGGCAGCTATTCCACCGTGAATCAATTCCTTCAGTGCTGAAAAGAAGCAAAAACCTGAAAATCACATGGGTAGGAGTTTTCATTGTGAATCCTACAGACAGACTAAATACTAAGCACTGTATTTGATTATTGACACTTTGAATATTGTTAGAATAAAGTCAACCACAATGTTGTGGATCTGGAGTCACATGTAAGTGAGGACGACAGATTTACTTTCCTAAAGGAACATTAGATGGGTTTTTACAATACAATGGTAGTTTTAAAGCAAATAAAACATATAATAGGGAGAGGATGAACATATTGGATGGGACTTTATGGCCTCGATCATTCTGAATTTGTAAATTCCTGCCCAAGATCAACAGACCTTTCCACGGGCTACCTTTCACCCACTCCAATTCTCGTGGTGGGCAGTATGGTAAAATTCGGGCTATTGCTTATGTTCAGATTCCAACTCCAATTCATGAAATGGAACATGTTCTCTTTCTCTGCTGGGTCTAATTATCAGAAATAAGTGTGGATTCCTCCAACTTAATTGCTGCTGGGTTTGGACAAACTGTAAAATTACTGCTACTGGACTGGAATCTCACTCAATAATGCCCAAGGTGACTAACGTACCATTTATGCCCATGTAAAAGTCAATCTCATATGGAGGCTGACCCATGATTTTGGTCATTTTTCCTTTGCTTCCAGGAAATTTGGCTTTCATTTTTTTTCAGGAATCAAAACTCATTGGCTACCTTGTCCCCATCCCCTTCCTGCTCTCCCTGGCACCCCTAAAGAAAGGTGCAGGTAGGAGACACTACGCAGGTAGCCTTGAGTATCGCTCTTCTTGTCCACTGGGACATATTTGAACTGATGCTCTGCTGAAGCCACCATCATGAACAGCCCAAACCACAAAGCACTGTCTGGGGAAATACGAGTGCAACTGAATAATCTGCCAATTGCACCCCAGAGTCTCAGGGCTCAGCGTTAAACAGCACAACCTGCTGCAGACTGGACTTTGATAAATCATAGCAACAGAGCAGGGGTAACTGTCCAAGCAATGAACTGATTGAGATGGACCAGCCAATTCATGTGCAGGGACCAAAACAAGCATGTATATTAATCCCTCACAAATATTATTTGTGTAAAAGTTGGCTCTTAAATTTTTGTCTAAAATATTGGTATCAAAAATTCAAGTCAAGAGGAGACAGTGGCATTGTGATAATCTAATCAAAAGATTCATACTCTCCTAGGTTCAAATGTCACCACATTTAAATTTGGTTAATAAATAATATCTGAAATTGACAGCTAATCTCAGTAGTGGTGATAATGAGGCACTCATCAATTGTTGTAAAAACCCATCTAGTTCACAAAAGTCCTTCAGGGAAAGAAATCTGCCTCCTTACCTGGTCTAGCCTACAGCCAGCATGGTGGTACAGTGGTTAGCACTGCTGTCTCACAGCACCAAGGGCCCAGGTTCAATTCTGGCCTTGACTGAAAGATGAAATTGAAGTTTATTTGTTAGTCACAAGTAAGGCTTACATTAACACTGCAATGAAGTTACTGTGAAATTTCCCCTGTTGCCATGGTCTGGCACCTTTTCGGGTCAATGTACCTAACCAGCACATCTTTCAAGTAGTGGGAGGAAACTGGAGCACTGGGAGGAAACACACACAGACACGGGGAGAACATGCAAACTCCATGCTGACAGTGACCCAAGACGGAAATCAAACGCGGGTCCCTGGCATTATCAAGCAGCAGTGCTACTGCTACTGTGCTACTGTGCTGTCCAGGTGTGATTGTCAGTGGGGAATCTCCATGTTCTCCAGATGCTCCAGTTTCCTCCAAAGATATGCAGGTTAGGTGGATTGGCCATGCTAAATTGCCCCTTAGTGTTTCAGGGTATATAGGTTAGTAGGGTAAATTTATGTGGTTATGGGGTACGCCTGGGTAAGAGTCAGTATGGTCTCGATGGGCCAAATGGCTTCATTTTGCACTGCTGGGATTATTATGATTTTACATGCAACTCCAGATCCACAACCATGTGGTTGACTTTTACCTGCCCTCTGAAATGGCAGAGCGACATACTCAATTTAAGGGCAGTTAGGGATGGGCAATAAATGCTGGCCATACCAGTGATGCCCACATCCTGTGAAAGAATAAAGAAAACCCCTACACAGGTCTGAATGGTTATAGTTAGGGAAGAGAAAACTCACAGTGATGCAGTGCACTTCAAAAGATGATATGTATGTTGGGGAGAATGTAGACAGCCTTCATTTGCATGTGGCTTGTGTTATATTGTTCTCAGACTATTTGATGCTTGTATAGGGCATCAGAGAAAGGAAAGTGTACAATTCCCTTCTCAGGTGTTTCCCTTTAACCCGAGAGCAGGTCACTTTAAGAGATAAATGTTGAGCTAATTGATGATGGCTTCTTTTGCGTTTAACTCTGCTGTCATCCTAATACAGCACGGTGGCACAGTGTTAGAGCTGCTGTCTCACAGTGCCAGGGGCCCGACTTCAATTCCGGCTTCTAGTTTGCACATTCTCCCCATGCCTGTGTGAGTTTTCTCCGTGTGCCCTGGTTTCCCCCCACAGTCCAAAGATGTGCAGGTTAGGTAGATCGGCGATGCTAAGATTGTCCCTGAGTGTCCAAAGATGTGTAGATCAGGGGGATCTGTGGAGTAAATACTTGGGGTTACGGGGTTAGGATTTGCAGACTTGATGGACTGAATGGCCTGCTTCTGTACTGTAAGGGTTCTATGATATGCCTTATTCTCCTTCCTACGCTAACGTTTTCAAACAAAATGCCCTGTCTAAGTTCACTGATAACATCAGAGACGTATTTCTGTGTGACTGAGCTTCAGTGTTACACTACAAAACCAAGCTAACACTGCCATGAATAATTCATGAGAGAATGACATTCATCTCTTGATGAATACAAGATTCACCAGGAGAAATTATTGTCCTTTCAAAAAGTAAATATTTGATGCAATTATTATTCACTTTCCTGAAAAATGAAGTGAATAACTGAAGTGTGTGGGCTGGATCAGGAGTTATGCATAAAACATTAAAACCCTGGATCAGTATTGCATTGATTGGTCAGTGAGCTTACTGTGTGAGCTTTGCTAATTGTCCCATTCTCCTTCATTAGGATAAGGACAATTTCAGAAGCAGCTACAAAGAAACAGAAGCAATGAGGGCATGTTTCTCATCCCCTCACTGACTCTGTCTAGACTCGCTGTTGCCTCGAAAAGAAGACAGCGTTCAGGTTGCACGATGGCACAGTGGTTAGCACTGCTATCTCACTGCACCAGGGACCTGGTTCAATTCCCGGCTTGGGTCACTGTTTGTGTGGAGCTTGCATGTTCTCGCGATGTCTGTATGGGTTTCCTCCAGGTGCTCCAGTTTCCTCCCACAGTCTAAAAATGTGTGGGTTAGGTGGATTGATTAGGGGACTAGAAAGGGTTAATACAAGGCGTTATGTGGATAGGGCCTGAGTGGGACTGTGGTTGGTGCAGATTCGATGGGCCTCCTTCTGCACTGTATGATTCTATGATTCGACAATCAAGGACCTCACACACCCCAGAACATACTTTCTTCCATCTTCTATTCGAAAAAAGATACAAAAGTCTGAAGACATGTACTAATCAATTCAAGAACAACTTCTTTCTTGCTGCTATCTGACTTTCAAATGGATCTACCTCACACTAAGTTGATCTTTCTCTACATCTGAGCTATGACTGTAACACTATATTCTACACTCTCTCCTTTCCTTCTCTATGAATGGTATGCTTTGCCTGTGTAGCGTGCAAGAAATAATATTTTTCACTGCACGTGTGACAATAATAAATTAAATCAAAAAAATCAGTGTGTGTGTGTGTGTGTGTGTGTGTGTGTGTGGAAGGGGTAGGGGTGTGAGACGTTTGTAGAGGGGACTGCAACACCAACTGGGGTCCAGCCTTGATCGGGACATAGAGTGCAGAGGTCTGAGATTTCACTGGCTTTTGGTTAGGAAATCCAAAGCCTCAAATGAGAGGATAGACGTTGGTGGGGCTGTGTGTAATTGGGAGCAGAGGGGTGGGGAATGGGGGGTAATGATGGAGGTTAATGCTTCTGGTAGAAAGACCATTGCGGATCACAAAGACTGGGACTAAACGATCATGAGGACTTGCCGAGACATGTATTCTGGGACCAGCAGATGGGTGGAAAGCAGGATGAGCAGCTGTTATGAAATGAAAGAAGGGACATTTTGCCCCTGGGATGGACAGGGAGTGACCATGTGAGGAGTTGGTCCTTGGTAAGCTTAAGAGTGGGGGATGGGAGTTGAACATGAGGGGTTGGGGTGAGTGGTGATTCTTGAAACTCTAATACCTTGGACACGGGTTAAAATCAAGTAAAACTCACAGCTCACTTTGTTAGGTTACAGAATGATCGTCTTTCTGCCGACTGACTGACTCACTCACAGTTTCACTCAAATCCCTCAAACTCACTCTACAGGCTCCCAGAATCAGTCCCCCACAGGTTGTCTCAGACAAAAGGTGTCTCCCAAAACATAGAAATATAGAAAATAGGAAGAGGAGGCCATTCAGCCCTTTGAGTGTTCTCCGTCATTCATTGTGATCATGGCTGATCATCTAACACAACAGCCTGATCCCACCTTCCCCCCACCCCTCCATATGCTTTGATCCCCTTTATCCTAAATGTTAACTCCTTCTTGCAAACAGACAATGTTTGGGCCTCAATTACGTTCTGTGGTAGCGAATTCCACAGACTCACTGCTCTCTGGATGAAAAAAATTTTCCCTCATCATGGAACAATCAAATTAAGGGACAACCCCTTGAAACCGTTAGTCACCTTAATGAAAAGGCATTTACCCCTCCCTTCAATTGATGGCTTTCCTGAATGTCAGGATATTTACCATCCAGCAATTAAAGTTGAAATGCTGGATAAACATGAAGCACTTAGCCTCACAATAAGTACTGAAATTGCCAACCTACTATCAGAGAGCTGGATGGTCATCTGACTTCAGTCACAATCAGGTTACAAGTCAGCATTCAGATTTTTAATGCCTTAACCTCTTACCTGGCCCAAACTTCTTGGTTCATCATTGTTTATTGGAATTAAAATTCCCCCATTATATTCAACCACTGTGCCATTCTGCCTCACAGTGCCAGGGACCTGGGTTCAATCCTAGACTCAGATCACTGTCTGTATGAAGTTGGCACATTCTCCCTGTGTCTATGTGGGTTTCCTCTGGGTGCCCCGGTTTCCTCCCACAGTCCAAAAATGTGTAGGTTAGGTTGATTGACCATGCTAAATTGACCCTAATGTCAGGAGGATTAGTGGGGATATGGGAATAGGGCCGGGGTGGGATTGTGGTGGGTGCAGACTCAATGGCTGAATGACTTCGATCTGCATTGGAAGGATTCTATGATTCTATGAACTTTATGAAGAAGGTCAAGTTCCCCTGACGGATTACTGTAGTATCCAATATCAGTCATACCAGTAAGACCAGACAGACTCCAGAGTTTCTCCTCAGTATGTGTTAGCTGATCACAGTTGACGCGAAGGTACTTTCGCAATCACGACTGACCTTTAAAAGAACATATGGGTGTTTGGGAAAGTTTCAATGCCCCATAGACGTGAAGACAAAGAAATCCTGTTTAACTTCTAGTCAGTTTCAAACTCTAAAGGTTTTTCTCAGATATTTTTGCTTTTCAGATCTACCATATAGAGCTAGGCCTCAACCTACTTGTGTGGCAGTAGCCAAAGCCTGGGCTAGCTTTAGTCTACAAATATTAGGTTGTTTCTCTATATGCCAACTCTCTCTACTTCATTTTTATTATACCTGTAATATAGCATTATTAACATTCAAACTAACTGCACAGTCATTCCAAGATGGTTGATATAATCAGTTTTCTTATGTATGAATGAAGGATATTTGAACTATGCAAATTGTGATTAGTGAGGACTGTTTGACCATTGGGTTTTTTGTTTATCTATTCTAGTTATCTATCTATTCACCTGCTTTCTTTTTGGTTAAAACAATTAAACTAAAGCAAACAAATTGTAACAAGTCCTCGGAGTCAGAAATTGCTTCACCAAAATTCCTTTATTTACAAGTCTGACGACAGCATACAGAGAGCTTTCAGTCAGCAGTCTACACTCAGAGTCCCAGAGGAACTGGCACACCTGGTTACATACAAAGCAAGAGGCCCCCTGATTGGCCCATCAATTTGGTCCTTAATCAGAGAGTTCATATTCTAATAGGTCCACCTCAATTGCCTGATTAAAATCATTACAGAACCTAAGGGATAAAGCACAGGGGTGGGGAAGAAGGGGAACCGCCTGAAACAAAAAACAAAGCATAAAGAAAACTTAAAACATCAAAGCAATGTGTGATTAAAGGGATCAATAATAGATCCCAGTCCTTTTAGTACTCAGCAAACCTAGAAGGCATTGACAGTGTCCATGGCAACCGCATGCTTCCTGTCTCGGGACACCCAGTATGAATATACCCACTGCCTGGATGGTCGGTATGTTGCCCATTCTTAATTGAACTGTATAACAGGCTAGGTCATGTGTCATGGAGTAACGTGTTGGCCAGACAAGGGAACGATGGCAGATTTCCTTCTCTGAAAGGCAATGAGTGAACAAGGTGGGTGTTTCCAACAATGGGGAGTTCTGACTGAATTTTAAATTCCACTAGTCGCCCTGGTGGGATTTGAACCGGTGTCTCAGAGCATGAGCCTGGGCTGCAGGATGACGAGTTCAACGACACTGGGAAGAATTTTACCAGCATGTCTGCCCGAGGTTTGTACAATCCCGCCCGAGGCCAACGGAGAATGCCGTTCTTTGAACCTCAGCCGCCCTCGGAATTGGGGCGGGTGTGCCGACCTTTGTCTCTGTGCCGTCATCTCCCCAGAGAAAGATGATGACTGGAGCTCTATAGCCTCGCCCGCCATAGAATTGGAGCGGGCAAGGGTCTGACATTGACCTCAAGGGTGGGAATTTCTGGCCTTGTCTGAGTGAGGCCCCCGCAAAATCCCACCCAATGGTAACCTGATCATGAAAACAACCACAGATGGAATGGATTCAGCTGGGTTTTATAGTGGATCCACTCTGATCTGATTGCAGATTTTAAAATGACACCTGATATAAACCAAGCTTCCGCTTTGCTGCGGCGATGAGGGAAATGTGGAGACGTCCCTTCAACCTGAGCGTTCCAAGGCCCAGGTTATGCAGCAATACCAGTGGATATTTCCAGCCCATCCTCTCCATCAATCTGATGAAGAGACTGAAGAGAGAAGGCAGAAATTCAAATATGTTCCAAGAAACAAAATAAGGAAAGGCCAAGAATCACTGAGCAGGAAAAGCTTGTTCCATCCAGCCGCAACCTACATAACATCTGCTCCTATTTAACATCTGTCTCTGCATTGGCAAAAAGACTTTGCATTTACATAATGATTTGTCTCTCCAAAGGATAACTCAGAATTCTGCACATCCAATATCTGCATAGAGAAGATTTGTAAACTGAATCCGTTAAAAGGCCAGGTAATGGGCTCAATTTTGTTTCTTACAGTCCCTGTATCATGGGTATAACATGGGTGCAATGAAGACTAATTTTAGGGAAAACCTATTCTCCCACTTTCAGTCAAAGGAGGCTCGAATGTTTTCTGAGTCAATTTTGAATTAGGTCATGTTTCAGGTGCAATGGGAATTGGCAATCTTTTACAAAGAGGCTTGAGGTGTGGGTTGGCCTGTTTGGTGGAGGTATTCGCTGCCGATTCTTGGCCCTGATGGACAGGCGACTTTCCTTCCTGAATGATGATGTTGGTTGAGGGTTGAATGTTGATCAGAACACCAGAGAGAGTGTCCCTGTTCTATAGGATGTATCATGGGTTTTTTTTAAACATCCGCTGATAGGGCCTGTTTAACAGGGTAGTGAAAAGCCTGTACTCCTAATCGTGTAGCTTTACTTCAGAATTTCAATAAAGGGCAGATTTCCGGATTGGAAGCCTGATGTCAGGTTCAAATAAAGATCATATCCTGCACTGTATGGAGAACATTTAGCCAGCAGTGATCGTACTTGAATAATAGAAGGAAGAAATGCCAATTAATTAAAGATGGCTGACAGGTTCTTGAAGCTGGAGAGTTATTAGGAGGACTTTCAGCGCTAAAGGAGCTGTAGCCTCTTGTTCAATAATTTCCATCTCCAGGTGATCTCTTCTTAAACTTTTTAAACTTTTAAATGTTTATACAGCAGCCTACACAAACCTCTCTACAGGATGGTTGATGACCAGCAGGAAGGCCCTCAAAGTCTGGCTGGAGTGCTGTCCCCTGTGCTCCACTGCCAGGAGGCTACATCCAGCCAATTAGCACAGTTGCCAACAATTTTGAGAAGGGGGCTTTATCTGTGTAATGGATTTAATCAGGCAATTGAAGTGAACCTGTTAGAATATGAACTCCCTGATTAAGGACCAAATTGATGGGCCGATCAGGGAGACTCTTGTTCTGTGTTTAATGAGGAGTGTCAGTTCCTCTGGCACTCCTACCATAGCCTGCTGACTGAAAGCTCTCTGTATGCTGTTGTCAGACTTTGCTGAAGGGGCTTTTACCTCCGGGAGTTATTAAATCTGGAAATTTTTAATCCTCTGTAAATGGCCAGTTAAGGCCAATTAACTTCCTTCAATTGCTAAGTGCTGGGCAGCCCTTCTTTTCAGCATTGCACTTCCAGAAAAATGTTCTCAGGGTAGGAAACCGGCACATCATCTTTGTAGCCACTGGCCTTCACCGCTGACTTCATTTAGTATCAGATTAAGTATTTCGGTAGCTCACTGGGGCATGTAACCACAGCGCAATGCACATTATTTTAAAGTCCCACCCTCTGGAGCTGCTGGTCAGTCAGTTCCTGCAGCTCCACCAGTCTCAGCAGCGCCAGGAGCTCATTAGTGGGCACTACTGGAACTGCAATGAGGGGGCAGAAGGCGGCCCGATGGATCCCCGGAAACAGGAGACAGGGTGGTGGGGGAATCCTCAGGAGGGATGGTTTTGGAAGGTTAGGGAGGGTTAGCGGCAGTGTGCTTAAATGGCAGGTGGATAGGAATAAAGAAATATTCTGCATTTGGATGGGGATGGGGGTGGGGGTTTGGGGGCACTTCCTGATCTGCAAAGAACAGCTCCTGAAGGTAGAACCTCTCCTTCCTAATTAAAAAAGATCCAGGCTGGAACATAACAGCCTTTCAAGTGGTAGGATTTTCCTATCCCGCTGCAGTGAATGGAGATTTGATTGGCCACCAAATTCTCTGAGTTTGATGGAGTGGGAGCGTGATGGCGAGATCGTGCTCTCAGAATGTCCTTTGCCCACAGTAAGCATTCTATGACATGGGAAGCACATTAAAGTGTTGAATCACCTTGACAACAAACCTGACTGACCCTTGATTATGTTTGTAAATATGATGGGTGAGCTGCCAATTTGCACCCCCCCTTTATTGTGGAGTGAGCTTGGGGGTGGGCAGGAAGATGGTGGGGGTGGGAGCGGGGCCTATTTTATGTGCCCTCCTACTGAAAACATGCCTGGCAGGGGCATGTAAAATGCAGTCTTTGCTCTTTAGGTTAGCCCACAGTGGAGAGAGATCAATCCACTTTCTGAATAATTCCATATCGACGCGCCAATTTCTTTGAGTGAGGAGCAGCAAGGTAAAAGGGAAGCCCTCAGTGGACCACTTTCTGTTAACAACAAGCAATCTGCGGAAAAGCCCTGCTCCGTCCTCAGAGGAAAGACGTGTACTGATATTGTGGATGGCTTTAGCAGTGTGGACTTGAACAAACATCTTGTATGTTCCTGGCACTTGGGAACTTAGTTTCAGTTCAGTTCATTGCACTGTACTGCAGGGAGTTCCTAATGCTGGCCACTCATAGATACAAGTGAATGAACACTTAATTGGATGTGTGATTTATCCTGAGTGTTGTATGTCTTTTTAAAGAGGCATGACTTTCTTGCTCTGCTGGGAGAATATCAGCAAACTAAAAAGAGACAATGCGATGGGTATGAGAAACATTACACAGAATTACACGGTGCTTAATGCACAGGAATGGCCGTTTGGCCTGACCAGGTCCCCTGCCAGCTTTTCTGCTTCACTTGGCCCTCATCCCATTCATCCTCATCAAAGGGAAGGCGATAGCCCCGTGGTATTATCACTAGACTAAGAATCCACAAACTCAGCTAACGTTCTGGGGACCCAAGTTTGAATCCTACCACAGCAGATGGTGGATTTTGAACTTAATAAAATACGTTTGGAATTAAGAATCTATTGATGACCATGAAACATTTGTTGAAAAAACCTCATCTGGTTCACTAATGTCCTTTAGGGAAGGAAATCTGATGTCTTTCCCTGGTCTGATCTACATGTGACTCCAGAGCCACAGCAATGTGGTTGATTCTCAATTGCCCTCAAAGGGCAATTACAAATGGGCAATAAAGGCTGGCCAGCCAGTGATGCCCTGTCCCCTATCCCCTACTCTGGCAGAGTGCTGTCCTGGCCAGAATAATTCCCAGTTTGAGAGATCGGATTGTGACCAAATAGTGACACTCCCCATTTGAAAGAGCCACGTCAGGAGAAAGGCAAGGGGACAATTCATTGACCCGGGACACTCAGTGGGTCAGAGTTTGGCTTCCAGGGGAGTTTTGTGTATTGCATGTAGTTTTCATCTCCCCACTTAAGAAAAGATAAACTTGCCAGAGAGGGAGTGCAGTGGAAGCTCATTGGACTGATACTGAGGTTGGTGGGACTGTCTTATACATACAACATAGAACACAAAACACTACAGCACAAACAGGCCCTTCGGCCCACAAGTTGCGCCGATTATATCAGTACCTATCAGGCCATAGAACTATCTGTAACTCCCAATCCCATTAAATCCCATGTACTCATCCAGAAGTCTCTTAAAAGACCCAGTGAGTTCGCATCTACCACCACTGATGGCAGCCGAGGAGCAATTGTTTTGACTGAGCTTCATAAGACTTAAGAATGAGAGGACATCTGATTAAAACATATAAAATTCAAAATACAATTTCCTTCAATCACTCTGTGGTTAGCACTGCTGCCTCACAGCGCCAGGGACCCATGTTCAATTCCGGCCTTGAGTCACAATGTGGAGTCTGCACGTTGTCCCCATGTCTGCATGGGTGTCCATCAGGTGCTGTGGTTTCCTTCCACAGTCCAAAAGACGTGCTGGTTTAGCATTAGCCACACTAAATTCTCCCACAATGTACCTGACCAAGCGCCAGAGTGTGGCGATTAGGGAATTTTTTTCACAGTAACTTCATTGCTATGTCAATGTAAGCCTACTTGTAATGAATAAATAAACGTGTTAATTTTATCTGTTTTCTCGCCACTCTGAAGATTAACAGCCTTCTTCTGAATTTCCCACTTGATGTTTTACTAGCTATTTTGGTATTGTTGGCTCTCTCTCAGAGGTAGTAACCTCTGTGTCAACTCGACATTCGCTTCCATAATTTTAGAAACCTCTGCTGGGTTTTAAATAGGATCGTAAATGGGAAATATCATTTATTTTTGAGGAAAACATCTGGTCTTCCCTAATAGAAATGAGCCTCAGCTTTTCAGGACCGCCCTGGACTGAGATGAGATACTTTCTGTGACTTCAGAGTTGGTGCTGCCATCGGATCTGTAACCATGGGAACAATAAAGTGTAAACAACTGTTTTACCTGAGCGAAGACATAGTCATCTTGGACCACCAAGGAATTGTGGTCTATGTGCCCTGGAAAAGGCATGCTGCTCGCTGCTTCTGAACAGTTCTGAATTCTACAAGTGACATATTCAGCATCTGTACAGAAAAGAAGGAAAAAGTGGGAAATATTTATTGAAGAATGAGCCCCTCTACAATGATTGATGTTTCTACTGAACTACCCGCACTAAACAGCCTGGTATCACCCTGCTCTCATTCTTTCCATCCAAATGTTACAGGATTTGAATAAGTTTAGAAGACTCAAAATGGTACATGCAAATCAACGGAAACATGTAACTGACGGACCTCAGAAAGCACTAATAATCTTCATGGTGATGCAGTGGTTAGTACTGCTGCCTCACAGTGCCAGGGACCCAGATTCAACTCCCAGCTTGGGTCACTGTCTGTGTGCAGATTGCACGTTCTCCCCATGTTTGCGTGGGCTTCCTCTGGGCACTTCGGTTCCCTCCCACTCTCCAGAGATGCTAAATTGCCCTTAGTGTCCAAAGATGTGCAGATCAGGTGGATTAGCCATGTTAAATGCATGGGGTTATGGGGATACGGTGAAAGGGAGTGCCTGGGTAAGATGCTCTCTCAGAGAGTCAGTGTGGACTCAATGGGATGAATGGCCTCCTTCTGCAATGTAGAGATCCTGTGGTTCTATTAAACTCTCTCTTGGAGATGCTCATTGCCTTCTAGACTGTGGGCTAGAGGTATCATTACTAAGCTATTAATCCAGAAACTCAGCTAAGATTCTGGGGACACTGGTTCAAATCCTGCCAATGGCAGCTGGTGGAATTTGAATTCAATATAAAAAATGTCAAGCTAAGTGACAATTCAGGAGACCGTTTCCTAATGGAATTGTCACTGGACTAGTAATCCAAAGATCAGAGTAATCCAGGGCAAGATCTGGGTATAAATCCCACCATGGCAGATAATGAAATTTGAATCCCATAAAAAAAATCTAGAATTAAGAATCTACTGATGACCGTGAAATCACTGTCGATTGTTGGAAAAACCCATCTGCTTCACTATTGTCTTTTAGGGAAGGAAATCTGCCATTCTTACCTGGTCTGGCCTGCATATGATTCCAGAGCCATAGCAATGTGGTTAACTCTCAACTGCCCACAAGGAGGCAACTAGGGATGAGCAATAAATACTGGCCAAGTCAGCGATGTCCTTGTCTCACGAAGGAATTAGGAAAAGCCTGTGTGAATGTTACCAGCTTGCAAATAGAGTGTAGAGTGGACAACAACAATGTGGCCATCCACTAATTGTAGATCATAATTTGTTTATAGTGGTCAATTTGCATCAAGGAGATAGAAGTCATTAATAAATCCCACCATGGAAGGCCATACTCTTCATCCAAAAGTGGTAAGAATATGGGATCTGCTAGCACAGGCTGAATATTATAGATGCACTTTAACAAAAGCCAGATCAACAAATGAGGGGAAAGGAACAGAATGTCAAACAGATTTAGATCAGTAAAGGAGGGTGCAAGAAGGTTAGTTTGGAGCAAAAACACCAGCGTGGGCCAGATGGCCCAAATGGCCTCTTTCAGCAATGTACGTTCTGCGCAATATGGCATCCGGGGATAACAATGAAATTTTTATGGATTTGATGGTAGCATGGCAGTTAGCATTGATGCCTCACAGCACCAGGGACCCGGGTTCGATTCCCAGTTTGGGTCACTGTCTAGCTGGAGTTTGCACATTCTCCACGTACCTGTGTGGGTTTCCTCCGGGTGCTCCAGTTTCCACCCACACTTCAGAGATGCGTGGGTTAGGTTGATTGGCCAAGCTAAATTGCCTGTTAATGTCAGGGGGACTAGTTAGGGTAAATGCATGGGGTTGTGGGGATAGGGCCTGGGTGGGACTGTAGTCAGTACAGATTCGATGTGCCGAATGGTCTCCTTCTGCATAGTGGGGATCGCACGATTCTATGATTGCATGTGATTTAGATGTGATCATTGACCATATGCACCATATTGATGCGAGGCAGCTTTCAAAGCAAAGAGGGTATTGAGTCAAATCTGCAGGGCACGGCATTCCAGATCAGTGTAAGGTGCAATGATATTGTGCAGACTGTTGATGAGGCACCACAGGTGAAATGAGGAGAGGGATTGCAGGCATGAGGTGATAGATGATGAAGAAAGCCTCTTGTGATTCCATTTAACTGGAGAAAGAACTGAAATTTGCTGGAAAGTTATGGGTGATCTTGGGCAATAATGACAGGACCCTAGACCATGAAAGCATACCAGTTAAATCGACCCTCTGTGGTCAGACCTGGCTAATTCACACACATTTGTAGTACAACAATCAATGGACTAACGAGACATCGACGTATTGTATCAATATTGCATGAAAACTACGAATCATTTGGTCATTCATCACTGAGATTTTCTGTTATTTTCACAGTGCAGTTAACTTTCTCATTAATTCATGCCAGTACAATAGCTCCTGAAGTCATTCAAATTCATAGAATAGAATCCTACCATGTAGAAGAAGGCCATTTAGCCCATCGAGTCTGCACTGAACACAATCCCACAACACAACATAATTATCTCCATAATTTTATTCTAGCTAGTTGCGCTGACACTAAAGGCAATTCAGCGTGGCCTAACCTGCACATCTTTGGACTGTGGGAGGAAACTGAAGCACCAGGAGGAAACCCACGTGGACACAGAGGGAATGTACAAACTCCACAGAGTGACCTAAGCCAGGAATCGAATCTGGGTCCCTGGCGCTGTGAGGCAGTGGTGCTAACTACTGTGCCACCCCTAGATTGCATCATTTACTTCTTTTTGCGAAAAATGTAATTGTGGAAATTGCAACAAACATTAATTTCTGTAACTAAACTAGGGTTAGTTCGAATTGTGGGAGGCTTTACGAAACCTTCATTTGGATTTGGTTGCAGCCTAAGTGAGGCGATTGACGAGTTGGTCTGCTTTCCTACGTCTCAAGTGTAAAGTCAAGCTGCCTTGAACCCTGTAAATGACTGCCTTTATTTGACCAGGGTGATTAAATAAACCAGGGTCAGTGCAAACGAGAAGGAGTTACTGAATCCTCACATTGATTATGCACCTCTGGGCCAGCTAAGCAGATGAAGGATGTTAATTGGCATTCCTTGCCGAGCAGATTAAACGGTGGAGTTGGTGCTTTAGGACAGTAAATAATTCAGATGCAGATAATTTTAAAGCTGATATGTACATAATTGAGCACCAAACAACACAGTGGAACAATGGTTAGCACTGCTGCCGCACAACTCCAAGGACCTGGTTTCAATTGCGGTCTCAAGTGACTGTCTGTGTAGCATTTGCACATTCTCCCCGTGTCTGTGGGTTTTGAACGAGTGCTCCGGTTTCCTCACACTCCAAAAATATGGATTGGCCATTTTAAATTCTCTCTCAGTGTAAGTCAGACTAAGAGAATAAATAAAAAGTTTTCAAAAAGTTTATTTGTTAGTGTCACAAGCAGGTTTACATTAACTTGCAATGAGGTTACTGTGAAAATTTCCTTGCTTTGAACAAATGGATGTAAAAGATCCCATTTCACTGGGGCCTCAGTTTAACTTCTCAGCCAAAGGATTACATCTTTCATGGTGCAGCACTTCCTCAGGGCTACTCTGGAGTATCAATACAGCATCTGTACTAAGTTCACAAACTTCTGACTCAGGGTTGAGGAAGTTGTCGACTTAGCCATGTCTGACACCAGAAAGGCCCATCTTCAACTCCCTCATTGAAACTCTACCACCCCGCCCACAACGGGATCAGAGCGGGTGAGGGGCTGGCAACAAAAATGTCTGTCAACCTTGGGTGGGAATTCACGGTCTTGCCCAAGCGAGGCCGGAAAATCCCACCCCTGGTTTCTGAGGGATTACCTGTACTCAACTAGATTAGAGAGGTTGGGACTGTTCTCTTTGCAGAGGAGGCAGCTAGGGGGAGGTTTGACAGAGATGTTCAAAAACATGAGGGTCCTGGACAGAATCGATAGGGCAAAACTGTTCCCGCTTGTAAAAGGATCAAGAATGAGAGGGCACAGACTTAAAGTGATTGGTAAAAAGAAGCAAATGCGATGTGAGAAAAAGCTGTCCCACACAGCGAGTGGTTGGGCTGGAACTGTGGTGGAGGCAGGTTCACCCAAAGCATTCAAGAGGGCATTAGATGATTACTTGAACAGAAACAATTTGCTGGGGATGAAGAAAAGGCAGCAGAATGGCATTAAGTTATGATGCTTGTTTAGTGAGCTGGTGCAGATGGGAAGGACCAAATGGTCTCCTTCTGCCCTGTGAAAATGTTGGCTTAGTTTATTTATTTATTAGTCACAAGGCTTACATTAACACTGCAGTGAAACTACTGCAGTGTCTTTCAGGTCAATGCACCTAACCAGCACGTCTTTCAGCCTGTGGGAGGAAACCGGAACACCTGGAGAAAACCCACGCAGACATGGGGAGAACGCGCAAACTCCACACGCACGGTGACCCAAGCCAGGGTCCCTGGTGCTGTGAAGCAGAGTGCTTGCCACTGTGCCACCCAAATTCGTGTCAATTTGGTGAATGGTGCTGCTGGTGGACAATAAAAAAAATTTGAGTAACTTTTCTCTGGGGAAGGACGAATAAGGTTTTACTTCCTAATCCTTAGTCAGAGACTGATGGTGCCCTAGCTGTATGTGTATGGAAGTTAATCCGTTTGACTAGTTGAGCAAGCAGCAATTGAGCATTGCTAAGGTATCAAGGACTTCGGATACCTAATGAATGTGAAACTCACTACTGCGATAGTAGTTGAAGTGACAGTCTTGATATATGTAAGGGAAAGCTGGATAAATCCTGGAGAGATGGGGGTGAGCGTGGATAAGGAACAGAAGACTATGTTATTATTTCATGAAGAAATATTGGAGGAGCTGATGAGGCACACAAACATTGATTAGAAGGGCTGAGTGGCCTTATTCTCTGCTATAAATACTCTATCTCAGTACAATTCAACATCTGCTGGAGAGGACGTGTAAACAATAAAAATCAGAAGGTAGACAAGACAGATATAAAACACATAAGAGTTATGACAAAGCCCATTTTTAACCAGGTGCGTCTATGCTCTTGACAGATGTAGCTGAAGTATTTTAACTCAATGGCAAGAAACTCTGGAATCATTTCTCAATGCTTTCTGAAGATAGTAGAGCAAAATTGTACAATATCTATTTAAACCGACAACTCCTTTCATTCAAAGAGGGGGGGGATGACATTTCTATGGTTCAAACATCACTGACGCCATACATATATAAAAAAATTGAAAACTACAAGGATTGGCACTCCAAGATCGAAAGTGAAAATGGTGCGAATAGATGGCAGCAGCACAGACAACCTCGTAAAGAGACAAGGAAAATTTGGATACAACTTCTTGTTGGCAGTGTCTGCACTGAAAACAGCTCTCTCCTATCTGAGAAGGGAAATTAGACTCAGATCGCCCCGTTGTCTAAGGCTGACGGTTTAAAAAAGGATACAAATAAACAGCAAATAATGTATCCATCAGAAAATCAGCTTGAAATTTTGTGAAGCATTAATAACACAGTGGTTACCATTGCTTCCTCACAGCAACAGAGACTCAGGTTTGATTCCAGTCTCTCTGTGTGGAGTCTACACATTTTCCCTGTGTCAACGTGGGTTTCCTCCAGGTACTCCAGTTTCCTCCCACAGTCCAAAGACATGTAGGATATACGGATTAACCATTAGAGTCCCAATATATCTAGGTTTGATGGATTAGCCATGGTAAATGTAAATTTGTGGATTACAGGGATGGGGAGGGGGCGGGAAGGAAGGGGTCCTGGGTAAGATATCCTGTGAGAGAATTGGTATGGATGGGATGGGCCTGTAGGGATTTTAAGATTTTTACTACCTGAGTGACACTACAAAAAGGTGAGAGCTAATTATACCCTCAAGCAGTGAAAAGTCTACCCAAACCACAGTGCTCCACGAGCATTCTGGATTTAATGTCTAAGTATAGCTGCTGTCTGAACATTTGTTGCAAGAACAAAATTGGCCAAGGTGCAGACTTCATGGGAAAACAAATGGAACTCAAATACAGAATACCAAATACTGAAAAACAGTGTTATGCAAGGCACAAATCCAACATCAGGTTCTCTCTTTGTATGGGTCAAGGATAAGTGGCAAGTAATCTGTCCATCATGCAATCGCACTGAAAACCCGAAGAGATTAATCGTGCCCGGGGAAAAAACTGAGTATCGCTGTTGTACCTTAAGCAGCTGAGGCACTTTGCTTGCTATGTATCAGAACCAATCAAGCACATTTATTCACGGTTTAATGAAAAAACTCACGTCCGTCTGAGTTCCTTGCTTCGATGTGCACAAGGTCTGGGTCTTTGTCCAAACCCATTACAGACCTAGGGGAGAAGGAATGAAAACAAGTGAAATAAATAAAGTTAGGACATCTTTGTCTAGTTATCTGACAACCCCATTTGTGCTCATCTCCCCATATCTCTCTCAATACAGACTATCATTGGCCATTGCTTGCACACGGGAAAATCAATGCTTCTGGTTCTGGTGAAGGGAATAATTTATCATTATTTCTTAAGGCAGTGACTATCTGACTGGGGCTTTTATCTTTATTCAGTTTTCTTCGATCCAGAAGTGATGTGAGGCAATATGCTGAAGGGAAGTGTGGTTACACTGTTGTTGCTCATTGAAAGACATTAATCTGTGTTTAAATTGTAATTAGAGCCAGTGTGAGTCACATTGGGATCAAGCAATTATGAATAGAAACGAGTACAAATGCAAAGCTTTACACGAGTTCTTGTAAGTCAACTCAGGATCCTGCAAAGACACTTGCCAGAAGAAGGGTCATCTCAAGGACTCATCACATTACTGGGAAGCAGCAACACTATCTATGTGCTCCCATCAATAGTTGAAGTACTGCTCATCGAGATCATAGAATCTCTACAGTACAGAAGGAGGCCATTCAACCCATCAAGTCTGTACCGACCACAATCCTACCCAGGCCCTATTCCTGCATCCTCATATTTTTTTACCCTTCTAATCCCCCTGACACTAGGGTCAATTTAGCATGGCCAATCAACCTAACTGGCATATCTTTGGACTGTGGAAAGAAACCTGATCATCTGGAGGGAACCTATACAGACACGGGGAGAATGTGCAAACAGACAGAGACCCGAGGCTGGAATTGAACCTGGGATCCCGGCGCTGTGAGGCAGCAGTGCTAACCACTGTGCCGCCCCAAGAGATAGGTTCCCTCTGGAATGTGCACTGCGTTTGTCGAATCCCCTCCTCACATCCTTTGCTCAGAAAGGCAACACCACATGCATTTTTGAAATCCTCACAACTCCTTCACATGCTGGTTCTCTCTGCAGCATTAATAATGAGACAATGTTAAATTCCCCGTCGGGGAATACAGCTTGTAAGAATATACCCTCAAGGTAAAAAAAAAAGAGTTAAGGAAAACTGCATTCACCCAGAAATAGCAACAAATTATGCCTGGATGGCACACTTAATATAAAGTGAACTAAACTGCTTAGAAATAGTGTCAATTAAAAACTTTTTTCATAAGTTTTAAAACTGAGCGAAATAGAAGGAGAAATTAGAAAAGACGGGCAACAGCTTGGCAGAACAAGAAGGGATTTTGGACCATCTTAAAAGAGCAGAAGGAAGTAAGGAGGTCAGGATGTTTAGTGCGGTTTTTTAATTCATTCATGGGTGCCACTGGCTGGCCAGCATTTATTGCCCTAGTTGCTAAAGGGCAGTTGAGAATCATAGAGGTTTGCAGCATGGAAACAGACCCCTCAGCCCAACTTGTCCATGCCATCCAATTTTTACCACTAAGTTAAATCCAATTGCGTGAATTTGGCCCATAGCCCTCTATACCAGCATCACCCATGTAACTGTGAAAATGCTTGTTAAAAGACAACATTGTACCTGCCTCTACTACTACCTTTGGCAGATTGTTCCAGACACTCACCACAGTCTGTATGAAAGAACTGCCCTTCTGGACTCTTTTGTATCTCTCCCTTCTCACCTTAAACCTATGTCCTCTAGTTTTAGACACCCATACCTTTAGGAAAAAATATTGACTACCTAGTTGATTTATGTCCCTCATTATTTTATACAATCTATAAGATGTTATTTTATGATCACCCCTAAGTCTTCTATGCTCCAGGGAAAAAAAAATCCCAATCTAGCCTCTCCATCAACCCATCAAGTCCCAGTAGCATCCTGGTAAACCTTTTTCTGCACTCTTTCTAGTTTAATAGTATTCTTTCTATAATAGGGTGATGAGAACTGTACACAGTATTCCAAGTGTGACCTTACCAATGTCTTGTACAACTTCAACAACATGTATCAACTCCTGTATCCAATGGTCTGACCTAATGAAACCAAATATGCCAAATGCCTTCTTTACCACTCGTGCACTTGTGATCCACTTTCAAGACCTATGAACCTATACTCCTAGATCTCTTTGTTCTACAACTCTCCTCAAAGCCCTACCATTAACCAAGTGAGTCCTGCCCTGGTTTAATCTACCAAAATGCATTACTTCATATTTATCAAAATTAAACTCCGCTGTCATTCATCAGCCCACTGATCAAATTGATCAAGATCCCATTACAATTCTAAATAGCCTTCTTCACTGTCCATGATGTCACCAATCTTCTTGCCATGTGCAAACTTACTAACCATGCCTCCTAAATCCTCATCCAAATCATCCACATAAATGACAAATAATAGTGGACCCCGCATTGAACCCTGAAGCACACTGCTGGTCATAGGCCTCCAGTTTGAAAAACAATCCTCCAAAACCACTCTGGATTCTGTCATCAAGCCAATTTTGTTCCATTTGGCTACATCACCCTGGATGCTGTGAGATTTAATCTTATGCAACAATCTACCATGCGGTATTTTGTCAAAGGCCTTGCTAAAGTCCATGTAGATAACTTCAACTATACTACTTTCATCTATCATCTTGGTAACTCTTTCAAAAACCTCAATCAAACCTGTGAGACATGGTTTTCCACTCACAAAGCCATGTGACTGTCCCTAATCAGTTTTTGCCTTTCTAAATGCCTGCAGATCCTTTCTTTCAGAATAGGGCAGCACAGTGGTTAATAATGTTGCCTCATAGCACCAGGATCCCAGGTACAATTTCGTCCTTGGATCAATGCCTGTGTGGAGTTTGCAATTTCTCCCCGTGTCTGCTTGAGTTTCTTCTGGGTGCTCTGGTTTCCTTCCATAGTCCGAAGATGTGGGGGTTAATTTGATTGGTCATGCTAAATTGATCCTGGTGTTAGGGGGTTTAGCAGGGTAAATGCATGAGGTTACTGGAAAAGGGCCTGTGTGGGATTGTGGTTGATATAGACTTGATGTACCAAATGGCCTCCTTCTGTACTGCAGGGATTCTGCGAAATTCTATGAGTTCCACCTTCTAACAACTTACCTACTGTAGAGGTTAGGCTCACCGGCCTGTAGTTCCCAGGTTTTTCCTTGCAGCCCTTCTTAGACAAAGGCACAACCTTTACTACCCTCTAATCTTCAAGCACCTCACTTGTGGCTATCGATGATTCAAATATCTTGGCTGGGGGACCTGCAATTTCCTCCCTGACCTCCACAATGATCTGGGATACACTTCATCGGGTCCGGGGATTTATCTGCCTTGATGCACTTTCAGACTTTCAGCACCTCCTTCTCTGCAACACGTACACTCCTCAAGACATCACTATTTATTTTCCCAAGTTCCCCAACATCCATGCTTTTCTCAAGCATTTTGTAGATTTGAAGATGAGAGACCAGCTGGGAAGGTTCTGGAATAGTCAAGTTCAGAAGTGGCAAAGGCACGGATAAGGATTTCAGCAACGGAGTGGAGGAAGGGTCAAAGTTGACCAATGTTGCGGTGGTAGATATAGGCAGTTATAGTGATAGTGCAGATATAAGACTGGAAATTCATCTTAGGATCAAACCTAACATCAAGGTTGTAGAGGATGCTTTATTAAGTTTAAGACAGTTATTAAGCATCAAAACAGTAAGAATGAGTGGGGTCCACGATGGAGACCAAGTCAATGTCATCAGGCTTTTCAATATTTAATTGAAAACAATGGGCAGGATTTGCCGGCTGTGCATACCCCAGGACTGGAAATTCCTACCCAAACTTTAACTGATCCATTAAATTTTCTGTCTTGCCCACAATGATTCCCGTGGTTGGAGAGATGGGGGAGTTTTGGCCAATATCCGCTCATCCGATATTGGGTGTCAGACAAGCAGTGTGACAAACGAGAGCAAGCTGAGGGGCTCAAGACTGGTGAGTTAGTGCTGAATATCATCAATATGTATGTGAAACTCCAGATGAAATTGTTGAGGCATTGCATTTAAATGAGAATTAGGAGGAAGCCAAGCACAGGTCCTCATGGAAGTCCAGTGGTAATAAGAGTGAAAGTGGCTAACCAGAGAATATATAGCAGCTCACTCCTTGGCTATGATTAGAAAGCAACAAGTGGAACCAAACTAAAAAAGTTCCCCTAAACAAAGGAGGAGAGGCAGTGGGGAGGATGGTGTGGTCAGTATGTCGAAAGTTGTAGAAAGGTTGAGGGAGGATGAGAAAGAATAGTTTATCAGGGTCACAGTTAGAAGGAACGTTAACATTGCAGGTATTTCTAGAACGATCATAGAATCCATATAGTGTAGAAGGAGGCCATTTGGCCCATCGAGACTGCACCAACTCTCTGATGGAGCTTCTTACCCAGGCCCTCTCAGTCATTCTATCCTGGTAACCTCATACATTTACATGGCTAATCTATCTAACCTACATATCTTGAGGCACTAAAGCACAATTTATTTTACCATGGCCAATCCACCTAACCTGCTGATAGTATCCCTACAGTGCGGAAGGAAGCCATTCGGCCCATCAAGCCTGCACTGACAACAATCCCGCCAATGTCCTTTCCCGTAACCCCTCGTATTTACCCTGCTATTCCCGCTGATACTAAGGTGAAATTTACCGTATCCAATCAACTTAACCCACACAACTTTGGATTGTGGGAGGAAACTGGAGCAATCGGAGAAAACTCATGCAGACATGGGGAAAAATGTAATCTCTACACAGTCAGTGACCCAAGACTGGAATTAAACACGAGTCCCTAGCACTGTGAGGCAGCAGTGTTAGTTACCGTGCCACCATCTGTCCCTTATGCAATGAAGGAACAGACACAAGATTCGGAGTGAGTGCAGTGACCATCATTGAATTATAGAATGCCTACAGTACAGAAGGAGACCATTCGATCTATCAAGTCTGTACGGACCACATCCCATCCAGGCTCTATTCCTGTAATCATTTACTCTGCTAATCCCCCTGACACTAGAGTCAATTTAGCACGGCCAATCAACCTAATCTGCAAATCTTTGGACCATGGGAGGAAACCGGAGCAGTCGGCGGAAACCCACACAGATACGGAGAGAAAGTGCAAAGTCCACACAGACAGTGACCTGAGGCCGGAATTGAACCTGTGACCCTAGTGCTGTGAGGCAACAGTGCTAACCACCATACCACCGGGTAGTTGAGCTGTCTGTCATTCTATGCTCAGTGATAATATCACTTGAGGTTGAATGCAAGGACATTAAACCAGGATACTTCATTCCTCGGTATGATCTAGTTTGAGAGAAATTAATAGTTCCATTTTGCAATGATTTAAAATACTGATTTTTCAACAAGCCTTAGGCAGGATGAACACAAGTCACTGAATTTGGACCAGGGCTATTATCCAAGCTTGTTACTAAGCTTTTTACTTCAATCAGAACATTTGATTTCGCCAGGAGTTGCAGGCTTCACAGAAATATTTTCCTTCTCTACGAGCAATACCGTACTACTTATTACTTCTCTCTTGGATTGTTTTAACATGGCATGAGGTTTGCTTTCACGCAGAGAGAATACATAAACATCAGAGAGATGCAGGCATTAGACCATGCATGTGAAGTCATCCCTAGTCCAATTTATTTAATGATGCTCCAATGTTTTTTTGTCAATTCACTCGTGACGATTGTATCCTGTGTAAAACACCAAGCATTTGGGTGCTTGCCACATTTCTCCTTGTCACCAAGATAAATTCAGTCCAACCTAAGTAATTTTGTTTCAGATTCTCCTTCATTTTTGTGGATCTGTTTCCAGTGATGGTATTATCAAGAATAAAGTTCGATCAGAGAAGCATCAAGAAGAGACGAGACATTAAGTTGAGTTTAGATCAGCCTGTACAGGGCCAGACAGCGATTCCTAGTTCTATTTTATAATAGTACTAAGAACAAAAGAACAAGGAAAATTACAATTCAGGGACAAGCCTTTGGCCTCCAAACCTGCACCGATCATGTTATCCATCTGATCTAAAACCCCCTAGCCTTCTGGAGACCAAATCCCTCTATTCCCACCCTATTCATGTATTTGTCAAGACGCCCCTTAAAGGTCACTACCATATCTGCTTCCACTACTTCCCCCAGCAGCACCCACCACCCTCTGTGTCAAAGATTTGCCTCGTACATCTCCTTTAAGCCTTGCGCCTTGAACTTGGTAATTGATTCCACTCAGGGAAAAAGCTTCTGACTATCCACTCTGTCCATGTTCCTCATAATCTTATAAGTCTCATTCAGATTGCCCCTCAACCCTCATTGTTCCAGTGAGAACAAACCAAGTTTTTCCAACCTCTCCATACCAGGCAACATATTGGTAATTCTTCTTGTATGCTCACTAAGCTCCAACTGTTCTTTAATTGGCAAATCTATCACATTGTGCAATAGAAATTGTAGTGAGGGAGATAGCAGTGAGCCAGAGTTGAACAGCAGAAATTAAATGTACAAAATGTCCCAAATTATGTCGCAAAAAAAAAAGCAGGAAAACAGTGAACACTGAGCTATGGAGAAAGAGATTAGGAAAAGTGGATGGCAGCTTTGGCAAGTGTTTTCATAGAATCCCTACAATGTAGAAGGAGGCCTTTCAACCTATCAAGTTGCACCAATCACAATCCCAGTCAAACCCTATCCGTAATTCCCAGCATATACCTTGCCAGTCGCCCTGATACCGAGAGGCAATTCAGCATGGCCAATCCATTTAACCCACACATCCCTGGCAACATCTTTTGATACATCTTTTAAAGGTGGGAAGGGAAGAAGAAAGATGAGGAGGTTTAGGGAGGGATTTCCAATGAGTAGGGTCAAGGCATGATACACTGCAAGGTAGCTCTTTTCCACATGAAAAAGATAGTTTTTTTACTACAAAGATTGTGAACACAACTGTTTTTTGAGATGGTTCACGGAGTGAGGGCCTCGCTGGCTGGGCAGCACTTTTTATCTATCCCTGAGGGTATTTAAGAATCAACTACATTGCTGTGGTTGATATGGAGGCCAGATAAGGTAATGATGGCAGATTTCCTTCCCTAAAGGACATTAGTGAACTAGACGGGTTTTTTGATTTGACTTATTATTGTCACAAGTATTAGTAAACAGTGATAAGTATTGTTTCTTGCATGCTATACAGACAAACATAAAGAAAAAAACAGTGCAGAATTTAGTATTACTGTCATAGCTAGGGTATAGATTACATCAACTTAGTGCCAGGTGGATCCATTCAAAAGTCTGATGGCAGCAGGGAAGAAGCTGTTCTTGAGTTGGTTGGTGCGTGACCTCACACTTATGCATCTTTTTCCTGATGGAAGAAGGTGGAAGAGAGAACGTCTGCAGTGCCTGGGGTCCTTGATTATGCTGACTGCCTTTTGCAGCGGGAAGCGTCGACAGAGTCAATGGATCTTTCATCAATTGACAATGGTTTCATGGTCACCGGTAGATTCTTAATTTCAGATATCTTTTATTGAATTCAAATTTCACTATTTGCCGTGGTGAGATTTGAATCCGCAACTCCAGATCTTGCCCTGGATTACTCTGGTCTCTGGGTCAATTGCACTCAGCCTTTGGGAAGTAGGAAAAAGCTATACAAAGTTGTCCTCTAGGGAATGAGTGGGTTTTGTATTTACAGTAGGGCAGTGCATGGCCATGCATTTCCCACACGGAGTGCTTTCTTCATGGAGTCCCCAATGCTTCACAGAGTTGATAAAACACAAGATACACAAATGTTTCACACTGCTTTCCAAGCAGATAACAGGGTCCTTAAATTTTGCAGAGCTTCAGCGATCCCTTTGTAAAAGTACATCCTTAATAATTATCTACAGCCTTTAGGCATAAAACTGTCATAGCAATAAGAATTTTTCTAAAAAAAAGATTAGGAAAGGCAATTGTACAAGATAAAAGAGGCAGAAAAGGAAAAATGGGACCTTAATTTACAAGCAGAATGCAGCGCTGTCTTGCTGTGACTGTCATTACGACACTATTCCCGTCTGCACTGACAAGTCTAAAAGTGCACTGATAACAAAAATAGAAATGCTCAAAAATCTCAGCAGGTCTGATAGCGTACGTGAAAGGAGAATCGAGCCAATGTTTCGAGTCATCCAGACTCGAAACGTTGGCTCGGTTCTCTCTCCACAGGTGATGTCAGAGTTCATGAGATTTTTCAGCATTTTCTGTTTTTCTTTCGGATTCCAGCATCAGTATTTTGTCTTTATCTAAAAGCGCAATGTTTCATTTCCGATGGGTCAGCTGGTTACCCACACAGTCCAGAGCAGCACTCAACTAGGGGAAAAAAGGTGACCCAGCTTCAATCCCCGCTCTGTTAAAATTTAGCCTGTTTTAGCCTTGCTGATAGCTCAGAGCATTGCTGAGCCTGAGAATTGGGAAATCCCCAAACACCCATTTCTGACTGGATTGAAGGATGCATGCATGTGTGAAAGAGTGTGTATAAGAATGTGTGTATGTGTGAGAGAGAGAGAGAGAGTGAGAGTGAGTGTGAGGGCGAGAGAGAGAGAGAGTGTGTGCAAGAAACAGAATGTGTATGTGTGTGTGTGTGTGAGAATTTTGGGCAAAAACAGCTTTGGCTTTAGCCTTATTATCCACCCTTAAAGTGCTTGATCTTTGACTATAAGCCTATTGCTTGAATATTCCACCAGTAAAGGAACAAATTGAACATTGAAATATTCATTATCTTTAGCTGAGGCTTCAGGGCAACATGATCTGCTTAGCTCTAGAACAGTCATGTAGGAGGCCTATCTTATCTGAATAATTATTCCTAATAGATTTATTCAACGCTACAACAGACTACTGTTAGAGACAGCCCAAATCATCTCCCTGATGCATGTCCATAATTTTTTATTACAGCCAACTTAATATGAACGCAGACTTTAATTAAGGGATGGCCCGTGTTCTCAAATGTCAGTTGTTTCGCGTCTTGGTAACTCAGTTACACTTGCGTTCAATAATCGCTTTGCTGTGAAGTTTCTTTTATTGAAAAGCTTTGATAATGAAAAGTAAAACTTACCCTCAGGGGCTCAAATTTGCAAACCATCAGCACTTCACTGCTTATCTCGTATCATAAATCTTACACATGCAAGACAACCCCAGGGGGCATTTCCAGTGTTACTGGTTATGGCTCTGACAGTTCTTGTGGAATTACTTGACTGCAGCTTTTAAGTGAGAGTGGGAGAAGTGTAATAAATGACTGTTTGACAGTTTAAAGAAATCAAAGAAAGGACTGAGTGTCTCCTGCGATGCGACCATGCCAGCAAAATGTAACCTGTCCCAAGCCGGCGTGGGAACTCCTCATACAAGGTAACAACAAAAACATATGACAAATTTGTCTTTGGGAATTGTTGTTAACTATTTCAATTTAAGTGTCTGATTTGCATTGAGGAGTGATCATGCAAGGTTGGGATTTTTCCTTAAGTCTCCCACTGCTCAAATTTGCACATTAATCAGTCCTTATCCAAATAGAATCATAGAATCCCGACACTGCAGAAGGGGGCCATTCATCCCATCAAGTCCGCACTGTCAATGATTCCACCCAGGCACTATCCCCTTAACCTCACACATTTACCCTGCTGGAAAAACCCATCTGGCTCACTAATGTCCTTCGCGAAAGGAAATCTGCCGTCCTTACCCAGCCTGGCCTACATGTGACTCCAGAGCTGCAACAATGCAGTTGAATCTCAACTACCCTCCGAAATAGTAGCAAGCCACTGAGTTCAAGGGCAAATAGGGATGGGCAGTAAATGCTGGCCAGCCAGTGATGCCCATGCGCCACAAATGCAGTCTCCTCTAGTGTCCTTGCAAGGTAAATATCTCATACTGGAGAAGCTGGCATGTGAGAGCAAACACATCCTCCCTCCTCCACTCCCCCATTTTATATGACTAGCTGCCTTCAGATTGCTTTGCTCGAGTGCTGCTTCCAGTCCAGGTACTGGGATCTTCTGACTACAAATTTTGGAATACCCATGAGAAGTGATGTGCAGCGAGGAACTCAGACTATTTGGCGCCCTAATGCTTCTCATCACGAACCTGCCAGCTTCAAAATTCTGAGCTCTAGCTTTTAATAAATACCTGCGGCTTGATCAGTCGCCCAATTGCTCCTGACCTTGTTATTACTCTAGGAAATTTCCACGGTGGGAACAAAGGGTTAATACAAGGAGATTGATTAGTGCCACTCTTCGCAACTAGTCTCACATGAATGCAATTCATTGCTTCATTCTCACTACATTGACATTGAAAGGTTCCGAGTATGTTCCAGCAGTGCCTCTCTCCTTATTTGGGAATACAAAGTTCACCTTGGTGCACCCCACCCTCCCCTCCAGTGCAGTGAACCATTCCTCCAAGCAGTCTTCAGGGTTCTCACCAGCAGACCTTTTCCTCAGTTTAATTTTGTTCTGTGCTGTTGCTACAGGTTGTAAGATGGTGGTGCTTAGGTCTTATTAACGGACTAAAGAACAAAGAACAAAACAGCACGGGAAACAGGCCCTTCAGCCCAACGAGCCCGCACCGCCACCCCGATGTTCCCACCTCTACCCGTGATCCCTGTCTATGTTTATAGATCTATGGATTAAAACCAAATTTGAGACAATTTAGGGAGAATTTGTTTTGCCAATTAGCCTAAGAGCACATCTTTGGGATGTGGGAGGAAACCGGAGCTCCCGGAGAAAACCCACGCAAACACGGGGAGAATGCGCAAACTCCCACAGACACAGGCCCAAATCCATGTATCTGAACAGCACAGCGATAGTCACTGAGCTGTCGTGTTGCCCATCAGATGGTCCAGGTCAAGCGTACGCTAACGACGTGAAGCACTAGGATACTCTCGAAAAAGATCCAAGAGCAGCCCTCTCACGACCCATCGCGTGTGTGCCCCTCGTTAGACAACAAGGTGGACCAAAGCACCTGTAGGATAAAAACAAGTACATCAATATCATCATCTATTTACACACTTCCCATGGACTCCCAAGGCTCATGATCCCTATTTTAAATCAGTTTTCTATACCCCTCCATTCCCATTGTGTTCATGTGCCCATCTAAGTATTTCTTAAATAACTCCAGAGTGCCTGCCTCCACCACTTTACTTGGCAGTGCATTCCATACCTCCACCACCCTCTGTGTGAAAAATCTCCCTCTAGCATCCAAATTATACCTTACCCCCCTCACACTAAGCCTGTGACCCCTCGTGCTATTAGAGTCCATCCTAGGAAAAAGCTTAACCCTGTTTACTCTATCTATACCCCTCATAATCTTGTACACCTCTATTAAATCTCCTCTAAGTCTATGTCTTTCTAAGGAAAACAGTCCCAATTTGCCTAACCTTTCCTCGTAACTCAGACCTTCCAAACCAAGCAACATCCTGGTAAACCTCCTCTGCACTCTCTCCAGACTCTCCATGTCCTTCCAGTAGTAGGGCGACCAGAATGGACGCAGTATTCCAAATGAGGTCTAACCAACGTTTTATACAACTGCAACATTAAAGGCCAGCTCTGGTACTCTATACCTCTTCCTATAAAGGCTAACATACTATATGCTTTCTTCACAACCTTCTCCACTTGCTTTGCCACCTTCAGAGACTTGTTCACCTGCACCCCCAGGTCCCTCTGCATTTCTATACTCTTATTAGGTCTATCCTTTATCATATACCTCCCCACTACATTCTTTCTCCCGAAATGCATCACCTCACATTTATCAGGATTAAATGCCATTTGCCATCTATCTGCCTAAGCTACCAGCCTATCTATGTCCTGCTGCAGTGCCTGACAATGCTCCTCACTATCCGCAAGTCTAGCCATCTTTGTATCGTCTGCAAACTTGCTGATCACTCCACTTACTTTCTCTTCCAAGTCATTCATATATGTTACAAATAGAAGAGGTCCCAGTACTGAGCCCTGCGGCACACCACTAGTGACCGACCTCCAGCTAGAAAAACACCCTTCCACTATTACTCTCTGTCTCGTATTACTAAGCCAGTTACTTATCCATCTAGCTACCTGCCCTTGTATCCCATGAGCCTTGACCTTCTCCACTAACCTCCCATGAGGGACTTTGTCAAATGCCTTACTAAAATCCATATAGACGACATCAATGGCTCGCCCTTCGTCCACCGTTTTCATCACCTCCTCAAAAAATTCTACCAGATTAGTAAGGCACGACCTCCCCTTAACAAATCCATGCTGCGTATCCCTAATCAGATCGCAACGCTCTAAGTGCCTATACATCCTATCTCTAAGAATTACCTCCAACATCTTCCCTACCACTGACGTCAAACTCACCAGCCTGTAATTTCCAGGGTTATCCCTACTATCCTTTTGAAACAACGGTACAACATTAGCTATTCCCCAGTCCTCTGGGACCTCATCTGTGTCCAAAGAAGAGACAAAGATTTGCCTCAGAGGCCCAGCAATTTCACCTCGCACCTCCCTAAGCAGCCTGGGATAAATGCCATCAGGCCCGGAGATTTATCAGTTCTAATGCTACCTAGAAGCTCTAACACTTCAGTTTTGGACCACCCAGTTTAACTGTGGAAATCTCTCCCATTGTATGGAGGAGCATACTGTTCAGCTCCCCTCCTATCTTTGATTCTGCTGTGATTATCGACCCTACAAATCACCTCCATACTAAGAGTCAATTTAGCACTAACCTAACCTGTACGTCTTTGGATTGTGGGAGGAAACCAGAGCACCCAGAGGAACCACCCCGCCACCCCACACACACACACAGGGAGAATACACAAACTCCACACAGACAGTCACCCAAGCCAGGAATCAAATCCGGGTCCCTGGCACTGTGAGGCAGCAGTGTTAACCACTGTGCCATCCTCAGGATGCCGCTGTCAGGATTGGATTCTGAGTTCACATCCTCCCATTCTTGTCTCAGTTCCCCTCTGTCCCTTTGTAACTCTTCTTCATTCTGGCCTGGAGCATATTTCCATTCCACACCATCCTAAGTCATGGGTCTGAGTACAACCTGCACCAAATCTCCTTCTCCCCCAGTCCTGGCCCTGCAGCACATCGCAAGCCACTCCATTTCCCCCCACCCCCACCTTCGGCATCTACTACCTCTCCCCCGCTTATTGTGAGTCTAACCAGTAGAGCTCCCTTTGAAAGTGATATGGTGCTGCCTGAGAAGCCTTGCACAAATTTGAAAGTGCCGCGAGTGTTGCACAAGGCAAGGCTGGCAAACAAACCACAAAGTCACACCTACATAGACATGGAACATGCATTTTGGTTTGATTTGATTTATTATAGCAGCAGCAGGGAAGAAGCTGTTCTTGAGTTGGTTGGTACGTGACTCAGACTTTTGTATTATTTTCCCGAGGGAAGGTGAAAGAGGGAATGTCCGGGTTGCGTAGGATCTTTATGCTGGCTGCTTTTCCGAGGCAATGGGAAGTGTAGACAGTGACAATGGATGGAATGGAATAATTACATGCCGATGTGGTTAATAATTACATGCGTGGTGGAATGATTCTGCTGAGCAGCCATTACAATGAGCAATGAAAAGTATAGCTCCTAATGTAGAAATGGGAAATGTGCTTCGCTATTGAAGTCAGAAGTGGACAATCGAAAGCTACCTTCCCCAACACAATAAAATTGCTGCCCCACAGCGCAAGGACCTGAGTTTGATTCCCAGCTTGGGTTACTGTCTGTACAGAGTTTGCATATCTTCCTGTGAGCCGTGCATGGTTTTCTCCCACAGTCCGAAGAATGTGCTGGTTAGGTGCATTGGCCAGGCTAAATTCTCCCAAACAGGCAATGCAGTGTGGCAAGTAGGGGATTTTCACAGTAACTTCATTGCAGTGTTAATGTAAGCCTGTTTGTAACAATAATAAATAAATTTTAAACAACAATTTTAAAACTAATTTTTTTTTTTGTTTTTGCAATATTTTCCACTCCTGCCCTCAAGGTGCTATTGTGAGCAGAAATGGAAAATGCCGGCCCTATACGTAGTCTTATTTTACCTTGATGAGTTAACAGTCAATTGCTTCACAGAGGTTAAATTTTAAGTGCTTCTATATTTGCTTCATAAATGCGGTCTATTTTCTTTTGTCTCTTATCTTTCATGCCAAATGTCATCTCTGTTTGACTTTGCTATTATTCTTTCCCTATTTTCTTCTAATGAGCTTGAATAAAAATCATTAACACTTCACTTAAGGCACAACTTTCTTATGACGCCTCAAGTAAGCTGATAATGGCTTGTTAATTAAACATTTTTTTAAAACCACAAAGAGTCAATGCTCCATGGAATCTTAACAAAGGCTTATTAATTGATAATCTCTTTTTTTCTTTCACTGTTATTTAATTAGCTTACATCTCTAGAGGGGATGAATTCTCAATGCTGGGCCCCTGAAAAGTAAACGAACATCAAATTATCTTACGGAAATAGCAAATCTATAGCTATAAGGAAAGTTGATTGGAAGTGTGACATCTTTGGGGCTATTTGAAGAGAACATACAACCCCTACAAAACGGGTGGCATGGTGGCATAATGGTGGCACTCTGCTGCCCCATAGCACCAGGGACCCAGGTTCAATTCCAGTCTTGGCTAACTCTCTTTCTGGAGTTTGCACGTTTGCGGGTTCTCCTGTGTCTGCGTGGGTTTTCTCCAGGTGCTCTGGTTTTCTAGCACACTCCAAAGATATGCAGGTTAGGTGGGTTGGCCATGTTAAATTGCAAGTTAGTGGCAGGGGTTTAGCAGCATAAAGGCATGGAGTTATGGGGATGGAGTCTGAGTGCGATTGTGGTCAGTGCAGACTCATTGGGCCTAACTACATTGCAGGGATTCTATGAATCTATGAAAATCTTTTAAGACAAGCTGGTCAACTCATCTTGTCCCATGATGAAAGGTCAACATGGTATTGTGAGCTTAAATACCAAGAGTTTTTTTTTATAAACACATTTGAGAAAAGAGGAATCACTGGGGAAGGGAAGGACTGCTCAGAGCTAAGGATAGGATGTTATTTTGTATATAAAATGGCTGATGAGTGTCATGAATGTGGATCCCACTTTTACAGAGGTGAGGGATATCTTTGCTGAAGCTTTGCGATTGAGGAAGTGAAAATACAGTCAAAAGATCTCTGCATTAATCAGGGAAGGGATTAAGAGACTGATAGGCAGAATGGCCTCCTGTATTTTAGGGATTCTTTCGATGAAAATATATGAAGTTGAAACCAGATGGTAGGTATTTTTGAAACTACTAAGGAAGATAGAGGAGGTTAGTGAGGGAGTTCAGTACGATTGTTCAGAATCGGGGCAGAATATTCTGCTATGTATATTTTCCCCTGCACCAATCTCAGTGGATTTCCTCCAGCTCCACAAAGGTCTCACTCCCTCCACATTGTGAGGCTGTGCATACCTCATCCCCTCACGAGAATTTCAAGTTTCATAGAAACCCCACAGTGCAGAAGGAGACACCCTCACTAGTCTGGCCTTACACTGCAGCCTCGACAGGTAGGTTTTGACTGTTACACTGAGTTTGGAGTCAGGAGTGAAGTGACAGTAGGCAGCCGGAAGGCACTGAAACTGATCCATGATTCAGACCGCTCCAATTTCCTTCTGGCACGGGGCACAGGATTGGGAGGATAATTCCGGCAATGTGCATATTTAATAAGTATTCATGGAATACCAATGCACGCAAATTGAGTTCCTGACATGGATCAGCGGGAAAGCAGATTCACCATCAATCTGTGAAATTTTCCACACCCGCCTGCCACGAGAACCACCATTGACAGGACTGGAAAATTCTTCCCAGGAGTGTGAGAAACATTATGGGCCATATCTTACCAGCTCAATTCACTGGCTGATCAGTATGGCAAGCTATCACGTGAGGCTAAAACTCCAGTTTGCGCCCGTTTGCCCCTGCCCTCTATCCTGCCAGCCCTATTCACCGGTGAAACTGGCCTCGCATCCAGAAAGTGCACGGGATTGAACGTATTTCAATTCCAATAGCGGTCCCGGCAAGACATCTTCCAGCCTCATGGCTGCTTCCGGACTCTTGCCAACCAGAATCACTTCTGGTTCCCACCAACACATGGCCACACTGGTGGGTGGGGTTGGTGGCATGGGGGATATGTGTTGGAAGGGGCTCAGAAACCATTGATGCCCCCAAGCGGATTAGGCGGTGCCAGTCTGATAGTCTCCAACAGACTGGAAGACTTTTTTTAGTGTCACAAGCAGGTGAACATTCACACCGCAATGAAGTTATTGTGGAAATTCCCTGGTCACCACACTCGGGCACCTGTTCAGATACACTGAGGGAAAATTTAGCGTGGCCAATGCACTTAACCAGCATGTCTTTTGGACTGTGGGATAAAACCAGAGTGCCCAGAGGCAACCCACACAGACACGGGGAGAATGTGCATACTCCGCACAAACAGCGACCCAAGCCTGGAATTGAACCGGGTCCTTGGCGTTGTGAGGCAGCAGTGCTAACCACTGTGACTTGACACAAGTGTCAGAAAAATATACAACTACATATTTCGGGAACAAGAATTTTAAAAATGGAATTGTCCTTTCTGTGCTAAACCAAAAGAGAAAACACTGGAAAACCTCAGCAGGTCTGGCAGCATCTCTAAGGAGAGAAAAGAGCTGATGTTTCGAGTCCAGGTGAACCTTTGTCAAATTTATATGGTAAATTTTCCATTGAAGTTGGAAGAGATAAGGAATCAAGGTAAACAGTGGTTGAAAGGTGGTGAACGATTAATAAAAATTAGGGGAAAAAATGTGATTTGTAAGAGTACATGAGGGCATGGTACTCAATATAAAACTGTAGTTAGACAATTGGGAGATTTTTCAGCCCTTCCCGCTGGCGGGATCTTCCCACCAAATGCAATCACCCCCCTCCCCACGGCAAAATGCTGTAGACATTGGCAGGATGGATGGTAGCAAGGTGGTTAGCCCTGCTGCCTCACAGTGGCAGGGACTGAGGTTCAACTCCCGGCTTGGGTCACTGTCTGTTTCAAGTCTGCACATCCTCCCGGTGTCTGTGTGGGTTTCCTCTGGTTTTGTCCCACAGTCCAAAGATGTGAAGGGTTTTTTGATTGACCATGCTAAATTGTCTCTTAGTGTCAGGGGGACTACATGGAGTTGAGCAGATTGGGCCTGTGTGGGATTGTCCAGATTCGATGGGCCAAATGGCTTCCTTCTGCATAGTAGGGCTTCTATCCTTCTTGGATCCTCTGCTGGTCAATGATGAACCTCTTCTGCTCCAGGGATGTGGAATTCTCACCCATAGTCTGGGATATTGTAGTGGTTTTGCCTCTGCATCATAAGCAACATAAAATAGTCGGGAGAAAGGGCAATGCTGACCCATCAGAAAGAGCGGTCCAGGTTATAAAGAGAGATAGCAACATGGATACATTGACTGGAATAGAGAAGGCCGAGAAGAGATTTGAAAGAGATGTCCAAAATGATAAAATGAATGAACATGGTAAACACAAACAGTTTCCATTAGCTGATAAGTCAAAGATTGTGATCTCAAGATAATTGCGAGAGAGATAGAAGTAGGAATAATTTTGATCACGGTGGGAGATTTTGGAATGTGGAAAGCTCTGTCAGAAATGCCAACTGATGCTAAATTGATTAAAGCAAGCAGAAAAAAGGGAAGAGAATTACTTAAGAACAAAATATAGAAACATAGAAGATAGGAGCAGAAAGAGCCATCTGGCCCTTTGAACCTGCTCCGTCATTCACTGCAATCATGGCTGATCATCCAACTGAGTAGCCTAATCCTGTTTCCCCCCCATAACCTTCGATCCCATTCATCCGAGCTGTTATATCCAGTTGCCTCTTGAATACAAGAAAGGTTTGAGGGGAAAACAGCAAGGAAACAAAAATGGGAAACTAGTTTTCAGGAAGTGTTCAGATTTAGCTCCAGTAACAAGCACTGCAGACTTCCATGGGTGCTAGAATTTTGGTTTTTAATGATGACATGGGGAGCTTTTTTGTGCATGAACCACAGATTGTCTCGTTCCTGTCACAATGCTATTGAAGGCAAGGCTTGCTCTAGTATCTTAACTCCAATATAAAAGCAGGTGGGGAGGGAGGGGGCAGGGCGGTGAGGGATTAAATGCACGTTGTGAGTTGTGAGGTACATAGTTTACCACCACTCTATCAACCATAAGCTCAAATTCACCATTGCTTAAATTACTACTGTGTGTAGGCTCTATGATGCCTGTTGAGAATATTCAAATTTACTCCTAAAACAAGCTGGCATAACAGAGTGGAACTACGCAATATATGTTGGTGAATAGAGCAATATGCTTGCGGGGCACCACGTTTGAGTAAAGCTACTTTTTCCACTGGCCCGGCAGAAATATACGTCCAGTGTTAGAATCAGAAAATCCCTAAAATGCAGAGGGAGGCCATTCAGCCCATTGAGTCTGCATCAGCAATAATCCATAGAATTCTTGCAATGCAGAAGGTGGCCATTCGGCCCATTGAACCTGCATCAGCAACAATCCCACTCAGGCCCAATCCCCATAATCTAATGTATTTGCCCTGCTAATGTACCCTGATATGAAGAGGCAGTTTAACATGGCCAATCAATCTAACCTACAGATTTTTGGACATTAAAGAGCAATTTAGCACAGCCAATCAATCTAACATGAACATTTTTGGATTATGGCAGGAAACTGGAACTCCTGAGGGAAAGCCATACAGGCATAAGGTGGAAACTCCACATGGACAGTCACCCAAGGCCAGGTTCGAAGCTGGGTCCCTGGCGCTATGAGGCAGCAGCGCTAACAGCTGTGCCACCATGCCACCCTTATAATGAGAGCTTGCCTATATTGTGCTAAAAAGGCACCAATCTCACAAGTAGGTGCAGCAGTGTAACAACAGCTTGCATTTATATAACACCTTCAAATTGGATCATGGTCTGGTAACACCTTAAGTTTAAAATGTTACTGCAACCCTTCCCTCTCTGTGCGGGATCTTACGGCCTCGCTTATCCTGAAACTATACGATCCCGCCCGAGATCAATGGATCTTTTCATAGTCCATCTCTTGCCTGCTCTGATTCCCACGGCCTATGTCTCTGAGCCACTTTGGACCTACAACTCTCTGAGATTTCTAACCTCTTCCAATTCTTTCCTTTTTCCACTCCTGATTTTAAACATAGTCAAAATTCTGGAATTCCACCTCTCTCTCCTACTTAAAGATATCTCAAACCAACCTCTTTGACCAAGCTTTTCATCGGTCTATCACCTCACGTGGCATTCAGTCTGATAAGATTCCCGTGAAGGATCTTGGGACTTTTATTAAAGATGCTATCTTTAGCATGAGGCGATGCAGCGGCACAGTAATTAGCAGTGCTGCCTCACAGTGCCAGGGACACAGGTTCAATTCTGACATCGGTTGACTGTCTGTGTGAGTTTGCACATTCTCCCGTGTCTGCATGGGTTTCCCCTGGGTGCTCCAGTTTCCTACCACATTCCAAAGATGTGTGAGTTAGGTTGATTGGCCGTGCTATTTTGACCATTAGTACCAGGGGGTCTAGTGAAGTAAATATGTGGGGTTACGGGAATTGGGCCTGCGATCGGTGCAGACTCATTGGGCCAAATGGCCTCCTTCTGCACTGTAGGAATCCTATAAGCATAACTAATAATGATCAACATTGTAAAAAGGCCCCAAGTGGAGGCTTAATGCTTGTATAAATAGAGTTTCAGAATTACCCAGTTTGTTTTAAATTTAGATCAAGAAAAATCGAAGTTTTGATTATGTCAGCCTGAAATCAGGATGTATAGAGATGCCGGCGTTGGACTGGGGTAAACACAGTAAGAAGTCTGACAACAGCAGGTTTAAGTCCAACATCAAATAAATCGGTTGGACTTAAACCTGGTGTTGTCAGACTTCTTACAGCCTGAAATCAGGTCAGTCACACTTGCCATCTGACAATCTGCATTTCAAAGCTGAGCACAATCATCCTGCTCTGGCAGAACCTCAGGAAATTCTCTTCAGCTAGCTTCCCAACAGTTTAATTACAGATAGCTTGAACTGTGAATAATTTGACAACATCTGGTCGTTTTCTCCCTTTTACAATGTTTGTAGCAACAGCGCAAAAACAGACAATTGCAAAATAACGCATTCACTAAAAGTGAAAATCAGCCAGGCTTTCCATTCCAGTGACTTTCAGGTGTGACGTTAGTGGGTTTCTCTTCATGTTTACGAAGGGTAGTGTCGGAGTTTGTGTGCAAAATAAACTGAGTGCTCAACGAGCAGGAAAAGGGGAGAGGTTCCTGCCTGTTCTTTGGGGTGAACTTATTTGAATTTCCAGCACTCTGCATCAGTCTGCAGGAGGATTCATGCTGGTCAGGGTGTGAGCGGGGCCTAATACCGCCCAGCACAAAGATCAGCACATGCGCACTGACTCCCCCCATCGCCACCCTCCCAATCGCCAGCCTTCCAAAGGCTTCCCCAATCTCATTTCCCCATGGCCAGACCTGATCATCACCCCCTTTCACATGGCCAGCACCAATTGCTCCCTCATGGTCAGCACAGATTACTGCCCCCACCCCCCCGGACCGACCATTATACCGAGTGGGCAGCCCTCCGTCTACCCCTACTGATTGCCCACAATCTGGCTTTACCCCATCAGGCCCCGTGCCCCTTGACACTGCCTACTGCCTACTGGGCAGTGCCAAGGCACCTCGTGGGTAGTGCTAGGATGCCAGGCTAGTTGGTGGAGATAATAGAGCAGCATAGACCACAATAGTTAGCACTGCTGCCTCATAATGCCAGGAACCTGGATTCAATTTGAGCCTTGGGTAACTGTCAGTGTGGTGCTTGTATGTTCCCACCATGTCTATATGGGTTTCTTCTGAGTGTTTCAGTTTCCTTGCACGGGTAGGTTCCTCCCACAGGGAGTGAGATTGATTGGATATACTAAATTTACCCTTAGCGTAGAGTTTTACGAGATTTATTCAGAGTATCTAGCTAATGTGAATATATGAGAGTTCCAGATCCATTTTTTGAGTGGGTTTTCACACCCAATTTTATGGACTTGGTCATTATAAAAATGGTGCAGACTGTTTCTAGTTGCTGCAGGCAGTGGACTGGGCTTAATTCACTGCCAGCCTGCAGAGAGAGCTACTGCGCACGCAGACCTCTTGATGTTGCACATCCGTAGTTACGACAGGAGGGGTCCTTCAGACAGGGAGAGAGAGATGTCAGGCCCATGCTGTTGAAGCTAGCCTGACCCAATCACACCCCCCCCCCCCCAACCCCGCAATCGCAGGGATCAACGGTCAATCCCCAAGCCCCCACAATACATGGGCATCTAGCCCTACACTCCCCACCCCCAATCCCACTGCATCTGAGAACGTGCAGCAACCTTTCATCCCTCCCTGAATGAGCAGCCCCTTCAGGCCCTGCCCCAATAGGCTCAGCCTCTAGGCAGTGCCAAGGTGACTGCTGGACATTGCCAGGCTGACAGTGCCAAAGTGTCAGGCTGGCACTGCCCAAAGGGCACACCCTCTGGTCCTTGGCCTACTCCGGGGGCCTCATTGGCCTCTGGTTCCACCGATGAGGCTAACACAACTATTTCCCATTCATGGGGAGTAGATGTTTGCCTTGCCAGAGAGAACCCTCTCCTGATGAAGCAATAAGAGCAAGTGAGCCCGGGCGACTGAGTGCCGGGCTCACTAATCACGTGTAAATCTTCATTTAAATATATTTGAATAAATTATTCAGCCTCTTATTCACTTCTGGCACAAGGCTGACGTTGCCGGAAATCCGCCTCCTGTAAAATCACGAGTAATGAAAAATCAAGCGTGACTCTGATTTCTCGGCTCTCCAGCAATTATAGACAATAAATTCCTAGCCTTAATGTCAGGCGAGGTGTTAGCAGGGAAATACATGGGGTCATGGGGATAGGGCCTGGGTGGGATTGTTGTTGGTGTGGGCTTGATGGGCCAAATGGCCTCCTTCTGCACTGTAGGGATTCGATGATTATATCACCCACACCCCAGGCCAGGAGCAGGTCTGGATAACTCAACCTTTTGATCTGAAGGTCTAGGGTTCAAGTCTCTTTCCAGGCACCTGGCAGTTCCCTCCCCAGGCAAGGATGGCTAAACCTGAATCCTTCAGAGACAGTGAGAGAAGTGTGAAAATATCATCTTCTCTGAACTGAGGCAGCTTCGAGCATTTCCAGTGACTGTTTCTCGATTTCCAGCTAACGTGTGAAGTGTTTCCTGAAGTGATCCGGGCTCTATCCCTGTGGATCAGTGGCTAAATCTTAACATGATTCACCTCAGGCGAGGGACAAAGCTGAGAAGGCGAGGCTTTAACCTCAGCTGGTATGGGGATTGAACCCGTGTTGTTGGCATTGTTCTGCAAGATAAACCAACCATCCAGCCAAGTGTGCCAGGTGTGCATATAACTGCGGGGCCACATTGTGCTGTGACGTCTTTTGTCCCACCAATCAAATAGATTGTGGTGAATTGGAAATTGAGTAAGGCATAGGGCAAGTTGCTGCAAGAATCACAGAAGCCCTAACAGTGCAGAAGGAGGCCATTCAGCCCTTTGAGCCTGCACCAATAACAATCCCACCCAGACACTATCCTCGTAACCCCACTCAATTACCTTGCTAATTCCTCTAACTTATACATCGCAGGACACTAAGAGGCAATTTAGCATGGCCAACGCACTTCAACAACACGTCATTGGACTGTAGGAGAAAACCGGAGCACTCAGAGGAAACCCACACAGGCACGTTGAGAATGTGCAAACTCTACACAGACAGTAACCTGAGTCGGGAATCAAACCCAGATACATGGAGATGTGAGTGCTACCTGTGGAACTGCCCCTTCAGCAGTCTGGACAATGTAAGAATTAGCTTGGGGTTGACACAGCTGGAAGGGAAATTGTCACATTCGTCAAACGTAGGATGGAAATGAACACATTTAAACATGAGAACAGTCCACAATGACAGCACTGAAAACTGCAGGCTGTATTTATTACTGAACAAATCCAAACTGGAGCACACAGTCACATCCACACTTAAACTCTGATCTACTAAAAATAACCTTACTGATTTGAAAATTGACACTTCTTCTCATTATGCAGCATATGGAAACAGTTCATCTATCATAAATTGATATAAATTATGCACAATGCATATTCCCTTCATGGTGCTCCAATAGCTCACTCAAAGGGAAGCAGATTAAATACACAAGTTAGATATGGATGACAGCCAGGAGAAGTTGACTCAAGAAGATCTGGACCTTTTTAAGTCTGAAGCAAATGGACTCGGAATCCTTTTGCTTACCCAGCGATGATTGTGGAAACGGCATCTAAAAGAAAGTGTTTTTTCTGCTGCATTCAAGATCTCTAGTTAAAGCGCCAGCAATGCCAATTACTTCCATTTGGAGTCCAACCCAATGGGAATCATTTGCTGTGGTAAGGTGCAATATTATTCGTGACCTCTCTGTTTGAAAGAAAATCGCCGCTGACTTGTATTGATGGCAGCATCTTCAGAAATAAAGGGATGTGGGGGAGCTTGAACTTGCTATCTCCATCCTGCAGATTAGAAGGCTTTGAAAATGCCTTTGTTTGAAACTCTTCTCAGCCTGTGCATAATGTGCTGGCGAGTTTATTTTTGCAGGCAATTGCACTTGCTGAATTTTGGCAATAGGTCGAATGTTAATTTGGATTTGTTCTAATCTGTACAAGGTCATAAATCAACAAGCGCACACCTGCAGTAATTCTGCAGGACCCAGTGTTAAGCAGTTTAAAGTATTTAATGGGCCTTTACACTGGCATATCTGGTGATTTCAATGTTATGTTTGTTTTAAAAAAAAGATCAATGGATTAAAAGATGGAAAAAGATGTGCAGATTAGGTGGATTGGCCAACCTAAATTTAGTGCCCCAACATTAGATGGAGTCATAGAGGTTTACAGCATAGAAACAGGCCCTTCAGCCCAACTTGTCCATGCCAACCTTTATTTTAAACACCTAAGCTAATCCCAATTGCCCACATTTAGCCCATATCCCTCTATGCTCATCTTACCCATGTAACTGTCTAAATGCTTTTTAAAAGACAAAATTGTACCCGCCTCTAATACTACCTCTGGCAGCTTGTTCCAGACACTCGCCACCCTCTGAACCCTTTTGCATCTCTCCCCTCTCACCCTAAGCCTCTACTTTTAGATTCTCTTACCTTTGGAAATGATATTGACCATCTAGCTGGTCTGTGTCCCTCATTATTTTATAGACCTCTATAAGATCACCCCTCAGTCTTCTATGCTTCAGAGAAAAACAGTCCCAGTCTATCCAGCCTCTCCTTGTAACTCAAACCATCAAGTCCCAGTAGCATCCTAGTAAATCTTTTCTGCACTCTTTCTAGTTTAATAATATCCTTTCTATAATAGGGTGACCAGAACTGTACACAATATTTCAAATGTGGCCTTACCAATGTCTTGTACAATGTCAACAAGACATCCCAACTCCTGTATTCAACGTTCTGACCAATGGAATCAAGCATGCTGAATGCCTTCTTCACCACTCTGTCCACCTGTGATTTCACTTTCAAGGAGAGCTATGAACATGTACCCTTAGATCTCTTCATTCTGTAACTCTTCCCCTAGGCCTTACCATTAACTGAGTAAGTCCTGCCCTGGTTCAATCTACTAAAATGCATCACCTCACATTTGTCTAAATTAAACTCCATCTGCCATTTGTCAGCCCACTGGCCCAATTGATCAAGATCTCATTGCAATTGGAAGTAACTTTCTTCACTGTTCACTATGCCATCAATCCTGGTATCATCTGCAAGCTTACTAACCATGCCTCCTATATTCCCGTCCAAATCATTAATATAAAGGACAAATAACAGTGCACACGACACTGATCCCTGAGGCACACTGCTGGCCACAGGCCTCCAGTTTGAAAAACAACCCTCTACAACCACCTTCTGGCTTCTGTCAAGAAATCAATTTTATATCCACTTAGATATCCCAACCTGAATCTTGCAAGATTTAATCTTATGCAATAACCTACCTAGCCATGGGAAATGCATGGTTGTTTACAGGGAGAAGGCATGGGGTTTGCCTTATGTAAGATGCTTTTTCAGAGAGTACTTGCAGACTAGATGGACAGAATGGCCTCCTTCCGCGTTGTAAGGACTCTGGACAGAGTAAATAGGGCAAAACTGTTCCCACTGATGGCAGGGTCGAAAACCAGAGAATATTGATTTGAGGTGATTGGCACATGAGGTCAGCAGCTGGAGTGTGGTATAGAGAGATTCAGTCTTAGCTGGGAATAAGGTAATTATTTGAGAATAAAACAATTGCAATGTTACAGGGAAAAGGCAAAGGAATGGAACCAGCTGAGTTGCTGTTAAAGAATCAGCATCGCGATGATGAGTTGAATAGCCACGTTCGGTGTGTAACCATTCTTCAGAAAGGCCAAAACAATTAGAAATTAAAAATGAGTTCTGATCCCTTTTTGAAGCACTGATTCCTACAGTTGCACTGGTACATATGGCCCTCTGGTATACTGATGAGAGTGATCATTCTTCATATCTACACAATAACGGAAGCTGTCACTGCCATGCCCAATGTGAATCTGATTTCCATCTGTGGACTTCCCAACAGGAGGAAGTGAACACCAGGACTGGAATCTCTGGCTAGGTTCTCACATTCCCAAGCCCAGAAATGTCAGGATTAATTCTACTGTACTGCCTGTTGCTTAGATGAGATCAACTGATGCAAGGGAACTTGGCATAGCACTCAACAGCCAGAATTTTACTAGCATGCCTGCCCTGATTCTGAGGGTGGGCAAAGCTTAAAGAATGGCATTCTTCATTGGCCTTGGGTGTGATCGTACAAACCTTAGGCAGGCGTGCCGGTAAAATTCCGACCAATGTGTCCCTTTGAGCATTGGAGCCCATCCTTGTGTTCAAAGCCTTTCACCCCACCCCCACTCCCATCTCTGTAATCACCAATCTTAACTGACCTCCTGGTACATAAAGTGGTCGTTCTTTGTATTGAATATTTCAGAATATTAAGCTCAGCGAGCATGACAAGCTTTGCTATCTCTTCTCTAGCGGCTTGCAATGACAAAGGTGTAGTGACTGAGCTCACCTCCTTGACTTTGACGATTTTCTACACCTAGTTCCTTTTCCATGATTAGCTGTCTCAATTGTTCTATCTCCTCCGCTAACACACCTACACTCACACCCCACCATCATTTGTGAAAATCAATACAAAACAGTTAGGTAACATTCTCACCATGCTTTCATCCTACGCAATCAGGCTCAATCCTTTATTCCCTCCTTAAACAGTTTTTATGCACTTTTAAAAGCCCTTATTATTTAACATTTATATTTCTTAACACAAAAAACATAATATTTACACCTACACAGCAAGCATTAACAGAATAATCTCACAACGAAAAGGATGGAGCATTAGACTTCAAAATTATTCCTTATACAAGATGATAATGCTCAGGATTTCTTGGACTGTGAAAGGAATTATTTTTCTCTAAAACTTTCCACCTTTAAAGAGCAGACACTTCCCCGGGTGAGAATTGCGTCAATATCATTTGTATAATATCTGGTAATGGTTCTTTCCGGCTCGGCAAAGCTTAATAGTCTGAAATAACATCAGACAAAGAAATATAATTGTCTCCTGGTTCCATTTCAGAGGGTGTTACTGAAGTGTCTCATAGAAGAATCACAGCATCTTTATAATGTAGAAAGAGGCCATTCAGTCCATTGAGTGTGCACTGACTTTCTGAACGCACACTCCATCCCTGACTCCACACATTTAGCCCATCTAATTCACCCAAAAGGCACATCTTTGGAACTAAGGGACAACTTAGCATGGCTAACCCACTTAACCTGCACATCTTTGGACTGTGGGAGGAAACCGGAGCACCCAGAAGAAACCCACAAGACTTGGGGAGAACGTGCAAACTCCACGCAGACAGTCACCTAAGGCTGGAATTGAACTCGGGTCCCTGGCATTGTGAGGCAGCAGCGCTACCCACTGTGTCACAAACCAGTTTCAGTAACAAAGGAACATTTTTGGGACTGAAGTTGTTCTAGGGTGGCAAACACAATTTTAGAAGCACAATTAATCAGCAGCCTGTCCAATATTCTCCTCCAATATGGAAAAGTTGTTGCCAGTTCTTGCTGCAAAACAACTTCAGCCTATTCTGTGACCCTTTCATTTGTACAGTTAGAGCTAAGTTTGCTGCTGGAGTTTGGTGGGGCTGGGAGGAGATGGATGGGAATTGATAGGTCAGTCCAATCACGACCATACTCTGTGGGAAACCTGATGCTGAGTGTCTCCTTCAAGAGCTGCTCCAAAAAAAGTTGACTTTCATCAACTTTTACAGACGCACCATAGAAAGCACTCTTTCTGGTTGTATCACAGCTTGGTATGGCTCCTGATCTGCCCAAGACCGCAAGGAATTACAAAAGATCATGAATGTAGCCCAATCCATCACGCAAACCAATCTCCTACCCATTGACTCCGTCTACACTTCCTACTGCCTCGGAAAAGCAGCCAGCATAATCAAGCTCCCACATACAACAGGCATACTCTCTTCCACCTTCTTCCATTGGGAAAAAGATACAAGAGTCTGAGATCATGCACCAACCGACTCAAGGACAGCTCCTTCTCTGCTGCCATCAAATTTTTGAACGGACTTACCTCGCATTAAGTTGGCCTTTCTCTCCATCCTAGCTATGCTGTAACACTACATTCTGCATTCTCCTTTCCTTCTCGATGGACGGTATGCTTTGTCTGTATATCGTGCAAGAAACAATACTTTTCACTGTATCCTAACACACGTGACAATAATAAATTCAATCAAATTAATTCCAAGGTCAATAGCTTTTATGTCAGAAACACCTTTTGAAAGTGCAACTGAGAGAGGATTTCAGCTTAGAACACGGAGCTGTACACAATGGTATTGTTTCGGTCAGAAGTAACCATGGTGCATAAAGTGAATCTAATTCATTGGCAAAGAGTTTTCCTCACTGGTTGTGCAAATGCATAGAAGCAAGTTGTGCATTATGTCAAAATGTCAACATTAATGCTACTCTTTCTGCATTTCCCATTCTTTTCCCCCTTAGTCCGGTTATACCATGTGAGGTTTTCCAAAGAATTTCGGAAAAATAATCTTGATCTGAGTAGACAAGTTATGGACTGGTTTGGATTCAAATTAACCTCTGAACTTTAGGTTTGGGCAAATATGTATCTGTGACCAATAGGGGTGTTCAGTTCTATAAACTGACTGATTTGGGTGCTTACGTAGCATACGGTGTCTGGGATAAGTCTCAATGATTTTGTGTTGGTTCTTCTGCTCATTTATGGATTATAGAGAAATCAGGAATAACAATCTCAGCCTTGGAGAATTGGTGAGTAAAACACGGAAGAAATGGGAATGTCAGAGACTCAACCATTCCCGTGTGCTTTGGTGAGTCTGTTCCAAGGAACTGTACCCTGCACGGACTGCCTGATATTAAATCACTACAGGATTTGTACCATGAGGATATTTCAGTGTAGTCAATATGCTAAAGCACTGAAGCAGGAGAAATCCTGATACTAAGATAGAAAATGTTGCCATTGTTTAACTCTGGCTTCTCCAACCCATGGGCTGCACCACAGACCAAAGTCCCTCTAAGCAGCCCCCAGTGAAAATGGCAGGAAGAGGTGTCAGTGAGCTTGAAGGGAACTGCCCCTTCAGTCAGAGTCCATTTCTTTCCTGCACTTGCTATTGATAAGTTCACTCTGCAGAAGAGAAATAGGCTGTGATTGGAGGAGTAGCAGACATAGCAAGGTGCCAGTATATGAAGATAGATTTGCTGGAATGTATTGGGCCTCCGCTGACCATGGTTTCCACGGATCTGGCTACATAGCCACAGCTCCTGGTGTTCTGGCCCAGTTCCTCTTGCTTGTTCCCAAATCTGATTTCTTTTCTCTCGATTCTCCTCATGTCCATCTCCACTTTTCTCGTGTCCCTCCCGTCTCTCCCCCGGACTTTCCCATCTCCCCCCATCCCTCACATCTCTCCCTCGGCTGTTCCAGCTCTCCCCCTGTCCCTCCCAGCACTCCTCTGGGCTGCCCCGTCTCTCCCGCCTCTCCCCCCGGATTCTCCCGTCTCTCCTGGGCCAATCCAGCTAATCTGCGCATCCTTGGATTTAATACAGGAAATATAGCAGTTCAGAACTCGGATGTACGTGCATTATTAACTGTTATTATACAGACTTAAACCCTGGTTTGGGAGTACTTAACGTCAGTTTTCGTTATTTGTGTTATGTTTGATTGAGGGGAAAGCTGAACAGCTAACAGTACTATCTTGCAGAAGAGACTGTAATTCAAGCCCTCCCTTGTGTAGTGTCCAACATTTATCCTCGAACATCTAAACAGGGCAGAAGATTGACTGATTACCATGATCATCTTAATGCACATGGAGCCTTGCTGTGTGTACCTTAGGGTGCTGCATTTTCTACATTCGTATGGAGATGCTGGCGTTGGACTGCGGTAAACACTGTAAGAAGTGTCACAACACCAGCTTAAAGTCCAACAGGTTGGTTTGATAGCAAACACCACTAATTTGTGGGGCTTTGCCTCTTTGTCAGGTGAGTGGGGAGTTCTGATCACAAACAGGGCATATAAAGGCACACACTCAGTTTACAGAATACTGATTAGAATGTGAGTCTTTATGGCTAATCAAGTCTTAAAGATGCAGACAGTGTGAGTGGAGATAGCAATCAGCATAGGTTAAAGAAATGTGTATTGTCTCCAGACAGAACAGTAAGTGAGATGTTTCAAGCCCAGGCATGTCATGGGGGTTACAAATAGTGTGACATGAACCCAAGATCCCAGTTGAGGCCGTCCTCTTGTGTGCGGAACTTGGCTATCAGTTTCTGCTCAACGACTCTGCACTGTTGTATGTCGTGAAGGCTGCCTTGGAGAACACTTACCCAAAGATCAGAGACCAAGTGCTCATGACTGCTGAAGTGTTTGTCAAAAGGAACAGAACAGTCTTGCCTGGTAATTGTCAAGCAGTATTCATTCATCTATTGTCATAGCATCTGCATGGTCTCTCCAACGTACCATACCTCGGGACATCCTTTCCTGCAGCATATCAGGTAGACAGTGTATATTTTCTGGAGACAATACACATCTCTTTAATCTATGCTTAATGCTTTCTCCACTCACTTTGTCTGCATTTTTCAGAACTGATTAGCTGTAAAGACTTGCATTCTAATCAGTATCTGAGTGTGTGCCTTTATGTGCCCTGTTTGTGATCAGAACTCCCACTCACCTGACAAAGAGGGAAAGCCCTGGAAGCGAGCGATGTTTGCTACTGAATAAACCTGTTTGAATTTAATCTGGTGCTGTAAGGCTTCTTACTATGTTTTCTACATTCGGGCAGGGATTACATGGAGCTTGGGTAAAAACAAATGACCACAGATAGAAACAAGAAGCAGGAATAAGTCATTCGGTCCTTCGAGCCTGCTCCACCATTCATTTGGCTGATCATCAAGTTCAATATCCAGATCCCCTCTTCCTCCCATATCTCTTGAGCCCTTTAGCCCCAAGAGCTATAACTAATTTCTTCTTTAAATCAGACAATGGTTTGGCCTCAACTACATTGTGTAGTGAATTCCATACAATCACCTTTCTCTGGGTGAAGAAATTTCTCCTAGCTCAGTTCTAAAATGTTTATCCCTTATCCTCAAACTCTGACCCCTAGTTCTGGATTCCCTCACAATTGGAAACTTTCTTTCTGAGTCTAACATGTCTAACCCTGTTAGAATTTTATAATTTTCTATGAGATCCCCTCTCATTTTTCTAAACTCCAGTGAATATAATCCTTTGCTGGAATCTTGACGGTGGCTTGAATGCAGACTTTAAAGAAAACTAAAAACAATTAAAACCTTTAATGGAAAATACTTTAAAATTTTTGATTTGATTTGACTTATTATTGTCACATGTATTAACATACAGTGAAAAGTATTATTTCTTGCGCTATACAGACAAAGCATACTGTTCATAGGGAAGGATTTGAGATAGTGCAGAATGCAGTGTTACAGTCACAGCTAGGGTGCAGAGAAAAATCAACTTAATGTAAGGTAAGTCCATTCAAAAGTCTGACAGCAGCAGGGAAGAAGTTGTTCTTGAATCAGTTGGTACATGACCTCAGACTTTTATATCTTTTTCCCGATGGAAGAAGGTGGAAGAGAGAAGATCTAGGATGCGTGTGGTCCTTAATTATACTGGCTGCCTTTCCCAGGCAGCGAGAAATGTAGACAGAGTCAATGGATGAGAGGCTGGTTTGCGTGATAGATTGGACTACATTCACGACCTTTTACAGTTCCTTATGTTCTTGGACAGAGCAGGAGCCATACCAAGTTGAGATACAACCAGAAAGCATGCTTTTTGTGGTACATCTCTAAACATTGGCGGGACTAGTGACTGACATGTCAACTTTCCTTAGTCTTCTGAGAAAGTAGAAGCGTTTTTGTTGGTGGGCTTTCTTAACTATAGTGTTGGCATGGGGGGAGATCAGGACAAGTTGTTGGTGAGCTGGACATCTAAAAATTTGAGGCTCTTGGCCCTTTCTACTTCATTCCCTTTGATGTAGACAGCAGCATGTTCTTTTTGTGTATATTTTGAATAAAAAATATTTATTTCACATGCGAATGGTGATAATGCTTCCATTGCAAACTTCTTAAATGAATAAATTATATACTTTTATGAGGTTTTAGAGATGAAAGGCTTTTGCTTGAGGGTAGGTCAGTTGGAGGTTTGCCTCAAGATTTTTATACCATAAAGGTGCATCATGACCGATAAAAGTTGGTCCCATCAGTAAAGTGGAACATACTCACCAAATAAGCTGGGTGTCATGACAATGCAGTTGGGGCCTACCTATCCAATGAGTAGATATACTAAATAGTTATGGAAAATGTGCATACAAGATATGTGGGGTTTATGAGCCACACGGGAATACCCATAAGTAAGGTGGATTATACTGCATGGTTTAGATGCACATACCAAATTGTTTGGCAATGCGGAATTCAGATATTGCTAAAAAAAAGACACATACAGCAAGAGTTTTTGGTCTTGCTCGCCCCAAAACAGGAAAATTGTGCCCGAGGTCAATGGACCTTTGCATGCTTCCCCCCACCCTGCTTTACTCTGTCTGCTGCATGCAGTTGATACATGTAGTTGAATCCCTGATATGAGCAGAAAGCTTCATAGTCACAGACATAGCTCCCAATGGAAGGTGATCAAAGTAGAAGGGGAGGTAAGGCATTTTTCCTACTGGTAATATTGTACTGGCGCGCAGGGAGGACTTAAACAGCGTGTGAAGAGGTTGAATCATAAAATATGTGACGGTTCAACCCATCCTGCCTGTGCTATGCCTCTTTTCTCCAAATGTTTTCACTAAAATGGCATTGGAAAAATAGGTGAGTGGATTGTGTTTTGGTGAAGTTACCCAACCAATAACTATCACCCAATATCCCCACTGCTTAAAAACAGACAACGCAATTAGGCTTCAAATAGAACCAGGTATCAACCATCCCCACAACACAGGATACCATGTAAATAAAGATGACATGCAAAACACTAGCCTTAAACCTAACCCTAACTCTTCTATTGAAATCAAAGCCCACGGATGTGGAGCAGCAAGAAGATATGTAACAAACAACGCTGAGTTATGGCCAACAAATCGTTTGTGCTATGGTGGTAAAACATACTCAGGTTTGTTTGATTTTTTTCTCCTCCTCCGAACACCATTTGATGTACTATTTTCCATAAAGCTGTCACTGAAGACATTAGCTTGAAAAAGAAGAATATTCAAAGTGATGAGTGAAGTGGGTTTGGCCTAAGTGACTTCACAGAATCCCTACAGTGCAGCAGCAGGTCATTTGGCCCATCGAGACTTGTGGAGGAAAACACCAGGGAAGGTTTGATGGTGGAATGAACTTTCTCAGTGTTGTAGCGTGCAGTGATGTTTGCGTCTATAATCAATGGGAGGGAGAGATAACAAGCCTAACCATCCAAGTTCAGTGAGTTCTTACCAGTAGAATCGATTTGGAGTAATTCTCTCATGGACCAATTGCCATCTCCTTCCAAAGTCATTGGAGCTGTACAACTGTAAAACAAGAAGAGACAAACACAAAAGACGTCAGTCTTTTTCAGAGATAATTTCAGAGATAAACCCATGGCCAAACTGTCCGCATTACCTTTGCCTTTTTAGAACCAAGTTGGGAGATAATACAAGTGGTTCATTAATGAATGAGATGTTACAAGCAACGTGTTTAATTAATTAAGCAATATGGCTGGCTTTTCTCCATTTCCATCATCTTTACATTGCTGAAGGAGGCTGGTGATGGTGAGATATGATTTGATCCACAAAATAGGGGTAGCGCAATGGTTAACCCTGCCTCACAGCGCCAAGGACACAGGTTCAATACCCAGCATGGGTCACTGTCTGTACAGCTTCTGCATGTTCTCCCCGTGTCTGCGTGGGTCTTCCCTGGGTGCTTCGGTTTCTTTCCACGATCCGAAAGACATGCTGATTAGATGCACTGGCCATACTAAATTCTTTATTAGTGTACCCAAACAGGTGCTGGAGTGTTGTAACTATTGTGATTTCTACAGTAGCTTCACCGCCGTGTGAATGTCAGCCTACTTCGACACTCATAAATAAGCTCACGTCACAGATTTGACAAGATTAGCTTACTTCTGAAGTAAGGTCACGATTTTCACTGAGATTGCTAAGAGCAGGAGAGGGTGTTAGGGTCTAGTCCACACAGAAAGCCACAAGTGAATTTCTGGCTTGTCCATTGATAACCTGTGTATTAGCGTAATGTCTTCTCTTCTGTACCCGCACCATTACCTCTGGTGATCAGTCAATGATCTATCCATGGCCTTCTCCTGCTTCTCATGGACATACTGCTCCGTGCCAACAGTGTTGGTTTCCATACGCACACTGACAGTACCCAGCTCCACCTCTCCTGAATCTTCCACTACTGAGAAATTGTTAAGCTGAATACTCATCCTGCTGATGAACAGACAATTCCTCCAATAAAATACCGGGATGACTAAAGTCACCTTTTTTTACCCCCCACAGAGAGGATGGTGAGTGTTTGGAACAAGCTGCCTATGTAAAAAAATTGCCTCTCTGGACCCTTTTGTACCTCTCCCATATCACCTTAAACCAGTGTCCTGTAGTTTTAGATTCCCCTATCCTTGGGAAAAGATATTGACTATCTAACTGATTTGTGCCCTCATTATCTTATTGACGTCAAAAAGATCACCCTTCAGCTTTCAATGCGCCAGAGAAAAAGTTCCAATCTATTCAGTCTCTCCTTATAACTCAAACCATTAAGTCCTGGTGGCATTCTAGTAAACCTTTTCTGATTTGATTTGACTTGATTTATTATTATTGTCACATGTATTAACATACAATGAAAAGCATTGTTTCTTGTGTGCTATACAGACAAAGCATACCGTTCAGAGAGGAAATGAGAGAATGCAAAATGTGGTGTTACATTCATAGCTAGGGTGTAGAGAACTCTGCATTCTTTCTAGTTTAATAATATCCTTTCTATAAGTAGGGCACCAGAACTGTACACAGTATTCCATGTGTGGTCTTACTAACGTTTTGTACAACTTCAACAAGAGATCTCAACTCCAGTATTCAATCTTCTGATCAATGACACCAAGCATGCTAAATGCCTTCTTCACCACTCTATCCGCCTGTGACTTCACTTTCAAGGAGCTATGAAACTATACCCCTAAATCTCTTTGTTCTGTAATTCTTCCCATCAACTGAGTAACTCGTACTCTGGTTCAATCTACCAAAATGCATCACCTCATATTTATCTAAATTAAACTCCATCTGTCATTCATCTCAATCCCACTGGCTCAATTGATGAAGATCCCCTTGCAATCCAAGATAACCTTCTTCACTGTCCTCTATGCCACCAATCTTGGTGTCATGTGCAAACTTACTAACCATGCAGCCTATATTCTCATCCATTTCATTAAATATAAATGACAAATAACAGTGGACCTAGCACCGATCCTTGAGGCACACCACTGGTCACAGGTCTCCAGTTTGAAAACAATGCTCTGCAATCGTCTTTTGGCTTCTGTCATCAAGCCAATTTTGTGTCCATTTAGCTATGTCACCATGGGTTCCATGAGATTTAACTTAATGTAACAACTTACCATGTGGTGCCTTGTCAAAGGCCTTACTAAAGTCCATGTAGACAACATCAAATGCACTGCCCTCATCTACCTTCTTGGTTACCTCTTCAAAAAACTCAATCAAGTTTGTGAGATATGATTTCCCATTACAATGAACATTCGTGTTCTACTCAATCATAAAGAGCCCAATAATCCTAGTTTCTATATTTACAATTTACACAGCGTGCCAGGGTAGCAATCAGGAAATCCACATCTGGTCGATGCCTTCTTTCCCTGCCTCCCAATCCTCCTTCCAGGTGAGACAGATTAGCATAAGCACAGACCATGGATCATGCCATTGGTATGCTGTATGGAATAACTTCACAACATTTAGTACGTCTCCATTCCGAAACTTAAAAGAAGTGTAATCCTCATACTGCATGATTCTATCCTTAAATACCACAAAGCAAGCTTACATCCGGCATTTGCAATCATTTTGTGCAACAAAGCCTCCACGTCATCAATCAAAACTACCAGATTCATTCTAGAAATCAGCACAATTTGCATAAATTTTACAGAAGAACTCACAGGAATGGATTACACAGTTACAGGTAGTAGCAAACAAGACAGATTGGAGATTTAGAATCTTATCTTCAAAGGCTTTAATATTATACATTCCAGCTACCAAATTTCAACCTTGATAGTGCGGACAAATTCCTCGGCTGAAAAAATCTCCTAAAATTAAAAGCATCTGACAGCTTCCTCAGGAATCCTGCTGCGTGATTAACACACGACTGGATGCTCCCCACGCAGGAAATGTGCAAAAATGAACTGCCTGCTCATGTAAAGGATTTCTGCTTGCAACCAGCGTTACACGTCTGTGCGGGTTTCCTCCAGGTACTCCGGTTTCCTCCAAAGATGTGCAGGTTAGGTGGATTGGCCATGTTAAATTGTCCCTTAGCGTCAGAGGGACTAGCTAGGTTAAATGCATAGGGTTATGAAGATAGAGCCTGGGTGGGGTTGTGGTCATTGTAGATTCGATGAGCCAAATGGTTTCCTTCTGCACTGTAGGATTCTATGATTCTATGGGTGAGTGATCACCCTTGAGCAGAAAAAACATCGAGGGACACCATCGCTGCTTGATGCTAGCCTTTGCTACGTAATGCTGGGCTCATCTCCAGAGCAAGATGGCTGCTGATACCTTTTGGCACATATGCAGAAACTAATGACAGAATTTGCAGGTGACACAGTGCCAGCAGAAACGGGACTGTGTTGTCAGCTTTCTCACCATGCTTCCACCAGCGACTAAAAGCATAAAGCTGTGGCATTCCACAAAAGGCATTTCTGCAGGCTGTTTTTAACCAGTTTGTGTTAGCTTTTCAGTCACCTGGTTAGATTAGCGTGGCACCTGAGTGGCTAGTCACTTTCTAAGATTTATATTGTTTGATAATAACAAAATGCAAATGAAAGTAAAAACTGCACACAACTCTGAAAGCTCAATGAGAAAGGTCGAACCTGCTGCACACTGCCTCCCATAAAGATGGTGGCAGTGAACATGCCCTTGTACACACTGCACACATAAAGATGGCAGCAGTGAATGTGCCCTGTTGCACACTGCCCCCCATAAGGATGGCAGCAGTGAATGTGTCCTGCTGCACACTGCCCTCCATAAAGATGGTGGCTGTGAATGTGTCCTGCTGCACACTGCCCTCCATAAAGATGGTGGCTGTGAACGTGTCCTGCTGCACACTGCCCCCCATAAAGATGGTGGCAACAAGCCTGACCTGACCAGAGACAAGCACATGCATACGAATCAGGAGCAGGAGTCGGCCACTCAGCCCCATGAGCCAGCTCATGGCTGATCTGGATGCAACTTCAATTCCATGTTCTTGCCTATCCCTGATAACCTTCCACCCCCTTGCATATCAAGATTCTATCCCAGCATTGTCTTAAAAGTATTCAAAGACTTTGCTTCCCCGTCTTTTATGGATGAGATCTCCAGAGATTCACAATCCTCAAAAAAATTCTCCCCATCTCTTTCCTAAATGAATAATCCCTTATTTTTAAATAGTGACCCTGATACTCGATTCTCTGACAAGAGAAAACATCTATGCCACATCTTCACTATCAAAATCCTTCAGGATCTTATGTTTCAAGTGTTCCTTCTCTTACTCTTTTAAACTCTGGTGTGGATACAAGCCTGTCCAATATTTTCTCAGAAGACAACCCACCAAATTTTGGTATTAGTTTAGTAAATATTCTCTGATCTGCTTCTAATGCATTTATATCCTTCCTTAAGTAATACTGTACACAATACTCCAAATATGGTCTCACCTATGCCCTGTGTAACTGAAACATAACCTCTCTACTTTTGTGTTTGATTCTCCTTGCAATAAATAATATTCCATTAACGTTTTGAATTATGTGGTGTACCTGCAATCTGTCAGCACAAGTCAGGACTATGACGGAATAGTCTCCCCTTGCTTGGATGACTGTGGCTCCAACAACACTCAAGAAGCTCGATACTATGGAGGATCACACAGCCCATTTAATTGGCACCCCATCTATAAACACACACTCCTTCCACCACTGACGCACAGTGGCAGTCACATGTACCATCTATAAAATGCACTGCAGGAACTCATCAATTCATTAAGACAGCAGCTGCCAAACTCATAATCACCACCATCTAGAAGGGCAAGAACAGTAAAGGTTTGGGAGAAATCACTACCTGCAAACAGTCTTTGAGCCACATATTGTTTTCTTTAATTTTCAATCCCTTATCCAGTTTGATTTTTTGATGTCTGTTTTTCAATTCATTGCCGAGCTCCTCAAACTCTCTGTGCAGAACCTTGTTCCTAATCCCAGCTGTATCACTGGTGCCTATATGGACCATGACAACTGGATACTTCCCTTTCCACTGTAAGTTCTTCCCCAGTCCTGAGCAGGTATCCCGAACCCTGGCATCGGGTAGGCTGCACAGCTAGTCAGACTTCCACTCTTTGCTGAAGAGAGCAGTGTTTAATATCCCCCTCATTATAATATCCCCTCATCATAATATCTCCTCTTACCAACTCTCCCCATTTGAATGGTTTCCCGACTTGAAGGCTTCCTGTATCATGATGCTATCATCAGTTTGCTCACCACCCTGCAGACCTCGCTCTCATCTAGAGAAGCTGAGACAATTGAAAAGACGGAGGTTGCTGTACTCCTGCCCTCTGAATTTTCTTGCCAGGATGTAGAGATGCTGGTATTGGACTGGGGTAAACACAGGAAGAAGTCTCACAATGCCAGGTTAAAGTCCAACAAGTTTATTCAGGTGAGTGGAAACTTCTGATCAGAGAAGGGCATATCAGAACTTTCCATTCATCTGACGAAGGAACAGCATTCCAAAAGCTTGTGGGTTTACTATCAAATAAACTTGTTGGACTTTAACCTGGCATTGTGAGACTTCTTACTGTTTTCTTGCCAGCACAACAATGCCATTAATTAGGCTATTAATCCAGAAATTCAGTTATTGTCCAGGTTTGGGGCCCACCATGGCAGATGGTGGCATTTGAATTTAATAAAAGTTATTTAGAATTAAGAATTGATGATCATGAAACCATTGTCTATGTCGGAAAAACCTATCTGGATCAAGAATGTCCTTTAGGGAAGGAAATCTGCTGAACTTACCTGGTCTGGCCTACACATGACTCCAGAGCCACAGCAATGTGGTTGACTCTCAACTGCCCTCAGGCAACTAGTGATGGGCAGTAAATGTTGGCCAGCCCAGCCACACTCATGTCATATGACTGAATTAAAAAAAACATTCTCCTGTCCCTGACACTGTGTGCCATCGACAAGATGCACTGCAGGAACTCAACAAGATTTCTTATAGGCAGCATCTTCAAACACATGCTCAGCACCATCTAGAAGGACAAGAGCAGCAGGTACCAGGAGCACCACCACATGGGAGTTCCCATCCAAGCCATTCACTATCCTGAATATATTGCTGTTCCTTTACTGATGCTGGATTCAAATCCTGGAACTTCCTTTCTAACAGCACTGTAGGTGTATTTACACCTCAGGGGCTGAAGTGGTCCAAGAAAGCAGCTCACCACTACCTTCTAAAGAGCAATTAGAGATGGACAATAAATGCTAGACTAATCTATAAATTATTTTTAAAAACCATACTGCAGACAGGTATCCAAAAGCTCCGATATGCTGCAACTTTGACATATCACCAACCATGCCGTTCTGAATACGTTTTAATTAAATATTTAATTATCTTATTCACTTATTTATTTTTCTTTTTTACATATCTTATTACTATCAGTTTGGATGTTATTTTACACTTTAGCACTGGAATAGATCTTAAGCATCTCCCAGATAATCAAACAGCTCCTTTCCCTGCAGTGGTGCAAGTACCAATTTTCACAGAGCAAGAAAAGTGGATAAAGCAAAAGGAAAGAAACCTTCTTTCTCTCCGTGCCAGAGACGCTCACTCACCAAACTCCCCCGTATGCTCTCAGTTCCAAAACTGCATTTGCTTGCTTTAGTAATCTTTCTGGCCAATCAAATAAACTAATTCAAATTAACAAGGTGAGAAATGAAAATGGGCAGCTCCCAAAAATCATCGAAACTCCTCAGTACAGAAGGAGGCCATTTGGCCTATTGAGTCTGCACCCACCACTATCCCAGCCAGGCCCTACCCCCACATCCCTACATATTTTACCGACTAATCCCTCAAACCTACACATCTCAGGGCATGACAGGGCAATTTTGGCATTGCCAACTAACTTAACCTGCACATTTTTGAACTGTGGGAAGAAACTGGAGCACCCGGAGGAAATCCACGCAGACATGGGGAGAATGTACAAACTCCACACAGATAGTGACCCAAGTCAAGAATCGAACACAGATCCCTGGAGCTGTGAAGCATCAGTGCTAACCATTGTGCTACCCCGTGCCGCCCCAAAAGGAAGTAGACTGCCCAAAACAAAGGACAAAGTAGGAAAGAAATTTAAACCATCAAATCAATATGTGATTAAAAGGGTCAATAATGCACCACATTCCCTGCGGTGCCCGATGGACACAGAAGGTATTAACAGCCGCATGCTCCCTCCCCAGGGACACCTGGCCACAAATATAGCTGCGGTAGAGAGACAGATGACTCCCTGGACTTGTAGATGGCAAGCTTTGCCAGGCCCAGGAGCAGGTTCACGAGAAGGCCTTCCTCCTTCCCGCCCCCTCCGCGCCAGGTGTCCCACTTGCTTGCCTTAGCTGCAATCAAGAACCTGGAATATATGGTAAACCGATCTGGAACTGGCCTCCGTAAACATTCTGGCAATAGTACTGGAGATTTGTCTGCGTGAGTTTCCTCCAGGTGCTCACTGCTGCTTCCCAGTGCCAGGGACCTGTGTTCAATTCTCAGTTTGGGTCACTGTCTGGGTGGAGTTTGCATGTTCTCCCCATGTCTGCGTGGGTTTCCTCCAGCGCTCTGGTTTCCTCCCACAGCTGAAAGACATGCGGGTTAGATGCATTGACCCAACCAGACTGTGGCAACTAGGGGAGCTTCACAGTAACTTCATTGCAGTGTTAATGTAAGCCTTATTTATAATTATTAAATAAACTTTTAAAACCACATTCAACCAGTTAGCTAATTAACTACTTAGCTCTCCAAGCAGAGTGTGTTTGCTGTGTTTGGAAGAAAGAGATCAAATCTACTAACACAATACTTCCCTCTCACAACTAATCAAGAGCAAGATTAACACTTTAAACTCCCCGTGCACCAAACTCTCAGGTATCCATTCTGTCCCAAAGATGCACTCACTTGTTTTCATTGCACTTAGGGACCCCTACTGCATGACAAATTGAACTGGAGCTGGCAAACCCAGATTCAGTAACTATTCAGCTCTGTCAGCCACTCCCTCTTTTTACAAGCTGTGAGGTCTCTGAGTCTCTAAACCCTAGGCCTCTACAGTCCCACCCTCTCTCCTTCCATGATGTGGAATCGCCAGCATTGGATTGGGCTGAACACAGTAACTGTCTCACAACAGCAGGTTAAAGTCCAACAGGTTTAATCAGTAGCACAAACGTTCAGAGCGTTGCCTTTTCATTAGGTGAATGTCCTAATGAAAGGGCAGCATTCCGAAAGCTCATGCTACCAAATAAACATGTTGGACTTTAGCCTGGTGTAATGAGACGTCTCTCCCTCCATGCAGCAACTTGCAACAGTTTTAGCCTCAGTCACAGCTCCAGTTCTTAGTCTTCTGAGTCAACCAAGTAAACCAAATTAAATAAACTGAGGGACGTAATAAAAGGGGTAGCCCTTTAAAGGGAAATTGCCCACAGCGAAATCATCATATCTCTTAGCTTCTCAGAAACAGTTAACAGATTGAGTGAGGCCGTGGAAGGGTTAATGAGGTAGATTGTCCAAGTTGCAATAACTCTTCCAAAAAAAAATCTCGTTGGCCTGCTCTCTCCAGATCAATAGGGTGGTCATTTAAGAGTTAAAAAGCAAAAAGAATTGGGCTGGCTTAGCATGCATTTAGTGCAAGCCACTTCAATTATCGTGAATGTTTCTGAAAAAATACAATTGCTTTTGAAACAAGTAAGTTTTTCCGCAATCTCTCCAATTTGCAAAGGTTTTGGAGCCAGATTAAAATACCTTTAAAAGCTAGTTCTTTACTTGGTGACATTTATATATATTGAAGTGAAGATTTTATTGACTTTTATAACTGTGCTCAACAAGGGCATGAGTTGATTAGTTGATCACTGCACATTATATGCATTGTGCTAACAACACCTCGTTGACAATTAGCTTGACTTTCCTGCAGCCTCCCACACAGTTTTCCTTCTAAATTGAATGGAGTGTGAAAAAGCCATGATTTGTGACCACCTCAGATAGTGACCTGAGATTTATGAGAACATTGCTGGAAGCCATGGCGTGTGTACGAAGGCTGTTGATGTGGTTATGCCAGCTCTGGGCGTGATAGAACCTAAGTGTTGATGAGCTGTGTTGGCTTACTTTATGCCGCTCCTATTTAAGTGCTATCTCTGTTGTTTCTGAGCAATGATTATTGAGGTCACTGGACTACAAATTGTGAGAAGCCGAACACTGTAGCTGCCCATTGTACTGAGACAGTGTATCATTTAGAACTCTTAAACTCCAGCAATCATTGCACTTTCCAATTTAAATTTGCCAGCCCTCCATATTTATCCATCAGTCCTCAAGAGTTGAGGATTAATCTCTAACACACTGCTGCAAAAAATAATAGTCAAAGCATTAAAATAAAACTGTGCTGAGAATCATGGAATCCCTACAGAGCAGAAAGAGGCCATTCAGCCCATCGAGTCTGCACCCATAACATTCCTACCCAGGCCCTCTCCTCATCCCCCCATGTATTTACCTTAGCTAGTCCCCTTAATGCTAAGAGGCAATTTAGCATCTATCTAATTTGCACATCTTTGGACTGTGAGAGGAAACCACAACATCCAAAGAAAACCCACGCAGAAACAAGGAGAATGTGCAAACTCCCACATAGACAGTGACCTGAGGCCAGAATTGAGCCTCGTCCCTGGATTTGTGAGACAGCAGTGCTAACCACTGTGGTACCATGCACAGCAAGTTATTGGAGAGAGGGAACAGGCTGTTGTCCAACAATCAAGGCTGTTCCAATTGAGTAACAAATAGTGGAATTTAACACTAGTGTTGGTATCATTGCTCGCCCAACTGTTTAGGATAACAAACAGGGGCAAACCTGCCTCTCGTAGCCATTTATTGGCTATTGGGCAGTTAATGGTCTTAAGGTGGGAGGTCTACCCCCATTGAGGTGGAGGTCCAACAGCTGTCGGGAAATCAAATGGCCATTGCTCTGTGCACAGCAGTGCCACAGGGAGAGTTGGCCACTGCTGGGACTGCAACAGTTTGTTAGCTTTGTTGGTGCCTCGAACAAAGGTCTCGCCGGGGTTAGGCGGTGACAGGTAGGCAAAGAGGGTGGGGAGGATGACATGGGCAGGGTAGAAAGAAAGGGACCAAGATCTTTAGAGTGATGGTATTTGTTCCCCCAACTGACACAGGAGGGTGAACCTAAAGGATGTAATCCCTACCCATTTGACTAACCACAAACCTACCCAATAAAATATGGTAGTTTGTACACATGGTGGTTTAAAGACAGACTTTAGGACCATGGTGCTGACAGGCTGACAGCTATCCCTTACCATCTATGTCACCCGATTAACTCCTGCCAGCTTTGCCCAGCCATTGCTGGGTGCTGGCCTTATTCTGCTATGGGTTAAATAGGGTTGGGTGGGATTGTGGATGCAATGGGCCAAATGGCCTCTTTCTGCACTGTAGGGATTCTATGTCAGCTGAAGGAGTTCATTGGGGTTTTCTATTGGCTGTCGGATGGGTAGGCATCCCTAATAATAAAATTGTAGCGAGGGTTGAGTGAGCAACAGTGCCCATGGCATGGTATTTCATAATGCATTCCACCTGATTCTGGGGACTGATGGGTTGGTTCGGGGGGGCAGTCTGTTTGCAATAAGATCAATGTGTTTGATGATGCACTGAGAGGGTAGATTAATGGTGAGATGTGTGGGAATTGCAGGAGATCATGAAGCCTCTAGGAACTAGAGCTGACAACCCTGCAAGAGATATAGGATTTGGGGACGTCAGTTTTGCAGTACCTCCAATGTCAGTGACACCCACTAGCAATCCTCTACCACCCCCCTCCTCACAAACCCTACAGCTACTCCTAACCCTCAGGAAGGCTAGGGAGTTTGTACAGGGATCAATTAAAATTTGTTGGAAACTCTTCTGCTTTCCTTAGATGCCAGCTGCATAACATTCACACCTCAAAATTCAATAAAACCTGAACATATATAAATATCTGGAAAGGACCAAGGAAACTATAAATGTTTGCATCAGGCTCCAAAACATTTGCAAAGTAAAGAGATTGCTGAAAAGTGTATCAGTTCCAAAAGTAGCATGGATTTTTTGCATAAAGACTGCAGAAGGGATTTACTAGAATGCTACTGGGACTTGATAGTTTGAGTTAAAAGAAGAGGCTGGATAGACTGGGACTTTTTTCTCTGGAACATAGAAGGCTGAGGAGTGATCTTTTCCCAAAGAGGGGGAGTTTAAATTGGAGGGCAATGGTTTAAGGTGAGAGGAGAGAGACACAGAAGGGTCCGGAGGGGCAATCTTTTCACACAAAGGGTGATGAGTGTCTGCCAGAGATAGTAGTAGAGGCAGGCACAATTTTAAAAAGCATTTAGATAGTTACGTGGATCCGATGAGTAAGAGGGATAAGGGCCAAATGCGGGCAATTGGGACTAGCTTAAGGGTTTTTAACAAAAGGATGGCATGGACAAGTTGGGCAGAAGGTGGGACAGTCCAGTTGTTTTGGGTATTTCATTCCAAAATAGCCACCCTGTTGCTCCTGAGAGAGATTGGCTCCTGCAATTCCTGCCACAGCTCCCCCATCCCCAGGAGGGCCAATTAAGGTTTGATAGAAGCCCTTCTCTGGTTTTTCCTGGATGCTAGTTGTGGCTTTATGTGCAGTACTTGTGCCTCAGAATCAGAAGGTCGTGGGTTCAAGTCTGACTTCAGAAGCCCCGAGTAAAAAAAAGATAACCCTCGCAGTGCTGTACTGATAAAATGCTTAGCAGTGATAGAGACATCAGATCAGAAATAACACTGAAGACCCAACTGTCACCTCAGACAGACATAACAGATCCCATGATTGAATTTTAAAGAAGAGTAACACAGGTTCTCCTGGCCAATACTCATCCCTCAACCAGAAAATTCACAGAATCCCTGCAGCACAGAAGAGGCCATTCAGCCTATCGAGTCTTCACTGATTCTCTCGCGATTCTCCAGCAAAGTACTTTCACCCCTGCCGTATCCCTGTAACCTCACACACCTAGCATGACTAATTCATCTAATCTAGCCATTTGGGGCACTTCAGGCCAATTTAGCATGGCCAATGCACCTAACCTGCACATCTTTGGATTGTGGGAGGATACCGGAGCATCCTGGGAAACCCACGCAGATGTGGGGAGGATGTGCAAACTCCACAGATGCAGTCACTCGAAGCTAGAACTGAACTCGGGTCCGTGGCAGCAGTGTTAATTACTGTGCCACCATGCCAACCTCACTAAAGCAGACTGCCTAGTCATTATCACAGCGCAGCTTATGGGAGTTGCTGTGTGTAAATTGGCTGCCATCTATCTTACAAAAGCAATGACACTTCAAAAAATACTTCATTGACTGTAAAAGTGGTCTGGAGCATCCTGAGGACATGAAAAACACATTATAAATACAAATCCTTTTGTTCCTTCTTTAATCTTGTTTCCCTGTTCCCTCTCCTTTTCCCCCAAAGGTTTTTATGGTCTCTGACTCCTTACCCTATTTCATGTAACATTGCCCCCAGAGAGTTATGAGAAAGGTTGTGTTCAAGCAGTGGGTTGGCATCATAATTGGGAATTCTTCAGCCATTTTCTTTGAGAATAATCGGCAAATCAGCATCTTTTTCTAAAGCCAAAATTCTGCATTCCCACCCACCATGGGATCCGTGCAGGTGAGGGGCTGGATAAAGGGAATGTCCATTGACCTGGGGTGAAATATTCTGATCTCTAGTCGAGTGACGCCGTAAAAGTGACATCGTGATGTTGACATATTAAAATTGACATTCTTCCTTCGGGAGAAAGATACAAAAGCTTGAGGTCAGGTACCAACTGACTCAAGAACAGCTTCAACCCTGCTGCTGTGAGACCTGTGAATGGACTTACCTCGCATTAAGGTGATCTTTCTCTACACCCTAGCTTTGGCTGTAACACTACGTTCTGCACTCTCTCCTTTCTTTCTCTATGAATGGTATGCTTTATCAGTATAGAACACAAGAAACAATACATTTCATTGTATGCTAAGACACGTGACAACAATAAACCAAATCAAAAATCCCGCCCTCAATGTGTTTAGATGGCGTTTGCTTGAAGGGGAGTAATTTCTCATGGCAGCCCAATGTTGGATGAGTCACTCATTAGTAGAGAGTGGTGCCTTGAGTGTGGGAAGAGCAGTTAGTTGGCCAGTGCTGAGTAAATCAGGACATGTCCAGCGCCTTGACATTGATAAATGCCTTTGATCTCTGCAAGTCTTTGAAAGGAAAGCTCTTTAAAAATCAATGCGCACACCTGACATCAGTCAGCGAAGGTGTCGGGAAGGGAGGAACATCAATCACCGGCAGCATCTGTCTGGAAATGTTCAGCATCTGCCTTGGAAATGGATTGTGATGTTGAGTAAGGGACCAACTGAAGCAAGCTAAAGTGCTCTGTTTTCATGCAACGCATCGATATTCTCTTTATTTGTTCACGGGATGTGAGTTTTGCTAGCAAGACATTTATTACTGAAAGTGATGATAAGAGTCTGCTTGAATCGCTGCAGTTCATGTGGTGTATGTACACCCACAGTGTGTTTAGGGAGTGCCCGGATTTTAATCCAGTTTTACTGAGCAGTCATATATTTCTGACTCAGGATGCTGTCTTCCCAGGCTGTCTTTGAGCTTCCAGGCTGCACTGGAGTGCCAGCTTTGATTTTTGTGCTCATGATCCGGATTTCCACTACAACAAGGGCGTCTCTGTCATTGCAAAAATACCAGAAATGGTCAAAGATTCGAACTAACACCCGACATTTCCCACTCTCATGGGGACAGGACTGGGGTTGCCGTATGTGTGATTCACGGAAGCAACTGGCCATTTAAATCACCAGCTGTCTCCAATAAAGTGGGATTTTGGAAGAAGCATAAACATGATGCCATCCTGACAGTGCCAACCTGTTCCAAGGGAGCAGTGCCAGGGGACAATGCCTTTTCGTGGCCCTCTTTCCCAGGTGTTATACTGAGCTTTTTGCATCCGCCAGAGTAACCCCACCCCAGAACAGGTTCACATCTAGTGGCACAGTGGTTAGCACTGCTGCCTCATAGCGCTAGGTCCCAGCTTGGGTCACTGCAGAGTCTGCACACAATCCCCATATCTGAGTGGGTTTCCTCTGGGTGCTCTGGTTTGGCCCCCACAGTTGGAAAAACATATTGGTTAAGTGCATTAGCCATGCTAAACTCTTCTTCAGTGTATCCGAAAAGACATTGGAGTGTGGCAACTGGGAGAGGCAGTCTCAATAAATGATCATGGAACCTGCATCAAGACAGAGGATGCCCCCTGAAAGCCACCTACCTCTCTGCCCTTGCCTTGGTCCTGCCTGCTGCCCCTTTCCCATGATCTTCCCCCACCTTTTCCACCCTACTCCCCCATGACCCTATGATCCCCATCCTGCCCTCACTTACCTGTGGTTTGGTGCTCCTTCACTGATCCTTGGTCTCTGGTGTGTGCATTATTGGCAACTGTCATCACTTCTGGTGGCATTGATGGACAATGGAGTGCTGCCAGCCTCTGATCGGCTGACTGCTCTCAACAGACGGAGTCTGCATGTTCTCCCCATGTCTGTATGGGTTTGTTTCAGGTGCTCCGGTTTCCTTCCAGCGTCCAAAAAACATGCTGATTAAGTGCATTGACCATGTTAAATTCTCCCTCAGGGGCCCTGATTCTGAGGGGTAAGACCTGGTGTTGGCTTCTGAAGTGTCTCAATGCATGCAAAAGCATCAAGCCTCCCCTTCATGGACCTACTTATTCTCCGAACACTGGGCAAGACATCTATCTGACCAATTAAATCCATGATGTGAAGTTGCTGGCGTTGGACTGAAGTAAGCACAGTAAAAAGTCTCACAATGCCAGATTAAAGTCCAACAGTTTATTTGGTAGCACAAGCTTTCGGAGTGTCACTCCTTCTTCAGGTGACTCTTCTGAGTCACTTGAGGGTGTTGTAAGACTTTTTACCCAACTAAATCCAGACATCTGACTTCCTCCTCTATCGATGCTGCCTGAAAGTTTCCAACATTTTCTGCTTTTCCATCCAATATAGTTGCTCCTAATATCCAGTGAAGTCGGCATAACGTTCTTCTTGTGGTATCAATTCAAAAGAGTAATATTAATAATGCATCAAAGGCTTTATTTCTAGCCTGTAGTAGCAAAAACACTAAGATGCTTTAAAGGTATAACTGTCAGAAGACTGCAAAATACATCTGTTTAAAACATTAATGTTATATAAATATACTTTCCATGGAGAATAGGCAACAGCCTCACAGCTACAATTTTCTGAAGAAGTTTTTTTTCTCTACCAACTTAAATATAGGAGAGAAGTCTATTATTGTTATTAAATTTGACACCGTCTGCACTGACAGAAAGAAGTCATTATTTTCTATGATTAGACTCCTGCATTAATATATAATAAAAACATTGGCACACAACTCTCGAAAAGATTGCCTTCTTTATTTCCCCTAGGCTGGCCAATTTTCAACACATTTTGGTTCGCGCCAAATCTCCCGATGTCCAAAAAAGCATTACCATTGCTGATTCCTACCCCCACCAACATCCTGGGGATTACCAGTGATCTAACTGCATCAGATTTCTAAATACTACAGCAACGAGAAGGTCAGAGATGGGGAGCTTGGCAATGAGCAATTCCTCAAAGACTGTTTGCAAGGCATAACACAGGAGTGTGACAGAATATCCTCTGCTTGCCTGGATGAGTTCAGCTCCAACAACATTCAGGTAGCTCGACACCATCCAAATAGTGTAGCTCAAGACCGCAAGGAACTACAAAATGTCATGAATGTAGGCCAATCCATCACCTAAACCAACCTCTCATCCATTGACTCTGTCTACATTTCCTGCTGCCTTAGCAAAGCAGCCAGCATAATTAAAGACCCCATGCATTCTCTCTTCCACATTCTTCCTTTGGGAAAAAGGTACAAAGGCCTGAGGACACGTACCAACCTGCTCAAGAACAGCTTCTTCCCTGCTGCTGTCAGACTTTTGAATGCTCTTACCTTGCATAAAGTTGATCTTTCTCTATACCCCAGCTATAACTGTAACACTACATTCTGCACTGTCTCATTTCCTTCTCTATGAACTGTATGCTTTGTCTGTATCGTGTGCAAAATACTTTTCACTGTATGTTAATGCATGGGACAATAATAAATCAAGTCAAAAGATGAAGCAGTACGCTTAATTGGCATCATAACCACTATGTTAAACATTCACTCTCACCACCATCGATGTATAGTAGCAACAGTGTGTACTTTTAACAGAACTTACTGCAGCCAAGACTCCTTCACAGCACCTTCATAACCTGGGATCTCTACCACTTCGAAAGAGATGGGTAGCAAATACATGGGAATACCGCCACCTGCAAGTTTTCCTCCAGGTTTTACACTATCCTGACTTTAAAAGATATTGTCCTTCACTGTCACTGGGTCAAAATCGTGGAACTCCCTTCCTTGCAGGTCTGTGGATGTACCTATACTATATAGAATAATAGAATCCCTTCTCTGAAGAGGGGGCCCATTGTATTTGCACCAACTCTCCAAAAGAGCATCTTACCCAGCCCCATCCTGCTCCCATCCCCACATACCCACACATCTATCATGGCTGATTCCCTCTAACTTACACACCTTCGGACAATAAAAGGCAATCCACCTAAACTACACATCTTTAGGCTGTGGGAGGGAGCTGCAACATTAGGAGGAAACCCACACAGACATGGGGAGAATGTACAAACTCCACACAGACAGTGATCTGAGGCCGGATTTGAACTCGGGCCTTGTGACGTAGTAATGTTAACCACTGTGTCCTTGTGTCACTTCTGCTTTTAAAAGGCAACATTGTGGCAGCACAGTGGTTAGCACTGCTACTTCACAGCACCAAGGACCCAGGTTCAATTCCAGTGTCGGATGATTGCCTGTGTGGAGTTTGCACATTTTCCCCATATCTGCATGGGTTTCCTCTGGCTGCTCCGATTTCCCCCCACACTCGAAAGATGTGCAGGATAATTTGATTGGTCATGTTAAATTGGTCCTTTGTGTCAGTGGGATTCATAGGGTAAATATGTGGGGTCATGGGGATAGGGCCTGGGAGGGATTGTTGTTAGTGGGCGTTCAATGGGCCAAATGGCCTGTGTCGACACTATAGGGATTCTGCGATTCTGCGAACTTGTGTATCAAGGCAATTTGTCACACTTTCATTTCCACTGGTCTTTTAAAGTAGTTTTCGAAAAAGGGAAAGAATTTTGCTGATTGTCCCAGAAATCCAATCTGATCATTCCTTGCTTCTTATCACTGTGTCAGATTATTGATTAAGGGTAAGCTGATAATAGACATTTTGTACATTCCTCCGCCTAAACATTCTAACCAAATTCTCCACTCTTATATCTTGTGTAGCATGTTATTGCCTCTGCAAATAGCATCAGTAGATTGCAGTGGCGTCCCACCGGCAGGTTTCAAGGGCAATTAGAGTTGGGCAATAAATGTTGGCCTGAGAGCTCAAAGCTTTTCCTCCTCCAAAGCTTTCATTCTGTTATTGTGAGCCAACAGGCAGGATTTTCCAGCTGTGTGTGCCCCAAGACCAGAAATCCTTGAGCGAGCTTAGGGGACATTTAAATAGTCCTCTGAATTTTCTGCTTCGCCCCTTATGATTACAATGGGTGAGATGGGAAATTTTCAACTAAAGCCTTTATTACGTCAATGGAGCTAAGCTGTAATCCCACTTCGCCATTTACCTTTGCCATTGGCCCTTTAAGCATTGACTCTCACGTGGCATCTGCCCTACTTCTTTGATTGCTCCAAAAAATTCTTGGCGATTTACCTCCACAAAACCTCTTCTGCTTTCATGCCTTCCTCCTTTTTTTGTCCATTTTATGCCCAGGACTTTTGAAATCTCCCAATGATTATTTATTACAGGCGACACGGTAGCACAGTGGTTAACACTGCTGCCTCACAGCGTCAGGGACCTGGGTTCAATTCTGACCTTAAATCACTGTCTGTGTGGAGTCTGGACTCTCACTAAATCTGCATGGATTTCCTACAGGTTCTCTGGTTTTCTCCCACACTCTGTAGATCTGCAGGTTCGGGTGATTGACCATGTTAAATTGCTCTTAGTGTCAGGTGGATTAGCAGGGTAAAAACGTAGGGCTACAGGGATAGAATCTGGGTGGGATCATTGTCAGTGCAGGCTTGATGGCCTAAATGGCCTCATTAGTAGGGATTCTATTATTCTATTCGATGATTAAACTTACTTATTGAGAAACCAAGATCATTATTGAAAATGCAAGGCCTAGCACAAGCTGGAAGAACATAACAGGCAAAGCAAACAAGAAGCAGTGACTCACAATGCTAACACACGGTCCAATAGACTGTAGATTACTTCCCGAAACAATTCATTTACCATTAACTTACAGCTAAGCATGTCCTTTGCAACAGCTCCTTCAGTTGAGTTCTGCTTTGTGCTGTAATCACAAATCATAATTAAGGACCCCAGGTACCCCAGACAATCTCTTCCACCTTCTTCTGTTGGGAAAATGGTACAAAACTCTGAAGTCCCATACCAACCAACTCAAGAATAGCTTCTCCTTTGCTGCTGTCAGACTTTTGAATGGACCTACCTCAGATTAAATTTATCTTTCTCTATACCCCAGCTATGAATGTCACATTACATTCTGCACTATCTCTGTTCCTTCTCTATGAACGGTATGTTTTGTTTGTATAGCGTGCAAGAAACAATACTTTTCACTATATACTAAATGCATGTGACAATAATAAATCAAATCAAATCAAAGCTCGAGATGGAATATGCTGAAGGTAATGAAAACAGGCTCTTTGTCACAAAATTTGAAAGGTATCTAACTATTTACATTTTCAGGCTCCAGTTTGCCAGCTCTTTCTCAACGAGACAGAGCTAACCCGTCAAACTACATTTTATGAGTTTTTGCTTTACCTCATGGCTGTTCAACTCCATAAGACAAATTAGGCATGAGATATTTGTGGAATGGAAGCTAAATTAGGGACTCAATTGTCAATTAAAATTAAATAAAAGTACAGAATGTTCCACAATGGCATACGATGCAAGTTAAATGGGTATTCTATCAAACAAATTATGCAAAATGAAAGATATGAAGAGAGATTTTCCACTGCCCCTTGAGAAAGTGGTCAATTGCCTTTTTCAATCATTTACAGTCCTTAAGGTCCAGATACACCCTGCTGGGAAAGGTATTCCTGAATCACTACCCTTGACAGTGAAGGAATAGTAATATAATTCTAAGTCGGTGTGGTGAGTGAGTGGCTTGTACAGGAAGTGGCAGCTGGTAGTATCTTTGTGAATCTGGTGCATTTGACATTCCAGGCGGCAGAGATCATGGAATTGAAAGAGCTGGCAAAGGAACCTTGGCAAGTCGCTGCAATGCATCTTGTAGATGGTACAAACTGCTGTCACTGTGCATTAGTGGTATTAGAGAGAATGAATATTTAAGAAATCCATGCCAATCAAACAGACTATTTGATCCAAAATGATATTGAGCATCTTGAGTGTTGTTGGAACTGCATTCTTCAGGCAAGTGGAGAGAATTCCATCACACTTCTGACTTGTGCCTTGCAAATGGTAGGTTTTGGGGAGTCAGGAGGTGAGTTACTCGCTGCAGGATTCCCACCTTCTGACCTACACTTGTAGCCACATATTAGAATGGCTGATCCAATTCAATTTCTGGTTAATGATAACCCCTAAGATGTTGATGGTGTGAGGTTTCAGCAATGCTAACACTGCTGAATGACAAGGGAACATGGTTAGATCTTATTGGAGATGGTCACTACTTGTCTTTTGTGTGGTATCAGCCCAAGCATTAACATTCCCCAGGCGTATCGGAATGAGGGCACAGCTTTCAGAGTTGGGAATGGTACTACACACTGCGGTAATCAGTGAACATTCCCACTTCTGACTGTATAATGAGGAATATCAGTGTTGGAGCAGCTGTTGATGGCTGAGACTGGGAGACTATTTGGAGTCACACCTGTAGCAATCTTTTGCAGATGACCATAACATTAGAACTTTGTTCAAGAAAAAATGTAGGGTAAAGCTCAGCAGGATAGTCATAGAATCATAAAATCCTTATAATACAGAAGGAGACTATTCAACCCATCGAGTCTAAACTACCACCATCCCACCCATACTTGATTCCTGTAACCCTACATATTTATCTTGCTAGCTCTCCTGACACTAAAGGGCAATTTAGCATAGCCACTCCACCTAACCTGCATATCTTTGGACAGCAGGAGGAACCCAGAGCTTCCAAAGGAAACCCACAAGACACAGGGACAACATGCAAACTCCACACAGACAGTGACCCAAGCCAGGAATTGAATCTGGGTCCTTGGTGTTGTGCGACAGCAGTGCTGACCACTGTACATAGGGTAGAATTTTTTGATTTTTCTGAATGCGCAAAACCTGGAAGTATTGCGAATGGGGAAGAGGATAGACAGAAACATGCAGGATGGTTGAATGAGTGGACAAGTGGTTGGCAATATTTAATGCAGAGTGATACAGTTTGGTAGAAAGGACGATTAAGGGAGGTAAAATAAAGAAAGTAATTGGAAAGTGGCTGAAGGAGCAGGAGGACCTGGGGTTATATTTGCACTCATCATTGCAAGTGGCAGGGAAGATTGAGAATGCGCACAATAAAACATATGGGATTCTTGGCTTTATAATAGGGTCAAAGATTATAAAAATAAGGAAGTTATTACAGACCTGTATAAAACATTATTCAGCCTCAACTGGAGTCCTGTCACATCCTGGGAAGAATGTGAAGACAATATTTTGTCTTCAGGAGTGCAGAGAAAAAAAAATCACAAGAATGGTTCCAAGGATGAGGAACTTCAGTCATGGGGCTCGATTAGTGATATTGCTCTTCTTGACATGGAGAAGATAAAGAGAAGATTTGTTGGAGGTGTTCAAAATCATGAGGGGCGGGGGAAATGTGGATAAGAGAAGATAGCAAGCCACAATATAAGGTTATGGCACCACAGGGGGCAATAAGGTTCAGACGTAGGCCAAAAGGAAAGTGGCAGAATTTGAAAAAAAAGAAACATGTCCTCTCTCTGTCTGACCCCAAAAACACAACTTTCCTTTCTGCTAAATAGATATGTTCCCACTGGAGAGAGGATTAAGGACCAGGGAATACTGATTTCACATGATTGACAAAAGAAGCAATGGAAACATGAGGAAAAATTTGTTTCAGCCAGCGAGTGGTTAGGATCTGGAATGTGCTACCCAAGAGTGTGGTGAAGGCAGATTTGTTCAGAGATTGTGGGATAAAGGTAGGGAACTGGAACTAGGTGAGTTGGTCTTGAAGAGAGTGGGATGGACGGAACAGGTTGAATGGTCCCCCTTGTGTCACAATCATTCTATGATTCCTCATTCAGGAAACCCAAAGAAACCCTCCAACATATACACGATCTTGACATCCACCTCCAACCCCGGAAACACAAAAACCTCCAACCTAACAGCTCCCTCCCCCTAACGCACATCACCTCAACAACCATGACTCTCCAACCATCTAAAATATGGCAGAACCAGACCAGCGGGTTTTCCATTCCCCCTCATCCCTTGCTGCCCTCTACATGAGTGTAGCCCCCCCCCACCACTCCTCGCAAGAAAAATGCAAACATGACTAATAATAATGTATAAAAAAAGGTCCAAGAAACAAGAAGACAACAAACACAATTGTCTCCAAAAACACAACTTTCCTTTGTGCTAGATAGATATGATTCCAACCAGTGAAGCGATTCACCTCTCCATCAATTCCTATTGATTTCAATTTCACTGGAGTTGCTTGTTGTTGCATGTGGCCAAATTCTGCCTTGAGAACAAAGACATTTACTTTCAACCTCACCTCTGGAATTCGGCTCTTTGTTCAGGTGTGACCTGGAAGCATGTGGGCTTAGCATTGGTAAGCTGCCAATACTGAGTGCTGCTTGTTACTATGGTCTGCAGCCTCTTTCATCATTTTGCAGATGGTTGAAAGTAGACGAATGTGACAAGAATTGACCAGACTAGATTTGTCCTGCTTTTTGTGGTTAGCAATATCAGGGCAATTTTCTATGTTGTCGGCTAGCTACCATAGTTACGATGTGGAGATGCTGGCTTTGGACTGGGGTGGGCACAGTAAAAAGTATCACAACAACAGGTTAAAGTCCAACAGGTTTATTTGGAATCATGAGCTTTTGGAGTGCAGCTCCTTCACAAAGTGAATGATGGAGCAGCATTCCGGAAGCTTGTGATTCCAAATAAACCTGTTGGAGCTTAACCTGGTGTTGTGAAACTTCTTACAGTGATGTACAATGTGGCTGGGGGCATGGATAGTTCAGTAGCATGTGCTCACTGTGAATATCGGGAATGTTGTCAGAGCCAATAGCATTTACTGTATCCACTTCCTTCTTGTGTTGAATTAGCTGAAGATTGGGATCTGTGATTCTGGGGACTTTAGGAGAAAGCTGGAATAGATTGCCTGTCAACTAGGGTCAAGTGAATCCCTTGAGGTTGTTGGAGTAGAGTTAAGAGAGAAATCAGGAGGACAAAAAGGGGACATGAGGTTGCTTTGGCAGATGAGGCAAAGGAGAATTCCAAAGAGCTGTGCAAATACTTAATGGACAAAAGAGTAACTAGGGAGAGAGTAGGGCCTCTTAAGGATCAACAAGGTCATGTGCGGATCCACTAGAGAAGGATGAGACCCTAAATGAATATTTCTCATCAGTATTTATTGTTCAGAAAGGCATGGATGTTAGGGAACTTGGGGGAATAAACAGTGATGTCTTGAGAAGTCTACACATTACAAAGTAGGAGAAACTGAAAATCTTAAACTGCATTAAGGTAGATATATCCCTGGGCCTGATGAAATGTATCCCAAACATTGTGGGAGGCTAGGGAGGAGATTGCGGGCCAGAGATGAGATGCCTGAAGACTGATGGTTAGTAGATGTCATGCCTTTGTTTAAGAAGAGCTGCAGGGAAAAGCCTGGGAACGACAGGCTGATGAGCTTGACCTCTGTAGTGGGTACATTGTTAGATGGCATTCTGAAAGATTGATCTACAGACATTTAGAGAAGTAAGGGCTAATTAGGGACAGTCAGTATGGTTTTGTGAGTGGAAAACCATGTTTCACAAACTTGATTGAGTTTTTGGAAGGGCTAACCTAGAAGGTGGATGACGGCAGTGCAGTTGTCTTTGTCTACATGGATTTCAGCAAGATTTTGACAAGTTACCATATGGTAGGTTGTTACATAAGGTTAAATTTCCTCATTCCAGGGTGAAGTAGTCAATTGGATACAAAATTGGCTTGATGAGAGAAGACAGAAGTTGGTTGTAGTGGGTCATTTTTCAAACTAGAGGCCTCTGACCATAGGTGTGCCTCAGCTATCAATGCTGGGTCTGCAATTATATGTTATTTATATTAATGATGTGGATGAGAATTTATGCAGCATGGTTAGTAAGTTAGATGACACCAAGATTGGTGGCATTATGAACAGTGAATTATCTAGGATTGCAATGGGATCTTGATCAATTGGGCCAATGGGCCGATAAATGGCAGATGGAATTTAGTTTAGATAAATATGACACAATGCATTTTAGTCGATCAAATCAGGGCAGGACCTAATCAGCTCATGGTAGGGCACTGGGGAGTGTTATAGAACAAAGTCTAGGAGTACAGGTTCATAGCTCCTTGAAAGAGGAGTCATGGATGGGCAGAGTGGTGAAGAAGGCATTCGGCTTGTTTTTATTAGTCAGAACATTGAATACAGGAATTAGAATGTCCGATTGAAGTTGTGTTAGACATTAGTAAGGCCAGCCTTGGAATAGTGTACAGTTCTGGTCACCCTATTATAGAAAGAGTGCAGAAAAAGATCTTGTAGGATCTCCTGGGATGTGGTAGTTTGAGTTATAAGGAGAGGCTGGATAGCATAGAATTTTTTTCCCTGGAGTGTAGGAGGCTTAGGAGTGATTACATAAAGGTCCAGAAAATAATGAGGGGCTTAGATAAGGTAGATCTTCAACATCTTCTCCCAAATGTAAGGGAGTCTAAGACTAGAGGGCATAAACTTTAGGTGAGAGGGGAGAGATACAAAAAGGTCCAGAAAGACAATTCTTTCACTCAGAGGGTGGTGTCTGGAATGAACTGCTAGAAGCAGTAGTACAGGTGGACAAAATTTTGCCTTTTAAAAAGCATTTGGACAGTTATATTTGTTAGATGAAAGCTATATGCCAAATGCGGGCAATTGGAACGAGCTTGGATGACAAGGGCAAGTTGGAAGGAAGGACTGTAAACCTCAATGACTCTAATGAAACAGTCAGCGTGTGTGCCTATGTAACTGGGTGTGTTTATGTGAGTGTGAACCAGGTAGTGTGTGTGTATGAAATTGAGTGCGTTTGTGTGTGTGTGTGAATCAGTGTGTGTATCTATATAACTGAGAGTGTTTAGGTGTGTGGGAATCAGACAGTGTGTTTCTATGTTAATAAGTATGTTTTTGAGAGTGTGAAACAACCTGTGTGTCTTTCTAATTGAGTGTGTTTATGTGTGTGTAAATCAGTCAGTGTGTGTGTCTACGTAATTGAGTGCGTTTATGTGGGTGGGAATTTGACAGTGTGAGTGTCTATGATTGTGAGTTCTTATGTAGGTGGCAATCTGTCAGCGTGTGAGTCTATGAAATGGAGTGTGTATGTGTGGCTAAGAATCAGTCAGTGTATGTCTAAATCATTGAGTGTGTTTATGTGGGTGGGAATCAATCAGTGTGTGTGTCTATATAATTGAGTGTGTTTATGTGGGTGTGAATCAGTCAGTGTGTCTCTGTAATTGGGCTTACGTGAATGCTCCGAGTGTACAATCTAATGTTGTTTCTAATATTCTACCTATTCACTGAATAGCTCAGTTTTGGCAGCTTGTAATTAATGCAGTGTCATATTGTACTGTTTGAATTTGTCTGTTAATAGAAAGCTGGTGGTGCCAGATATAATCACTGGACATTATTCATGACGCTTTAATTATTTAGTGAGTACTAGGAAATCTGCACACTTGGATGAAAATATCCAAATAATGGCAATTTCTTGCACTGATACAGAGCAAGGGAGAGCAAAAACAGTGCCCTTGAGTCAAAGAGTCGGGGTACACTAAAGGGAAGTCTTTCCGCAACTGTATAAGGTACTGTTGAGACCGCACATGGAGCAGTCTTTGTTCCCTTATTTAAGGAAAGGTGATATTTCACTGGAGGTAATTCAGAGAATACTCACTTGGATGATCCCTGATGTAGTGGGATTGTCTTGTGAGGAAAGATTCAACGGGTTGGGGTTCCACTCATTGGAGGTGATATGTTGTTTGCTGGTGGTGGTCTCGCTGCTGTCAGTGGGAATTCCCTTTGACACCATCCCATGCTTGAATCCCACAGGTGGTGGAACACTGTTGATGGGACTGGAGAATCCCATCAACGTGAACGGTTGGAGAATTCCGGCCATGGATTCTTAAGGGATTTATTACAGGATGTTTCCCCTTATGTGAAGAGTCTGGGACCCAAGGGCAAAGTCTCAGAATAAAGAGGTGCCAATTTAATACTGAGATGAGAAGGGATTTCTTCTCTCGGAGGTTTGAGACTGTTTGGAACTCCTTGCCACAGAGAGCTGTGGGGGCAGAGTCCTTGTGTATATTTAAAGCTGAGATAGATACTTGATTAGTAAAGGAATCAAGGGTTGTGGGAAAAGGACAGGAAGACAGATGTGAGGAATGTTGAATGATGGAGCAGGCTCGATGGGCTGGATGGCCTACTCCTATTCCTATTTTTTTATAGTGTTATATGAATTGAATGTAATTCAATTGAATGGCATTGGATTTGGCACACCAGTAACAGTAACACAGCAACAGCATTATTGGACTATTTTTATAACATTTTCATTTAAAGTCAAGCACTCACAGATTCACCAGGGGTTCTCAAATGTTGTCTAGTGTTAATTGACCCCTTAACGTAATGCAATATGCAGCACTTTCTCCCCAGCATGTGAGCCTGTTATGTCAGTCTGTACTGCTACAGAATTAACAAAAAATGAAGTATCTTTCACTAATGAAGAGAATAGTTTTGTTCTCTCATTAGCACTGATGACAGTTGATTTAATAAACTCTTGCTCATTTACTGATATGCAAATTTGATCAAAGTGCTTGCTGGTTAGCTTTCACTTAATGAGCAGTGTTTGATTGCAACTTTTATTGATACTGCAAAGGTACCGCAATGATGGATAAAAATTAGAATTTCATCCAATGCTCAAACATGGCCACTGGCATAACTAGAGAATGAAGTTAAATTGTTTTAGGTGTGATCACTATGGTCATTCCTCATGACTTCCAGTCGATATATAGTTATTAGCAGTGAAACTAATCAATTAGCAACTTACATTCATCACCTTCAGTGCTGGTGAATAGGTCTTTGGTTTAACGGCACTACAATAATGCAACATTCTGATTCACAGGCTGCATTAGGATGTCAGCTTTGATTTTCTGTTGAAGTGGGGAGAGAGGGGAGAGACACAAAAGGGCCCAGACAGACAATTTCTTTCACACAGAGGGTGATGAATGCCCGGAACAAGCTGGAGAGATAGTAGTAAAGGCAGATACAATTTTGTCTTTTAAAAAGTATTTAGACAGTTACGTGGATAAGATTGTACGTGGATATGAGGCAAACGTAGGCAATTGGGATTAGCTTAGTGATTAAAAGAAAGGGGTGGCATGGAAAAGTTGGGCCAAACAGTCTGTTTCCAAGCTGTAAACTGCTATGATTCCAAATCTTTCCTATTTGTGATGGAACAAAAGAGTAGGAAGTGTATCATTAAATGAGAGTTGGGTGCGTGGAAGTTGCAGGTATGGATGTAGGGCTGGAGAAGTTTGTAAAGGAAGGTTTCAGTGTGGCAAATGAGGGTTTGAAAATGAGGAAGAGGCAGTCGGTATCACAGATATTGAGGATGATGGGTGAATGGTCAACGTCACATCATTACCTGTATTTGCTCCCTAAGCAACGCTCATTATACTGTGTCTTTACTGATATGCTATTTGTAAAAATGTTTAATCCCAGAAATTGGATCTTCTTTCGTCCATCATTCAGGTAGGGGTATTGTCAGAAATGACCAATTTTGCAGGACTGTCACTCACATCTGAATGTTGTCCTGTGCCATACTGAATTAGGACGCTATTCAAGGACCTGCCTTAAACAGCCCTTAAAACTCATTGCAAACAAGAAGCTTAACCAACTTCTTAGAAAGCATGCGATTTCCTTTGGATTGAAATCAATGTCACAAAAGGGTCTGCAAAAGACATGATTTGATTTGATTTATTATCACATATATTAGTATACAGTGAAAAGCATAGTTTCTTGCATGTTATATAGACAAAGCATACTGTCCATAGATAAGGAAGGGACAGTGCAGAATGTAGTGTTACAGTCATAGCTAGGTTGTACAGAAAGGTCAACTGAGTGCCAGATAGGTTCATTCAAAAGTCTGATGGCAGCAGGGAAGAAGCTGTTCTTGAGTCGGTTGGTATGCGTCCTCAGACTTTCATATTTTTTTCCCAATGGAAGAAGGTGGAAGAAAGAATGCCTGGAGTGCATGGGGTCCTTAATTACGCTGGCTGCTTTGCCAAGGCAGCGGGAAGTGTAGACAGAATTAATGGATGGGAGGCTGGTGTCCATGATGAACTGGGCTTCTTTCACAGCCATTTGTAGTTTCTTGCAATCTTGGACAAAGCAGGAACCTTACCAAGCTGTGATACAACCAGAAAGAATGCTTTCTAGGGTGCATCAGTAAAAGTTGGTGAGAGTCGTAACTGACATGCCAAATTTCCTTAGGCTTCTGAGAAAGTAGAGGTGTTAGTGGACCTTCCTAACTATAATGTTGGCATGGGGGATTCACTCCACCAGATTACTACCCAGGCACCGAAGTTGAGAGACTAATCCCATAGTATTCAGAGTTATCAATGATGACCTTTGCTGAAGTTCCAATGATTACAAGATTCATTCTTAATTAGCAATGTGTTACTCACAGAAGACCTTTGCGATACAATGAGCTAACAACATCAATCACTGGAGCTTGGACAGGAGCCTTGGTAAGTCTCTAAAAAAAAGATCAATACAAGTCCAAGTTGAAAAGGGGCAGGAACTGAATAGGAGTGCTTTGAGCTGAGGAATAACATGGAGCAAGCAACAGGAATTGGCAAATTCCTGTTGAGGCAAACTCACTGGAGTCTTTTAAGAGACTTCTGGATGAGTATATGGAAAAGAATAGGATAGGGGGTTATAGATAGGTCTGTGGATTGGTAGATGTGATCAGCGCAACTCGTGGGCCGAAGGGCTTGTTTGTGCTGTATTGTTCTATGTTCTATGTTAAAACGGAAGAGACAGACAGCCATATACAAAAGGAAACACAGTCAAAAATAAGAACATATGGTAAAATAGAAGGAGCAAAGAACAATGTTTTGGATGACAGCAGACAATGTAAAAGATTAATCAGTAGAAGAATGGAGTTGAAGAGAAATTGATTGATGCAGAATGGGGAAAGTGTGCTTCGTGTCTTCTTCATTCAACCAGACAAGTAATACCTTTTCATCCAATTCTGGAGAAGTTTTAACTCCCTTGACTTAGACAGAGATGCTTTCTCTCTTAAAAAACCTTCCTCAATGTCACCAATTACGGATAACTCCGATTCTTTCAACCTTGATTCACCCCAGTGGGTAATACAAAATCCTGTGTCAGTACCCAGCACTGCCAGCGTTTGTGATCCTTTTTGGTAGTAATGGGCTACAGTGCAAATGGTTGGAAAAAACTTCTAACATGGAAACTCTTTGTTCTCCCTGTCAAATAACCGTGTGATGAATCGGGCCAGCATTAGCCTGACAAAAGCATTAAACTAACAAGCAGATGAATACTTTGATTTTTAATGAGCTATGCAAGAGTCATGGAAGGAAAGATACAAGACAATTCTTCTTAATTATCTCTCGTGGCCTTCACCGATTGACTCTGTTATACGATGATCGGTATTATATCACTTCCTCATTTGTTATCACTTATCGACAGCGCTATTGTGAAATGCAACCTATCAGCTTTTTCTCCCCCCATGTTTGCCTCATTAGTGTCAGTGTTGCTGGGCAACTGCAAAGATAAGAAGCTCGGAAGCATGTTGGTTGACTTTTTAGGCTTCCTGCTGATAAACCAGAACATGGCAGGAGCCAAGTAGGTACAATCTCTAGTTTTAAGACTAACAAGGCAACACTTTGAAGACACTTTCACTTATTATGTGGCTGGAGGTATAATTTTCCCTGGGAACAGTCACCCTGTCACTGCAATGACAGCAGCTCCTCACATTCAATAGAACTAAGATCTCAGCACTACATATTGCTGGTTAATTACCCCATTAGTGATGATGTTGCCATCACTGCCTATTTGATTTAATAGGGGTGAAGTGTTGAAGGTGGGGGAACAGTTCAATGTGACTTCTCAAGGTTTACCAACTTTGTGCTGATGGTAGAATTGGCAGCATGATAGAATATCATTGTAGAATCCCTTCAATGCAAGAAGAAGCCATTCAGCCCATCAAGTCTGCACCAACTCTCCAATAGAGCATCTTACCCAGGCTTTATCCTGGTAAATCTTCCCCACAAATGCCCCTAACGTACACATCTTTGCATGCTAAAGGGTAATTTTGCTTGGCCAATCAACCTAACTTGTAACCTTGTTGGAGCAAACTGGAGTACCTGGAGGAAACCCATGCAGACACGGGGAGAATGTGCAAATGCCACACAGTTACCCAGTGCTGGAATTGAACCTGGGTCCCTAATGCTGTGAAGCAGCAGTGCTACCCACTGTGCCACCGTACTGTCCAAAAATGATAAAATCACTTCTGTTAGCATTCAAAATCATTGGAGCTCAGATCGGATAAGGACAGCAGATCTCCATCCCTAAGTAACATTCGTGAACCAAATGGGTTTTTACAACATTCGTTTAAATTTTTAATTGGGTGACATGGTGGCACAGTGTTTAACACTGATGCCCCATGGATTCAATTCCCAGCTTGGGTGACTGCGTGGATTTTGCACATTCTCCCCATGACTGCGCAGGTTTCCTCCGGGTGCTCTGGTTTCCTCCCACAATCCAACGATATGCAGGTTAGGTGGATTGGCCATACTAAATTGCCCCTTTGCGTCAGCAGGATTCAATAGGGTAAATATGTGGGGTTATGGGGATAGGGTCTGGGTGGAACTGTTGTCAGTGCAGACTCATTGGGCCAAATAGCCTCCTTGTACAGTGTAGGATTCCATCTGTTCCCAGAATAGCTCCCATTTGTTCCCATCCATGGATATTCTTCTATTTCTGGGAATTGGATTTGAGTCCAACCTTGATTCAAACAGTTGCTACACGCAATGCAGTTCAATGTTCAGATAGGAATCACCCTAGTTGATACTCCCCAGCTCCAGCCCATGACACCGAAGAACATAATCTATTGCCCGCCCTGGCTAAAATTAGTTAAATCTGTTCAAATTTGGGATCAAATGTGTGACCTAATTAAGCAGTTCGAATCTCACTACAGCAGATGGTGAAATTTGAATTCAATAAAAAGTCTGGAATTAAAAATCTAATGATGACCATGAAACGATTGTTGGAAAAACCTATCTGGTTCACTAATGGAATTTAGGGAAAGGGGAAGGAAATCTGCCGTCCTCATCCGGTCTGGCCTACATATGACTCCAGATTCACAGAAATGTGATTGCCCCTCTGAAATGAAATTTCAAGGGGCAATTAAAGATGGGCAATAAATACTAGCCTTGAAACTGACATCCCATGAAAGAATAAAGAATAAAAACGATGAGGATGATTCCAGTCCTGAACTACCAAAACCACTGCAATATCACATGAGCAATGCAACTAGCATTAAAGTACTCTCATCTGAAGTAGAATCATAGGGCAGAATTTTCCCACATGACCTGCTACAGGAATTGTAGCAGGTGTGACATGGACCATACAAAGATCCATTAACTTCACGTGGGATTGGAAAATTCTGCCCATAGACTCAATGTCATCCCGACTTGGGTCACTGTCTGTGTGGAGTTTGCACATTCACCCTGTGTCTGCATGGGTTTCCTCCGGGTGCTTCAGTTTCCTCCACAGTCCAAAGATGCTGTGCGGACTGGCCATGCTAAATTGCCCCTTAGTGTAGGGAAGCTGGCTAGGGTAAATGCATGGGGTTACGGGGATAGAGTCTGGGTGCGATTATGGTCGATGCAGACTCAATGGGCTGGATGGCCTTCTGTACTGTATGATCTTTAAAAATGTAATATAAATGCAATATTAATCTTCAACCTGCAGTGTAATCTGTTTTTAGTCATGCCACCATAGCAATAAATTTCTTCCAATGTTTTTAATTAATTTAGTGGTAAAAGCACTCCAAAAGAGCGCATTAACCTCTACGATCCTATGACTCTATTCCCAATTTTTCCCAAAGCAGCAGGTACTTTCCTCCCCAGTTTAAGTTAATAAACTCCATCCCCTCAATCATCTCACTAGATGAACCAGGATTTGGGATGGCATGGCCAATCCACCCAGTCCGGAGCATCTGGAAGAAACCCATGCATGCATGGGAAGAATGTGCAAACTCCATACAGACAGTGCCTGCAGGCCAGAATTGAATTCAGGTCCCTGGTGCTGTGAGGTGCAGTGCTAACCATTGTGCCACCCTGCAGCTCACCAAATTCACAACGAAATCATCATTTTAAATTTAAGAAAATAAAGATTGTGATAGATGCAGGAATACCAGGAAAACCAGTGCCCCCCTGCTGCTTGTAACCCCACATATTCAGCATGGGCAATCCACCTAACCAGCACATCTTTGGACTGAGGGGGGAAACCGGAGCATCCGGGTGAAACCCACACAGACACAGGGAGAACATGCAGACTCTGCACTGACAGTGATCCAAGCCAGGGATTGAATCCAGGTCTCTGGTGCAGTGAGGTGCAGTGTTAACCATTGTGCCACCCTGTGGCCTACCAAATTCGCAATGAAATCACCATTTTAAATTGAAGAAAATAAAGATTGTGACATATGCAGGAATACCAGGAAAAAGGCTTCAAGTAATTTTCAAAATTTAGTTGATATAGGATCTAATAATTAATTATAATAGAGATATTTTAACAATGTTCAACAAATATAGATTATATTTTCAGGGCCGTATATCTAGTTCCCTACTAGTTATTTGTCAGATCATTGGTAAAACCCCAGTTACACCATATTGAATATTATGGGTGGAGTTTTCCGGCCTCACCCAAGGCTGGGATTATCCAGTCCCGCTGCAATGAATGGAATTTGACTGAGCGTCATTGTCATTGGCAGCAGTGGCGGGGCACCAAGATCGGAGAATTCTGGCTGGCGTAACTTTTTATCAAGTTTCTAATAGTGATGTAAGAATGGGTAAGAGAAGGCTTCTTGGAAAGGCCTTAAATAGGGTGAACAGTTGGAAGCTTTTTCTCAGGACAGAAATGACAATTACAAGAGGGCACAAGTTCAAGGTAAGGGGAAAAGGGTTCAGTGGTGATGTATGAAGGAAGTTTTTTTGCACAGAGGCCTGGAATGCACTGCCAAGTGAGGTGGTTGAGACAGGTACCTTAGAGACATTTAAGACTTATCTGGACAGACACATGAAAGACAGGGAATTGAGGGATACAAAGTGGTTGGTTTAACTAGGACAATGTGATTGGCGCAGGCTTGGAAGGCCAAAGGGCCTGTTCCTGTGCTGTACCAAACTTTGTTGTTTGTTCTCATCAAACCAGCTGACTACCCCCATTACTACTCAGGGAACAAGAGTTTAGAACACATCTTGTGGGAAAGCTATAACAGGCCCTATCCCCATAACAGAGTTAGAGGTGTGTAAAAAAGATCCAGGCTTGAGCGAATTCATACCTTTTTTAACCTGTGCTTAACTCTCTCTCGACTCACATTGTCAGCACCTGTAAAGACTTGTTTACCTGTAAAGATTTGCATTCCAACCATCTTGTAATTGAGTTTCTACCCATTTTGGGGAACAAATCCTACACTCACCTGATGAAGGGGCAGCAGTCCGAAAGTTTGTGCTACCAAATAAACTTGTTGGACTTTAACCCAGTGGATACTGGAGATGATAGGGTTAGCTTATGAGGAGAAATTAAATAGACTAGGCCTGTACTCTTGAAGTTTAGAAGGCAGAGGGAGGATCTTATAGAGACATACAAAATAATGTAGGGGTTAGATAGGCTAGAGGTAGAGAGATTCTTTCCACTTAGGAAAGAAACGAGAACTAGAGGGCACAGCCTCAAAATAAGAGGGGGACGGTTTAGAATGGAGCTGAGGGAGGAACTTCTTCTCTCAGAGGATCATGAAGCTCTGGAATTCTCTGCCCATTGAAGTAGCGGAGGCTACGCCGTTGAGTATGTTTAAGTCACGGGTAGATAGATTTCTGATAGACAAGGGAATTAAGGATTATGGGGAGAAGGCAGAAAAGTGGAACTGATCCACTTCAGATCAGCCATAATCTTATTGAATGACGGGGCAGGCTCGAAGGGCTAGATGGCCTACTCCTGCTCCTATTTCTTATGTTCTTAGTGTTGTGAAACTGCTTACTATAGTCAGTGGAGTAAGTATGGTGAATCCTGACAGCACATCATGAGAAACCTCACAAAATTGAGGCATTAAAAAAATTAGCAAAGCAAGGCCGCCTCAGAATGAGAACACTAACCTTTGGTCTAAAATTTTCAGTTTTACAGTCAAGACAATTGCAGAAGATTTTCCTCTTTAAATTATTGCTTGTTAATTCTATTTTTAAAGAAAATCATAAGAAAATAGGAGAAAGTGGAGCTCATTCAGCCCACCAAGCCTACTCTGTCATTCAATAAGATTGTGGCTGATCTGACTGTGACCTTAATTCCACTTTCCTCTATTTCAGAACTCTCTAATCCCCTGGCAATTAAATATCTGTCGAACTCAGTCTTGAATGTATTCAATGGCCCTGCCTCTGCTGCTCTCTGTAAAAGTGTCAAGTAGCATTCATACCACACAAATGCCAGATAAAGACTATCATCAATACCAGACACTCTAACCACTGCCCCTTGACATTCAATGGTATTACCGTCACTGAATCCCCCACTGGCAACATCCTGGGAGTTACCATTGACCAGAATTGGACTCACCACATTAACACAGAAATACCATGGCAAGTAACTCACTTCCTGATTCCCCAACGCCTGTCCAATATCTACAAGGCACAAGTCAAGAGTGTGTGGAATAGTCCCCCCTTGCCTAGATGGGTGTAGCTTCAACAACACCCACGAATTTTGACACCGTCCAGGACAAAACAGCGTGCTTGGTTGGCACCACATCCACAAATATCCACTCCCTCCACCATTAACACTCAGTACGAGCAGCGCGTACTAAATACAAAATACACAGCAGCAACTCACTAAAGCCCTTCTTAGACAGCACCTTCCAAACCCTCGACCATTTCTATTTCAAAGGATAAGGGCAGCAGATACATGGGAACGCTATCTTTGCAAGTTCCCCTCCAAGCCACTCACCAATACCTTCCAAGAGAAGAAATTACTCCCCATCTCTGTCTTAAATGGGACACCCCTTATTTTTAAATTGCACCCCCCCCACGTCTGAGTTCCTAGTAAGAGGAAACATTCTCTCAGCTTCTACCCTCCTCAGAATATTATATGTTCCCATATGATTACCTCTCATTCTCTAAAATTCTAATGAATAGTGGCCCAACCCACTCAACCTTTCTTCATAAGACAGCACTTTATCCCAGTCAATCTCCCCTGGACCATTTCCAATGCAACTGTATCCCTCCTTGAATAGGAAATCAAAACTGTGCACAGTACTCCAGGTACAGTCTCAACTATGCACTTATGGATATAGCCTACATTCATGTTCGATTCTCCTTGCAATAAAGGCCAATTTTCTATTTGCCTTTCTTATTGTTTGCTGTATCTGTATGCTGACATTTTGGACCAGAACAACCAGATCCCTCTATGCAGCGTTCAACAGCCCCTCTCCAAGTAATTAGTATTTTTCTTTTTGATTCTATTTTTTGAGTGGACAATCCCATATTTTTCTACATTATACTCCATCTGTCCCTTCTTTGCTCATAACCCTTTATAGACCTTGTATTCTCCTCATTAATTGCTTTTCAACTTATTTTTGTATCATCAGCAAATTTTGCTCTAATGTAGTCTATTCTTTCGTCCAAGTCATTCGTAAGAGGGTGATGAACGTGTGGAATTCATTACTACACAAAGTAGTTGAGGCCAAAACATTGTGCGATTTCAATAAGACATTAGATACAATACTTGGGGCTAAAGGGATATGGAGTATCAGGATATTAGAAATCATAGAAACCCTACAGTGTAGAAAGAGGCCATTTGGCCCACTGAGTTTGCACCCAGGCCCTATCCACATATCCCTACATATTTATCCACTAATCCTTCTAACCTACGCACTTCAGCACACTAAGCGGCAATTTTAGCATGGCCAATCAATCTAACCCGCACATCTTTGACTGTGGGAAGAAACCAGACCATCTGGAGAAAACCCACAGAGACACAAGGAGAATGTGCAAACTTCATACAGACGTGAACCAAACCAGGAGTCGAACCTGGGTGTCCCGGAGCTATGAAGCAGAGTGCTAACCACTATGCTACTGTGCCATACACAATCTCCCATTGAATTTGATGATTGGCCACGATCAAAATGAATGGCAGAGCAGACTCAATGGGCCAAATGGCCTACTTCTACTTCTAGTGTCTATATGACTGCCAACATTTCAAGGGATAAAACCTTCAAAATTGCCCAAATTATCACTTATTTGCTCACCTAATTCAAACCTTGAACAATCATCAGCTTCTGCAACCTGAAGAAAACATGTAGGAAGTAATATCTCCTTCCCCCTCTTCACAATATCCTCAAGTTAGCATTCATAACTCATTACACTCAGGTCCCATCACACCCTGTGTTCCCAAACTCTGTGCAATTACAAAACATGTTCACTTTTATAGAGAACTGATGACTCTCACTCAACTATCTCAGCTTCAACTATCTCAGCTTCCTGCCACAGCAATTCACTCTCAGTTGATTGACAGATAACAACCCAGCTCCTTAACTAGCTTGCAATTTTAAAGCTCTAAGTCAGAGTTGGATTGGTTAAATTAAATTAAAACTAAATTTTAAATTATGGCTTGAGATAAACTTACCAGAGACGTTTGTTTAATTTAATCATATGTTTATGGGATGCAAGCGTTGCTGGCGAAACCAGCATTTATTGACTATCTCCAGTTGCCTTGAATCACTACAGTCCATGTGGTGTAGGTACATCTACAAGGCTGTTAGACATTTCAGGATTTTGACTCAGCGACAGTGAAGAAGCGTGATATAGTTCCAAATCAGGATGGCGTGTGTCTTGGAAGCAAACTTGAAAATGCTGGTATTCCCATGCATCTTCTATCCCTTTCTTCAAGGTGTAGCAGTTAAGGGTTTGGAAGGTGCTGTTGAAAAAGATTAATTATGGAATGCTAACTAAGATTATGGGCTGGAACACGTGAGTCGTGGACACACACAGCCCATTAATAGAGATCCTACTGAAATGGCTATCCAAAGTTCAAAGTTTATTTATTAGTATCACAAATAGGTTTACATTAATGCTGCAATGAAGTTACAGTGAAAGTCCGTAGTCGCCGGAACTCCAGCGACTGTTCGGGTACAGTGAGGGAAAATTTAACATGGACAATGCACGTCTTTCGGACAATGGGAGGAAACGGGAGCATCTGGAGGAAACCTACACAGACACAGGGACAAGGTGCAGACTCCATACAGATAGTCACCCAATCTGGGAATCTAACCCAGGTCCCTAGCATTGTGAGGCAGCAGTGCTAACCATTGTGTGATGATAGCACCAGTGCTACTAACCCTCTTACTATAGATGGAGCTCAATAGTTTTCATTGCATGATGGGTTGCTGACAGATGCATTGTGAATAAGCCAAATTTACTGTGAGTTGGTGAACAATTTTGCAGATCCCTTGACCTGAAAGATTCACACTTGATTGAAGGAATACATAAAACAATGTTAAAAATAAAATCACAATTAAGTTCAAGGCCAGAACAGATGCACTGATCTTTAATTACATTTTTTCATCAATTACGTCTGGTATTTTTTTCAGTGGTTTTCTTTCAGGAGCTATCACAACAGTTATTAAAGTTTAAGCAGGATGTGCATAATTCACTCTATAATTGAAACCATCTTACAATGCAGGATTTTATTTTGTCAAGGAATGTTAACAAAGGTTTATTGTCTGAAGGTTTTGAGTTGTGAACACACGCAGGTCATTAATGGAACTCATACTAAATTGGCTGTCTACGAAATGAAGTCTGTACTGGTAACTCCCTTAAAATGGATGGGAAATGGGGAGGCACAGTAGCACAGTGGTTAGCACTGCTGCTTCACAGCTCCAGGGACCTGGGTTTGATTCTTGGTTTGGGTCACGGTCTGTGTGGAGTTTGCACATTGTCCTTGTGTCTGTGTGGAGTTTGCTCCGGTTTCCTTTCACAGTCCAAAAATGTGCCAGTTAGGTTGATTGGCCATGCTAAAAATTGCCCCCTAGTGTCCTGAGATCCATAGGTTAGAGCAATTCATGGGTAAATGGGTAGGGATTGTGGTCAGTGCAGATTCGATGGGCCAGATGGCCTCTTTCTGCACTGTAGGGATTCTATGAACTCCATGGTTTTCATAGCATGAAGACTTATGGAGCTGAAATGTGTGTACACCAGGGGACCTGTGGAAAGATTAATCCGTGGTTACTTGTTGACTCTGTTACATAGCACTGCACAGGATATATGCCCCAGAAACAGTTTTTTTTTATATTCACTCTTGGTTCATGGTTAGGCAACATTTACTGTACAGCCCTAGTTGCCCAAACAGCATTTGAAGTTGACAGTCAACCATGGATAGGCAGATGGATAGCACTGGAATAGTTTAGGTTAGAGGGTCATAAAATTGGTTCCATTGGTCGGCACAACATCGAGGACCAAAGGGCCTGTACTGCACTGTAATGTTCTATACTCTATTTTCTATGTTGCTGTGGCTCTAGAGTCACATATAGGCTAGACCAGGTAAGGGTGGCAGATTTCCTTCCCTAAATGACATTAGTGAAACAGATGGATTTTTCTGACAATGCTTTCATGGTCATCAGTAGAATCTTAACTCCAGATTTTTAAAATTGAATTCAAATTCTGCCATCTGCCATGGCTGAATTTGAATCAAGATTTCCAGGGCATTTACTAAGTTGCTAGATTACTGGTCTGGTGATAATATCACTAAGCCCCCATCGCCTCCCCACATGGCCCAAGCTATCCATGCTGCACTGAAGCCTCCTCCCATCTTTTTTCAGCTAAATGTACCAATGCGACCCTTCAAATCAATTCTCCCTGATCTTCTTGTTCAGAGCCCCCTCAGTGCGTTGATACTATTCACTTCAACATGCCCCATGGTTGCCAGATCCACATTTTCATCACAATTTGGTAAAGATGTTTTGTCTGAATAGGATTCGTTGATAACTATCTTGTAGTGATAGCTTTTAGTAATGCTTTTCCTCACAAAAGAAAACATTCTTACTGTATCCACTCTATCAGAGCGGATTGTTTAATTTTAAAGACTTCTGTAAGGTCAACCTCTAACCTCTTTTTCAAGAGAAAAGATACCCAGCTTGTCAATCCTTTCCTGATATGTAACAAAGAACAAAAAAAACCTACACATATTTGTTGCCAATCTTGTAAATCTTCTCTGCACATTCTCCAATGTCACACATCCTTTATGGTGAGCAGAACAATCTTCCATTCATTAACTCTGTCTATATTTTCTGCTCCTTGGCAGAGTAGCCAGCATAATTAAGGACCCCACGCATTCTGGACATTCTTTCTTCTATCTTTTTCCGTCTGGAAAAAGATACAAAGTCTGAGGTCATATACCAATCAACTCAAGAACAGCTTCTTCCTTGCTGCCATCAGACTTTTGAATGGACCTACCCCATAGTAAGTTAGTCTTTCTCTACTCCCTACATTCTGCACTCTCTCTTTTCCTTCTTTATGAACAGTATGCTTTGTCTGTATAATGCGCAAGAAACAATACTTTTCACTATGTTAATATATGTGACAATAATACATCAAATCAAAACTCCACATAGCTATTTTGTTCCAGATAGACACAACTCATTCTTCACTCACCTGAAGGAAGAGGAATACTCTGAAAGCTTGTTGGACCTGTTGGACTTTAACCTGGTGTTGTGAGACTTCTTACTGTACTTACCCCAGTCCAATGCCAGCATCTCCACATCATTGTTCCAGATAGCCAGATGATATGAAGGACAGAACTGGACTCTGCTGCTTATATGCCTTAATAAGCATTTATTTGCATTACAAACATGCATCTCCAAACCCAGCCCAACAGTCAGCTCGTATTTATAGGAGCAAAGATAAAGTCACCATAGTCCTAGATAACCATAAGCTGCTCTCCCATTGACAGAAAGAGCTGGTGGTGATTAACTCAGGTGAGAGACAGATTTGAGAAAGCGAGCCCTTCATGAATAACCTCAGCCAATTTGGAAATTAAACCTGTGCTGTTGGCATTGACTCCACACTACAAACCAGTCATCAGGGCAACTGAGCTAACCAGCTTATAGGAGCACAAGTGAATCTCCCATTAATATCCACTACCTGAATGCTTTTTAACACTAAATTAATATATAATTAATGCAGCTATTAGAACATATCCAATGACTCCTTAATCATTCTCCAACATAAGTGAGTCCTTTCAGGAATAAGAGGGCAGGGCAATTTGGAGGAGGAAAGAATATTTGCCTTCAAAAAATATCTAACAAACTGAAATAAATAGCATTTCTGAAAGAACAATGTTGCTGCAGGATCTCTCAATGATTGGAGGTATTCACGTATCAATAATCCATGCATTGTTGAAAAATATATCAACAAGCCTTGTTTCCAGAGATGCCCAATACTGATGCAGAGTGGAGTAAGAGGTAACAAGAAACAAGGGAATTTGGTTGTGGGCAACTATTTGTAGTCTATACTCAGACAACATATTGATTAGGCCACAGGGTTTGGACATAATGCTCGGGTGGTAATACTGAATATTGAAGATGGAACTCTGCCATTAATATCACATTCATTTTAAACCTTTAGATAGGTATTTTTTTCTTTCAATTCTAGATTAGAAAGGGATTTGAAAATAAGAACTTTGCTCCTAATGCAATCACAACCCCAGTTTTGATGTTGCTCAATAGTTTTTGACTTACTTCTTAATTTTTTTTGTACTTTTCTCAACAATAGTGATTTTGAGAGCCTTAGCTCTTCACTTCTCATAAATCCATAGAATCTCTACAGTCAGAAGAAGGCCATTCGATCCACTGAGCCTGTACCGACCGCAATCCTGTTCAGGCCCTATCCCCGTAATCTCAAATATTTACCCTGGTAATCCCTCTGACACTAAGGTCGAAACCCTACCATCTCACCCGCTCTGGAATCAGGATGGGGAGTTTTTCAGAACCAAAATCGCCATTGGCCTCGGGCAGGATTTAATGATCTCTCCCAAGTGTAAAATCCCGCTCTAAGGGTTAAGTTAGCATACTCAATTTACCTAAGCGACACACTTTGGCTCAGTGGTTAGTACTGCTGCCTCACAACTCCAGGGACTTGGGTTCAATTCCTGGCTTGGGTAACTCTCTGCGTGGAATCTGCAATTCTCCCCGTGTCTGCGTGTGTTTCCTCCAGTTCCCTCCCACAGTCCAAAGATGTGCAGGTTAAGTGAATCGGCCATGCTAAATTGCCTCTCAATGTCAGGGGGACTAGCTAGGGTAAATGCACAGGGTTATGGGGGAATAGGGCTTGGCTGGGATTGTGATCAATGCAGAGTTGATTGGCTAAATGGCGTCCTTCTGCACTGGAAGGATTTTATGATTCTATGACATAGAGAGAAAATGAAAACTCCATACAGTCACCCAAGGCTGGAATCAAAGCAGGGTCCCTGGTGCAGCGCTAACCACTTGGGCTCATCAGTTTAGAAAAACACATCTGGGTACCAATTCACTCTGAAATGCTTTGGGATTGTTTCATTAAACGTAATGCTGTGTTTGCATTCTCAGCTTTCTTCCTTAACTTCCGCAGCAGTTAAAACCAAGGAAAACCAACTATTTTGTTTCTACATACATTATTCATCTCTCTTAAGTGAATAATGTTCAGTCATAGATCTCTGCTCGGGGAGATTTTCCTGACTCGAATAATGCACTCCGCTATGTTTGTTGACCAAATTAAACACATCAAAATGCAGCAACGTATTAGAGAATTCCCAACGCACAATTCTTAGATTGCTCACCGATGCAAGAAAATCTTAAATTAAGCATGTAATAATAAGCAGTGTATTTATTAATACATTTATTTAAATTAATGTAAATGATTATTTGAACTGCAATACATTATATATACACACACTTATTACCTAATGAATTATCAGGGAACTGAATGTTCTATTTATGCTGTTGCCACAGGCAGTGACTTCTTTTTATCAATTATTCGAGCTTTAGGATTAATTTCACAACCAGCTCAATTCTGTTTAGTTCAATGGTTTGAACACAACATATTGTATGACTTAGTCCTTTGATCTTTACCGAGAAGGTACTGGAGTATAAAAGTATGGAGATCTTGCTACAATCGTGCAGAGTTTTGGTGTGACTACACATGGAGTATAGTGTGACCTCAGTTTGGATCAATCATTAAATGGTTTCAAGAGGGAGATAGGCATGTTTCTAATGTTTTAAAAAAGAGGAATATGAGGAACATGTAGGGGTGGCATGGTGGCACAGTGGTTAGCACTGCTGTTTCACAATACTAGGAACAGTTTGATTCCTGGCTTGGGTTACTGTCTGTGTGGAATTTGCACATTCCCCCTGTGTCTGCATGGGTTTGCTCTGGTTTCTTCCCACGTTCTGAAAGACGTGCTGGTTAGGCGCCAGACTGTAGCGACTACGGGAACTTTACAGTAACTTTATTGCAGTGTTAATGTTAGCCATACTTGTGACTAATAAACTGTACTTTAGGTGGGAAGGTGGATTTGAGATCAGAGAGACTTTAGCATGATCTGACTGAACGGTAGAGTAAGCTCGAAGGGCTGAATTTGCCTACTTCTGCTCCTAATTCCTATATTTCTATCGCCAATCCCCGGAAAGAATCTTCTTGAGAACTGTTTCCTGCATACCTTCTACCTTTTACTCTCATTCTGTGCATTTAAACTATACTCTAATTCTTATAAATCCTACATCAATCTATCTTTCTCTATGCTCTAGCCATGACTAACACTACATTCTGCACTCTCTCCTTTTCTGTTCACCTACATACTCTATGAATGATATACTTTGTCTGCATACTTGCAAGAAACAATACTTTTCACTATATCACAATATACGTGACAATAATAAATCAAATCAAAGATATTTTTGCTCTGGCGGATGTACAGCAAGGGTCCACTAGATTTGTTCCTGGGATGAGTGGGTTGCCTTATGATGAGAGATTCGATAAATAGGGTCGATATTCTCTAGTGTTTAGAAGAATGTGAGGTGATATCATTGAAACATATGAGATTCTGAAGCGCTTTGACAGGGAAGATACTGTTAGTTTTTTTTATGCTGGTGGGGGAATCTACAACAAGGGTGTTGGGGAGCCTCAGGAAAAGGTACCCAAGATTTTTGGACTGAGATGAAGAGAAATGCTTTCATTTGAAGAGCTGTAAATCTTACAAGTTTTCTGCCCCTAAGGGTTGTGGATGTGCCATCAATGGCTATATTTAAGGATGAGATGGATACATTTCTAATCATGTGGGGAATGAAGGGAGCAGGGGAACAGATGAGAAAGTGGACTTGAGGTGGAAAATCAGTCATGATGGTACTAAATAGTAGAGCAGGCCAGAGGGGCTGAATGGTCGAATCCTGCTCTTTTTTCTCATGTTCTATTACTCTCCATCCAATGGGAGTGAGAAGGATGTGCAGTTAAAATTTTCCGAGACTTTGGATCTGTGCAAGTTTAGTTCCACTATCTTAAAGAGGGCTAAGATGCCCACCTAAATCAAGTGGAAGCATCATTATGTTATATAAATCAGGGGTGCTTTGATGTCCAGAGATCTCTGATTGCATTTTAATGACCTATTGGATATCTCTGCTCAGTAAAGTCTGGTGAAGAGCCTCGAAGCTAAGTCAAAAACCTTATCTTAATTGATGTAGGATTTTATTACTACGCCTCTATTGCCTCCACTTTCCCCATTTAGAATCACAGAATTCTTACAGCGCAGAAGATGCTATTTGGCCCATTGAGTCTGCACCAACTCTCTGACAGAGTACTTTATCCAGGCCCTCTTCCCTGCCCTTTCCCACACATTTACCTTGGCTGATATACCTAACCCGCATATCTTTGGACTGTGGGAGGAAACCGGAGCACTGAGAGGAAACCCATGCTAACACGGGAAAAACTTATAAGATCCACACAGTCAGTCACCCAAGGTCAGATTGAACCCAGGTCCCTGGTGCTGAGAGGCAGCAGTGCTAACCAGTGTGCTACCTAGTTGAAGGCATGGCAGGTAAAGATGTCAATAAATATTGAAATTTTATGGCTAGTTTTCTGCCTGATTGAGTGAAATAACTTCATTCATATTTTCTCTCTCGCTATCTGTCTCTCCCTTTCTTTGAGTATGATGTGGAGATGCTGGTGTTGGACTGGGGTGGGCATAGTAAGAAGTCTCAGAACACCAGTCCACTCACCTGATGAAGGGACAACGCTCTGAAAGCTCGTAATCCAAATAAACCTGTAGGACTTTCACCTGATGTCTTAGTGAGACTTCTTAATGTTTCTTCAAGTACCATTTCCCAAGTGTAAGTTGGTGACCAGAGACACCCATGTTGCTCTAGAGGCTTGGATCATCCTCATTGGTGGTAGATTCATTTAGTTTGTGGGACTCCTTAAAAAGATGAGTGTTTGTCCTCAATATTTTTCACAGTATTGGTGTTCAAAGGTTACTTTCTCAACTTTAGAGGTTTCTTTCACATTTTTAGACGCTTAAGCTTCTGATCCCCACTTTGGAATTCGGCTGAGGGCCACAATGAGCAATAACACCACAGCAGCTGCAGGAAGAGTAACTACAGGAGCAGCACGAACTGGATCCTCACTGACCTAAGGCCTTCACATGAGAGAGGATGAATCCTCAGGAGGCCATACTTACAACACAATGCATACAGGAAGAGGATATACTTCCCAGATATGTCAAATACAGCCTATTCCCCGTCACCAATACTTTTTATTAATAGTGGAAATTGTGTGAAAGAAATTGAGAAGTTAATTCTCAATGACCCTCTGCATTTGTTCAGTCATTTCCAGGGGAGTTCTTCAGTTCCTGGAATGTGGACAATCTTTCCCAATCTGGAGGTCTCATTAAATCTCCGGGCATTCCATAATTGAGCCAGGTGTGGCGATGAGAGTCTAAAACAATTGATAAACCGTACGTCATCTCTGCAAAATACACACGGCTATCCATTACTCTTTGAAGATGATCAAATAACCGACGCAAACTTGATGAGATTGTTGGGACTCGTAATCTCCTTCAGTTTGCGTGTCCTAAATACTTTTCATCCATTGGTATAAATCTATCAGGAACATACTTTGGCAAACAAGACCAAGTTCCCCATAAAATGTCACATTAGGGGGAAAAGGCTAAGGTCACCTCCGGAAGAGCCAATTTTCAAAGCTTGGATGCATAATATTTGCTTATAAATAGTGTCCCATTCCAGTTGAGCCGTACCATGTTATAAGCCACCACATTTCAGTTCTACACGCCTGACACATTTGAAGATGGATCTGAAAGTTCAATTACTAATTAACTGTACTCTAGATTAAAGCAATAAATAAGTATGGACATTTAATTTAGCTGTCGACAATGTACATAAATTTGAATAGCCTAGATAATGAACTACACTCCCGCTTATTAATTTTGCCAGTCTACTTTCTCAGTCTTTACAGATATGCAAACTCTCACGCATCCCAAGTGGGACCACTCTTCACTTCCACTGCCCTGGAGGGTGTGCAAGGTCAGATGCTTTTCTTTTGTTTCAGGAAATCTGCCCTCGGGCTTTAATGAAAAGCTCATCGCGTGGCACAGAATTATATTTGAGTAAGCGAAACATAAATTCACCAAATAGGCTTCCTTAGAGATAATGGGTCTGTTCAGCCTCAATTATTCTCAAGTTTCCCGTTCTGAAATTCCAGCCCCTTTTGTTCCATTCAGAACAAAGGTTCAGAGGTTCTATTAGTAATTTCAGCCAAAGCAGTGCAAAGACTTCAAACCTCGCTGACATTCTGACGGTTAAGCATCATGATATTTTAATACTCTTGTTCAATAATATTTGAGATTCAAGGAATAAAATAATTGCCTTTTGATTGATGGTGTTCTGTGTGGTCTTTTCTGCAATGTAGAATTTGCCACAATTTCAGGTTGTGATCAGTTTAAAGTTTATTTTTATTAGTACAAGTAGGCTTACATTAACACTGCAGTGAACTTACTGTAACAATTGCCTAGGCGCCACACTCCAGCACCTGTTTGGGTCCTTCAAGGGAGAATTTAGCATGGACAGTGCACCGAACCAGCATGTCTTTCAGACTGTGGGGGAAGCTTGAGTCCCTCCAGACACAGGGAGAATGTGCAAGCTCCACACAGACAGTGAACCAGGTCCCTGAGATTGTGGTCGGTGCGGACTCGATGGGCTGAATGGCCTCCTTCTGCACTGTAGGTATTCTATGATGCTATGATCCCTGGAAGAAACCTTTGCAGACTCAGGGAGAACGTGCAAACTCTACACAGTGACCCAAGCCGGAAATCGAACCCAGGATTTTGGCGTTGTGAGCAGCAGTGCTTTTGTCTAATGCAATTATTTAAAAAAAAAACAGAATCGTGTAAAGCTGACACCATGCAAATTTAATTTTCTTGTTCATGACTATGTAGCTTTGGTAGTTACCAGATAAAGCCTCAGATGATTCTTTCGGGCAATACTATTAGGACATGACCTGAAAAGAAAGGGTTGAGTGTAATCTTAGAATTCCAAAGCTATTGAAGATGATCATTCAACTCACCACGTTTGTGCAAGCTCTCCAGCAGAGCTACCAATCAGTTCCAGCAACCTGTTCTTTCCCATCATCCTGCCAGGTTTTTCTGGAAGTATTTACCGCTATTGTAAGTTACACTCAGTCTATTTTCATCACTGTATCAGGCAACATTTGGAGATTTGCATTTAACTACACATCTGCCCTGGCCACATGTTGCTGCAACATTTTATGGATAAATAATAACAAGTGCCATATGCTACCCAGAATCACAGAAGGTGCAGAAGGAGGCCATTTGGCCCATCATGTCTGCACCAGCTCTCCAAATGAGCATCATTACTTCATGCCATTCCCTGCTATTTTCCTAGATGTATTTTTCCCCATTCAATCGTGTAATTTCCTCTTGAATGTCTTGGTTGAACTAACTTCCAGGCAGTGAGTTCTGGACCTGAACCACTTGTCGGAAAAAGTTCTTTCCTCACAATCCATTTGCTTCTTTTGCAAATGACTTTAAATCTGTGTCCTCTCAGTCATAATCCTTTTGTTAGGGGGGAAATTCCTCTACATCTATTTCTTCCAATCCCCTTATGATTTTGAACATCTCTATCAAATCTTCATTGCAGTGTTGATGGAAGCCGACTCATGAGAGTAATAAATAAACTTTAAACTTTGTGTACCTTCATGAGGCTTTCATGGTTGATAAACTCCAAAATATTCCAGTATTCCCGAATGCTTCCTGATAAAAGCTATAACATTCTCTCTGTACTGGTGTGGTCCTACTCCAGCATGATTATTGTTTGAGCCTGGCTTCCTCTGCTTTGTCAATTATTTTCACAATAAAGTGCAGCTTTGTTTACTGCTCTGCACTATGGCAAGCATCCTGAGGTCTTCGCTAATGGTGATGGCCAGATCTCTTTCAACATCACCTTTAGCTTATCAGAAACCATTCATGGAATCTGTGCATAGCTCAAACTTTTCTTAATCATTTTACCTGCGTTACAAATCGTCGATCTGACAGATCGGAGAGCAAATTGTCACTTCATTTGCCTCTTCCATCAGGTGAGAGGTGTATACATCAATGGGGGTTCATTCAAAGTTTCTAACCTATAATACTACACTCAAAGCTCAACAGCAGTCAGCTTGTAAATGATAAAACTTCATTTCAATGCAAGGGACAAGAAAATATCGATGTGTTTCCTTTCCTTTCCATTACTATATGTCATTCATCTCTGGTCTCATATCAGTTTTCATCTATCATAGAACATAGAACAATACAGCACAGAACAGGCCCTTCGGCCTTCGATGTTGTGCCGACCAAAATAAAAAGCAATGCCCCTCCAAACTAAACCATATCACTTTGTTCTGGATCCCTTATTCTGCAACGTTCCCTTATTATCTCCTCTACCACCACTGTTTCTTCTAATTGTGTTATCTCTTTCCTTGTTTTCCAGTGATCATACGAGATGGGCCGAATGGCCTCTTTCTGTGCTGTAATCTTTCTTTTGTTCTATGATCTACAGCTTCAAGATTTTAGGTGTCCAGGTAACTAACAACCTGTCCTGGTCCCTCGATGCTGTCACTATAGTTAAGAAAGCTGACCAATGCCTTTACTTTCTCAGAAGACTAAGGAAACTTGGTATATCAGCTACGAATCTCATCAACTTTTACAGATGCACCATAGAAAACATTCTTTCTGGTTGTATCACAGCTTGGTATAGCTCCCGTTCTGCCCAAGACCACAAAAAATTACAAAAGGTCGTGAATGTAGCCCAATCCATCACGCAAACCACCCTCCCATCCATTGACTCTGTCTACACTCTGGCTGCCTCAGCAAAGCAGTCAACATAATTAAGGACCCTACACACCTCAGACATTTTCTCTTCCACCTTCTTCCTTCAGGAAAAAGATACAGAAGTCTAAGATTATGTATCAGTTGACTCAAGGACAGCTTATTCCCTACTGCTATCAGACTTCAAAAGGACTTACCTTATATTAAGCCGATCTACAGCTATGACCGTAACACTACATTTTGCACTCTTGCTTCCCTCTATATGAATGGTATGCTTTGTTCGTATAGTGTACAAGAAACAATACTTTTCACTGTATGTTAATATATGTGACAATAGTAAATCAAATCAAATTGTGTTTATGCTACACACAAGCTTCCTCTCACTCTAATCAACTTTTGACAATCCACCTCCTGTACTTTCTATTCCCTTTTCCCTCTTATATATGTTTTCTCTCATGTTCTTTTCTACAGATCTGGCTCTCCCTCCATTGCACATCGGCCCCCAACAGTATTAATGCTTGGATGCGAGTTATACTGTTCTTTCAGCTTGGTACACCATGTTTGCACTGTGATAGCACAAACTGGCTTCCTGGATACATCTCAAAATGCCAGATAGTACAGGTCAGCACAGATCTTCACTTGGTCGAGCACACAGCCTAACTGAAGCACAACTAAAATCAATCATCTGCCTGAAAGCACAAAGCAAATCCTCGCAGTGAAGAAGTTAACTGCGCTGTAAAAATGACCAGACACATGAGGAAACTTGATCTTCTGTTGAGATCTGCACAGTAGCAGTGAGATCCGCACAGTGGATAGCACTGCAGCCTCACAGTGCCAGAAATTCACACCCTGATTTTAACAGCACGCTCTGTCTAAGAGGCTTGCCAAACAGCATTCTCCATTGGCCTTGGGTGCAATCTTACAAGCCTCGGGCGGACGTGCTGGCAAAATTCTGGCCTCAGGTTCAATTCCAGCCTCAAGTGACTACGTGGAAACTGCATGTTCTCTCCATATCTGTGGCTTTCCTCCGGGTGCTCTGGTTTCCTCCCACATCTCAAACATGTGGAATGGCCATACCAAATTGTCTCTTAACATCAGGAGAATTAGCAGGGTAAATACGAGGGAAGGGGGCAGGGTGGAATTGTTGTCTGTGCAGGCTCAATGGGCCAAATGGCCTCCTTCTGCACTGTGGGGATTCTATGGTTTTGTTCCATGATTAACGGCCTCCTGACATTAACCTTGATTCAGCAATTGGTCAAACTCTTCCATTCCTCATGATTTGCCTTAACATTTGTGATAAAAAATAATTTTATAGTGTGTCCACAGCATATCAACTGACCATTCAGCCCAGAAGCTCCATGCCAGCACTCTATACCACATTGACTTCTTCCCCTACTTCTTCATTTGACCCCATCAGTACCTCTTTCTGTTCCTTTACACTCCTTATTCTTATCTAGGTTTCTATTGAATACATCTATGCCATTCACTCAATCACTCCACATGGCAGCAAACACCATCTGCGGATCCCTCTCCAGATAAAGGAGTTCCTTCAGAATTCCCAATTGGATTCACTATTTTCTTATATTCGGATTATCTTGGATCTTCAGTTTAAAGCTTATTTATTAATGTCACAAGTAGACATACGTTAACACTGCAATGAAGTTACTAGTTGCCACACTCCGGCACCTGTTCAGCTATACTGAGGGAGAACTTAGCACTCCTGCGGACTAACCAGCGCGTCTTTTGGACTGAAGGAGGACACTGGAGGAAACCCACGCAGACATTGGGAGAATATGCGGAGTCCTCACGGACAGTGAGCCAAGGTGGAATTGAACCAGGGTCCCTGGAGCAATGCTAATCACTGCAATACTCTCCCCATCGAGCAAACAAAACTATTTCATGGGATGAAGCACTTTGAAGCTACCCTGGTTGTGAGAGTGATGTGCTAACGTGTTTGGTAATTGGAAAGACGAATAATGCGTGGAGCCTCTGGGTCGCTAGTGGCAACTGACAACTGGCGCTCAACAAAACAAACTTGGAGCATTGCTGCCATGACTGATAGCGTTCAGCCACATATCTCAACGGTGAATGGGAGTTGCTTGCCTGCTCTAATGGGGAGCGCAATCAAGGCTTTTCCTTTTTTCAGTGTCCAATTAACTCGATTGTGTGAAATCATCAGACTAAATGATCAGCATTAATTAGAACTATAACAGTCTTCATCATGTAGTTGCATTAATGGCATTCTTAATTGCATGCATTTGCATAATGCTTTGATTATAAAAAAAAGTTTGCCTCATTTTGCATTCCGAGTGGAAATGTTTGCTTAAAGAAGGGCATGAGTAGTGAAGGTGGACCCCAGGAAGCCCCGTTTCAGATCCAGCTGAGAGCATCATAGAAACTCTATATTGTAGAAGGAGGCCATTCGGGCCATAATGTCTGCACCAACAACAACCCCACTTAGGCCTTATCTCGATAACCCCACATATTTACATCTGCTAATCCCTCTAACCACTGCATCCTGAGACACTAAGGGGAAATTTAACATGGCCAATGCACCTAACCCACTCTTCTTTGGACTGTGGGAGGAAAACAGGAGCACCCGGAGGAAACCCATGCAGACATGGGGAGAATGTGTAAACTCCACAAAACATTGACTTAAGCCAGAAATTGAACCCAGGTCTCCTGAGCCGTGAGGCAGCAGTGTTAACCACTGTGCCACCCCTTCATGCAGCACAAAAAGAGGCCATTCAATCCATTGTGTCAGTTCTAACTCTGAAAGCTATCCAACTGGTTGCACTCTGCTCACTGCTTCTTCCCCACAGCCCTGTGAATGCCTTCTATGTCACTTTGCAGAGTTTAAGGAAATCTAATTTCAATGGTTTTTCAGTCTATGCTTTCCAAATCATGACATCCATACCAAAAGCAAATGCAAAATACTGCAGGTGCTGGAACTCTGAAATTTCAACACAAAATGCTAGAAAAACTCAGCAGGTCCGGGGCAACACCTACAGAGTGAGAAACAGAGTTAACACTTCGAATCCAAATCACAGAAGGATCATTATGATTTAAAACATTAGATTCATAGCAATTTGCTACATTAAATTTCTTCTCATCTTCCCGGTGACTTTTGCTAACTGGAGAGGCATTGCCATAGTGCTATTGTCACTGGACTCCTAATCCAAAGACCCAAGGTAATGCCCTGGGGACCAAGGTTCAAATGCCACCCCAGAAGGTGCTGGGATTTGAATTCAATAAAAAATAAAATCTGGAATTAAAAGTCTAATGATGACCATTTTCAATTGTTGCAAAAACCCATTTAGTTCACTAATGTTCTTTAGGGAAGGAAATCTGCTATCCTTACCTGATCTGGCCTACATGTGACTCCAGATCCATAGTAATGTGGTTGATTCTTAAGCAAACCACTTAGTTTTTGAGCAATTCAGATGGGTAATAAATGCTGGTCTAACCAGCAGTGCCCGTCTCCCATGAATAAGTTAAAGTCAAGATCTTAATCTGCATCCTCTGGTTAATGATTTTCTGATAGTGGGATGCTGCTCCTACTATCTCCAATATCAAAATCGCTCATCATTTTTGAACACCTCTACTGAACCTCTCTTTACCTTCACTGCTCTAAGGAGAACAACTCCTGTTTATCTAGTCTCCCCACGTAGCTGAAATTCCTTTTCCCTTACATCGTTCACTAAAACCCTTCAGCATCCTCACCACGGCTTTGCAACTTGCCTGAAGTATGCTACACAGGATGAGTTGTTAACTAGGAAAACATTGACTGATATGGAATTTTAAAATGCACAAAGGTTAAGTGAGGTCTTTCAGAGAGAACTCTGCTATTTACTTTTTTGATAACCTAGAAGTCTTTTAAAAAGTTTATTAGTCACAAGTAGGCTTACATTAACATTGCAATTAAGGTACTGTGAAAATTCCCTAGCCGCCACACTCTAGCGCCTATTCAGGCATACTGAGGGAGAATTTAGCATGGCCAATGCACCAAACCAGCACGTCATTCAAATTGAGAGAGAAAACTGGAGCACCCAGAAGAACCCCACACAGATATGGGGAGAAGATGCAGACTTCGCACAGACAGTGACCCAAGCCTGGAATTGAATCTGGGTCACTGGCACTGTCAGCAGCAGTGCTAACCATTGTGCTACCATTCTTCAAGTCCTTTCATTCATGTCAAGATCTTTAATGATCTTCAATACCAAGCCAGGAATCGAACCCGGGTTTCTGATGCTGTGTGGCAGCACTGCCACACTGTGCCACCATGCCAGTGTGTGCAGTGTGATAGTGGTGACGCACTGTGCCACCCACAGGTAAATAAAAAGCAGGTAAATAAGAATATTTTAAAGTATACAAGAACTGATCTTGTATACTTTAAAATGAAACACAAAATAAAAACGGGGAAGTAAGCATTCTGTTCTGATAAAAGAAAGGGGAAGTAAGACTATTACTCCAAATGGCTTTTTCCAATTCCATTCTATTCTATTTTAGAGGGATATGGACCAAATGCAGGCAAATGGGGTTAGCTGAGATGGGCTTTTTTGGTCAGCATAGATGACTTTGGGCTGAAGTGCTTGTCTCAGTCCGTACATTCTATGATTCTCTGATTCTATTTGTGATCCAACATTTTTATTTATTCATTCATAGGACATGGGCGTCGATGGCTAGGCCAGCATTTATTGCCCATCCCTGGTTGCCATTGAGAAGTTGGTGGATCTGCCTTGTTGAATCGCTGCAGTCCATGTTCTGCGGGTTGACCCACAATGTCGTTAGGAAGGGAATTCCAGGATTTTGACCTGCGAAGGAAAGGTGTTATATTTCCAAGTCAGGATGGTGAGTGGCTTGGAGGGGAATTCCAACCTGAGCTGCTTTGTCTAAGGATCTCCGATTTGAGTCTAGCCAATTTCAGGCAGCTAGCGGGTAGAGATATTCTCGTTGGGATGTGAAGGAGTAAACCAGGCAACTTTTCCCTCCCCGGCTGCTAACTATGAGGTCTTTTGGGAAAGCACATGCGTGAATGGGGATAGAATTGGACTCTTCTGCAATGTCCATCATATTTAATCAAAGCATCAAGACTCACGGACTGCGTGAAAAGAGGGCTATGTCTTTTTATGAGTCAAGGAGATTAAGGGATCTGGAGTAATGGTGGGTGAGGGGTTTGAAGTGCAGATACATTCTAATGAATTGAATGTCTGATTAAGCCCCATAGGTCAAGTAACTACTCCGGTTCCTCACATTCCTCTGGACAAAGTAGTGTAGGAACCATACCCTAACTGCTTCCAACCAAATTTCAGGAGAACAGGAGAAGCGAAAATCCTCTGAAAAATGGTAACACTTATTTATGTATTTAAAGTGGTTGCAGATAATCACATGAGTTGTAATGACATAGCTGGGAGATCCACGGGCTTTTGTGGTATTTTCATCTTCGATCTGAAACTAATAACACCTCCTTAATAATCTTGCATCAGGTTTCATTACAACCTGCTATCGCGGCGCCTCATTACTTTTCCTCTTTATTGTAGCTGCCAGTCAATAAGTAACAACACTTACCCAAAGAACGTCTCCAGCAACTCATCAGCCTGACTGTCTCGCTGCTCAGGTACCTGTGTCAAGATGGTATCTCTGTACCTCTTGGAATGGAACTTAATTCTATTTCTTCAATGCAATGCATTCAGAATGAAGGCTGTTAATGCGGTCACAGTCCATATTAAAATGTTCCTAGTCAGTCGCATGCTTATTCTGTGCTCCTGAGGAGGGCATACCCCTCCCAAACACTCTTCACAACACCCCGTCCTCCCCCCCTCCCTCTCTCCCTCCCAAACCATCTCTGGTGTCCTTATCAGAATCTGAGGTCTATACTGCTGATAAATTTCTTGTTTTTGATTTAAATGATCAAAATGTCGGGTGTAGCCTTTGGTCAACATTCCATTTGATGTATTCAGGTGGCAATGCACCTTACCAAGGGTATGAAGTCAGAGAAAGTCCCCTATTGTTCAAACTGGCAAAGATATAACTAATGTAAAAATCCAAGCGAATATTACATGATGTCATCACCAACATCCCCACTCTATTACTGCAGAAGTTGGCCAATCCGTCCAGTTGCTTTTTTTTTCCTTGTGAAGAAGCGGGGTCAAGGACAGGGACACAAGGTGCAGATCACAAATTTGAAAAAAAAGCAGAAGATGATGGCAAATGTAGATCATTTGAAATCTGGAGGACAGAGGGAAGGAGAGAACTCCGCACTGCAGAGATCCCTCCCAGCGAGGAATGAATTACAGTCGGATATTGGGCCGTACTTTCCCACCTCGCCCGCAGATGGGATTCTCCGATCCTATTACAGAGATTCGGCCGAGCATCAAATTTTCCATTCTCGTTGACAGCGGGGCCTGAGCGGCTGGAGAATTCCAGCCAACTGTCTCAATTTCAGTATCCCACAAAATGATTAGAATATTAAATAAAGGAGGAAGAATTTGCAGAGGCAATATCACCTGTTAGTAAAAAAACTGACAGCCTCATGGAGGGTGAAGGCAGAACCTGCATATTTACCGTGCAAGCACAGGAATTACTCTTCCAGCAAACACAGGCTATTTCAAAGAAGTCAGGCAGCTTTTAGCCGGTGATTACTGTGGCACAACCACAGTTGGAATATTTACTTTATGTTTTAATCATTTGATAATGTTCTCTGCAGTGAGGCTAATGGATGTTGACAGCCATGGATAATAGAGTGTGGGGGATATCCAGTTACTTGTCATGTTACGTTAGACAAATTCCACTTCCACTAACAAGCGCTGGCTGGAAATGTCGACATCGCCTCACAGACATCAGAATGGCTTGTATCCTTTTTAAAATGCAGGTCAACAAGTGAAGATCAGCCACATAATCAGGGATCCGTGAGTGGATTCTGTTTGGCGGCACGGCGATTAGCACTGCTGCCTCACAGTGCCAGAGACCAGGGTTTGATTCCTGGCTTGGGCCGCTGTCTGTGCAGAGGTTGCACATTCTCCCCATGTCTGTGTGGGTTTCCTCCCACAATCCAAAAATATGCGCGTTAGGTGGATTGGCTATGCTAAATCGCTCCCAAATGTCAGGGGAATTAGCTACAATAAACATGTGGGGTTACAGGGATAGAGAGCCTGGATGGAATTAATAGTTGGTACAGACTCCATGGTCTCCTTCTGCACTGTAGGATTTATCTCTGCAACTGATTAACACCCTCTCCTATCTATTTATTCTGGTTATTTCTTTCCCTGTGAACTTTAAAGCTTATTTATTAGTGTCACAAGTAGGCTTACATCAACACTGCAATGAAGTTACTGTGAAAATCCCCGAGTTGTCACTCTCTGGTATCTGTTTGGGAGGCTGGAATTTAGTATGACCAATGCACCTAACCAACAGGTCTTTGGGAGGAAACCGGAGCACCCAAAGGAAATAGACACAGATAATGAGCTTCCTCCCTATGGACAGTGACCCAAACTGGTCCTGGTGCTGTGAGGCAGCAGTGCTAACCACTGTGCCACCCTGCCACCTACCCTACAATAGGTTGTCTGAGATCTTAGCTCATGCTGGCATGAATTTCTGACAAGAGTGGTGATATCAGCTTGAATGTCGAGGCACCTAATAACCGCCCGTCCCTAAACTCATCAGAGCCATTCATTCAGGCGAGCTCATTAAAATGGTCTGCAAAATTGAAATGCTAATTTTTACAAGTTCCCGATAGCTCCGTCTGCAGCTGACACTGCTTTATGGTGTTTCCCTGGTTGATGCATTTCAAGCTGATTCACGCATCGTTAATCCCGATTCACGCGCCGTTAATTTAGATTTGTCTATTACTAATTTAGCCCCAACTGTCAACAGAACCTGCTCTGTTCCACATTCTGACAAATCCATTAACGCGGGGGTTCCATCTAAAAACCCAAACAACTGTGCTCGTGTTTTAGCGATGCCGCATTCGGGTGTTAATAACACGTTAATGTGCTCGCACCTCAATGGAGTTTTCACACCAGGATTTCTTTTTGTTGTTAGGGTGGCGGTTCTCATTCCCCTCTCTGTGAAATGAGCAGATTAATATGACAAATTGGAAACAGCCACCGTGTCATATCATTTCATGACTGCTGTAAAATGTGCTTTTGGATGCCGCTTAAAATAAATTAATTCGTCAGCTTGTTTTAAGGCAAAAGAAAAGCAAGTATGAACTATTTAATTGAAGTTTCTGAATCAGATAATGCTCCACTACCTCATTAACATTGGTGTTACTTCCAGCTCTCTTCTCAGACTCCACTCACCACACACGTACTTAATATTTATTTGTTCCAAGGGTGGGTGTATTTTGAGTGCTTCAAGGTGTTTTTATGTTTCAAGCCAGTGTCTCGGGAAAGGAACTTCACAGCCTCGCTTCAATCTGTTTATCTCTTTTTAAAGTTGGGGCTCTTTGGAGCGTAGAGAAAGAAACACAATTAAATCAATACAAGGAAAGCAAGTTGCCTCGAACCGGTTTCTGTTTTATTACAAAGAATTATATGGAGTGAGCAGCACAGAGAAAGGCCAATTGGTTCATGTCAGTGTTTATGCTTCACCTGAGTCTCCATCCGGCTTGACTTGAGTGAAGCTCCCATGCCACTGGATTTTCCGTGTTTTTCCAGCTTGGAATATGGAGTGTTGTGGACAGTGGAACTACCATATCTTTCCAACTGTCCACAATCCTCTCACCGGTGGGATCCGAATTGGAATCCAAAAGGATGAAAGTCTCCTCTATGTGCTGGCTGTTAGGGTTATCAGCGAAGGTGGGCTGAGAGTTAGCATTCCCCCCACCTCACCAAGCTTTCAAAATAGTAGCACAATTTTAAGATTAAGTATTAGTGTCATAAGCAGGCTTACACTAACATTGCAAGGAAGTTACTGTGAAAATCCCCTGATCACCATACTCCAGCATCTGTTTGGGTACACTGAGGGAGAATTTAGCATGGCCAACGCACCCAACCAACACGTCTCTCCGACTGTGGGAGGAAATCAGAGCACAGAGGAAACCCACACAGACACAGGGAGAATGTACAGATTCAGCACAGTGACCCAAGTAGGAAATTGAGCCCAGATCCCAGACACTATGAGGCAGCAGTGCTAACCACTGTACCACCCGATCAATTCCAACCTTGGGTCTGTGCGGACTTTGCACATTCTCATCATGTCTGCGTGGATTTCTTCCTTGGTCTTAGGTTTCATAGAACATAGAACATAGAACAATACAGCACAGAACAGGCCCTTCGGCCTTCGATGTTGTGCCGACCAAAATAAAAAGCAATGCCCCTCCTAACTAAACCATTCCCTTCTCATCCATATACTTATCAACTAACCTCTTAAACGCCACCAAACTTGGCGCATCTACAACAGCTGCAGGCAGGGCATTCCACTCCCTAATCACTCTTTGAGTAAAGAACCTACCTCTGATATCCGTCCTATAACTCATACCCTTAATTTAAAGCTGTGTCCCCTCGTGCTAGCTTTCTCCATCCTAGGAAAAAGGCTATCACTGTCCACCCTATCTAAACCTCTAATCATCTTATATGCTTCAATAAGATCCCCTCTTAGCCGCCTCCTTTCTAACGAAAACAACCTCAAATCCTTCAACCTCTCTTCATAGGACCTGCCCTCCATACCAGGCAACATCCTAGTAAACCTCCTCTGTACCCTCTCCAATGCCTCCACATCTTTCTTATAATGTGGCGACCAGAACTGCACACAATACTCCAAGTGCGGCCGCACTAGAGTTTTGTACAGTTGCAACATGATGCTGCGGCTCCTAAATTCAATCCCCCTACCAATAAAAGCTAAGACTCCATATGCCTTCTTAACAACTTTATCCACTTGACTGCCTACTTTCAGGGATCTATTGACACATACACCAAGATCCTTCTGTTCCTCAACACTATTAAGAGCCCTACCATTAGCCCTATACTCTACACATTTATTGTTCCTGCCAAAGTGCATTACCTCACACTTTTCCACATTAAACTCCATTTGCCACCTCTCGGCCCAGCTCTGCAACTTGTCCAAGTCACTCTGTAAACTAAAACACCCCTCTTCACTATCTACCACACCACCAACTTTAGTATCATCTGCAAATTTACTGATCCATCCCTCAATACCCTCATCCAGATCATTTATAAAAATTACAAACAGCAGGGGCCCCAAAACAGACCCCTGAGGCACACCACTTGTCACCGAACTCCACGATGAATATCTCCCATCAACCACCACCCTCTGTCTTCTATCTGCCAGCCAATTTCTAATCCAATTAGCTAAATCACCCTCTATTCCACACATCTGCATTTTCTGTAGAAGTCTTCCATGGGCCACCTTATCAAAAGCCTTACTAAAGTCCATATATACTACATCAACCGCCTTACCCCCATCCACCTCTCTGGTCACTTTCTCAAAAAACTCAATGAGGTTAGTAAGGCATGACCTACCCTTCACGAAACCATGCTGACTATCCCCAATCAATTCATTTCTCTCTAAATAACTATAAATCCTATCCCTAATAATTCTCTCCAATACCTTGCCCACCACAGAAGTAAGACTCACTGGCCTATAATTCCCAGGAAGGTCTCTCTTCCCCTTCTTAAACAGTGGGACCACATTCGCCATCCTCCAGTCCTCCGGAACCACACCCGTAACCAACGAGGACCTGAAGATCAGAGCCAGAGGCTTCCTCCCACAAGTGGGCATTGCCAAGGTGCCAGGCTTGCATTGTCCAAGAGAACCCTCCTTGCCCATGGCCTCCTGGGGAAGGCGTCAATGGCCTCTCTTCAGTTCAATGGCTGCTCCCCAGCAGGTGCTTTCCCTCGCTGGAGAGAAGCGCTCTCATCAAGATCATAAAAGCAAATGAGCCTGAAAGACTGAGCACTGCACTCGCTAATCACACAGAAAACTCTACTGAAATAAGTTTGAATAAGTTATTTAGCTTCTCACCAGAAATGGGCGGGAGATTGACTGTGTCGGAGCTCCAGTTCTGATAAGATCACGAGCGGCAGGAAATCGGGCACGAACCTGATTTCTTGGCTCTCACGCTATTTTACCAGCTCCCTCTGCCCATTGATGGGTGAGCTGAAGCAGTGAAATGGCAGCCGTGACCTTTTCTCATTATCCCTTTCCACATTGCTCCTTCTGCACATTGCTGATGATAGTGGAGAGAGCTCAGCCAAACGTACAAAACCAAAAGGTAACTTGGGCTGAATGCCCCATACCATTACCAATTGTCACCAATACATTTGGTGTGAATGTTTACTAGGCTGTCTGCTGATCAAAGTCTGGACAGGCTCTTTCTTGTGGGAGAACTAGGGACACTCCTCAGGCCTGGGAGCTATATGTGGTCCATCTGGGTTTTGAGGGCATACAAAACATTTTGTTGACCATTGCCCAGGCACTGATTTGCCACAGTCAAAGAACAAAAAGGCATAACACAGGAACAGGTCCTTGGGCCCTCCAAGCCTGTTTCGATCATGCTGCCTTAACTAAACCGAAAAAAAACCTGCTCTTGCAGGCTCCTGCTCTTACTTGAACCATATCCCTCAATTCCCTCCCTATTTATAAACCCATTCAGATGCCTCTTAAATGTTGTTAATGTGCCTGCTTCCACCACCATCTCTGGCAATGCATCCCAGGCACCTACTGCTCTCTACATGAGAAACTTCCCCTGCCCGTCTCCCTTAAACTTTCCCCTGTCACCTTGAATCCGTGCCCCCTTACAATTGGAACTTCTGCTCTAAGAAAAAGCTTCCATCTATGCCTTTTTGTAGACCTTGATCTGGTCTCCCCTCAGCCTCCATCTTTCCAGTGAAAACAATCCTAGTTTATTTTGGAGATGTTAGGGGTAAGTTTTTCACTCAGAGGGTGGTGAGTGAATGGAATCGGTTGCCGTCAGTGATGGTAGAGGCGAACTTGCTGGTGTCTTTTGAGAGACTTCTGGATGAGTACATGGGATTTAATGGGATTGGGAGTTACAGATAATTGTATGGCCTGGTAGGTACTGATATGATCGGTACAACTTGTGGGCCGAAGGGCCTGTTTGTGCTGTAGTGTTTTATGTTCTATCGTTATACATCATCAGAGCATCAAAACTATCCAGTCACAATATGGACACAATTTGTGAAAGATTGCTTCAGGCAGAAGATCTGCCTGCATTGACAATCTTGGATTGATCCTCAGAGATAATGTGGAAAAAAAACATTTAATAAGAATAGAATCTCACTAAGTATGAGCTCAGTGCAAAGATTAATAACTGACTTAAAGGCGATAAAAAAATTGTGAATTTCCTGGCAATGAGGCTGAAAAGATGGGCTTCATGAGAAGATGGGATTACTTTTCTAACAGTTTTGCCTCAGAAAGACAGTTTATTACATTAAAATAAACATCCCCATATAATGGCTATGTTTCATAATCTCGCACTGCAAAGCTCAGTTGATAGATTCGAATATTCCCCTACAGACTTCTGGATCATCTTGGAATGTCTGCTGTACTTGACCAAAAGGAGACCGTGAATGTCATTCGGGGCAGCATGGTGACAGAGTGGTTAGCACTGCTGCCTCATAGCACTAGGGACCCAGGTTCAATTCCCGGCTTGGGTCACTGTCTGTGTGCAGTTTGCATATTCTCCCCGTGTCTGTGTGGGTTTTCTCCAGGTGCTTTGTTTCCACCCACAGATGTGCAGATTAGATGGATCGGCTGTGCTAAATTGCATCTTAGTGTCAGGAGGATTAGGAGGGTAAATATGTGGGGTTATGCGGATAGGGTCTGGGTGGGATTGTTGTTGGTCCAGACTCAATAGGCCAAATGACTTCCTTCTGCACTGTAGGGATTCAATGATCCAAGGTTCCAGATGGTACACCTTGAATATTCAACATTGCATATGTACAGGGAAATGTTATAAAGCTGGCCTCCCCAGGCAGGATGGAGAAGAGTCCTGCAAGGGTCTCTTCAGCCCCTCAAGTCTGTGCCACCATTCCATTCAAGTATGGTTAATCATCTACCTTCAACTCGACTTTCCTGCTTGATATCCATATCCATTGATTAGCTCAATGTCCCAAAACCTATCAAGGCCACATTGTGGCATAGTGGAGGGCAGCATGATGGCACAGTGGTTAGCACTGCTGTCTTACTACACCAGGGACCCGGGTTCGATTCCTGGCTTGGGTCACTGTCTGTGTAGGTTTTCTCCGGGTGTTCCAGTTTCTTCCCACACTCCTAAGATGAGTGGGTTAGGGTGATTGGCCATGCTACATTGCCCCATAGCAACAGGGTGACTAGTAGGATAAATGCAATGAGATTAAGGGGGTGGGTTCTGGGTGGGATTGTGATAGGTGCAGACTCAATGGGCCAAAACATTCTTCTGTACTGTAGGGATTCTATGACTATGATTCAATGATTCATTCTCTGTCTTGAATAACAACACAAAAACTAGGAGCAGGAGTCGGCCATCTGGCCTCTCGAGCCTGCTCCGCCATTCAATAAGGTCATGACTGATCTTTGTGGACTTAGCTCCACTTATCCGCCTGCTCACCATAACCCTTAATTCCTTTACTGTTCAAAAATTTATCTATCCTTGCCTTAACAACAGTGAGGCAGCCTCAACTGCTTCACTGGGCAAGGAACTCCACAGATTCGCAACCCTTTCTGTGAAGAAGTTCCTCCTCAATGCCCTCTGGGGTAGCAGAATTCATAACAGCCCAAAGCAAATGGCATTTCCTGCTACTCCACAGAGCTTCCTGATTCCCCATCCACCTGGCATGTTGGTCTTAGTTTGGAAATGTTACAGAGAAGTTTGAACTTGCGGCAAAGACGGAGTTGCCTCAGAGGGACTCTGCAGATCGAACCAGCCATCTTCAGATGTTCAAGGTCATGGCTTGGTGGTCCAGTCGAGTGAAGAGGAAGACCAGACTGTGAGAGGAAGGCAGTGAGCGTGAAAGGAGGAAAAATGCAAAAGATAACAAATCAAAGGAAAAGAAAAGTGTGCAATGAGGCGGAGAAATACAAACAGCGCAAGAAAAAGCGAGAAGGCTAAGGCAGAACATAGTATAGAGGAAAAGGAGATATTGAGTAACGACTGCAGGAACTAAGAACAATCCCCACCATTTCTTATGTGTTTATGGTAGACAGCTAATTATACCGCACGATTTTACATAACCATTTACGATCACCATTGCAGAGATTTACAAAGACAATGGAAGAAATTTCCAGCCGTTCACACCCCACCAATGCTGCAAGCAAGAATGGAGAAAGTGGCGCTTAACCGAATCTCCATTCATTGCTGTAGGACCAGAAAATTCCATTGGCAAGAACGGTCAGAGAATCCTATCCATTATTGAGAGGGTCAGTAAAATAAGTTAGCAGAGGCTGGTGAGCCTTCACCAGATTTCCTTTCATTTACAAGCTCTACTATAATTCATAGAGTGCTGCAGATTCAGTGTCAGTGTCAGGAAGGCCAGGAGACCTGACACTCCTAGTATGAGATACCAGTGTTGGACTGGAGTAGGCACAGTAGGAAACCTCACATCAGGTTAAAGTTCAATAGGTTTATTTAGAAACCAAACTTTCAGAGCACCGCTCCTTCCTCAGGTGAGTGGAGAGTTGGATTCATACTCACGGCATATATAGACTAAGACAAAATTGTAAGATAATGGTTGTAATATGAGTCTTTTCAGGTAATCAAATCCTTACAGGTGCAGACAATGTGAATGGAGAGAGGGATCATCATAGGGATAATCTCTCCATTGGCGTTGTCTGAATCTGTAAGGACTTGAAAAGACTCACATTATCTTGCAATTGAATCTCTGCCTATATATGCCATGTTTGTGAACCCATCTCTCCACTTACCTGATGAAAGAGCAGCAATCTAAGGCTCCTGATTCCAAATAAACCCATTGGACTTTAACCTGGTGTTGAGAGTCTTTTTACTATGCCCACTCCCAGTTATATATAGAGGAGACTCCCTGACTGGGCAGGCAATAATGAGCTCAATCAACGAGCTCCTATTCCAAGAGATCAATCTCAATGGCCTCATTGAAGACATAGGTTGGAGAAGCCAGAATTATTCACCTCAGAGCAAACCAGGTCATGCGGAGATTTGATAGAAGTGTAAAAGATTAAGACAATTTTAGATGAGGTAGACAACGCAAATCTGCTCACATTTGCTGACGAGGACACAGAATTAAAGATTTGGGAAATGACGAGGGTTGCATGGATTTGAGGAAGAATCTTTTCATGCAGTAAGCAATAATGATCTGGAATTGACTGCTCATGGATGCAGAGATGACCGATTTCAAAAGGAAATTAGTTGGGCACATGAGGGAAAACAAACTTACAGGGTCATGGGCATAGAAAAAAGCAATGGAATTGACTTGATGGGCCGAACGTTCTTAGAATTTATACAACCATAGAACACCTACAATGCAGAAGGAGGCCCATCGAACCTGCACCAATAGCAATCCCATCCAGACCCTATCTCCGTAACCCCACATATTTACTGAGAATCCCCCAACACTAAGGAGCAGAACAGAGTCTAAGTTTCTTGTAACTATGCATGCATTTCCCTTTAGTATTCAATCTTCTCAATTTTCAGTTTTAAATAGTCAGTTGATATCATGTCAGTTGAAGTGTTTACTCAACATCTTTCACCTTGGGGCTGCCATCTCTTCATATCGTGTGTAGGAGGTGAGTGCATCAGTACTGTAGTGTGGTCAGACACTGTAACTGATTGCTGTGGCGGAGGTGCTAGTGTTGTCATTGGACTGATAGTGCTCTTGGGATCCAGATTCAAATTCCACCATAGTAAAGTGTGAAATTTGAATTCAATTTTAAAAATAATATGGAAGTAAAAATCTAGCAATGAACAATTATTGTAAAAACCCATCTGATTCATTAAGGAAATCTGCCATACTTACCTGGCTGAGCCGACATGCGATTCCAGATCAGAGCAATATAGTTGACTCTGAAATGGTCTATAGCAAGGCAGCTAGGGATGGGCAATAATAATACCCACTTCTAATGGATTTTTAATAATATCTATTGGCTTCGGTGAAATAGTGATAGGGAGACTGGATTTCCACATGGAGCTTTAGATGCCCAGAGTTTACAGTGAAAATAAGTGTGAACTTTGTGCTCGATGGTGTTAGTGTGGGGGGAAAAAAAAATAGCGAAGTGTAGCTACAAACAGACAAGCCATGCAACGTGACTTGCCACAAGTTGTTGGACAATTAGTGCTGTGCCATTCCAGAATTAACCTCACAGTGACTGGATCTCACAGTCTCTCCACGAGTGTCACAAGGATGTTAAATTTGTGCTGTTAGTCTGAACAATACTTATCACAGGTTAGTTATGGCTCATACCACGCAACATAAGGAGCCTTTTATTTATGTTCCTGTCATCTCACTCAACCTCTGCAGCCCAAAAAGGGAACAACTGAAACTGAGGTGGCTCATTCTTGCAGGCAGCAAATTGCCCAGAGAAATTTTTTTTAAAATTTAACACGTTTTTTCTTCAATGTTGCAAAAATTGTTCCCAAAGATTTGTAAAATGTAATATAATTGCTGGAATTTTACCATCCTGCTTGCTATGGAATCAGAACGGACAACGGAAGTGTCCATTGACCTTTGGCGGGAGTTTCTAATCTCGTTTGAGTGAAAGCATAGAATACCTCCCAGTGATTTTTTTTCATTATATTCCTTTTTGTCTAACTGTTTCCTTTTCCCTCTTCTCTTAACCTAATCTATTTTCCCTCGCTTGCTGAATCCAGTTTGATTCAAATTCACCCTATTTCCTTTTGTTATTTTCAATCAATACTCCTTTCCCTATCCTTCAGTTTCCTCGGTTAAGAAGATAGATTGTTGGCCGTTGAGTTCACCAAACGCCCGTTGTAATTTCAGTGAGTTACAGTACACAATGGGGCAAATGTTCCCATTCTGCCCGCCACGGGAATCATAGCGGGCAAGGGGCCAACCATGGACAGATCTGTTATACAGTTATAGATGTTTACGCATGGAAACAGGCCCTTCGGCCCAACTTGTCCATTTAAAAAAAATCTGTAAGCTAGTACCAATTGCCCACATTTGGCCTCTATCCCTCTATACCTATTGTACCCATGTAACTGTCTGTAATGCTTTTTAAAAGACAAAATTGCACGTGGCTCTACTATTGCCTCTGGTAGCTTGTTCCAGACACTCACCACCCTGTGTGAAACATTTACCCCTCTGGATACTTTTGTATCTCTCCCCTCTCACCTTAAACCTCTGCCTCTAGTTTCAGACTCTCCCACCTTTGAAATGAGAACAAAAAAAGATTCTTGGGAAGACAGGGAAAAAGTAAAGGCAGAGGAATAAAAAAACCAAAGAGAACCTGATGGAAAACAAAGGAAAAAGCAAGGGGAGTGATGGAAACAATGCAAGAATAAGGGCTAAACACAGTGAGAAATGGTGATAGAATAAGGGAAACAGGGAGGGAAAGAAAAAATTGAACAATAAAGGAACAAAGTGATAAAATGGGAGAAATTAAAAATATGAAACAAAGAAAAATTAACTGTGAGAGTTTGAGAATTAAAATATCCCATGTTTGTTTGCATTGTTTTTAGGTCACATTCATAATGAGTATTGGGCGACATGGTGGCACAGTGGTTAGCACTGCTGTCTCACAGCGCCAAGGACCCAGGTTCAATTCCAGGCCTGGATCACTGTCTGTGTGGAATTTGCACAATTTCCCCGTATCAGCGTGGATTTCCCCCAGGTGCTCTGGTTTATCCCCCACAGTCAATAAAATGTGTGGATTTGGTTGATTGGCAATGCTAAATTAACCCTGGTGTCAAGGGGATTAGTAGGGTAAATATGGGGGGATTTGGGAATAGGGCCTGAATGGTACTGTGGTCAATGCAGGCTCGATGGGCTGAATGGCCTCCTTCTACACTGTAGGGATTCTGTAAAATAATGTTTTGCCTTTCTCTGTTCCCACAGCAATTCGTCATACCCAGGTAAAATTGGAAGATTTAAAATGGATGCGTGCCTTGTTGTGGGACTGCCAGTAAACAAAATGCTACAATATAACTGGAATGCTCTTAAAATGAATTGATAGGGGATTAAAGGATTACTTCAAGTTCCACTGGGATTATGTGCAGTTGTTAATAAGCTGAAGTGGTCCCAAGATGTTAACTGACTGGGGGAAGAAATCCTCACAAACCGTGCAAATGGGCTTTGGTTAGAATTTGTAGACAAGCTTGATCCACATTTCCCAATCCTTGGACTCTTATTTTGGATCAGAAATGCAGACTATTGAAGAAATTGCCATGAATTTTCTGTTTCCTGGGGTGGAATGGATATACATTCGAATTAGAATTTGACAGTAAAATTGTGATAGTTTATGTCTGGTTTAGTGTTGGTGTTAATGGTGCCTAAGAATCGTAGAATCCCTACAGTGCAGAAGGAGGCAATTTGACCCATGATGCCTGAACAACTCTCCAACAGAGTATGTTCTCCTGGCTGTATACTTGTAACCCCACATATTTACCCCACTCACCAACACATCTTGGAACACTAAGGGTCAATTTAGCTTAGCCAATCTGACTAATCTGCAAAGTTAGGGCTAATGGGAGGAAACCAGAGCACCTGGAGGAAACCCATGCAGACACGTGGGGAATGTACAAACTGCACATAATCACCCGAGGCTGGAACTGAACTCAAGTGCCTGGAGCAGTAAGAGAATCATCTGAGAGAAAAGAATCCCCCTTAATCAGCAATCTTAAGCATTCACTTCCTCTGTCGCTGCTTCACAGTGGCAGCAGTTAGCACCACCTAGAAGGTGTATGGCAGCAACTTGCCAGGGCTCCTTCAGTGTCTTCCATATTTACAACTTCTACCAGTTGGTAGAAACAGGACAGGATGCGTGGAAACATCACCGTCCATAAACTCCCCTCCAACTCACACCAACCTAACTTAGGATTATTGCATCAACCCTTAGCTCTGACAAAGGATCATCCAGACTCGAAACATTGGGTCTATTCCTCTCACCACAAATGTTGTCAGAGCTGCTGAGATTTTGCAGCATTTTTCTCTTTTTGTTCCCTTCAATCATGCTGGGTAAAAATCCTGAAAACCCCCTCACGATTAGCTACACCACATAAACTGCAGCAATCTGAGAGAGGACAACAGCGCCACATTCTCAAAGGCACCAAGTGTTCACCTTCTCAAGTACTCTTTTATCCCACAAAAGAAAATATTAGGAGTAAACCCTCTCCCTCACACACTCTCACCAGAACTGTCCATTTCAAAATTTCAAATTGTTATAATCTGCCCACCTCTCAATTGGCACAGTTTAACTGGGGCACAGAAGCAAAATCAATAATGGTGTAAATCAGGTTACTAGAGAATTTGGAGGGTTTCATTCTCCATCTCCCTGAATTCTCTGAGTTATAATTAAGATTTATCACCTCGGTTTCTTACTCCAGTTCAATCTTTTGCTAAATCTCAAAACCCTCCGTTTTCTGTCCTTCCACATCATAAATATGAAATGCCATTTAACAATTACCTCTTGCTTTACTTGACTTTGTCTCTGACTCCTTATTAGTGTCTTGATAATTGGAGCACTTATGTTGCAAGCCAGGATCCAGATTGATCAATTTACTTAACTCTACACATTGAGTTCAATGTCTTTTCCTCTAACTCAGCACCTCCCCATCTTATGTGGTGCCCTTCTTTTCTCTCCAAAGCACTCTTCACTTCCCTCTCAAGTACCCATCCAAGTTTCCTCTTTCTCTTCAGTCAAGATCGTGACTGACATTCTTTGATTCCACTGCAGTGAATGGCGTTTTTGGCTGAGTGCCGAGTTCTCCATTCTTGCTGGTAGCCGTGGCGGGATGGATGACATCAGAGAATCCCAGCTGACCAGGTTCCACATCTTTGTCTCCATCTTTGATCATGGCTGTTTACAGATTTTCTTGCTCACCAATCTCTTGACCCTTTTTCTTTGGATTCTTCTCCAATCTGTCCCAATCACGACCTTACCTGGGTCAGAAATTTCCCTTCTGGGATTAAGTCCCACGGTGGGGAAATGGGGATTGGGAGTGTTTCCAACCTGGAGACCATTGCGAATTTGTGCAGTAATGCACACAGCCTCACCATCATTAATTGAGCAGCTGGGGATTCCCCCAACAGTTTTTGGAGTGGGCGGGATGGATGGCACATGCCCCATCATCTCTGGATGCCATATTTAAAGGTGCCCACTACACTGATTTAGGAGATGGCCAGGGAGCTCTGGCACCAGCAGTACTTCCTTAGATACCCTGTTTGGGCAAGCGGAAGGCATGGGGACATCTTCTTTCCACAGGATGGGAGGAGAAAGCTGAACAGGGATATGGTATGAACTCTGGGAGCAGTCAGTGCCCAGGGTCCGTAGCAGAGGATTACCTGCAATATCTCATGCGCACTGCCATGGTTAGTGAACTCTCAACTGTTCAATGGATAGTAGAGTGAGCTTGGATCCCATTGACAACGTGGTAAGGTGATGTCTCAGATTCTTACTATAGTCTACTCGCAGTGTGGCCAATGAGGCGCTGTCAGCTTTGCATACAGAGAGCTCACGTGCAGTCTGGGAACTGGGGAATGGGATGGAAGATCTCAGACATTGAGGGCATCAGCAAGCACCGCTAATGAAATGTCTCCCTGAGCCTTGTCCTTATACCTGCATGGGCTGACGCCTATGGTGAGTGTTTGCCAGGACCCTACTAGACAACCTGCAGTGCACCAATCACTTGACATACAATCCATTACGTTATTTGTCTAAGTGGAAACGTGAGAAAGATATCTCAAACCCAATTGCTTTCAACTTCATCATTTCTCTTTGTGCAAGAGAAGTTAAGCCATAATTGGAGAGAGAGGGTAAAAAGTGAGCCAGCAACAATTTAAAGACCTGGTTGCTTCGAAGGCTGGGTAATCTAGATGGCAGGGTAAAGTGGGACAGATCCATCAGAAATGAAGAATATGAATTATGGGCTTCATCCAATAATGATTCACGCAGGTCATAGGAATCTCAGCTCAACAGTGCTTCCATGTTGGATGCAGCTCATGTCACTCCCTCTTTCCCCTCACTTTTTTTAAATTATTCATTCATGGGACATTGATGTCACTGGCTGGTTAGGATTTATTGCCCTTACAGATGGCACTGGGAGCAGGGGAAAGTGAGGAAGCTCTGTCCAGCACGCACGCAGCTAGGAGAAGAGCAGCAACATCAGTGATGAAGAAAACACACCTTAAAAAACATCTCAGCTGACATCTGCACCCACCAGTAGCCCAGGTTAGAGAGGATCTCAGACTCTCGTGGTCACTGTATAGACATTTGTCTGCAGCAGGAGGAGGCAGGGTCAGCCAAGCACACAGGCACTTGTGCGGGGGAAGAGGTGGCTGTGAGGGTCAGGCCCAATGATAGGCCTCTGGAATCAGCCTCCCATGAGTTGGGAGGTGCGGTTAAGTAACACAGATGTCAGAGACCCTCAACAGGATGGAACCAAGGAAGAGGGATCTGTCCATCTGCTGGCTGATGAAGTGGTGATGACCTGTACACGCTTCATCTCAAAGGGGAGAGTGGAAAACCCAACTTTGTGTGCAGGTCTGCACTCATTGCAGAAGCTCATTCAGTGTTGTGGCATTGGTTACATGAGAAGGGAATGGAGCAGCTTAACCACTCTCCAGGTGCCTCTTGCCCTCAGGGAGTCAGGTATGGGTCTTCAGGCATGCAAAGGGAAGAGAGCAAGTGGATACCCCTGGGGCCTCTATTCAGGATCTTCTGCGGGTGTTTAGCTTTTTGGAGTTTATCTCGCCTGTGACTCCCTTCAGCATCGTCCCGTAACCACAGAGGGAGCAACTGGCCCACAGCAAGACAGGCAAAGTAATCCAAGCCCCCAGGCCTCAGCTCGCCAGAGGACAGCCAAGGTCACCATGGCAACAGGGGAAAGTGGTCAGCAGGCTACCTCCGCCACTGCTGCAGACGTCAGGGCAGCTCTTCTTAGGGAAAGAAAAGAAAGTTCTGAATTCACAAGTGGTTGCACAAGTACATGATTGTTAGACATTATCACACCTTTCATCTTGCTTGATATGATTTATTTGTGATAGTCCTTTAGCCTATGCATAACTCTCTGCAGAGGAGCCAAAAGCACAAGAAACTACAAAGGGTCATGAATGAAGCCCTGTCCATCATTCAAAGCAGCCTCCCATCCATTGACTCTGTCTATACTTCTTGCTGCCTTGGAAAAGCAGCCAGCAAAATCACCAGCACTAAGTTGATCTTTCTTTATGCCCTAGCTATGACTGTAATACTACATTCTGCATTCTCTCCTTTCCTTCTCTATGTACAGTACGTTTTTGTATTGTGCAAGAAACAATACTTTTCACTGTATCCCAATATATAAGATAATAATAAATCAAATCAAAAAATACTCCCCATTTTCCAAGGGGTACCACGTCCTATGGAATTTGCATGTGCAGAGAGATAGAGGACATATTGCCAAGATTCTTGTGAGCCATATATAAGAAGTTTTCCACAGACATTGTGCTTTTACCCTTCACACACTCCTGTCCCAGGATGCTGGCAGCATAAGCACAACATGCCAGGATTCTCATTCAGCTATCCAGTTGAATTGACCTACATCTCTCCTTCAACGGGCTGTTACAGTTGCACAGTGTTTAGCACTGCTGCCTCACAGCACCAGGGACCAACGGATTCAATTCCTGGCTTGGCTGACTGTCTTTGTGAAGTTTGCACATTCTCCCTGTGTTTGCATGGGTTTCCTCTGGGTGCTCCGGTTTCCTCCCACATTCTGAAAGACTTTCTGGTTAGGTGCATTGAACCTAACTGGCGCCGAACTGTGGTAACTAGGGGAACTTCACTGCGTGTAATACTTACTTGTGACTAATAAATAAATAAATAAACTTTAATTCAGCTCAATTGCCCACTTGCCCTTTGGCTCACGGCTGAGATGGTGCTGGCAAACCAGCACACTGTCCAATAGAACAAAACTACTCCATCCCTCACTACCTCCCCCGTAGCAGGATGAAAATTTCAACACCCCCTCCCTCTCACATCTTCTTAAAATATAACAAAGACCTTCTCAACTCAGAAGCCCAGTGATACTTTTTTCCCCAGTCAGACTGCCGAGGAGCAGATCTACAATGGAAATTTCAACTGCCGTGGTTTTGGCTATGCATTTATTGAAGCCCTTTTCTCGTTTGTCTCCGCTATTTTTAAATGATACTTTTAGGATTGGGCAACATGAAGTATTCATCCTGCGAATGTGTTGCCCTTTTCATGCTCACAGACAGAAACTTCCCTTTCATCATGCTAGCTATAATGAGAAGAAGTGTATCAAAGACAAATCCATTTCATTGTATAAAGAGATGACTATTTCACGGTTTGTGTCTTATGTCTAGTCAGGCTGTGGAGAAGGAATTTGAATACATTCCCTGCTGCGCTGCTGAGCTGTGTGTGATCTGTGGTGACTAATGGTAACTATATACGGATTGATCCTTTGTTGCTTAGTGGGGACATAGTCACTTGTAAATCTAGACAAGTTATAGAAAAGAATTATAGAATCACTACAGTGCAAAGGGAGGCCATTCGGCCCATCGAGTCTGCACTGACTCTCTGATAGAGCACCTTATCCAGGTCCTATCCCTGATACCCTACGTATTTACCTCGCTAATCTCTTGAACTTACACATCTTTGAATACAAAGGGTCAATTTAGCATGACCAATCTACCTAACCTATACATCTTTGGTCTATGGCGAGAAACTGAAGCAGCCAGACAGGGAGAACATGCAAACTCCACACTGTCATTCAAGGCTGGAGTTGAACCCAGGTCCTTGGTGTTGTGAGACAGCACTGCCACAGACATTGAGCTCAAGTCAGTATCTGTGGAGCCCAACAGACATGAGTTATACTGCCATCCACTCCTCACACTTCCGATATTCCTAGAATCCCTCAGCGCAGAAGGAGGCCATTCAGCTCATTGAGTCGACCACAATCCCTCCTGTAACTCCACATATTTATCCTGCTCCTCTGATACTAGGGTCAATGTATCATGGTCAATCAATCTAACTCACATCTGTGGGAGGAAACTGGAGCACCTGGAGGAAACCCACACAGACACAGGGAGAACGTGCAAACTCCGCACAGACAGAGGCCCAAGCCAGGAATTGAACCCACGTTCCTGGCGCTGTGAGGTAGCAGTGCTACCCATCATATCACCATGCTTAATTTATACTTACAAAAAAGCCAAAGCTCTGTTATCTATTTGACTTTTTAAATTAAACTGGAAAAAGATCAGATGTATCTATGGGAATACAGATCCCTAGAAATGATTGTTGACACTCTCAGATGAGTGACCGCACAGTGACCAGTTTCCATTATCTTAGAGAGGGATAAAGGCAGAAAAAAGAACAGAAAGAAAAGAAAGCAGTAATTGCACTTTTGAAAGCACTTTGACTGTGGAATACTTGAGGAGATCCAAATGTCGTGGAAGACATGGAGCAAAATTTTCCATCTGCATTCATCTCAATGCTGGAAGAACCTGCCCAAGATCAATGGGTCTTTGCATGGTCTGTGCCTCACCTGCTACAATTCCCGTGGCGGGTAGGACAAGAAAATTCTGTCCATGATCTAAAATCACTGTTATTTAAAAAATAAATAATTAGTGATTAGGGCAGTGTGGTGGCACACTGGTTAGTACTGCACCAGGGACCTGGGTTTGATTCCCAGCTTGGGTCACTGTCTGTGTGGAGTTTGCACATTGTCCCCATATTTGGATGTGTTTCCACCATTTCTCAAAAGCTTTCATTAAATATTCTGCCCTCTGCAATCCTACCTGTTCATTGTTATTTATCTGGATAACAAAATGGCAGCTTACATGCATTGAGTAACCAAATAGATCTTCACACCTGTCCTGGCAAACACTATGGCAAGTTAATTATAAAGCAATGAGAAAATTGGTCATTGCAGAATTATTTTAAACTTACTTCAGGTTTATGGAAGAAATATTATTATCTCATCAGATGTGACAGGCAGGATGATAATCTGGTGCCCAACATCTGGAGCTGGTGAAATTGGGAACCAAATCTCAAAGGAAAAACACACACAGAATCTGAGAAATTTCCAATTTAAGATCCTATGCTCTAGGACCCCAGAAGGCTACTTGGGGATTTGACAATTTGATCCTTTGCCCCAGGTTGGAAAGTAGAATCCCTACAGTGCAGAAGGAGGCCATTTGGCCCACTGAGTCTGCACAAACCATAATCCCACCCGGGCCCCATTCCCATTACCCCACATATTTACCCTGCTAATCTTCTGACATTATAGGCAATTTAGCATGGCCAATCAACCCTAACCCACACATCTTTGGAGTATGGGAGGAAATCGGAGCACTTGGAGGAAACCCACGCAGACATGGGGAGAATGTGCAAACTTCACCCAGACACTGACATGAGGTCGGAACTGAACACAGGTCCGTGGGGCAACAGTGCTAATCACTGTATTACCATGCTGTCCTAGATGGAGGCAGACTGAACAGGTGGCAGTGTGGCACATTGGTTAGCACTGCTGCTCACAGCTCCACGGATTGGGGTTTGATTCAGACTACGGGTGTGGAGTTTGCACGTTCTCCACGGCTTCCCTCCAGGTGCTCCGGTTTTCTCTCACAATCCAAAGATGTGTGGGTTAGGTGGATTGACTATGCTAAATTGCACCTTAGTGTCCAAAGATGTGTAAGTTAAATGGAATAGCTGTGGCAAATATGTGCGATTATAGGGATAGGATGGGGAGAGGGGACAAATGCTTTATCAGAGAGTCGGTGTAAACCTGATGAATTGAATGGCCTCCTTCTGAACTGTAGCGATTCTATAGAATTCCTTAGGGATGCTCCAAAAACATTCCAATATTCCAATCTTTACGACAAATTAACGGGTGTGCTCATGGTTGCGACTGGTCCGTCCCCATCAGTACGAGTGGAACCATTCTAGCTGCAAACTTAAGATACGGGCAACAAACATCTCTTAATGCAGAGGAAGATATTTTAAATATATCCTTTCCCTCTCTCTCACGCACTTTGAACAGGAGCTAGAGTGCCAAACTTTCAATCGGAACACATTATTAAATCGTGCATTGTCCGTGGCTTTTGACACTTGGAACGTGAAGCTACAAACATGCAAGGATTTCCTGCCTCTCCTTCTGGACTGGCAGCATTGTTCCATTAAAACCATAGACATCCAAAGCACTACGCGGGATGAAAATGTCACTCAAACTCCAACAGCCTGATAGGCTGAAGTAACATCTCTCACCTTTTGGTCTTGGCTGCAGGCCAGAATCCAGTCCTCTTCCTGAGGATGAAAGAGCATGCTTTGAATCTGAAAGCTCTGACGGTACTTTTGATAGGTTGCGCCTTCATCCGAGCTGATGAATACACTGCTCTCGATCTCAGGATCACTCACTAACATTATCTGTTCAAGGCAGGAGAAAAGAGAACAAATCAGAGGAACCGCACAGATGGGCAGGAGTACAAAAAAACACACACACACAAGTTTGTGTAATTCGAGAATTCCCCAGTGGAAGGCTGCCAGGGGAGTAGGGGCTGGAAGGAAGGGGGTGGGGGGGGGGCAGGGATGAATAACAGCGCCACAAACAGATTGCATTGCTTGAATTATAATTGAAATGTTAGTGTAGAATAGCTTCCTTTGAAAGCAGCAATGGTTGGATGACCCTAGAATGCCCTCACAACACATTGGCAGCCTGCTGTATATCAACGTTCATCTTCACAGTATCCGTGCAGTCTCCTGCTCTTACGAATAAAACTGCCAACCTTGTGCTGCTGCTGAGAACTTTGTCACCTTAATCGTTTCTTCACCCAAAGAATAGTGAGCCTGTGGAATTCATTACCACAGGAAATAGTTGGTGCCAAAACTTAGAAGTGTGTTCAAGAGACGGCTAGGTATAGCACTTGGGGAAAATGGGATCAAAAGTTATGGGAAGAAAGCAAGATTAGGCTATTGAATGTAATGTTACAGTCATAGCTAGGGTGTAGAGAAAGATCAATCTAATATGAAGTAGGTCCATTCAAAAGCGGGGAAGAAGCTATTTTTGAGTTGGTTGGTACGTGACAGACTTTTGTCTCTTATTCCCGGCAAAAGAAGGTGGAAAAGAGAATGTCCAATGTGCGTGGGGTCTTTAATTATGTTAACAATTCCATCCCCTTATCCACTGGATCATCAAATGGCAACATTCTCCATTAGACCACTGCTATGCAATGTTAACTAAACAGCATCAATTAACATAAACAAGGACTTTAAAAAGTCAGTGCGTACATTTGTTTCTAATCGATGCCTACCTCAGCGATAATATTGGATAAATGAGAATGCAAATATTCCTCTGCAGAGATGTGAGCTTCAGTTTTAACTTGGGGCCTGTGCAGTCAAGCTCCTATGATCTCCCTAGTGATGGAGGATCCTTCAATTTTAACTAACAGGTCTCGTTACCATTTTGAGGGTCCCAGCAGGCAGAATTATAGGATTTTGGCTGGCAAGAGGATACTGCCAGGGAGCTAAAGGAACCAAGCTGGGTTCAGCAGAGGTTGCCCTTTCGATTCTCAGTTGAATAGTATTTCTTAATGATGTGAATGAATTTGTCAAATCCTTACAAAGTAGGAGGAGGCTATTTGGCCCATTGAACCTGCACCGCCAACAATTCCACCCAGGCTCTATCCCCTTAACCTCATTTATTTATTCTGCTAACCTCCCTGATACTAAGGGGCAATTTATTAGCATGGCCAGTCAACCTCACCCGCACATCTTGAGCGTGTGGGAGGAAACAGGAGCATCCAGAGGAAACCTATGCAGACACAGGGAAGGTGTGCAGGCTCTGCAGAGACAGTGACCCCAGGCTGAATTGAACCTGGGTCCCTGATACCATGAGGCAGCAGTGCTAACCGCTGTGCCACCACGCAGCTCATTGTTGGCTGTCCCTTGCTTTGAGGATAACATTTAGTCAGGGTCGCGAATTTCTGCCATGACTCTTCAATTCTCCTTTAGACCACTCTATGCAATGATAAACAGCATCAATTAACATAAACAAGGACTTTAAAAAGTCAGTGTATTTGTTTCTAGTTGATGCCTACCTCAATGATAACATTGAGCAAAAGTCTCCACCCACAGACCTTTGAGCCCATAAACTACAATGAACAAAAGACAAATGTATCACAAGATCTGGAATGCAGGATTCTCTATCTTTTCTTTCCTTCTCTGCTGCCACTCTGCCTTCTCATCAATATGTTGGGACTCAAAGTGTGATACAGCTTGATGGACAAGTTGTTGGCACTTTGAATGATTGCTAGCAAGTTCTTCTCTGCAATAAATGCTGTGCTTCAAAGAGAGCTTCAGAGTGTCTTTGAATCGTTCCCATTTTGTTCTTCCCGGGAGTATCGTTCAGGACAAAATCAATAGTCATTTAGAGAGGTACAGGGTAATTAGGGAAAGCCAGCATGAAGGAAAAATCATGTTCAACCAACTTGCTGGAGTTCCTTGAGGTGGTAACAGAGAAGGTTGGGAAGGGCAATGCTCTTAATGTGATAACCTAACCCTAAGCCTACAGAAGACATTTGATTCAGTGCCACACAACAGACTTGTGAGCAAAGTTCTAGCTCATGGAATAAAAGGGAGAGTCGGCACTCCGATAAGAAACTGGCTGAGTGACAGAGAGTAATGATAAATGATTGCTTTTCAGATCGAAGGAAGGTTTGTGACAAGTTTCCCTATGGGTCAGTGTTGGGATCTTTGCTCTTTCTGATGTACATTAATGACTAGGCTATGGTTTGCAGCACACAATTTCAAAATTAGTGGATGATTTGAGGCTTATAAACCTTGTCAACTGTGATCAGAAGCATCTTGAACTTGAAAAGGACATAGACATGTTAATGCATTGGGTATACAAGTGTCAGATGAAGTTAATAGAGAGCAGTGTGACCTGATTCATTTTGGCAAGAAGAACTTGGAGAGGCAATAAAGAAGAAATTCTTAGGAAGGTACAAGAAAAGAGGGATCTCAGTATACATGTATCAAATCATTGAAGATAGCAGTGCACATTGAGAGAGCATTATTGAAGCATGTGTTATCCCTGGTTTTTCTAAAAGGGGAATTGAGTACAAGACTAAAGGGTTTCAGACTTATAAGACGCTAATTTGATCTCATCTGGAGTATTGCATTAATTTTGGATGCCTTACCTGAGGTAGGATATGAAAGCATTGGAGAGAGTACAGAACAGATTCACAAAAATGATTCCAGGGATAAAGAACTGGAGCAATGAAGATAAATTGGAGAGGTTGGATCCGTTTTCCTTGGAGAATAAAAAGCTGAGAGGAGATATAACGGAGGTACTCATGATTCTGAGGGGCAGGAACAGGTCAGTGGTGAGACTATTTCCACTCAAGAGAGCATCAAGAATTAGAGGGCACAGATTGGGCCAATTCACACTAGAGATTGACAGTTCCGGGCCACTGCGCATGTGCCCCAATTTTCAGATTGCACTTTGCTGGCCAGCTCGATTCAAAATAACGGGCAACGGAAATAAAAGTAACGTGAGGAAAATGTGTTCACCCAGAGAGAGGCTGGAGTCTGAAACAAACTTCCTAAGAGGATGGTGGAAGCAGATTTGATTGAGTTATTCAAAAGGTTACAGGGATAAGGCAGGGGAGTGGGATGAGGTAGAATTCTCTTTGAGAGCCAGTGCAAGGTTGATGAGTTGAATGGCCTCATAGATTCTGGGATTATACGAGTGTTGGCCATTTGAAAGTAGAGAAATAAAATGTGGCAGGTATAATGACTTCAATCAGGCCATTGATTTTGGCTTATTGGAGTATGAGCTCCCTGATTAAAGGATCCAAACAATGGGCCAGGGAATCCTTGCCTTGCACTTAATTGATGAGTGCCAGTTCCTCTGACACACCCAGTGGTAGACTGCTGAGTGCTAGCATCGGAATTGTAAATAAAGGGATTTCGGTGAAGGACTTTTACCTCTGAAGACTTATTACAGCAGGGAAGACAGCTTCCATCAGTTGGACATAGTGTCCAGTTTGCTGAAGTCAATTTTGCAGAGATTTTTGCCCCATTGTTTGTCGAGGGTGGCGGCCTCCGGAAGATGTAGTGGAGGGCTTACTGATGAAACTTAATTTTTAAAGAATGACAGAATAAATATATTATGACCTCTCATGCATGGGAGAAAGAAATGGCTGAGGGTGGGAGTTAAATGTAGCAGAGACTGAAATCAGAATCAAACCGGGTCCAGGTTTCACAGAATGACGAATCTCTACAGTGCAGAGGGAGGATATTCAGTCCATCAAGCTTGCCCCAGCTCAATCCCACCATGGCTGTAACCCCATGTATTTTATCCTGCTACTCCCTGACACCAAGAAGCAATTTAGCATGGCCAATCTAACTTGCACATCTGGAGTTTAAATATGTGAGAGGGGACCACATAGAAGCTTATAAAATTCTGACAAAGTTAGACAGGTTAGATTCAGAAAGAATGTGCCCGTTGATGGGAGAGCCCAGAAGTAGAATCATTGTTAGAGGATAAGGAGTAAATCTTTTAGAACTAAGGTGAGGGGAATTTTTTTCACCTAGAGGGTAGTGAATATGTGGAATTCACTACCACAGAACGTAGTTGAGGCCAAAACATTGTGTGATTTCAAGAAAAAAATTAGTTAAAGCGCTTGGGGTCAAAAGGATATGGGGGAGATCAGGATATTGAATTTGGTGGTCAACAATGACCTAAATGAATCACAGACCAGGTTTGAAGGTCTGAATGGCCTATTATTGCTTCTAGTTTCTATTTTTGGAGTGTAGGGAAACTGGAACACTGAGGAAACCCACAGAGAATAGCCTAAAACTGCAATTGAACTGGATCCCTGGCGCTGTGAGGGAGTAGTGCTAACCACTGTGCCATTTCTGCAAACAGCCAAAAGTGGTAGAAAAATGGACAAGAAGAGAGAGACTTCAAACACAGCACTCAAAATTGGCAGATACTCAGTAGCAGCTTTAGTTGAACTGCCTCTCCTATTCCTGAAGAAAATGAGTCCACCCTATTGTGCTATTAAGCGTCCTTATATTGATCTGTCTGAGCAATTTGGGAACACGTGCGACAAAGAGAGCAAAGCAAAGGTGGCTTCAACAAATCTCATCATTATTTTCCTCATAGACCGCCTCACCCAAATGAAAGAAACCACTCCAGGTGAGGTATACCGTGAAGAGCATTGGATTTTCAAAGCTGCAGGAATTGCTGAAGGCCTGAAATAGCAGTGAATTTGTCACGGGGTAGTTTGCTGCTTCCCAACACAATACCCTCTGCCTGGATTCAGGGAATGATATGCATTAATAGTTTTCCATTAACAGTCAATAAACAAGCTCTCAAATAGACACATGCTCCTGGTGCCAGAGCTTGATGCTGCCATTTGTCACCATCACAGGAGGCCTGAGAAAACACCATGTACTTCCTTTAAATGTTGACAAATGGATTCCAGGGATAATTCATCGGTTCAAAAGACCTCAATTTTCCCTCAGTATTGGCTGAAATGAAAACATTTGTTACTTGGGGTTTCAACTCTTTATTCCATGATCCGAGAGCAGATCTGGTTAGCCGGTACAAATTGAATTTCAATATAGCTAAGCCCCTGTTGCTACAAGATTTAACTGGCCAGTTTCACTAAACAACTCGCAACAGCTTCATTTTGGATGAAAACACTAATATTAACCTAGGGATAAAGCTGGCAGATTTGGAGTGTTGGCAATTGGCAAGAGGATGCAAGGAGCTGTGTGTCCTTGTGTACGACATACTCCCTGGCTGTGTGTTCTTCTGTGCAGCATACTCTGAACTATGTTCTTCTGTGTAACATTCCCCCCCACTGCTGTAACATATCCTCAGCTGTCTGTTGTTTAGTGCAACACACTGTCAGCTGTTTGACATACTCCTGAGTGCAACATATTCTGCGTTATTCTGTGTGTAATAGAAGGTTGGCTATGCATATCATGTTCCTGCCTACATCACCAACTCTGCAACACTCTTTTCAGAACTCTGCATTTTTCTATGTGTTCTCATGTAATTCTAAGTTTTCCAAAAGATATTTATTGCTATATTTATTCCAAATTCCCATGTCCTTTTCTCAAAGGCTTGTATTTTTTTTCTTCAAAAAGAGGCAATAGCCTAGTGGTATCATTGTTAGATTATTAGAACAAAGAAAATTATAGCACAGGAACAGGCTCTTCAGCCTTTCAAATCTGCACCAATCATGCTGCCCAACTGAACTAAAACCGCCTGCCCTTCCAGGGACCAGACCCCTCTATTCCCATCCTATTTACGTATTTGTCAAGACACCGCTGAAAAGTCTGTACTATATCCGCTTCCACTACCTCCCCCCGCAATGAATTCCAGGCACCCACCACCCTCTAAAAAATCTGCTTCATTCATCTTCTTTAATCTATTATCCAGAAGTTCAGACAATATGCTGGAGATCCAGATTCAAATCCATGGCACATGGTGGAATTTGAATTCAATAAAGAACATCTGGAGTTAAGAATCTTCTGATGATAATGTCAAAAAAAAAAACACATCTGGTTCACTAATGTCCTTTTAGCTAAGGAAATCTACCATCCTTCCCTGGTCTGGCCTATACGTGACTCCAGATTCCCAATAGCATGATTCACTCTTAACTGCCCTCCGAACAAGGGCAACTAGGGATGGGCAATAAATGCTGACCAGCCCAGCAGTGCCCACATCCCCAGGAATGGATAAAACCCTGTTAAAAGTTACTATTGAAATAGCTTCCACCATATTCCCAGGTAGTGCGTTCCAGATCCTAACCACTTACTGCATTAAACAACTTTTTCCTTATTTCACCATTCATTCATTTACCATTCATCTTCAGTCAGTGCCCTCTGGTTCTAAAAGTTTTGAAGTTTATTTATTAGTCACAAGTCAGCTTACATTCATCCTGCAATGAAGTTACTGTGAAAATCCCCTAGTGGCCACACTTTGGCACCTGTTTGGATATGATGAGGGACAGCTTAGCATGGTCAATGCAGCTAACCAGCACATCTTTTGGACAGCAGAAGGAAACTCACGCATATAATGTGCAGATTTGGCACAGATGGTGACCCAAGCCAGGAATCAAACCCAGGTCCCTGGCGCTAGGAAGCAGCATTGCTAACCATTGTGCCACCATAGACATTCTATCACTTTCAGGCAACAGTCCTTCTAGCCTGTAAGATTGGGTCTGTCCTTCACTTGACATCTCCCTCAGATATGTGGTTCTCATCACACATGCACCATCTCCCGTATTCCTTGGCACACACCACTGGGATGACAAAGAACAAAACAGCACGGGAAACAAGCCCTTCGGCCCAACGAGCCCGCGGCGCCACCCTGATGTTCCCACCTCTACCCGCAATCCCTGTCCATGTTTATAGATCTATGGATTAAAAACCAAATTTGAGACAATTTAGGGAGAATTTGTGTTGCCAATTAGCCTAAGAGCACATCTTTGGAATGTGGGAGGAAACCGGAGTGCTCGGAAAAAACCCACGCAAGCACGGGGAGAATGCGCAAACTCCCACAGATACAGGCCCAAATCCATGTATCTGCACAGCACAGAGATAGTCACTGAGCTGTCGTGTTGCTCATCAGATGGTCCAGGTCAAGCGTACACTAACAATGTGAAGCACTAGGATACTCTCGAAAAAGATCCAAGAGCAGTCCTCTCATGACCCATCGTGTGTAAGCCCCTCGTTAGACAACAAGGTGGACCAAAGCACCTGTAGGATAAAAACAAGTACATCAACAGCTACATCCTAGATTTGCCAAGCAAAAATCACAACTTTCATCCTATGGCACATCTCATTAAGTTGGCATCAAGCTGAACCTTCAGTTTGCCTTGTGCAATATCCAAGATTCAACTGCAGCTGAATCAATAATTTGTTTGGTTACAGCATCATTTCTTTCCCTCTAATGACTTATTACTACAACAAAAGATTTCATAGGCTTTGCTTCACAACTTCATCAAATTGTCCTCCCACTTTTGAAGATTTACGTGTCTGATGCTATACAAGGCTAAGTTATATCCCAGTGAGAATTCAAGGTGTACAGGGCCTTGCTGAGTCATTCTGCTCACCATTGATCAGAATCATAACTAGGAGCAGGAGTAGGCATTTTCCCCTTTGAGCCTGTTCTGTCATTTAATAATGTTTAATGTATATTTATTAGTGTCACAACCAGGCTTACATTCACACTGCAATGAAGTTATTGTAAAAATCTCCTAGTCACCAACTTCATTAGTGCAAAAATTTGTAATTTTTATAAATGATCTGGATGAGGGTATTGAAGGATGCATTAGTAAATTTGCAGATGACACTAAAGTCGGTGGAGTGGTAGATAGTGAAGAGGGGTGTTCTAGTTTGCAGAGTGACTTGGACAAGTTGCAGAGCTGGGCCGAGAGGTGGCAAATGGAGTTTAATGTGGAAAAGTGTGAGGTAATGCACTTTGGCAGGAACAATAAATGTGTAGGAGTATAGGGCTAATGGTAGGGCTCTTAATAGTGTTGAGGAACAGAAGGATCTTGGTGTATGTGTCAATAGATCCCTGAAAGTAGGCAGTCAAGTGGATAAAGGTGTTAAGAAGGCATATGGAGTCTTAGCTTTTATTGGTAGGGGGATTGAATTTCGGAGCCGCAACGTCATGTTGCAACTGTACAAAACTCTAGTGCCGCTGCACTTGGAGTATGGTGTACAGTTCTGGTCCCCGCATTATAAGAAAGATGTGGAGGCATTGGAGAGGGTACAGAGGAGGTTTACCAGGATGTTGCCTGGTATGGAGGGCAGGTCTTATGAAGAGAGGCTGAGGGATTGAGGTTGTTTTCGTTAGAAAGGAGGCGGCTAAGAGGAGACCTTATTGAAACATATAAGATGATTAGAGGTTTAGATAGGGTGGACAGTGATAGCCTTTTTCCTAGGATGGAGAAAGCTAGCACGAGGGGACACAGCTTTAAATTAAGGGGTGATAGATATAGGACGGATATCAGAGGTAGGTTCTTTACCCAGAGGGTGGTTAGGGAGTGGAATGCCCTGCCTGCGGCAGTTGTAGATGCGCCAAGTTTGGTGGCGTTTAAGAGGTTAGTTGATAAGTATATGGAAGAGAAGGGAATAGTTTAGTTTGGAGGGTCATTGCTTTTATTGGTCGGCGCAACATCGAAGGCCGAAGGGCCTGTTCTGTGCTGTAATGTTCTATGTTCTATGTTCAGTGCCTGAGGCAGCATTTGGCATTGCCAATGCACCTAACCAGCACGTCATTTGGACTGTGGGAGGAAACCTATGCAGACACAGGAATGTGCAGACTCCACACAGACAGAGACCCGAGCCAGGAAACAAACCAGGGTCCCTAGCGTGTGAGGCAGCAGTGCTAACTAATGTGCCAATGTGCCATCCTCCTGCCCCCTCCCATTCATAGAGTAGATAAGAGACAAAGAAAGAAAGTGAAGAGAAAGATCTGTTTATTATATGATAGGACCATTCAAAAGTCTGATGGCAGCATGGAAGAAGCTTGAGTCGGTTGGCTAATGTTTTCAGACTTTTGTATCCTTTTACCAACAGAAAAAGGTAGAAGAGAGAATGCTCAGGACATGTGGGGTCCTTGAGTACGTTGACTGCTTTCCCAAGGCAGCAAGAAGTGTAAATGTAGTCAATGGATGAGAAACTGGTTTGCATGATGGACTGGGCTACATTCAATCTTAGAGCCAAACCAAGCTGTGATACATCTGGAAAGCATATTTTTTATGAAGCATCTGTAAAAAAAAAACTGAGAATCATAGCAAACATGTCAAAATTCCTTAGCCTTCTGAGAAAGCTGACGATAACCTGTACATTGGCTAAACTCTCATGATTGTTAAACTGAATTCTCATAATGTAAAGATCTTCATTTAATGATCAACATCTTATGAGTAGGATTTTAAGGAATGATGAGTAATCATGGTGGATGGCACAGTGGTTAGCACTGCTACCTCACAGCACCAAAGACCTGGGTTCAATTCCAGCCTCGGGTCACCATCTGTGTGCAATATACATGTTCTCCCTGTATCTGTATGGATTTCCTCTGGGTGCTCCAGTTTTCTCACACAGTCCAGAGATGTATGGGTTAGGTGGACTGGCCATGCTAATTTAACCCTGGGGGATTAGCAGGGTAAATATGAGTGGTTATAGGACTAGGGCCTGGATGGGATTGTGGTCAGTGCAGACTTTATGGGTCGAATGACCTCCTTCTGCACTATAGTGATTCTATGATCGGTGCTCGCTATCCTGAAGGTCAGTGTCGAACACACAACCACTGATTTGAGCTCTCATTACCATCTAATCCTCACTTGAGCATTGTTGGGCAGTGGATGGGACTCCCATCCACCCTTGGAAAGAAGTCTTGTGGCTGACATCTCTTCAACGTGGCCAGGCACAGCATGGCATGGCCAGAAGTAGTATTGCAGCACTTTGCCTGGAACTAAGTTCCAGGACCATTGAAAAGGTAAATCCCAGGAGTTGGAGGGTAAGGAATGCCCAAGAGTTTTGGGAAGGGGGAGCTGGTGTTGTTGGGTGGTCTGCCGGGGTGGGGGAGGGTCCTGGAGCTCCAACATCCTCAGGAGGGATATTGAGGGAACCCCAACTCTGAGATGGCCTTCAAATTGAGGTACTATCCTACTTCCTCTTTGAGATGGAAAAGTTTTTTTTGTCAGTTGCCCACCCTATCTACACACATCAACCTAGAAATTGAAGGTGAGCAAGACAAGGCTGTTAATTGGCAGTTAAGAATTTCAATAAGCAAAAAGATGCATTTCTCCAAAGGCACTGAGCACTCAAGCATGCAATTCTATCTGGGTTTAGACAGTCAGGTGGGGATGGGGGGGAACGTGTGAGGAGTCCCATCCATTCAATTTTGCACTCACCCCCACCCCCTGCTGTCTCACCGTCTCAGAACCCACCTTCTGTCCCTATGGGAATCAGAACTAGGGATCATTGTTTGAGGATAAGGGGTAAACCTTTTAGGAAACATTTCTTCACCCAGGGAGTGGTGAATTCACTACCACTGAAAATAGCCGAGGCCAAAATGTGTGTGATTTCAAGAATAAATTAGATATAGCTCTAGGGAGTATTGCAGGGGAGAAGGGGAGGGAAAATCAGGATATTGAATTTGATGATCAGCAATGATAAAATGAATGGCGGAACAGGTTCAAAGGGCTGAATGGCCTACTCTTGATTCTATTTGCTCCATATTGTTTCTAAATATAACACTCTGTCACTGTTAAATTTTTCTATTTTGTTTGGAGAAAATGGTCGATTGCAAAATTAACTTCAAATTGGCCCTGGTCATGAAGGAAGTTGATTTTAAATAAATAAAACTTTGATGAATGAACAGCAATATCAGCAGGCACCTCTTATCTTTATTCATGTGTCTTTTCTCTTGTGCACTATTTTAAACTTAGTGATTAGCTTGTGTGCTTTAAATGAATTAGCAGCTCGGGGCAAATTAACATCATATGAATCGCTTAAACATCTGTCCTCTAATTTATCCGCTAACCTTGCTAAGAGATGTTTAAAGGTTGACATCTTTTAGACGTCTCAGTTGTTTATTTTGTTGTGAGCTGTCCGGTCCAGTTGAAATGGGCAAAACAAAAAAAAAATCTCAGAACATACCAAAAAACTATACTGCCAATGAGGCAGTTTTGAAGATAGTCACAGTGGTCATTTCATAAAGACAGCACATCTTTGGACTGAGGGAGGAAACTGGAGCATCTAGAAAACACGCAAACTCCACACTGACAGTGACCCAAGTCGAGAATCAAGCCCTGGTGCTGAGCATAGTAGCACAGTGATTAGCACTGCTGCCAAGGGCCCAGGTTTGATTCCCAGCTTGGGTCACTGTGGAGTTTGCATGTTCACCCCATGTCTGCGTGGGTTTCGCCCAGGTGCTCCAGTTTCCTCCTACAGTCCAAAGATGTGTGGGTTAGTTGGATTGATTATGCTAAATTTCCCCTTAGAGCCAATGCATCGGATAATGAGGATAGGGCTTGGGTGGGATTGTAATCGGTGCAGACTCAATGGGCAGAATGGCCTTATCTATGATTCTACAAGAGACAATTTGCATGCAGCAAGTTTCCACAAACAGCAATGTGACAGTGAGCAGGCAACTTGTGGTATGACAATGGACAAACAAAAGCCCAGTGCTTCTTCAAAATTTTCATGTGGGCTGTTTCAGATCTATGTGAAGAAGGCAGATGATGGCTTTGGTTTCATACTCAAGACTCCAGGATTGGGGCTGAATCCACAGGCTCCAGAGTCAGAAAGCCTACCAACTGAGCCTGGACAGGCAGTTTAATTAAAACCTCATTTGTGCATGGAGTGGCCAATTAAGCAGCAATAATTTTCTCAACATACAAGTCAACAGAGCATCGAAAAGGAAACTTTTACATCAAAGCCTTTTACTGATGTTTGGTCAGGGGAAAAAAAAACCCTGACATTTCACTGCCAAAGCATCCTCACTGCAAAAAAAAAAAGAGTTTTGAAAGTTTTATGCCAAGTGAGGATACAAGATAAAAGCAAATTACTGCAGATGCTGGAATCTGAAACCAAAAGAGAAAATGCTGGAAAATCTCAGCGTGCCTGGCAGCATCTGTAGAGAGAGGAAAGATATGACATTTCAAGTCCAGATGACCCTCTGTCAAAGTTAAAAGGCATAGAAAGTGGAAGACATTTATATTGCAGGGGAGGGAATGAAAGGTGAGTCACAGCCACAGAAACAAGGGGAAAGGCTGCTAATGGCAGTCCATAGAAAGAATAGAAGGTGTGAATGGCCAAACGGCAGAGAAGCTGAAATCAGTGGGTAAACTGCAACAGATGAAGATGTGGGGAGAATTGGGTGAGAGAGAGAAAAAGGAAGAATGGGGAAGCAAAGAGGGTGAAAAAGGTGAGGAAAATGGGATATAAAATAAAGGGAAAAAGCGGGAGGAAGATAAATAGAGGTAGAGTACAGTTAAAAATTAAATTAAAAAATTAAAACAAAGCGGTTGAGATGGAATAGACTAATCATCTGAAGTTGTTGAATTTGATGTTGATTCCAGAAGGCTGTAATGTGCCAAGCCAGAAGATCAGGTGCTGTTCTTCCAGTTTGCGTGTGCTTCACTGGAACTCCTCTACAGATACTGCCAGTCCTGCTAAGATTTTCCACATTTTCTCTTTTGGTAAAAGGTTTCCCTTCGTGGTGGAAGGCGGTTCCCTGGATTTGGCAAAATGATCTGAACTGGATGGTCCACTTATTTTCCTTGCCCAATGCACCGCTCTAATTGATAACTCCCCTAAAAACACTTCAGATACCATGCCAAATGAAGAATATGGAGGATCAGCCATAAGATATATTTCATAGTGAGGGCATGATGATGCCCAAGTCTTAAACTCACAGGTAGGAGTCAAAGATTTACTCTTGGGAGGATACTGTGTTAGACTGCCAACAGACTCTGCAATCTAATTATATTATACACTCTTTACAGTGACTTAGAAATTCAGGACCACGATTGACAGATTTATTTAAAACATTTTAAGGAGTTGTTTCCTCCCTGCTTTATTTTGTTGTCAAATGATGGTTAATAGGAGGGCAGTTAATGCATTGAGCTCAAATATATTGGGAACTGTATTGAGACTCTTAGACATGTAATTGAAGCTGGAGGCAAAATGCAAGGTTTTGATACTTTTGCAGTGACTCAATTATGTGCACTGAAGTGTATGAACTGCTGGAAAGAGCTCGGAGTTATAGTGCATGACAAGATGATCCCAGTCAAGCATAGGAATTCACTGTTGGTTCATCCGGTTTCTTTTCATTCTTTAGGTGCATGGTAATTCATGATCCCATTCTTCCTTCCACCACTCAACTTTGTCAGCCTCAAATGGAGTAGGAAAGGACCTAGATTTTTGGAGTCTTCTGCATTCAATTCCACCCAAATTATAAGTTCAAACTGAGTGGACTCGTTCTGCAGAGCACCTAGTCTGTGATCTGCTCTTGTAGCCACAGAATTTATATGACTGGTCCAGCTCAGTTTCTGGTCAATGGTAACCCCCAGCCAATTGGGCTAAATCGGGTTGACTTCTGTGTTACCCAAACCCATTGCCACAGAATCTCTACTGTGCACAAGGAGGCCATTTGACTCATCAAGTTTGTACCGACAATCCAAAAGAGCATCTTACCCTCCCGCACCTACCACACCCTATCCCCATAAACCCACACATCTGCCTTCTTCACATGGATCTAACCTACAAATCTTTGGACACTCAGGAAAATTTAGCATGGCCAATGTACCTCACTTATACATGATTTGGTACTAAGGAGTAATTTACCATGGCCAATCCATCTAATCTACACATTTTGGGACACTAAGACAAAACTTAGCAAGGCCAATCCACCTAACTTACACATCTTTGGAACGTGGGAGGAAACTGGAGCACCCAAAGGAAACCAACGCAGACATAGAACATGCTGAGAACAAGCAGACTCCACGCAGAAAGTCACCCAAGGCCAGAATTGAACTCAGGCCCCTGATGCTGTGAGGCAGCAGTGCTAACCACTGTGCCACTTTGTGCCATCAATTCCCATGGCTACTGAAGGGACCTTTCCATATCTGTGTGCTTCCATGCAAATTCACAGAAAATTATGGCATAATGTTAACTATTATCAATTAGGTAGGGGTGGAAGCATTATCATTGACTGGAAACTGAATTGTACCAACCATATAAATAGTGGCCTACAAATGCAGGTCAAATGCTAGGAATTCTGCAGACAATAACTCGCATGCTAACTCTCCAAAGCATGTCTGCTATCTAAAAAGACACTTCAGGAGTGTGAATGGAATGCTCTCCTCTTGTCTGAATGAGTGTGGCTTAGCAACACTCAAAGAGCTTGACACCATCCAGACAAAGCAGTTCACTTGATTGGCAGCTCAGGCACCACCTCAAACATTCACTCCCTCCATCGCCGATGCAGTGGCAACAGTGTGTACCATCTACTGCAACTCAAAACTCCTTTGACAACAAGGCAACAGTTGCATGGAACCATCACCTCCTGCAAGTTTCTCTCCAAGTCACACGTGGGGAGGCAATTTTGAATCTTCACTAACCGTCAGTGTAAATGTGACGCGGGCCCAAAATCCCGCTGGTGAGCTTTGATTTCCTAATTTTCCCCACCCCTCACGAGTGACATAATGAAGGGTGGGAACTTCACTTCAATAAATTTTAAAACAATTATCAAAGGGCTTCCCAGCCACATACCCTGAATATTTTTTAACTCACCGCTGCAAATCAGAACAGGAATCAGTTGAGGGGAACATGCTGGGGATTGTCAAGCTAAGTATATGGGTGGCAAATGTTAGCACAGAGATCCGCTAGGATGTTACAGAGGCCATTTAAGAGTTAGCCACAGTGCTGCGGTCTGGAGTCACTTGTAGGCCAGGTCAAAATGGTGGGTGTCATCCCCTGAAGAGAATTAGTGAACCATATAGGTTTTTACAACAATTGACAACAAATTCACCATCATTGTTTTTTAAATTCCATTCAAATTCCATCATCTGCAGTGGTGGGATTCGAATCCATGTTACCAGTACCCTGTGTTAACTGGATTATTAGTCACGTGACAATACCACTGGATCACCACCTCTTATTAAAAATAAAGATGAGAATTTTAAAAGATAATGAAAAATGACTTAAAAACAGAAGAATATGAAAGGAATGTGGGTAGTAAACCAGAAAATGAAACCATGTCAATTCAACCTTGGAAAGGTCTATTTCAGTACAGGCTAAAAGAGTCAGATGGAGCCACATTGTGTTTAAATGTCTCCATTACACAGGCAATTTTTGCAGTCATTTTGTTTCAGTAATACCCACTTATTATCTTTAGGTCAGGATTGGCAGACATCAGGTAATACCTCAGGGAGGAAGAGGAGAATTTTCTTTTACACAGCAAGTTGTTAGACTTGGAGCTTTCTGTCAGAGAGTGGTGGAACCACATTCTACAGCAACTTCCCAAAGTCAGTATGAAGGATAAAGACTCAACGAGAAAAATATTTGGGGAGCAGTAAGGAAAGGGTGGGGCTAATAGGATTGCTCTTTCACAGGACTAACAGATACATGATGGGCCAAATGGCCTCTTTCAAGCACTGGCCTCCCAAGGCACGGATTGTGGGTAAAATTTTACCCAAATAAAGTGACTAGGTTAGCTTAACAGATCGAGCCAAATCTAATTAAAAGGTGCTACAGGCTCCAAAAGATGAATTCCCATTCCATTGGGATCATTACAACTAACTGAATACTTGATAATACTGAATGAAGTCACTGTGTGAAAAACTGGGCACGTGTTAACTGGCACTGAACAAATCATTGCTCACTTCAGCACCTTTTCTCATTCTCTCCTCCTCTAAAGTTCACAGAGACCAGAGGACCCTTGGGCAGTGAGTACCACAGACACTTCAGGTCCCACTCAAATGATTCCAGTGATGGTTAACCAGTTGTTTAATTGCAAAAGACAGCATGACCAAAGTATGCCCACCTTTTAAAAATTCTTTCATGGGTCCACTGATATTTGTCCTTTATATTAATGATTTGGCGAATATGGGAGGCATGATTAGTAAGTTTGCAGATGACACCAAGATTGGTGGCATAGTGGATGGTGAAGAAAGTTATCTTCGACTGCAACCAGGATCTTGATCCCAGCTGGCTGACGAATGGCAATGGAGTTTAATTTCGACAAATGCGAGGTGATACATTTTGATAGATTGAACCAGGGCAAGACTGGTTAATGACAGGGTGTTGGGGAAAGTTAGAGGAGAAAGAGTTCTAGGGATACATGTTCATAGCTCCTTGAAAGTGGAGTCACAGGTGGGCAGAGTGTAAGAAGGAATTCAGTATGCTTGGTTTCATTGGTCAGAATATTGAATACAGGAGTTGAGATGTTTTGTTGAAGTTGTACAAAACATTGATAAGGCCACATTTGGATTTGTGTACAGTTCTGGTCCCCCTATTATAGAAATAATATTATTAAACTTGAAAGAATGCAGAAGAGATTTATTAGGATGCTACTGGGACTTGATGGTTTGAGTTATAAGGACAGGCTGGATAGATTGGGACTTTTTCTCTGGAGTGTAAAAAGCTGAGGGGTGATCTTTTAAAGCTCTATAAGATAACGTGGCCACAGATCAGCTGGATAGTCAATATCTTTTTCCAAATGTAAGGGAGTCTAAAACTAGAGGGCATCAGTTTAAGGAGAGAGGGAAGAGAAAGAAGTGTCCAGAGGGGTAATTTTTTCCACACAGAAGGTGGTGAGTGTCTGGAACAAGGTGCCAGGGGTAGTAGTACATGCGCATGCAATTTTGTCCTTTAAAAACATTTAGACAGTTACATGGGCAAGATGGGTATAGAGGGATATGGGCCAAATGTGGCAATTGGGATTAGCTTAGGGGTTTAAAAAAAGGGCATCATGGACAAGTTGGGCTGAAGGGCTTGTTTCCATGCTGTAAACCTTTATGATTATGATTATATGACTCTATGTGACAAAGCTGTAAAGGACAATTTGCCATTTTTAATTGCCCTTGAACTGAGTTGCTTGGTAGGCCAGTTAAGTGCCAACCGCATTGCTGTTGTTGGGAGTTCCTCACAAACTGGCAGGCATCCTTTCCATAAGGACAGTGAACCAGGTTTTTACAATAAATGATAGTTCCAATGTCACCATTAGGGAAGATGAGCTTTTTGTTCCAAATTTTATTAATTGAATTCAAATTGCACCAGCTGCCACCAGATCAATATACCGGATGTCTAATTACTACTCAGAGAATCATAGAATCCCTATAGTGCAGAAGGAGGCCATTTGGCCCATCAAGTCTGCACAGATTCTCACTGCTTACAAATACACGTGACAATAATAAATCAAACCAAAGAGCATCTTACCCAGACCGTCCTCTCCACCCTATCCCCATAATGTCAATCATTTACCCTGCAAATCCCAATACATTTTGGGATATCAAAGGGCAATTTTAGCATGGCCAATCCACTTAACCTGCACATCTTTGGCCAATTCAGCACGCATTTTGGCAAATTAAACAACAGAATAAAAGGCATCTGTCAATTTTATAAAATCCCAAATAGCTACTGAGTGATTTTAACACTGCAGCATCACTCTCCATAACTGGGAATATTGATCAGGAATGAGAGCCAGAGGACTAAGAGCAGGAAGAAGCCATTCAGCTCTTTGTTGAGAGTCTTTGGCTGATCTTCCCTTTACTCTTACATATCTGGGAGAAACTGCATCCAATTCGGTCAGCCAACTTAACAAAGATGGCAACTGTCTTGGACTTTCTGACCTTGGAGCTTCAATTTTCCTTTGTTTTGGTAACATCCTCTAGGCGAGGTATGCTTTACTGGAAAGAATTTACACACTTTCTTCTACACAGGGATTACAAAACAACGGGGAACACCATCCATTCTACAGTATCTCCGAACCATCTCGCCTCCATCACCAGAGAGGACAAGAGCAGCAAGATAGTGAGCAAACACATCACCTCCAATTTCCAAGCCGCACACACTATCCTGATCTGGATACGTGTCACAATTCCTTTACCAGCCCTGTGTCAAAAATTTGGAACTGCCACCATTGTCAGAGAGATAGCACTAAAAGATCATGGAAAAACAGCAACATCAAAGCAGAATTAGAGATTGAATCATCGTACCACAGAATGGATGGTTAATAAATATAGCTTTGTCAATATTAGCCACATTCCCCAAACAATTCTTTATTAAAAAATTGTGACTGAAATTATTTATGATTTGATCACCCAAGGCCATTGCTTTGGGCCTGTACATTTCAATTAATGAGCCTAATGAGTGGCACAGTGTTTGGCACTACTGCCTCACAGCACCAGGGAGCTGGGTTCAATTCCCAGCTCAGGTCAGTGTCTACATGTTCTCCCCATGTCTGCATGGGTTTCCTCCGGATGCTCCAGTTTTCTCCCATAGTCCAAAAAGACGTGCTGGTTAGGTGCGTTGGTCATGCTAAAATCTCCTTCAAATGTACCTGAACAGACGTTGGAGTATGGCAGCTAAGGGATTTTCATAGTAACTTCATTGTAATGTTAATGTAAGCCTACCAATGACACTAATAAATAAACTAAAGTAAAATTAAAGTAATGAGATGATGGGAGGGGAGGCGATGCCTAGTGATGTTATGACTAGGCTATTAATTCAGCAATGCAACTGATCTTCTGAGAACCTGTCATGGCAGAGGGTGGAATATGAATTCAAGAAAAAAAATCTGAAATTAAGAATCTACTGATGACCGTGAAATCATTGTCAATTGTCAGAAAAACCTATCTGGTTCACTAATATCCTTTAGGGAAGGAAATCTGCCGTCCTTACCTGGTCTGGCCTACATGTGACTCTAGAACCACAGCAATGTGTTTGACTGTCAACAGCCCTCAGGCAATTAGGGATGGGCAATAAATGCTGGCCAGATAGTGATGCTTATGTCCCATGAATGAATAAAAAAGATGAAGACAAGAGTGAAAATGCAAATGCTTATTAGGATTGGATTAATTTCAATTCTCATCTTTCATTCAGTACTTAAAGTGAAGTAGTATCCATCCTCCTCACTGAATCCATGCCAAAAATCCACAAATTATTTTCAAACTGTGTTCATTACCACCCACCACCTACCACTCCATTCCAGTGCAAACCGCTTTTTTGAAAAATGCGTTCGGCACAACAGTCGTACAGACACACATTGAAATACACCACTTATCCACATGTGAGTGGTACAATTTGCTTTCTTTCAAAGGAGGCAGTGTGCTGAAACTGGTTTCCCCATAGGGGGACAGTAGAACACATTACAACCTTAAATTAATCAAAGATAAAAATTCTGGAGCTGCAATATAAAATGCAATATGGACACCACAGAGAGAGTTTGAGCACTGACGTTCTTGCCTCAGAATTGTGATCAGGCAAAAAATTCCAGCCATTACTTTGTTCCAATCATGATTCCTTGTCCCAAATCTGAATAGCACGATAGGATATTGATTTGATTTACTATTTTCACATGTATTGGGATATAGTGAAAAGTGCTGTTTCTTGCATGCTATACGGACAAAGAATATTGTACATAAAGAAGGAAAGAAGGTGCAGGATGTATTGTTGCAGTCATAGCTAGGGTGTAGAGAAAGGTTAGCTTAATGTTAAATGGGTCCATTCAAAAGTCTGAATGCAACAGGAAAGAAGCTGCTTTGCATACTATATAGGGAAAATATATCATTCATAGAATATATAGGGGAGAAGGAAAGGAGAAGGAACAGAATGTAATGTTACAGTCATAGCTGGGCTGTTGAGAAAGATCAACTTAATATCAGGTAGGTCCATCAAAAGTCTGATGGCAGCAGGGAAGAAGCATTCTTGAGTGGGTTGATACGTAACCTCAGACTTTTGTATCTTTTTCCCCAAAGGAAGAAGGTAGAAGGGAGTATATCTAGGTTGCGTGGGGTGCTTGATTATAGTGGCTGTTTTTCCAAGGAAACAGGAAGTGTAGACAGAGTCAATAGATGGGAGGCTGGTTTGAGTGATGGACTGGGCTTCATTCTCGACATTTTGTAGTTTCTTGCAGTCTTGGACAGAGCAGGAGACATACTAAGCTGTGGTACAACCAGAAAGAATGCTTTCTATGGTGCATCTCTAAAAGTTGGTGAGAGACATGTCAAAGGATAGGGATAAGCACCCTTTGCACTACATGGGCATTCACCCAATGGGGGATGATGGTGAGATTTTGGGATGCTTCAGTAATGTTCTGTTGGAGAGAATGGGCCTGTCTTTTCTGGCTTCAGTGGCACTATTGTAATTGGTCAGTGTTCCCCTCATTGTGACTCATCGCTGAGCAAAATTCACCGCTTTTAAATTCTACTAAGTCCACATACGGCCCTTACTTTGCATATAATTGCTTAGAAAGTAAGGAATATTAAATGGTAACACATAATGATATCTTATGCTCAACGGGACATGGTGCTAATTGTATAATAATTAGGCTTTTAATTGTAGGCAGGTGGTAGACATTAGTACCGGTTTCACTAAAAGGTACAAATAGGAATAGCCTGAAACTGTGGTGCCTGAGGTTAGGATGGTATAGGTTTACAATATGTATTTTTGTGAATAAAAGCACATAAGGATTAGAAACCTGATACAACAGGACGGTTAGAAACTGAAAGAAATTGCAAACTGAGAACCGAAATGTCCAAAAGTACAATGTAAATTATGCTTGGTAATGACCAATGGATGTATGGACATAGGCTATTTTCTTACTGAAGAAGAAAGAAAACATGGCCTTGGCATTCCCACTTCTAACAGAAAAGTGTGAAGGATACTGGAGAGGAAGGGTCTTGTAGTGCTTTATGCAGCACAGCATAGAGTCCTTACAGTGCAGAACCAGGCCATTTGGCCCATCGAGTCAGCACCAACTCTACTATGGAACATCCTAACCAGATCCTATTCACACAACCCAACATATCTGGCATGGTGACACAGTGGTTAGCACTGTCACCTCATAGCACCAGAGACCTGGGTTTGATTCCCAGCTTGGGTCACTGTCTATGTGAAGTCTACACATTCTTCCTGTGTCTGTGTGGATTTCCTCCAGGTGCTCTGGTTTCCTCCCACAGTCCAAACAATTTGCTGGTTAGTGCATTGGCTATGCTGAATTCTCCCTCAGTATACCTGAATACGCACCAGAGTGTGGCCACTGTGCGATTTTCACCGTAACTTCATTGCAGTGTTAATGTAAGCTTAGTGACAATAATAAATAAACTTTAAGCTTTACCCCACTCATTCCGCTTACCTACAAATGGAAGTCTTTGATTTAATTTGTGTTGAAATTTTGATCATGCATGTAGATTCTAACCTTGATTTGAAGAGCAGGAGAAAGGTAATATGTACAATTGCATTCAGTTGTATGCAAACAGTAGACATTAGTTGGCTATTCACTATATATGGAAACAAATTTAAACTATTCAGAAGTGTACGTTTGTAAACTGTACCACCAGAAATAGAAATTGGCCCCAGTTTTATCCTTCACCAATTGGCTTTAAGGAATATAAAGTCAGAGTTTGCATTACAACATTCTAACTCCATTTTGTCATAAAGTTGTCAATCCTCTGGACTTTGGCTGGTAAGATCACACCCTTTCACACCAGCTGTCACTGCAGGAGATTGGAGAATTTCGCACTCTGCCAATTCTCTGTTCACTGCAGCGGGATCAGAAAAGTCTACCAGAATCTTACTTTCAAGATATTGTTGTAAAAACAACCCAATAAGAATATCATTGGGGCATTTAAAAATTGTTTTTTGCAAAACAATTTATTGATCACTTTTGGATAGCAGTGAAAGACAGAGTGGAAATTGCAATTTGACTTGGAGTCAAGAATCATTCATAGAAACGTAGAAACGAGAAGCAAGATTAGGCCATTTTGTCCTTTGAGCCTGCTCCACCCTTCATTTTGATCATAGCTAATCATCAAAATCAATACCTTGATCCCTTTAGCCCCAAGAGCTAGATCTAATTTCTTCTTCAAATCACAATGTTTTGTCCTCAACTGTTTTCTGTGGTAGTGAATTCCACACATTCACCACTGTCTAGGTGAAGAAATTTCTCCTCACCTCAGTCCTAAAAGGTTTACCCCTTATCCTTAAACTATGACCCCTAGATCCCCTACATCACTCCCCCACCTTCAGGTTCACTAATGTTCTTTAGGGAAGGAAATCTGCCCTCCTTACCTGGTCTGGCCAAGATGTGGCTCCAGATCCACACTGTGGTTGACTCTTAACTGCCTCCTGGAATGGGGGACAGGTAGGGAAGGGCAATAAATGCTGGCCTATCCAGAAATATTCACAGCCCGTAAATTAATGAGAATTAGTAACATTCTTTCAGAATCCACCATGTCAGAATTTTATAAGTTTCCCCTCTCACTCTTCTAAACTTCAATGACTACAATCCTAACCAACTTAAGCTCTCCTCGTACGAGAGTCCTGTCATCCCAGGAATTAGCCCGGTAAACCTTTGCTACACTGCCTCTACATCAAGGACATCCTTTCTCAGATAAGGACACCAAAACTGTACATATTCAACTGCAAAATGACAAGATTCTGATTGGTAGAAGAAGGTTGTAGATCACAAGAATTGACAGCTCACGTGTGAGTACAGAGATGGGCACTTGAGATGGAATATCAAACAAAGGGGGCAATCTTATTTCCTCACCCTCCTCTCCTCACAATGAGCAGAATGTCTCCACTGCAAGTGTGAAATGACCCCCACAGAGAACAGATTGAGTATTAGACCAAAAAAGATCAACAGCTGCCATGGCAACAAATGGAATAAACATGATGTGTGGACAGAATACTTTGCTCCAGAGCCTTGATCTTTGAGGGATGTGCTCAATTGGTATTCAGATTGCCTTCTCTCCCTTATCATCATCAGCCCTTTAAAGTTGTTCAAGGTTTTAAACTCCTTCTCTAACTACTTTCTCTGCAGATACTGAAAGAATGTTTCATTCCTGTACTTGACACAGTTTGTTTCATAGAATCACAGAACCTTACAGTGCAGAATGAGGCCATTTGGCCCATCGAGACTGCATCGACCACAATCTCACCCAGGCCCTATTTCTTTACCCTACCCCTCCCCACCTCCCACCCCCTGGCATTAAGGGGCAATTGAGGGCCAATCAACCTAATCTGCACATCTTCAGAGTTTGGGAGGAAACTGGAGCACCCAAGGAAACCCATGTACACACAGGGAGAAAATGCAAACTCCACACAGTGTGACCCAAGCTGGGAATCAAACCCAGGTCCTTGGTACTGAGGCAGAAGTGCTAACCACTGTTGCCACCAAGCCACCATAATAGTTATCCCTGAAGGTTCTTTCATACTATTAATATAACCTTTGTGCAGCATGGTGATACAGTGCTTAGCGCTGCTGCCTCATAGCGCCAGGGACCAGATTCAATCCCCTGCTTCGGTCACTGTGTGGAGTTTGTACGTTCTCCCTGTGTCTGCATGAATTTCCTCTGGGTGCTCCAGTTTCCTCCCACAGTCTGAAAGATGCGCTGGTTGGGTGCATTGGCCATTCTAAATTCTCCCTCAGTGTACCTGAATAGGCACCACAGTTTGGCAAAGAGGGGATTTTCGCAGCAACTTCACTGCAGTGTTGATGTAAGCCTACTTGTGACATTAATAAATAAACTTTGTGATTTAAGTTATTTAATTCTGTACTCCTCTCAAGATTCATTCCCCCTGCAGACTTTGTATAATCTGTCTTCCTTTCATTTCCATTTTAATTTCCCTAATCTCCACTTTTGAGACTGTTTGCTTATTTTATATATCCTAGATACTCAGAATGATAATCTGACCCTGGAGTGCTTGATGCTGACACCAAATGTATTCCATTCCAAACTGATAAAAGAAAGAAAGGTCATGCATTTATATCTTACAGCTCTTTGCATGGCCTCAGCATATCCCAAAACCCTTTACAACCAATAAAGTACTTTTGAAGGGTAATCAGTCTTGTAAGGAGGTCCTGTGCACAATGGGCAACATCCCTACATCACAGCCAAAAGCTCTGGGTTCAGGTCCCAAGATCCAATAGCCAAGGAAGATGTGTTCATAACACAGCAAAACAGGGTGAGGATCAACCAGCAAACTCCTTCCAATACATCAATGGCAAATAGTGAGAGCAGGAGAGATTCCTGATTAGCCAGTGATGTTCCTCAAGTTATAACCCTCTAGCAACAGACCTACTGACCTGTTCCATAGGGAAAAAAAAGAATTCCACTTATGGGAACAGTGCCTTCTGCACCATAAGGTAAATCATTGGAACCTATACTGCAGAAAGAGCTCCTTTGACTCTCCCTAGGCCCTTTCCCTCACTCTATCCCCATAACACCACACATTTACTATGGCTAATCCACCTAACCGATACATTTTTGGACTGCGAGAGAAAACCTATGAAGACATGGGGAGAACATGCAAATTTCAAACAAGGCTGGAATTGAACTCAGGTCTCTGGTATTGTGAAACCTGGTGTTGTCAGATCTCTTATTGTGAGACAGCAATTCTAAACAGTGTGCCAATGTGCAGAAACAACAACCAATCTTGTAAAGTAGGGACTATGATAGCCACTTGTTGCGTAGCAAGCTCTTACAAACAACAGTGTGATAACACCCTCATAATGATGATAGTTGATGGATAAATATTAGCCAGGACACCAGCGACATCTCCCCTTCTCTTTTTTTCTCTCAAAAATACATCAAGGGTAAAAATACATCAAGGTGAAGTGATTTAACACTTCACCTAAAATATAATATCTCAGACAGTGCAGCACCTACAACGAGCTTCAGAAGTGGGATTTGAATCCATTACTACAATGTCAGCAATGGTTGATATTCAATCATGATGACCACAAATAAAACAGCCAGGCTAAAAGACAAATTGTTGCGTGGAAAACTAAAAATTTCTGAAAAACTCTTCAGAGAATAAGAGCAGTCAGCACAACTACCTCACAGTACCAGGGACCTGGGTTCAATCCCAGCCCTGGGTAACTGTGTAGAGTTTGCACATTCTCCCCATGGTGCTCTGGATTGCTCCTACACCCCAAAGACATGCAGGTTAAGTGGATTGGGCATGCTAAATCACCTCAGAGTCTCAGGAATGTAGGTTTCAGGAGGGTTAGAGGAATAAATAGGAGTGGAGTAACAGGATAGGGCCTGGGTGGGATACCCTGTTGGAAGGTTGGTGCAAACTTGATGGGCCGAATAGCATTCTTCTGCACAGTAGGGATTCTATGATTGCAGCAATTGAGAGTCTCTATAACTATGATAATCAGAAATCAGCGTTTCATTGTGAAGTACAAAGTATGGACTCATGTACAAATAGACAAGAATGAGGGGAGAAATTGTCGGATCAGCCTTCACCTTCCAATTTTTCGGAATGCTGGGCAGTAGAAATCTGAAAGCTGCGGGAGCCAGGTCAATAGAAAATGTCAGAGCGGAGATTGATAAGTTTTCTCCCTCAGCATGAAAGGTTACTGGAGACGGGAAACTGGAATTAAGATAGGGATCAACCATGATCTAATTGAACGGCAGAGCTGGCTCAAGGGGCTGAACGTGCCGATGTTCCGAAGATTGGTTCTGACAGCCTCCCAACAATCTTCCAACTGATCTAATTCTGTGTTTTTCCCCTCTCTCACTAGCTCTGGATACAAAACAAAAATGATTTTCATTGTGAACTGGTGATAAAGTGACATGATTTAAAAGGTTTACAGTCAGCATTCGAAAGGAGGTAGTCAGAGTGTGAGATTAAATGGTCACTGGCCGTAGGGTAGGAGGCAGTGGAACCATAAACTGAGCAATGTTAAAAACACCTCTCCCAAATAGCAAGCGACCCAGCGCAAAATCAAATCCACTTACCTTGGCTTCACTTCAATTATCTAATAATTACAATGTTTTCACTCACTTAATTCCTGCTTTGTTACCAAATTAGCATTGTTCAATTCAAATTAATGCATTGAGTACTTGAGTTGGGACATTATGTTATAACTGTACAAGACATTGGTAAGGCCTCATTTGGAATACTGTGTATAATTCTGGCTGTTCTTCTATAGCAGTGGTCCCCAAACTTTTCAAGGGGCCACATCATATATTTCACACATTTTTGCATGCCAAAGGAAAAGATTAGTTTTATAAACGGATGAATAAAATTTAAATGAATGAATAAGTTTTTTTTATAAATATTTCAAATTGCTGCAGGCCAGATGTTACCTGGGGGCTGTAGTTTGGAGACCTCTGTTCTGTAGGAAGGAGGTCATTAAACTGGAAAGGATGCAAAAAATATTTACAAGGATGTTTGTGGGGCTAGAAGGTTTGAATTATAAGGAGAGGTTGGATAGGCTGGGACATATTTTCCTAAAGCATAAGAGGATAAGGGTGGCCTTGTGGACGTTTATGAAATCATGAGGATTATAGATAAGGCGAATAGCCAAGATATTTTCCCCAGGGAAGTAGAGTCTAAAACTAGAGGACATCAGTTTAAATGAGAGGGGAAACTTTTTCACACAGAGCATGGTTCATAAAGAGGAGTTGCCAGAAGAAGTGGGTAAAATTATAACATTTAAAATACAGGTACATGGATGGAAAGATTTAGAGGGATATGGGCCAAATGCAGGCAAATGGGATTAGTTTGGTTTTAGAAACCTGGTCAGCTTGGACAAGTTGGGCCAAAGGACCTTCTTCCATGCTGTATACCTGTAATTGCTTAAAAAATAGATCCTGCTAAAGCTTTTTCTCCTGTGCTCATTAGGACAAATACAAGAATACCAAATTTCAAATGATAACTGCAATTTATACAGTAAATTATAAATTGTTGATCAATTGTATAAATGATAGGAATTGTTGTGATTGAAATTTGGAATTTATTCTTCATTTGTCCTGGTTAGTTCAATCTTTTTCAGCCAACTTCAAGTTCTGTACTATTAAGTGACTGTCAGTGGATAATTCAAAGTCGTATGCTGCATAATAGAACCAAAGTTTTATGTGTAGACCATGTAATGAACATTGCCATCACGGACTGGTGAAGATCAGAAGACTCACTGAGGCGTGGGAGTTAGTGTACAATGGGAACAATCAAATCAGCCATCCATTGAACATCCAGCCTAAAAATCAGGAAGTTACACCTGCTACATGTCGAATCTTGGACACATGATCGTGCATGATGCATCCACCAAGGACAATCACTCAGTCATTCCAGGGAGCCTATGCTCCATATCCTTGGTGCAAAATACACTAACCACACTTGCATTTAATTTTAAAATCAAAGAAGAAATCCATGCTGTTGTTCCTGGCATTATGCTTGTGACTGAGACAACACACTAAACGGCAAATTCTATTCTTGGCTCTCTTGAGACTGAATCTGCCCAGCAACAGAAAGGTTGCAAACCACACAATCAAGTGTGGGCAGCACAGTGGGTGGCACTGCTGCATCACAACACCAAGGACCTGGGTTTGATTCCTAGCTTGTGTTGCTATATATGTGGAATTTGCTCCAGTTTCCTCCCACAGTCTGAAAGAGGTGCTGGTTAGGTGTATTGACCTGGACAGGTGCCCAAGTTTGGTGAGGAGGGGAATTTGGTGAGAAGAGTAATTTTATTGCAGTGTGAATGCAAGCATTACTTGTGACTAATAAATAAACTTAACTAAAATCTTTATCCTGTGTTTTTAATATTGCATGAGTAGGAATTGAAACTCTTGATGACTGTTATCTGAGAAAATCACTATTATTAAGTGGTTATAGAGTCATAGAGGTTTACAGCATGGAAACAGGTCCTTCAGCTCAACTTGTCTATGCTGCTGTTTTTGTTTAAACCTCGAAGCAAGTCTCAGTTGCCCACATTTGGCCATCTTATTCACGTAACCGTCCAAACTCTTTTTAAAAGCCTAAATTGTATCCGCCTCTACTGTTACTTCTGGCAGCTTGTTCTAGACACATACCACCCTCTGAGGAAAAAATTGCCCCTCTGGACACTTTTGAATCTCTCTTCTCTCATCTTAAACCTAGTTTTAGACTCCCCTACCTTTTGGGAAAGATATTGACTATCTAGCAGATCTATGCCCCTCATTGTTTTATAGACCTCTAAGATCACTCCTCAATCTTCTACGCTCCAACAAAAAAAGTCCCAGTCTATCCAGCCTCTCCTTACAACGCAAATCATCAAGTTGCAGTAGTGTCCTAGTAAATCTCTTATTTAATAACATCTTTTCTATAATAGGATGACTAGAACTGTACACAATATTCCAAGTGTGGCCTTACCAATATCTTGTACAACTTCAAGAAGTTACAACTCCTATATTCAATGTTCTGACCAATGAAGCCAAGCATGCTGAATGCCGCCTTCACCACTCTATTCACCTGTGACTCCACTTTCAAAGAGTTATGAACCTGTATCCCTAGATCATTTTGTTCTGCAACTCTCCCCAATGCCCTACCATTGACTGAGTAAGTTCTGTTCTGGTTCAATCTACAAAAATACAACACCCCGCATTTACCCAAGTTAAACCCCATCTGCCATTCGTCAGCCCACTGGCCTAATTGATCAAGATCCCATTGCAATCTGAGATAACTTTCTTCACTGTCCCTTGTTACCAATCTCCGTATCGTCTGCAAACTTATTAACCATGCCTCCAATATTCTCATCCAAATCACTAGTATAAATGACAAATAAAAATGGACCCAGCATCAATCCGAGACACACCGCTGGTCACAGATCTCCAGTTTGTAAAACAACCCTCCAGAATCACCCTCTGGCTTCTGTCATCAAGCCAATCTTCTATCCATTTAGTTACCTCATCCTGGATCCCATGAGATTTAACCTTATGCAACAACCTACCTTGTCAAAGGCCTTGCTAAAGTCCATGTAGACAACATCAACTGCACTGACTCCATCTGCTTTCTTGGTTACCCCTTCAAAAAACTCAATCAAATTTGTGAGGCATGATTTTCCACTCATAAAGCCATGCTGATTGTCCCTAGTCAGTCTTTGCATCTCTAAATGCCTGTAGATCCTGTTTATCAAAATACCTTCCAACAACTTAACCACTGCAGAGTGAGGCTCACCAGCCTGAAGTTCCTAGGCTTTTGCCTGCAGCCCTTTTTAAACAAATGCACATTTGCCACCCTCCAATCTTCAGGCGCTTCATGACTATCATAACTTCATGACTAGCCTTTTTCCTAGGATGGAGAAAGCTAGCACGAGGGGACACAGCTTTAAATTAAGGGGTATGAGTTATAGGACGGATATCAGAGGTAGGTTCTTTACTCAAAGAGTGATTAGGGAGTGGAATGCCCTGCCTGCAGCTGTTGTAGATGCGCCAAGTTTGGTGGCGTTTAAGAGGTTAATTGATAAGTATATGGAAGAGAAGGGAATGGTTTAGTTTGGAGGGGCATTGCTTTTTATTTTGGTCGGCACAACATCGAAGGCCGAAGGGCCTGTTCTGTGCTGTAATGTTCTATGTTCTATAACTGTCGATGATTCAAATCTCTCTGCTAGGGGACCCGCAATTTCCTCTCTAACCTCCCACAATGTCCTGGAATGCACTTCATCAGGTCCCAGGAATTTATCCACCTTGATGCCCTTTAAGACTTCCAGCATCTCTTCTCCGTAAGATGTACACTCCTCAAGGCAACACTATTTGTCTCCCCAAGTTCCCTATTACCCATGCTTTTCTCAGCAGTAAATACAGATGAGAAAAGCATAGGTGTTAGGGAATATCCATTCTTCTGGTTAGGGAAAATAGTGCATTTCCCTGGAGTCTGTAAATATGCTCATTGTCAGAGTTCAATTTTCACATTCAAAATAAATGGTTTCATTTGGGAATTTTTATTTACAACTAGATTCTTGATATTAAACAAGGAGTTTAAAAAGTGACCTGGCAAAAAATTAAATCAGCAATTCTTCCAATGTCAGCAGCAGCAGCAGTCATTTTCAGCTATTCCATAAGGTTTGTCAATGCAATGGTTAGCACTGTTGTCTTAGTGTCAGGGACTTGGATTCAATTCTGGTTTTGATGAACGTCTGCATGGGTTTCCTCCGGTTTTCTTCCACACTCCAAAGACGTGCAGGTTAGACAGATTGGCCATGCTAAATTGCCTCTTGGTGTCTAAAGATATGTAGGTTAGGTGGATGAGCCACTGTAAACGTGCAGGGTAATTGGAGGGCCTCGGTGGAATGCTCTTTTGGAGAATCAGTGCAAACTTGATGGGTGGAAAGGTCTCTTTCTACACAGTTGAGATTCTATGGACATGTTACTCGTTGGAGTTTAGAAGGCAGGGGACGGGGGGCGGAATCTTATAGAGGCATAAGATAATGAAGGGGATGGATATGGTAGAGGTAGAGAAATTCTTCCTGCTTAGAAAGGATAGCAGAACTAGAGGGCACAGCCTCAAAATAACAGGGGAGGGGGGTCAGATTGGAGTTGAGGAGGAACTTCTTCGCTCAGAGGGTGGTGAGTCTCAGAAATTCTCTGCCCATTGAAGTGATGGAGGCTATGTCACTGAGTATATTTAAATCATGGGTAGATAGGTTTCTGATAGGCAGGGGAAAGACTTATGGGGAGAAAGCAGAAAAGTGGAACTGATCCACTTCAGATCAGCCATGATCTTATTGAATGGCAGGGCTGGCTCAAGGGCCTACTCCTGCTCCTATTTCTTATGTTCTTATAAAATTCTAAGAAGTTTAAACAGGATAGATTAAGAACAATTCCCAATTGTAGGGACTCCAGAATTAGTTTGACGATAAGGGGAAACCTTTTAGAAGAGGGGTGAGGAGAAATTTCTTCACCAAGAGGGTGGCGAATGAAATGAATTCACTACAACAGAATATTACTGAGGCCAAAATATCTGATTTCAAGAAGAAATTAGGTATAACTCTTGGAACTAAAGGGATCGAGGAAAATTGGGTGGGTGGGAGGGAGGGGCGGGCGCTGTTAGAGAGGGCGGCTTCAGGATATTGAATTCAATGATCAAGATGAACTGAGCAGGCTCAAAGAGGAAGTGGCCAACTTCTACTTCTAGTTTCTATGTAAGTCAGGAATATAGTGGGATACCCTCCACTTGTCTAGACACCTTCAAAGCTACCCATTTCATAAAACATTCAGTCCCTCCACCATTTATGAACAATAGCAACAGTGGGTACCATCTATAAAGATGCATTTCAGATACTGCCCAAGACTCTTTAGACAGCACCTTCCATACCCGTAACCACTACCATCTTGAAGGATAAGGGCAGCAGATACTTGGAAACACCATCTTGTGGAGGCACCCCCTCCAAGTCACTCACCATGCTGACTTGGAAATCTACTGCCATTTCTTCACTGTCACTGGGTCAGGATTCTGGGACTCCCTCCCTAACTGGAGCTGAGGTACAGATATTTGAATGGTGAAACAGACAGGAAGAGCTGAATGGCTTACTTCTTCAGATCAGGGTTCAGCATTTTAAAATCTTGCTTCAAATCTCCCCTGGAAGTGACAACAGTAGACAAATGTTTTATGTGGTGTCCCTATATCAGCTATCTTCATGCAGGGATGAAAGGCTGCCTATTTTAATTGGGTTAATGTTTCCATTTAAGTAGCAGCCAAATGAATATCATCTGGATGCAGTTGTCTGCTGATTTGCTAAACAGTTGTTTAGAATATTGAACAATGATGTATTGCAACCCAATGCTATAGCAGGAGAACATTAGTCTCACCTGCAGTAACATTATTACAGCATTACCATCAGGAAAGCCCATCTGGAACTGGCTTTTCTCATTAAATAAGGAAGGCATAAGAAATGGCAGCCTCTCATCTCAAATTTGTGATGAACACATTGATGAGAAAACTGCTTATACTGATTGGTGAACAACCAAGGGTTAGATCACATCCTAGTATTCAATTTCCTGCACAGTCTTGTCCCTTCCAATCTCTGTAACCTCCTAAAGCCCACTAAAATGCTTTCTCCACCACCCTCCAACTCCAGCCTCATGTGAGCCTCTATTTTGAGTTCTCCTAACATTGGCTTGGCTTGGCTGGTTAGATGTGTGATACTGAAAGATGCCAACAGTGCAGGTTAACTTAAAAAGTTGCTTAAAAAGTTTGTTTATTAGTGTCACAAGTAGGCTTACATTAACAGTGCAATGAAGGTACTGTGAAAATCCCCCTGTCGCCACACTCTGGTGCCTGTTTGGATATATGAGGGAGAACTTGACATGGCCAATGTACCATGTCTTTCAGACTGTGGGGGGAAAACAGAGCATCTGGAGGAAACCCATGCAGTCATGGGGAGAATGTGCAGACTCCACACAGACAGTGATCCAAGCCGGGGATCGAACACAGGTCCCTAGTGCCGTGAGGCAGCAGTACTAGCCATAGTGCCACCATGCCACTCGTGTGTTATTGCATGGAGACCTGTGCCCAGGCCTTACCCATGTGTGTAGAGCTCTTAGAACTGATTGCCTCCCTTTCTTTCTCTCTCTAATGGAGAGAGAGACGCCTAAGACCTTTTGTGGATTATGACTAATGGTTTATTTACCACTTAGAGCCATGTCTCTATCTAGCTGCTGTTGTCCTGAACTCTGATCTTCCTCCATAAACCTCCCCTTCCTTTAAGACAATGCCTTAGTATCTCTTCATGGGGTTCAGAGTTAAATGTTTTTTGATAATACGCCTGTGTTGAAGAACATTTATCTATGTTAAAGAGTTAAATGCAAATTGATGCAATTTCACAAACTCTGTGCAAAGTGTTGCTTGCTATATGTTTAGGTAATGGGGAATCATAGGGGGAGGAAATAATGAGGAGTAAATTTTGCAAAGCGATGTGAGGCTAAACGGCAATACTGCTATCAAAACTTAAGGCTAAAGATATAAGACATCATATGATATTGCTATTCTTCAGGCTAATCCTGTAGTTTAAAGTTTATTTCTTAGCATCACAAGTAGACTTACATTAACACTGCTATGAAGTTACTGTTAATCATAGAGTCCAACAGTGCATAAAGAGGCTATTCGGCCCATTGAGTCCACACTGACCACAATCCCACCCAGGCCCTATCCCCGTGATCCCTTGCATTTACTCCAGCCACTCGCTCTAACACTCAAGGGCAATTTAGCCTGCCCATCTTTGGACTGTGGGAGGAAACCCACGCAGGCATGGGGAGAATGTGCAGACCTAACACAGACAGTGACCCAAGCCGGGAATCCAACCCAGGTCTCAGTTGCTGTGAGGCAGCAGTGCTAACCATTGTGCCACTCTGTTGAAGATCCCCTAGTTATCACACTCCGGCACTTGTTTCGGTACACTGAGGGGGAATTTAGAACAGTCAATGTACCTAACCAGCATGTCTTTCGGACTGTGGGAGGAAACCAGAGCACCCGGAGGGAAGACACGGGGAGAATGTGCAGACTCTGCACAGGCAGTGACTTAAGCTGGGAATTCTGGTTTCTGATGCTGTGAGGCAGCAGTGCTAACCACTGTGCCTCTCGGGACTGCAATTCTCAATTTAAACAAACCCTGATTTTAAAATGAATGCCACCTAGCTTCAAAGAGCCACTATATCCTACGGTTCTGCGACCTCTCTTAAACAGTGCAAAAAAACGCCAAGAATTATCTCAATTCACTTAGTGTAGCGTCACACACTGCTAGCCGTCCATTCCCACATATATCTCAATACTGAGGGTGACCTACACAACTCGGTTGCTCATGAGTTATGAGGCTGTCCTCCCCAATGAAATGCAATGGGAATTTTGTACTCTTTTCATTCCACATCCAGCCAATTCAGACCATGATAAATAGAATGCATAAATTGAAATATGGGCATTAATCATCGAGTGAAGATAGGCCGAGAGGCATGACAGGACACAGCAGGCATCTGTAGGGATGTCAGCATTTGTTTTCAACAGCAAAAAAAACCACAGAATCAGCTTAGTAGCAATTCCACCAAACAAGCTTAAACACCGCTATTGCCACATGCATAATATAATGAAACGGAGCAGCACAAGGACAAGCAGTTGGCTTCGAAAATGCTCAAAGCAAGGATGAGAAATGGAAGAATTTAATCTAAGATTTGCAAAGGAGTAGACTCAAAAATAACGAGACAAAGTGGAGCAACAAGGAATCGAGAGATACATTAGAAAGAAAAATGAGCTTCACACAACCTGTCTAAAGTTGGGGGATGGTGTCCACTGGGGACCCCTGGAATACACAGCAGCATATCAACTGGTGATCAGAGGAGCAGAGCAGGCATCCGAGTGGTAAAGGTGATTGTAGAGTACATTCCAATTCCATGACCTTCATCCTAGACAGACAAGGGCAGCAGAAGCATGGGGACACCACCCTGTCTGCTCCCCCTTCCAAGTCACGCACCATCCAGACTCGAGAATCTATCATTCTTCCTTCAGCGCTGCTGAAAAGAGCTTTCTCCCTCACAGCGCAGGGGGAAATAACAGTGAGTCGGGAAGGTGAGTGCCCACTCATTGGGCTGCATTTCTCCAGGTTAGCAGGACGATAAAACTCACAGACTGCGAACAAATTAATCAAAATGCAGGATATGGAGTGATTGGAGAGTTACTGCCAAATGCAGGGGCAAAAGGTGGATGCGGAGGTGAAGGGTGATCAGAAAAGGGAGATATTCAAGCCCTGTTTTGCTGGGCATGTGATGAGGGACTTCCCCCTAATAAGGCCACCCCCCACCCCCTCCATTTGGGGGATGGAGGAAAGTGATCTGAAATTGGGAATTGAGGACAAATGCACCTGAAGGTGAGGCCAGTTAAGGATGAGAGCAGCTGAAGGTGAGGCCAGTTGATGGTGACTATAGTTGAGGGTGAGGGCAGTTGAGGCTGAGGGTAGATGGGGATGAGGGCAGTTGAGGGTGAGAGCAGTGGAGGGTGACGACCATTGAAGATGAGGGTATTTGATGGTGAGGGTAGTTGAGGGGGAGGCAGTTGAGGGTGAGGATAGGTGAGGGTGAAGGCAGTTCAGGGCAAGGTCAGTTGAGAATGAGGATAGTTGAGGATGCAGACAGTTGCAGGTGAAAGTAGTTGAGGGTGAGACCAGTTGAGGGTGAGGATAGTTGAAGGTATGGCAGTTGAGGGTGAGGGCAGCTGAAAGTGAGGGCAGCTGAAAGTGAGGGCAGGTGAAAGTGAGGGCCACTCATCTTTGGTCAGTTGTTTTGAGGAGAACTTTGGTTTCTCCTCACTCTATAAAAGTAACATTTTGAAAGTTTTGGAGAATCTCTCCTTTTGCGTTTCTCAGCCCAGATTACTAGGGGAGTTTTCACAGCACAAGGTCTGACAAGGATAAGCAACATTCGTAACTCTGGTCTTAAGTGTGTGCAAAAAATAGGCCATTCAGCCCTGCAAGACTGCTTCACCATCTATACCTCAACTCCAGTTACATACTTTACTTTTGATGTGATGTAATCCCAACCTTGATTTGTGAAAATTTTCTTCGAGTATTACTGTTTGTTTGTCATAAAGATATTGGACATGGGATAATTGTCCTCTACGCAGTCAGGAATCAGATAAGGAAGAATCAACTCATTTTCAGATTGGTGAAGAAAGGCATTGAGCATATGGCCATATTGGGCAACCAATGTCAACACGGTGGCACAGTGGTTAGCACTGCTACCTCTCAGTGCCAGGGATTCGGGTTCGATTCCCGGCTTGGTTCACTGTCTGTGTGGAGTTTGCACAGTCCCCCTGTCTGTATGGGTTTCCTCCGGGTGCTCCAGTTTCCTTCCACATTCCGAAAGACGTGTTGGTTAGATACATTGACCATGCTAAATTCTCCCTTAGTGTACCCGAACAGGCACCGGAATGCGGCGACAATAGGATTTTCATAGTAATTTCACTGCAGTGTGAATGTAAGCCTATTTGTGACACTAATAAAATAAAAATAACTGAAAGAGTTGGGGGGAGGGCGTGGTAAGGGTGCAGTTGCAAATAGGTGGCTATGGAACTTAGACATAGAAGATAGCAAGAGGAGGAGGCCATTTGGCCCTTTAACAAACATTCAGGAAAATACCACAACAGGGCTGGCAAACTACAAACTAAGGTGCCACAGTAGAGACTATTCTTGACATCATTCATCAGCCACACCAATGAGCATTTTCCAGTAGAGATAACAAGGCCAGGGAACCTATCTGAACCTCTCCATTCCCAGAGACACCAAGGTGAATTCCCACACTTTCTCCTGCTTTTTAGCTAAAATCTGCTAATTCCAAATGGATTTTTTTATTCAATAGAACATCCGTAAGCTCATTTACACATATAGTTCAGTGAACTCTGAATGTAATCAGGTTTATTGCTGAAAGCATTGACCTTTAACATAAATAATTAATATTGCACGTTGTGTATACAGCAACAATCATGAAGAAATGATGTTTACTTTAACTTCCTACCCTGATTTTTAAATTAAATTTCCCAGTATTGACTCCAGAATCTATTCTTTCTCCCTCCTCTATACCTGCCCTAAGTTACATCTTCAGTTACTGCCATCCGCACATATCTCAAAACTATTCATTTTCAACCCCAAGCTACTCAGCAAAAATCGAACAATAGTGCAGAACAATGAAGCACTGTTCCTCTTGCCAAAGTGACAATCCAATTAGCAGGAAACATGCAATGCATTACGATCCCTACAGTACAGAAACAGGCCATTCAGCCCATTGAGTCTGCAATGATAAGAATCCCACCAAGCCCTATCCCTGTGACCCCATGTATTTATCCTGTTAGTCCCCCCTGACATTAAGGGCAATTTACCATGGGCAGTTCACCTAGCCCACATACCCGTAGGCTGTGGGAGGAAACCGGAGCACCCTGAGGAAATCCACGCAGGCATAGGGAGAAAGTGCAAACGTTACACAAACAGTCACCCAAGGCCAGAACAGAAGTCCAGTCCCTGGCGCTGTGAGGCAGCAGTGCTAACCACTGTGCCACGCAGGAAGAGTAGTCCATTTATCCTGCACTCCTGAGCTGTGGATGGAGGTTGCATCAGAGGGTGGACTTTGTGGGGGAAGGGGAGGATTCAGGAGAACATCATGCACTGTATTTAGAATCACGTTACTGTAATAATGTTTCTGACTGTGCTGAGACTGGGTACGGTCTCTGTTAGGCGCGCAGGAGCAATGCACGCACCCTATTATCCACCATCACTTCATGTCTTACCCCTGTCCACTCTCTCTCCTCTCCTGTAGTCAGTGACTCTGGATTATGGATAAGCAGTACTGAAGATTCAAGGTATGATTTGGTGGAGGTGATTGAAACATTTAAAAGGATCTGTAGAGTGAGTGCAAAGAGAAAGAATTCCCGCTTGAATACAAATCCATTGCCTCCCTCCACCCCTGCGCCCCCCCCCTCCACCCGTCTCCCACTCCACCTGGCTCCCAGCCACTCCCTGGCCAGAATTCTCTGAACTCGCCTGCAGATGGGATTCTCCAGTCCCGCTGCAGTGAATGGAGATCTGGCTGAGTGCCAAATTCTGGCAACGGTTGTGGCCATGTGACATCAGAGAAATCTGGGCCATACTGCTGTAATCTCCTCCAGCCCCACAGCCACCAATTCCACACCCTCACCCCATCCTATCCCACCCCCAAGATTTCAGCAATCCTCTATTTCTGGCCTCTTGAGTATCACTGATTTTAGTCGCCTCATTATTGGTGGCTGTGCCTTCAGTTGCCCAGGCTTTAAGCTCTGCAATTCCCTCTCTACAACTCACTACCTCACTTTTCTCTTTTGAAATGCACCATAAAATCTACCTCTTTGACCAAGCGTGACCTAATAAGGCCAAAAAATCATAAGACATAGGAACAGAACTAGGCCACTCAGTCCATTGAGTCTGCTCCGCCTTTCAATCATGGCTGAAATTTTTCTCATCCCCGTTCCTTTGCCTTTATCCCTGATCCCTTTATCAATCAAGAACTTAGCTATCTTTGTCTTAAAGACACTCAATGATCTGGCCTCCACAACATAGAACATAGAACATTACAGCGCAGAACAGGCCCTTTGGCCCTCGATGTTACGCCGACCAATTAAGAAAAAGCAATGACCCTCTAACCTAAACCATTCCCTTTTCATCCAAAAACTTATTTACTAACCTCTTAAACGCCCTCAAACTTGGCGCATCTCCAACCTTCTGCAACAAAGAGTTCTACAGATTCACCACTCTCTGGCTGAAGAAATTTGTCTTCATTTCTGTCTTAAAGGATCATCCCTTTAGCCTGTCGTTGTGCCCTCAGGTTCTAGTTTTTCCTACCAGTGGAAACATCCTCTCCACATCCACTCTTGTAGTATCCTGTAAGTTTCGATAAGAAACTTATTTCTGAAATCCAACAAGTACAGACCCAGAGTCCTCAACTGTTCTGCATACAACAAACTCATACAATAAGCATACCTGCCTATGTGGCTTATAATTGTACTTCATTTTAGTGAACTTTGTTTTAGTAAGTGGTTTTACTCACCTGTGAAGTTCCTGGGCATATTTCAAGGTACTTGGAGGTTGAGGGTTATTGTGGGTCGAAGTTCACTCTGTGTCCATTCAAAGTGGTCACCTCTTATTTTTCCTAAAATATTGTAGACAATACAGGCCCATCTCCTCAATCCCTCCTCAAATCTCAATCCATCATCCAAGGGATCAATCTGCTGAACCTACTCCATCAATGGCAAGTGTATCTTTCTTTGGGTAAGGAGACCAAAACAGTTTGCATCGCTCCAAATGCAATTTCACCAAAGTTCTGTACAGTTGCAATAGGATAGCCAGTACTCAAATCCTTCTGCAATAAAGACCAACATCCTATTTACCTTTCTAATGGCTGCTGCACCTGTATGTTTAAGTTTATTTATTAGTGTCACATGTAGGTTTACATTTACACTACAATGAAGTTATTGTGAAAACCCTCTCATCACCAAACTCCGATACCTGTTCAGTTATACTGAGGGTGAATTCAACACAGCTAATCAACCTTACCAGCACATCTTTGAACGGTGGGAGGAAACTGGAGCATCCAGAGGAAACCCATGCAGACACAGGGAGAACTGTGTCACCATGTCATTAGCTTTCATTGACTATGAACAACTCTGCTAAGCCCTCTTCTCAACCTTTTTCCTCTGGTCTGTTCTCTTCAGATAATTTATCAGTTCTCTTTTGAAAACCACATTTGAATTTGTCTCGAGCACATGCTCAGGCAGTTCATTCCGGATTCAAACCATTGTTGAATAAAGAGGTATTTTCTCATGATGCCCCTGGTTCTTTTGTTAATCATCTTAATGTCCTTGACCTTCTGATAATGGGAACAATTTCTCCCATTTATGCACTCCAGATCCCTCATGATTTTGAACACATCAACAAATCTCCTCTCAACTTTTTCTTCTTCCAGGAGTACAGCCCCACTTCACCAATCTTCATAGAATCGTAGAATCCCTACAGTTGAGACGGAGACCATTCGATCCATCAAGTCTGCACCAAGTGCAATCCCACTCAAGTCTTAATCCTGTAAATTCACACATTTATCCTGCTAATCCCCAACACTAGGGTCAATTTATCATGGCCAATCAACCTAACCCACATATCTTTGGAGTGTGAGAGGAAACCAGAGCATCTGGAGAAAACCAACACAGACACAGTGAGAATGTGCAAACTCCACACAGATAGTGACCAAGGCTGGAATTGAACCTGGTGTTGTGAGGCAGCAGTACTAACCATTGTACCACCCAAATCCACATAACTGAAATCTCTCATCCTCAGAACTATTCTTGTTAATCTTTTCCACACTCTTTCCACAACCTTCCCATTGAGGCTAAACCCCAGTTTTATGAAGATTCGTGACTTATTTGCTTTTGTAATTTGCGCCCCGATTCAGGTTTCTGTATAATTTATTGACCGTGGCATGTTGGCATGGTGATTAGCACTGTTAACTCACAGCCGTCGGTGTCTTTGTGAAGTTTGCATGTTCTCCCGTGTCTGTGTCAGTTTCCTCTGGGTTCCAAAGATGTGTAGGTTAGGTTGATTGGCTGTGCTAATTAGTATCAGGGGATTAGCAGAGTAAACGGGTGGAGTTACAGGGATAGGGTCTGGTGAGATTGTGGTCAGTGCAGGCTCCTTGGGCCAAATGGCCTCCTTCTGTACTTTTGGGATTCTATGATTTCCAACCTTCTTTGCCACCTTCAACAACTTGTGCATATACGTACCCTCTGCTCCTGCATTACCATTATACCCTCTATTTTATGTCACCTCTCCTCATTCTTCTGATCAACATGCATCACTTCACACTTCTCTACATTAAATTTTATCTGCCACAGATCTGCTAAATCCACCAGCCTGTCTACATCCTCTTCATGTCTATCATTCTCCTCCTCACCATTCACAACTCTTCCCAATCTTGCAACATTTTCAAGGTTTGAATTGTTTCCTATACACCCAAGTCTAGATTATAAACATCAATCATGAAAAACAGTGATCCCTCCATACACCATCCCCCCAGTCAGAAGTAAGTGAATTATTCTGTAATTCATGTCTTTAATATGTTTGAATTAAATAATTAAACTGTGGCATAATGAAATTCAAGCGACGCTAAAGACTAATGTTTCAAAATAACACATTGTTCAAAATAAAATGCCTAGTGGTTCTAATATTTTTCACTTAAAAAGCATAATGCACTTTAGTTTGAAGACTAAAATGATTAATACTTAGGAAAATAATGTAACAGGAGATTTATCATAGAACAAAGTATATCATAGAAGTCCTACAGTGCAGAACGAGGTCATTTGGCCCACCAAGTCGACACTGACAACAATCTCACTTCGGCCCTATCTCTGTAACCTCACATATTTACCCCACTAATCCCTCTAACTTACACATCCCAGGGCACTAATGGACAATTTAGCATGGGCAATGCATCTAACTTCCACATCTTTGGATTGTGGGAGGAAACCTGAGCACGTTGCGGAAACCCATACCAACAGTGACCCAAGCCTGGAATCGAAGGTAGGTCCTTGGAACTGTAAGGCAGCAGTGCGAGCTACTGTGTCACTGTGCCATAGTAATGATCAGGCCATCAACTTTTCTTAGATTATACCTGTTTCCTTCTAGTTGCCAGTTCAGTTACCTTACTGTGAATGCTGGATGTATTTGGGTAAAGTACCTTTAATTATCTCTCTATTATTTTCACAACCTCTAGCCTTATCTGCCAGTACACTCTGCAGATGGTATACTCTGTCCCTTCCTGCCATTCTCTGGTTATCAATTCTCTCAATGCTATTTTTCTCTAATGCTACCATGCTCTTCTGCCCTCTCTTTAATTTATCACACCTTCCTTCACATGATCTCTTGCTCCCATCACTTAGTTTACCACCTCTTACCACCCCAGTTAAATCACTTATCAGAACACTGGTCTCAGCATGGTTTAAGTGACCATTCCAATAGTCCAGCTCCAGATTCTCCCAATACTGATGTCAGTGCCCCACAAATGCAAACCTTTTGTCAGACACTTTATAATCTTATTTATCCTACACCAATTTTCTTGTGGCGCAACAAACCAAAGATTATAACCATTGAGGCTCCAACTTTTAAATTTAGCCCAAGCTACCCACACACTTTAAAGCGAACCTCTTACCTCAGAATATCTATATCATTAGCACCTATGTGAATCATAAGAACTGGACCCTCTGCCTCCACTGCAATTTCCTCTCCAGTCAAAGAACAAAAATAAAGAACAAAAGGAAATTGCAGCACAGGAACGAGCCTTTCAGCTCCCCCAAGCCTGCACTGATCACGCTGCCCATCTGAACTGATAAAACCCCCAACACTTCCAGGAACTGTATCCCTCTCCTCCCATGCTATTCATGTATTTGTCTAGAACCCCTTTAAAAGTCACAAATGATTTGGAGGAAAATATAACTGGTTAGTAAGTTTGCAGATGACACAAATGTAGGTGGAATTGCAGATAGTAATGAGAACCACCAGAGGATACAGCGGGATGTAGAGCAGTTGGAAACTTGGACGGAGAGATGGAGTTTAAATCGGACAGATGTGAGGTCATATCTGTGTATTACCTACAAAAATGTCTATGCGGAGACACGAGCGAATGGCAATGTTTTACTCTCATTCATTGATTCACACAACTGAGAATTCCAGTTTTTTTCTTCTGAGGGATCATTTATTCATTGATTTCAACTGGAGATGATTCACCCTTGTGCAGCGCTCCTGCACAGCATCCTTGGCTGCAGCTCTAAAATCTCCGACCTTGAGGATACTTCACTCACTGGAGCTTGATGAAACCTGATGCTCGGTTAGGGCCTGACAAAATGAGTTGTCCAAACAATCACTTCAGACTCTGAAAACACGATCACCCTTCTTTACTTTTGTCTTGGTTCCCAACACGACAAGCATTTAACCCTCCATTTTAATCAGGTGGTTGGGGGTGGAGGGGAGAAGTCTCGTTCCCACTCACCTGCCTGACTGCAAACCTTGAATTGTAGACAGTAATCAGGACCCCCATCCCACGCCGGTGGGGGTCCTCTTTAGACATGCAGGTTGAGCCCCCATTAACAGTACTATAGTCCCAATCTTTATTCTCTTGACCATCTGTGATAAGTCTTCACAGGCAGATGTCTCTTCACCAAAATCCCTTTATTTACAATTCCAAAAGCAGTAGACAGACTGCTCGCAATCAGCAGTCTACCTTCAGGAGCGCCAGAGGAACTGGCACTCCCAGTTAAATACAAGGAAAAGACTCCCTGATTGGCCCAGGAGCTCATATTCCAATAGCCCAACCTCAATGGCCTGATTGATATCATTACACCATTATTGTAAACATAAATTATCTGGTGATCAGCACATGACTGCCTATGGGATCTTGCTGTGCGCATCTTGTCAGCTCCATTCCTTACACTACAAAAGTGATCATACATCAAAGTGCTGCACTGAGGTCTTTTCAGCAGAGGGCTGTAGAGACTGGATTGTTAAGTATGTTCAAGGCTGAGATAGACAGATTTTTAATCAGTACTGTAATTAAGGATTATGACGATAAAATGGGAAAGTAGAGTTGAGGATTAAAAGTTTGAAGTTTATTTATTAGAACATAGAACATAGAACACTACAGCACAAACAGGCTCTTTGGCCCACAAGTTGTGCCAATCATATGTATAACTACCAGGCCATAGAACTATCTGTAACTCCCAATCCCATTAAATCCTATGTACTCATCCAGAAGTCTCTTAAAAGACCCCAGCAAGATCACCTCTACCACCACTGACGGCAGCCGATTCCATTCACTCACCACCCTCTGAGTGAAAAACTTACCTCTAACATCTCCTATGTACTTGCCCCCCAGCACCTTAAACCTGTGTTCTCTCGTAGCGACCATTTCAGCTCTGGGAAATAGCCTCCGAGAATCCACTCTATCTATTCCTCTCAACATCTTATAAACCTCTAACAGGTCACCTCCCAACCCTCGTCTCTCCAGGGAGAAGAGACCTAGCTCGCTCAACCTATCCTCATAAGGCATGCCCCCCAATCCAGGCAACATCCTTATAAATCTCCTCTGCACCCTCTCAATAGCTTCCGCATCCTTCTTATAGTGAGGCGACTAGGACTGCACACTACTCCAAGTGGGGTCTGACAAGGGTTTTATAAAGTTGCAGCATTACCTCCCGACTCCTAAACTCGATCCCTCTATTAATGAAGGCCAATACACCATATGTCTTCTTGACCTCATCCTCCACTTGCGGGGCAGATTTAAGAGACCTATGGACCCGGACCCCAAGTGTCACAAATAGGCATATATTAACAATGCAATGAAGTTACTGTGAAAATCCCCTAATTGCCACACTCAATTGAGTACACTGAGAGAGTATTTAGCGTGGCCAATCCATCTATGCTGCACATCTTTCTGACTGTGGGAGGAAACTGGACCACCCAGAGGAAACCCATGCAGACTCGGGGAGAACATGCAGACTTCACACAGACAATTACCCAAGTTGGGAATCGAACCCTGGTTCCTAATACTGTGAAGCACCAATGCTAACCACTGTGCTCCCGTGCTACATATCGTATCAGTCATGATTTCATTGAATGGCAGAGCCGGCCCAATGGGCCAAGTGGTGCACTTCTATTCCAACATCTTATGGTTTTATTGGCATTGGTTGTAAAATACTTCTATGGTTTTGAAAGGTGGTGTACAAAAACAAGCCTTTCCAACCTCTCTTCATAACTTAAATGTTCCATCCCAAGCAGCATCCTGGTGAATCTCCTCTAGTGTGTTCAGATCCTTCCTATAATCTGGTGACCAGAACTGCACACAGTACTCCAGCTGTGGCCTCATCAAATTCCAACATGACCTTTCTGCTTTTGTAATCTATGTCCCAATTGATAAAGGCAAGTGTCCAATATGCCTTTTCCACAATGTTCTTTTTCTTCTCTTGACTATGAGCCATAGAACATAGAACATTACAGCGCAGTACAGGTCCTTTGGCCCTCGATGTTGTGCCGACCAGTGGATCGAATATAATGACCCTCTAACCTAAACTATTCCAATGTTATCCATATGCCTATCCACTGATGCTTAAAGTTGGTGAGTCTACAACTGCTGCAGGCAGAGCATTCCATGCCCTTACTACCCTCTGAGTAAAGAACCTACCTCTGACATCGTCCCCTTGTGTTAGCCATCACCATCCGAGGAGAAAGGCTCTCATTGTCCATTCTATCAAACCTTCTGATCATCTTGTATGCCTCAACTAGATCATCTCTTAACCTTCTTCCCTCTAATGAAAATAACCTCAGGTCCCTCAGCCTTTCCTCATAAGACCTTCCCACCATACCAGGCAACATCCTAATAAACCTCCTCTGCACCCTTTCCAGTGTTTCTACATCTTTCTCATAATGTGGCCACTAGAACTGTACGCAATACTCCAAGTGTGGCCGCACCAGAGTTTTGTACAGTTACAATATATTTAGTGCTCACTGAAGTGAGACTTTGGGCAGGATTTTACTGATCTCACTTAGATGAGATCCTAAAGTCCTGTCCAAGGCCAACTAAGAATGCTGTTCTGCGAGCCTCGCTCACCTGAAATCAGTAAAAGACAAAAAAATTCCAGCCTTCATGTCAAGTCTGAGAAAAGGGACAGTTTGTAGTTTAGGAACTCCCAGACCCTTAGTGTCCAGGATATCTCAGTAACTATCTCAGAAGGTATATCCCTCAGTCTGATATTTTAAATTTTCTTCACCAACTGCTAATTTGTGCAGTACATAGAGGGAGTTTTGTTGTCCCATGCTCATGATAAACTGGACTCAAACTTTCCCAAACGCACATTATGTGGGACTCATTATCGATGTTCAAAACCAGAAGGCACTCATCTAATCCATCTAGACTGGTTTTGAAGACAGACCCCAGAGTGAATACTCAGTGACTAGCCCAGTGTGCTATCTATTCCCTCAAATGGCACACTGATGAATGTGAAGCTGTTGCCCAGCAACAGGTCTGCTGGCGGCCTGATTGCTGAATGATTTTCTTTTGCTTCATGGATTAGTCTCTGCATTCCTGGTTTCTGTGATGCAAAGACAGACGCTGGTTTACTGGCCAATCCTTCAGCATGATCAAAAAAGTCTCAACGATTGTGGGAAAGATTCTCAAAAAAGTTAAGCAACGGCACTTGCTGTTGAATTCTGTACTGGTTGACGGGGGAAGCGAGGATTCTCCGTCAGATGGCCCTTGGGAATCCTGATGCCCCGCAGAATGAGAAATCGGGATGCCCGCTGGGTATGAAGGCTGTTGAGATTCATCTGCCCCTCCTGCTGGTTCCAATCGGATACCTGCCCCAAATATGCAACCTCGCTAAGTGTAATACAATTAACAAACTGGATGGGTCCCACCATGGCCTCCCACCATGCACCAGCCTCCCAAGCAGGAACTGTGCCAGGCGGACTTTGGTTCCCTAATAATCAGCATGCTGGACTCTGAGGGGAGTCAAGGAGATAGATGCAGTGGCCATTTGCACTTTTGCTGCTGCCAAGCTTCAGAGTTGGGATTCCCCCTAGCGTCCTGGGTGTTGGGTGGACTCAAGCTGGGGCAAAGGGTGTTTTTGCCACTGTTTCTTGGGATGGAGGTCCCATGGCTGGACTGTCCCTTCTGGCCCCAGCAGACTTGAAGATCACCCCCTGATATAATGATCCAATTTCATTGTACAGTCCTTTGATATAGGTTTGATTGACAGCTTATTTATTTTATAAACAACCTAAGCTTGATTGACAGCTATGGTTTCTTCAAATGGAATGAATGGTCTTCAAAAGGGGAAGTAAAATTGAGCTTTCTACTCAGCTTCCAGCCAGTTGTGGTTATTTATCTTTTCTTTCATGGTTGAATTATACTGTAAATGGCAGAAGCCTTAGGAACATTAACATACAGAGGGATCTGGGCATGCAGCTCCTCAGCTCCCGAAAAGTGGCGACACCGGTAACCAAAGTGATTAATAAGGCATATGGCATACTCGCCTTAATTGGCCAGGGCATTGAGTGCAAGAGTTGAGAAATCATGTTGCAGCTATATAAAACCTTGGTTAGGCCTCATCTGGAGCATTGCGTACAATTCTGGTCACCACACTAGTGGAAGGGCTTGGAAGGTTTGGTGAGAGTGCAAAGAAGGTTCATCAGGATATTGCCTGGTCTCAAGGCAACTATGAGGAGAGGTTGAATAAATTAGGATCATTTTCACCAGAAAGACGACCATTGAGGGGAGACCTGACAGAGGTCTACAAAATTATCAGAGGTGCAGAGAGGGTGGACAGTCAGCGGCTTTTCCCCAGGGTGGAACTGTCAATTACCAGGAGGCACAGGTTGAAGGTGAGAGGGGAAAAATTTAAGGTGGATGTGCAGGGGACATTTTTCACACAGAGAATAGTGCGTGCCTGGAATGTGCTGCCAGAGGGGATGGTGGAAGCAGGCACATTAACAACATTTAAGAGGCATCAAATGGGTACATGAATAGGGAGGGAATAGAGGGATTCGGACTGAATAAGGGCAGCAGAGCTTTTTCCAGTTTATTTAGGGCATCACGATTGTAATGGGCTTGAAGGGCTGAAAGGCCTGTTCCTGTGCTATATTTTTCTTTGTTCTTTGAACGCAACTGAAGCATGACCCACCCCTATTTAGACAAACCGTACAATGCAGAATGAGGCTATTTAGCCCATCAAGTCTGCACCAATTCTCTGATAGAGCATCTTACACAGGTCCATATCCCCAACACTCCCACCCAATCTTTCATGCATTTACCTTGCTAACCCCCTTAACCTATTCACCTACCCTGAACATCTTTCGACTGTGGGAGGAAACTAGAGCACCCGGAGGAAACCCACCCAGAATCTACAGTTTCTGCACAGAAAATCACCCAATGCTGGAATCAAAGCTGGGTCGCTGCACTGTGGGGCACGGTGCCATCATACCAGTGTTCCTAACCATAATGTTTATAAACATCAAAGATTGATTGACAGCTGTGGTTTCTTCAGAAGTTTCACTTCCTCTTTTGCAGACCACTGATTCCATTTGAAGAAATCCCAGTTCAGAGCCCAAGGCACCAGGCCAGGGTATCAGTACAAGGATGCCAGGGGTCAGTGCAGTATTGGTACTGCCAAGGCATGGAAACTAAAGGGGGTCTGAGTGGTGGTCTGGGGGGAGTTAGGGCTGATTGAGAATCTGAGGGGGATGGGCACTAAATGGGGGCCTGAGGGGACAGATTCTGAGGGGGAATTTGGTGCATGTCACCCTCATGCTTTTGGGGTGTGTTGAGGGTGACCTGTTTCGGTTGGTAATGGAGGAAGATCCCACTCTTTGCAGAGGGATATGTAGTGCTCCCCTGGTCAGCAGTGGAAAAGGGCACCATTTCACTTTGTGGGGGGAGAGGAACACAGAATTTGTCCTTTAGAAATGGCATTCCAAAGTCAGACTGATTGGCGCATTCCACAGGGTGCAAAACTTCACATCCGTCAAGGAGGTAAATCTTACTTGACAGGTGCTGCCAATGAAAAACCCTCCCATGTTCTCGCTAGTCAGAGCACTTAGTCTGAAAAGCGAGAGAATTCTGTCTGACATTCCAGTCAAACAAAGGATGTTCCTGACACTGAAACTGCCTCAGTGGCAGACAGAAAGGAACACGCTGTTGGCCTGCACTGTTCTCTCAAAGCCATTTGCCACGGTTCTTTCCTACATCTCTTAAGTGAATCCAAATTTTGTACAAATAAACGTCCTTAGTTTACCCAAACTTGGAAGGATTCTTAACATCATCTTATGAGAAAATAAAATGTCTGGGGTTTAAAGTTAGGAGGAACAAAGGTCTTCTCTTCATTCTTGGGATGTGGGTGATTCTGCGAAGCTGCCTTTGCTGCATATGTCAAATTGCCCATTAGAAAGTGATGATGTTCAGGTGGATTGGCCATGCTAAAATGCCCATTAGTGTCAGGGGACTAGCTAGGGTAAATGCATGGGGTTATGGGGATAGAACTTGACTGTGGTCAGTGCAAACTCAATGGGCTGAATGACATTCTTCTGTACTGTATGATTCTATGAGTCTTCTTGCTTTGTAAATACTATTTTCCCAGTAAAGTGAGTTGCCACTCTGAGCGCATTAAGATACGGGGCAGGAATCTTGTGTAGGCCCAAGATAGGAGTGCAGCTTCATTGTCCAAAAGGACTTTAATAAATCAGGTGGGTAAACCTTAATATTAACCCTACAGTTTAACTGCTGGTTTTCATCAGAAAATCCAAAAACTTTTACAACAATCCTCTTATTCCGTTTTTAATACCGACAAGACTCAATTAATTATTAATCTTAATTTCACAAGTTTGTGGTATTTGAACGCACAAGTGTTAGGGGTGGGAGATTTGAATCATAGCCACTTCAGAACCATACACTTGAATGCCCCTCCATGTCATGCAATCCCCGCCACCCCTGCTTGCTGGCTTACTTGGCAAAGGCAATGTCAAGCTCAACACTTTCATACCCAACTCACAATCTCCTCAGAAAATTTCAGTTTGGAAGGATAAAGCAATAAAACTTGGGAAATGAAAGAAACTGATGTTCTATTTTACGGTGTATGTACAACACGAGTTCGAATCAGCACTAGGTTTTACTGGCTTTCTTCCAGTGCCACATGTGGATCATGAGAGAGAAATCATCTACAATTTCTGGCTTTCATCTCTATTCTACCAGGAATACTGGCTGGGAATGCCGAGGCAAAGATGGTGTTCTCTTATCTATTGCTGATTAACTGACCAGTACTTTGGAAGAGGGAGTGATGTTAAAAACTTGTTCTGTCTCAAGAAGCATGAATCACCATTGCTCTGAGCAGGGTGAGTAGCAGAGAAAATCTTTTTGATGGTAATAATGGGATTAACCCATATGGGCTGATCGAGATATCCATTGATTTTTCTTCTCCATACTGCATTCTGAGATGCAAGGAATCAATTAAAGTTTCAATGGCGAGGCATTTGTGGGACTAAATTTCAGCTCAACAAAAAATGTTGGGAGAACTGATTTCCTCGAAAGGATTATGTTTTTATGAGATCTTAGCAATCTCTTCCTCAATGCTTTAGAAATAAATGAATGACAAAGTTTATTTATTAGTTGCAAGCAGGTTTACATTAACACTGCAATTAAGTTACTGTGAAAATTCTCTAGTTGCCGCATTCTGGTGCCTGTTTGAGTACACTGAGGAAGAATTTAGCATAGCCAATGCACCTAACCAGCATATCTTTCGGAGTGTGGGAGGAAACCGGAGGAAACCGACATAGACAATGCAGACTCCACATAGATAATGACACAAGCTGGGAGTCGAACCTGGATCCCTGATGCTGTGAGGCAGCAGTGCTTATTACTGTGCCACCAGTAACTGAGGTTATTCCCTGAGTGTCCAATGATCTATCCACTTCTGTCTTAAATATTTCAAAGAGTGAACCTCTGCCTTTCTCTGGAGCCAAGGATTCTGAAGATGCACAAATCCTTGATGCGAAGAAATTTCTCCTCATCCCAGTCCTAAGCGACCAATTCTTCATCCTGGGCTGGTGTAGCAGCAAATCACATATTCTTCATCTGCTGTTGGAATGTTTAATGTTTGCAATGATCGAAAAAAAAAGGGAGGAAAAGAAATCTGTTTTGCTGTGATTGGCGCTTCTCACTGTCAACAAGTACAGAATTAATCTAAAACAAAACTAGAAGCATATTCCCAAAAAGAGACACCCTACAACCGCTTCATTGCCAAACCCGGACTGCCTCTTGAGAATTACTTGTAGCCATTTTTGAGAGGGAGACTTACTTTGAAGGATAAATAAAGAAGCACAGCCTTTGATTTCACTTGGAGAGGAGATGAAAGCCCAGTGTTCAGACTCCGCGAAGCTCACTAACTAAAACTGCATTGCTACAGCTCTCTCTGGAGATTTGCCACACAAGCAAATCAGCAGTGTCACTTAATAGAACACCGGGGATTAGGAATAGCTATTAGGAACAGAAGAAGCAACATGCGACCCAACAGCTGCTTTAACTAAACGTCAAAATACAACTTCACCAACACACAACATCAATCCGGTTCAGTAATGGAAAGGAGATCGCTCATCTCTGTCAGCAGATGTGCTTGACATCAAGGATATAGTCTGATGAAATTGAGAGTAAGGCTGAATGACAGCTTTACAGAGTTGGGAGGGTAGAGGATACAGTGGGTGCTAAGAGGTTAGCACTAGCACCACACTTTTCCTTGTTGACTTAGATTAGGATGGTGAAGAGTTATCAAAATCAGCAGAAGGCATAAAGCTCAGAACTATACTAAACTGTAAGGAGGATAGTGAAGGCTTCAAGGGGACATAGAATCAGATTGGTGGGATGGGCAAAACATTTGAAGATGAAATTTAATGGTGAGAAGTGTAGAGTGATCCATTTTGTGTGTGTGTGTTTTTGTGTGTGTGTGTCCATATTAGGTGTGTGTACCCATATAGGTATGTGTGTCTGCACGGGTGTGTGTTTGCGCATGTTCATGTGTATTTGTGTATGTTCATGTTTATGTCTGTGCTTGTGTATGTATGTGTGCATGCTATGCATGTGTATATGTGTGCATGCTATGTATGTGTATGTGCACATGTATATATGTGTGCATGTTGTGCACATATATATGTGTGTGTATATGTGCATGCTGTGTGTGTACATATGTATGTGCTGTATGCATATGTGTGTATATATATATATATATATGTCCATACATATGTGTGTGCATCTGTTCATGTGTGTATATGTGTGTTGTAAATGTGTGCATGCTGTGTGTGTATATGTTTGTATGCTGTGTGTGTGTGTGCATGTCGCATGCATGTGCGTGTAAGATATGGTGCACAAATCATTGAACGATAAGCTTATTTATTAATGCTACAAATAGGCTTACAATAACACTACAATGACGTTATCATGAAATTCCCCTAGCCGCTGCACTCTGGGACCTGCTCAGGTACATTCAAGGACGATAGCATGGCCAGCGTGGGATGAGAAAGTGGGATGAAAAATGCATATGGGATGCTAGACTTTATAAAACAAAGCACAGAGTCTAAAAGCAGTCAAATAAAAGCAATATCGGCAATAAAAACAGAGAATACTGGATAAGTTCAGCAGGTCTGACAGCGTCTGTACAAAGAGAAACTGAGTTAATGTTTTAGATCAAAATGATCCTTCTTCAGAACTGAAGCAAGGTAGAAATGTACAGGATGGTGTAGTTAGAAACAGGCAGAGGAGGTGGGGAATAGACGACTGGAGTGAAGGAGACATTGGCAAACTGGATGTAACAGCAGAACATCTTCGCATGGCCACAATCTCTGGTCACGTGTCATTTGAACTCAGCATCTTGCTCTCATGCCCATATGTCCATCCTGGACCTACTGTAATGTTCCAGCGATGCCCAACACAAACCAGAAGAGCAACATCTCATCCTCCAATTAGTCACATTCCAGCCATCTGGGCTTGACACTGAGTTTATCAAAACTCACATCTACTTTTTCCTGACCTTTCTCTGGTCTCCTATTCTTCTATTATATTCCGTAAACCGAGTGTGTGCCTTTATATGCTCTGTTTGTGATCAGAACTCCCCATTCACCTGATGAAGGAGCAGCGCTCCAAAAGCTAGTGGCGTTTGCTACCAAATAAACCTATTGGACTTGAACCTGATGTTGTAAGACTTCTTACTATTTCTGTTCTGCCCCATCTCCTCTGCCCTTTAACTTTGAAAGACATGCTGGTTAGGTGCATTGACCATGCTTAATTCTCCCTCCAAACAGGTGCTGGAGTGTGTGAGTAGGGGACTTTCACAGTAACTTTATTGCAGTGTTAATATAAGCCTACTTGTGACACTAATATATAAACTTTAATTCTTTACATTTTCACCCTGTTTTAGTTCTGTAGAAGGATCATTTAGATCCCAAACATTAACTCATAAAACCTACATTGCAGGAGACCATTTGGCCCATTGAGCCAGCACTGACAACAATCTCACCCAGGTTCTATCCCCGTAACCCACATATTTACCCTTCTAATCTTCTTGACACTAAGAGGCAATTTATCATGGCCCATTTATCTAACCTGCACATCTTTGGACTATGGGAGGAAACTGGAGCATCTGAGGAAACCCACACAGACATGGGGAGAATATACAAACTCCGCACAATCACCCAAGGCCAGAATTGAACCCGAGTCCCTGGCGCTGTGAAGCAGCAGTGCTAACAACTGTGCCACAGTGAAACTCTGTTTCTCTCCACAGATACTGCCAGACCTGTTGAGTTTATTCAGCATTTTCTGTTTTTATTTTAGTCTAAAAGCCATCATGAGCCTTTATGAAATATTGATTTGTCCACAACTGCAGTATTGTATTCAATTTTGAGCAGCAGACACTTTAGTGAAGGCTTTAAAGAATTGCAGATAAAGATTTATGAGAATGACCCAAAAATAGGAGATCATTGTTGATAGATTAGAGAGGTTAGGGCTGATCTCTTTGAAGAGAAGGTTAAGGGAGAATTGATAGAGGTGTTCAAAACCACAAGGGGCTAGACAGAGTAGATAGAAAGTGAGCCCTTTGGCAGCAAGGTATAGAACCAGAATATACAGATTTAAGATAATTGGCAAACAACACAAGATGACAGAAGGAAAAGTCTTTTGTGTGTATGATTAGATTGCAGAATGCACTTCCTGAGTGAGAAAGCAGATTTAATCGTGGCTTTTGATAAGGGATAAGGTAAATATCTGAAGCGGAATATTTGCAGGACTACATGGAAAGGGTGGGGGAGAGGCACTAGTTGAGCTATTCTTATAGAGAATTGGCCCTGATGCAATGGGCCTCCTTTCAGGCTGTAACTATTCTGCGGGCTGAACTTCCAATTCAGGGTTCAGTATCCTGGATAATGTTTCTCCTATCCCCAGGACTGAATCCATTCCATGTTTCTGCCTGAAGAGGGATGCAGGATGGGGGTGGATAAGTCAGTCATGATGAACATGTTGCAGGAGATGAGATGTCAATGGGTGAGTCCAAATTAAAGGACATCCAAAAACCATGACTGTGTACGCTGCCATCCTGGGCGATGGGAGAGGGCAAAAGGCAGTGTAGACAAAGTCAATGGATGGGAGGCTAGTTTGCGTGATGGATTGGGCTACATTCACGACCTTTTGTAGTTCCTTGTGGTCTTGGGCAGAGCAGGAGACATACCAAGCTGTGATACAACCAGAAAGAATGATTTCTATGGCGCAACTGTAAAAATTGATGAAATTCGTTGTTGACATGCCATATTTCCTTAGTCTCCTGAGAAAGTAGAGACATTGGCGGTTCCTTAAGCCTGGTGAGGGAGATTTAGGGAGGGAGTTCCAGAGTTGAGCTTGAGCTAAAAATGGAAGCATAGAGACAAACACAGCAGCAACGCCAAGGAGGGAATCTTAAAGTGGAGGCTTTGCCATTCAGATGTCAATGAAATCACTGAGGTGATGGCTGAGCAGGATTTGATGCAAATATGTACAGCAGTAAGCTGAAATGATAGGTGAGGAAGAGATACAGAAATATATTTTATATAATGAAGGATCTGATAAATAGAAACAGGAAATATCAAAGGACAATGAACATTTCACATCTCAGAATATAATTATGGATAGTAAAGATATGAATCCAATATGAGGAAAAACATTGATAAAAAATACAATAGGCCTGCAAAAGTAATTTTGAGTATTCATTCTTGCAGACAAATTTATTCAAGGCAGAATTACTCTCAGTATAATTAAATGATTGTGTCAAAGCCAGATGATGAAGGAGAAAATAATTATTAATAATAATGAAATAACAGAAAGTAGCAGATATTTCCAGAGCAGCAGAAAACAGCAAAATGTAACAGCAACACCTATTGTCATAAGAAATCTGTGAAACAGAGATACTGGTTCATCCCAAGTAACAGAGCCAGACAAAACAAGATGATGGCACAGTGGTTAGCATGCTTTCTCACAATGCCAGGGACCCAGGTTCAATTCCAGCCTTGGGTCACTGAGTGTCTGCACATTCTCCCCATGTCTGTGCGGGTTTCCTCTGGATGCTCCAGTTTCCTCATACAGTCTGAAATATGTGCAGGTTAGATGGATTGGCCATGTTAAATTAAATGGATTGGCCCCTTAGTATCTCAAGGTGTGTATGTTAGGTGGGTCATCCACAGTAAACACATGGGTAATGGGAATAGGGTGGAGGGGAGGTAAGGGGAGGACCTGGGTTGGATGCTCTTATAGAACCACAGAACCCTCCAGTGCAGAAAGAGGCCATTATGCCCATCGAGTCTGCACCGATCACAATCCCACCCAGGCTCTACCCCCACATATATACACCCGCTAATCCCTCTAACCTACACATCTCAGGACACTAAGGGGCAATTTTAGCGTGGCCAATTGACCTAACACGCACATCTTTGGATTGTGGGAGGAAACTGGAGCACCCGGAGGAAACCTGCGCGGACACAAGGAGAATGTGCAAATTCTACACTGATGGTGATCCAAGCTGGGAATCGAACCCAGGTCCCTGAAGCCGTGAAGCAGCAGTGCTAACCACAGTGCTATCGTGTCACCCAAGAAGTAACAGATGTTAGAGGGTCAGTTCAGACTCGATGGACTGAATGGCCCTTCTCTGCACTATAGGGACTCTATGGTTGACTGTGAACAGAGCTGGTTATGCTGAAAGGAGATAATGGCCAAACACAGAATTCAACGTCCAAGATATATCCATTTATTGACTGCAAGCAAAGCCAATTCATCCTCGTTTAAATTTAAAAATTAAATAGAAGGTTTTGGAGACATCCTGAGAGAGAGCGAGAGAGAGAGGGAGAGAGATAGAGGGAGAGAGCAATTTGAGTATGATTCAGACAGAACAGTCGGTCTTAAGGTGGGAGATAACATCCAATTGACTGTCAAGATCGGAATCCAGACATGGGAACTCAACTTGAGTTTGCAAGAAGGAAAAATTGAGTGAGAGTATTTGATGACGTGCTCTTGTCACAACATCAAATGACTCAGAAAATATGACTTGGTGCAAAGAGATAAGGCCTGGAATTTCACAACTACTGAATGGATCAAAGCTCCTCTCTGCCAATGAAGTACTTTTAAATTGTTGTAATGAAAGAAGCATAGAAACTGGAATGAACAGCGTGTGACTAAAGCTAGGCGGTTCATTCAGTCTTCACTCACCCAGAGAAAATGTTAGTCGCAGTTCTTCATACAATTCCTGACTGATGAATTAGGTGGAAGAGAGGAAGCTCACATGTGAGAAAGAAAGTCGTAGAAGAAAATCCCTGCCTTCGGGCTCACAAGATGGGGGGAAAGGGAGATACCGGGTTACTGACGTGTACGGTGACTTCTGCATTTTTATCCATCCAGGAAGCTCTAAGCTGCTCCATAGAAACATAGAAGATAGGAGCAGGAGGAGGCCATTTGGGCCTTCGAGCCTGCTCCACCATTCATCACAATCAGGGCTGATCATTCAACTCAAAAGCCTAATCCTGCTTTCTCCCCATAACATTTGGTCCCATTCACCCCAAGTGCTATATTCAGCTGCCTCTTGAATACATTCAATATTTTGGCATCAACTGCTTCCTGTGGTAATGAATTCCACAGGCGTAAAACTCTTTGGGTGAAGAAATGTCTTCTCATTCCATCCTAAATGTATCCTCGGACTGTGACCCATGGTTCTAGACTCCCCCACCATTAGGAACATCCTATGTTGTGTTGTCCTGTTAGAATTTTATAAGATGCTATGAGATTCCTCTCCTTCATTCGTCTGAATTCCAGTGAAAACAATCCTAACCGAGTCAATCTCTCCTCATACATCAGTCCCACCATCCCGGAATCAGCCTGGTAAAATCACACCAGTGTCGAGGTCCTCATGAAGTGAGTCAAATCCACTGAGCGGAGCAGAGGGCAGAGGTGATGTGCCAGGCACAGAGATGATGTGAGCAGGAGGGCTGGTCATCGAGGGCACACTCTCAGACCGTTAGAACCGAGATGAGGAGAAACTTCTTCGGTCAGAGGGTAATGGATCTGTGGAGCTCTTTGCCATAGAAGGCTGTGGAGGCCACGTGATTGAATGTATTTATGACAGAGATAGATAGGTTCTTGATTAATAAAGGGATAAGAAGTTATTGGGAAAAGGCTGGAGAATGGGGCAGAGAATGAAGCAAAGGCAGAGCAGACTCAATGGGCCAAATGGCTAATTCTGCTCCTATATCTTATGGTTTTATGACTATTACTGGTGGCCTGATCCCAGAATTCCAGTTGATAGAGAATTCCAGTAGCAGAGTGGCCAGCTAAGAGAAATTTGACTGTACTGCCCTACCCAGTGGGTTAGCATTATGAAGAAAGATATAGAAGTCAATCAGGGAATGAGGGAAGGTTGGTTCTAAGGATTCACATAAAGCCATTACCTCCAGTGCTTTGGATCAAGCATTGGAAATTCTTATTAATGTAGTCAGGTCTTTGTTGACCAGTGTGGACACAATGGGTCGAATGGCTTCCTTCTGTGCATGAGAGTTGATTAATTTCTTATCCTGAGAAGGCCTGGATGCAGGAAGTAATGCTGTGGTGAACAAATGCCAAAATCTTTTTGCATGCTTGATGTAATTTTGAGCTGGTAACAAGTGTTATTCAATGAAGATTCGTCCAAGTTGTGAACATTTAATCATCCATTCGACAGGTACACCACAATGTCCTTTGGGATCACCTCAGCCTCAGAAATCTTCCAGTGCGAACAATCACAGCTGCTAAATGACAGTGAGGGATTGGGAAGACTAAATTTTCTGATTTAAAGGCAGAACAAACATAAGTCTGACCCCAAAGTGAAAAAGTCTACGTGGTAAGAGAAAAAATACACACACCGTGAAGAGGTAGAAAAAAAAACAAATTTGCAAATGTCGGGAGTGTGAAATAGAAGTAGAAAATGCTAGAGGCAATTTAGCATGGCCAATCTGCCTCACCCTCACATTTTTGGATACTTAGGAGCAATTTTGCAAGGCCAGTCCATCTAACCCGCGTATCTTTTGACACTAAAGGGCAATTTAGCATGGCCGATCCACCTAACTCTCACAACTTTGGATACTAAGGAGCAAGTTAGCATGGCCAATCTGCCTAACCCGCATATCTTTGGACACTAAGGGGCAATTCAGCATGGCCTATCCACCTAATCTGCACATTTTTGGACACTAAGGGGAAATTTAGCATGGTCAATCCACCTAACCCGCACATTGTTAGACACAAAGAAGCAATTTAACATGGCCAACCTGCTAACTCATACATCTTTAAGCTGTTGGACAAAACAAAAGCACCCGGAGGAAACTCATGCAGACATGGGGAGAACATGCAAACTCCACACAGACAGTCATCCAAGGCTGGAATTGAACCCGGGTCTCTGGCACTGTAAGGCAGCAGCGCTAACCACAGTGCTGCCGTGCTATCCTTGGCTCATACATCATAGTTAAGGATGCTATGCTGAAATAGATGTTGCACAACATCTGCGGAGGTGGTGGCTAGTGGTATTGTCACTGGACTACTCAGGTTCCAGAGACCCAGAGTTATGCTCCGAGATCCAGGTTTGAATCCTATCGCAGCAGATAGCGAAATTCAAGTTCAATTAACAAAAAATCCTGAATTTTAAAATAATGTCTAATAATGATGATGAAACCATTGTCACTTGTCTGAAAAAAACCATCTGGTTCTCGGATGTCCTTTAGGGAAAGAAATCCTTACCCGGTCTGACCTATAGTGACTCCAGAGCCATAGCAATGCAGTTGACTCTTAAATGACCTCAGGGATGGGCAATAAATGCTGGCCCAGCCAGCAACATCCACACTTCATGAATAAATTTAAAGAAACACTGGAGCGTGGAGCACAAGATAAGTTTTGAATAACTCTTCTGTGTGGTGCAGGAAGCTGAGGCTTGGAATTCAACAACTTGTGCATGTCAGAGAGATGACAATCTCTCCATGTTAGGATTGAGAAGGACATGTTGCAGACAAACTGCACAAACATTTATGTCGACTCAATACAAATTGGGAATGAATGGGGATGTAGATTTAAAGTTTGGGAGCAGTGGCTGGAGTGGTGGGAGGGTACGAGTTTAGTGGGGGTTGGGTGAGCGAAGGATATGGGATGTATTTATTTACTCATTCATGAGACAGAATTTATTGCCCATTCCCAGTTGCCAGTGGAGGGCAGTTGAGAGTTAACCACGTTGCTGTGGCTCTGGAGTCACATGTTGGCCAGGTCGGGTAAGGACAGAAGATTTCCTTTCCTAAAGGACATTAGTGAACCAGATCGGCTTTTGTGACAATCAGTGGTTTCACGGTCACCACTCAATTCTTAATTCTAGATTATTAAAAAAATTGAATTCAAATTCACCATCTGCACTGGCAGGATTCGAAGCCAGATCCCCAGAACGTTAACTGAGTTTCTGGATTCAGTGAGAATACCATTAGGTCATTGCCTCCTCCAAACATGAGGAAAAATCTTTATGCACAGTGAATGACCTGGATGGCGTGGCGTAACAATGCGGTGGAAACAGCAGTGGTGAATAATTTCAGAAGGAAGTCGGATGAACACTTGAGGGAAATTAAATTACAGCGCTACAGGGATGAAGCAGGGAAGTTGGACTAATTGGATTGCTTCACAGAGAGCCGGCATGGAGTTGATGAGCCAAATAGCCTTCCCCTATGCCATAATGACTTCAACTCTAACTCCAGTTTCCAACTTCTCCTTCATTCTGAGTCTATTTGGTGATCAGGAAGAAATCGATCGAAAGCTGTCCAATCCTAAGCCCTCTCACAAAGATTGCATTTGTTATATAATTGTGAGGGATTCTGTCTCTCAAAGTTTCTCTAATGTATCTCAGCTGCTGCTTAGATTCAGCAATATCTTTATTCGCTATAGATCAGCCAGGAATCAATACACAGCTAATTCATTCCATTTGCAGAGAAACCTCTTTTGACTTTTCCCAGTCGATGTCTGCTATGTCACTGATCACCAGCAGAGGTCACCAGTGACTCCCCTAAATCACACGGTGAAAATCACCCTCTCGCCAGCCAATTGGGCATTTGAAGATTGAATATCCCCCAAATCAGGTCAAATCAACAAACATTACATTAACATCATTCTGCCACAAAAGTATTTGTAATCTGTGTGACACACTGTTGTCCTCAGCAGCTTATGGTCTAGTTACTGCCAAACGTCCTGTTCGTGTGAAGACAGCAGGAGGCATTAACAAATAGCCATCCTTTTGTCCACTAAACATCATGCCTTCAGGTGCAGCTTTATGACCTGAAAGGCACTATGTAAATGCAAATTGCTGTTAGCGCAGCACGTTTGGGCGACACAGTGGCACAGTGATTAGCACTGCTGCCTTACAGTCCCAGAATCCCAGGTTCCATTCTGGCCATGGGTGATTGTGTGGAGTTTGCATGTTCTCCTCATGTCTGCACAGGTTTTCTCTGGTTTCCTCCGACAATCCAAACAACGTGCTGTTTAGGTGCATTAGCCATGCTAAATTCTTCCTCACTGAACTTGAGTGGGTACCGGAGTGTGGCAACTAGGAGATTTCCACAGTAACTTCATTGCAATGTTAATGTAAGCTTGCTTGTGACACTAACAAGTAAACTTAAAATTCATCAACAAAATAAAGGTTTGATAAACTCGAAGAGAAAGATACGGTGGAGCAGTCAAGGGCCAGCATCAGTAACCAGCCAGAACAATGCATTCTGCCTCTTGCTAAAGGGGTTACCTGTGGCACCATTGATAGTTATATGCCTGCCATGGTCCTCCTGTACCATGGGGCAGCATGGTGGCACAGTGGTTAGAAGGGATCTGGGTTCGATTCTGACATTGAGTCGCTGTCCGTGTTGAATCTGCACTGTCTCCCCGTGTCTGCGTGGGATTCCTTTGGGTGTTACAGATTCCTCCCACAATCCAAAGATGAGCAGGTTAGATGGATTATCCATGATAAATTGCCCCTTGGTGTCACAAAATACGTAAATCAATGGGATTAGCCAGAGGAAGTTGCCCTTTACTGTCCCAAGATGGATTCGCTATGATGAATTGCCCCTTAGTGTCTCAAGATGTGTAGGTTTGGGGGATCAGCCGAGATAAATTAGCCCTTACTATCCCAAGGTGGATTAGCCATGATGAATTGTCCCCAAGTGTCCGAAGATGTTTAGGTTAGATGGATTAGCCATGGTAAATGTGTAGGGTTATGGGGATATATCAGGGAGAGAGCTCATGTAAAAAACTCTGCTAGAGAGTTGGTGCAGATTTGATGGGCTAATGGCCTCTTCTACACTTAGAGACTCTATGATTCTATTGTCATACAAATGCATATAAAGAAATAGGCTTTATTTGTTGTTTCAAATTAATTTGTTCAACTTCTGTTTACAATGCTTTTTTATTTCGTCAGCTATTTACTTGAACATCTGGGTCTCTTAATCATGTGACCTGTAATGTCATATGGTTCGCACAATCCAACCAAAAACAAATAGACACAAACATTGTGCCTAATACTCTGGCATTGATGCTTTTATGCTTCTTAACTCAGCGCTACTTGCTGTTGAGGGTTAATCTGCAATGGAGGCTGATGCAGGCAATTGCAAATTGTTGAGTAATCGTAAACTTATCAATAATACAACCAACCTAGTCCCTTAGAGAGTGTGCACTTGATGCAATTGGGGAATTTAATGTTCAGTGCTTCCAGCTCCAGAATTCTGCCCAAGTTTTAAAATGGGCTCTTCCTTTTGCTACTTTTGCTCGAAGCTCCCTGGGGCTTTGTTTTCACTCAGTGTTAAAAAAAGAACAGCCATGAGTAAGCAGGAAAAAAGGAAAGAAATCAGCAGTTCTAACAGTTTATGTGCAACCTTCAATTAAAAATGTGGGTTCTTACAAATATTCATTGCTCGCTCTGCCAGGTCTCTGCAAACTCAATTTCCCAAACTCAATTCCACACCATTTCCCCAAGGAAACATACACTTGAGTAATAGAAAGGATGGTGTGATTGACTGGAAATTGTGGAAAACAACACTTTACAACATTGAGAGATGTGGTCTGATCAGGAACAAGAGTGAAAGCAGCACAGGAGTCACGCTTCATGGGACAGCTTTTTTCCACTTCCATTAGAAGAACAGGGGCAGCAGATACCTGGGATTACCACTACTACCCGGAGACTCCCCTCCATAGCCACTCACCATCCTGACTCGGAAATATGTCATCATCCCTTCATCCTGGGTGGCCGCACCCACCCCGACACCGGAAAATCCTGCCCGAGGTTAACAGGTTGATGGATCTTTGTACGATCCATGTCCCATCCACTATGATTCCCATGGTGGGCAAGATGGGAAAATCCCACCTAAAATCTTGGAACCCCATCCCTAACAGTGCTGTGAGTGCCTACCCCACATGGACCTCAATGGTTTAAGAAGGCAGCTCACCTTCTCAAGGGCAATTAGAGATGGACAATAAATGCTGGTCCAGCCAGCAATGCCACAGCCCATGAAAGAATTTAAAAAACATAAGCAGCAAGTCAAACATCACAGAAACAAGGTTAGGGAGGTTCATTCAAGGAGAGAAGTCAGAGTTGGGGTTTTTGCTATCCTCAGTCTCTCACCACCATACAGACTATGTTCCACATAATTTTCTGACATGTAGGAACTCTTGGAAAAGATATCCCCCTTTCTCAAAAAGCCAATGCTGTATGGCACTCAGCAACTTATTGAGAACCTCATGTAGCTCCTCCAATGCTCCAGAAGAGTACCATCAGCCCAGGATGATACTGCACCACACAGATTCTCATTATGCTTAGTGTGTCTGTACTGAAAACATTGCAGCACTTGGGACTCAACATTGTGTTTCTCCTCCAACTTAACACCCCCCTTTTTGAAGTATCCCTTACATGTATTGCTCAATACAAACCTCCCCCTCTCAAACCAAGTCATCTGCCTTTGTTATGAAAATTGCTACATTTCATTGCAATTTCTCACTGCCATATTTGATTTTGATTTGATTTGATTTGATTTACTGTTGTCACATGTATTAACATACAGTGAAAAGTATTGTTTCTTGCGTGTTATACATTCAAAGCATACCATTCATAGAGAAGGAAATGAAAGAGTGTGGAATGTAGTGTTACAGCCATTGCTAGGGTGTAGCGAAAGATCAACTTAGTGTGAGGGAGGTCCATTCAAAAGTCTGATGGCAGCAGGGAAGAAGTCGTTCTTGAGTCAGTTGGATGTGACTTCAGACTTTTGTATCTTTTTCCCAATGGAAGAGGATGGAAGAGAGAATGTCTGGGATGCATGGGGTTCTTAATTATGTTGGCTGCCTTTCCGAGACAGCGGGAAGTGTGCAGCATGGTGCACAGTGGTTAGCACTGTTGTCTCACAGTGCCAGGGTTCGATTCTTGGCTTGGGTCACTGTCTGTTTGCACATTCTCCTTGTGTCTTCCTGGGTTTCCTCCCACATTCTGAAAGATATGCTGGTTATGTGCATTGACCCGAATAGGTACTGGAGTGTGGCGACTAGGGGAATCTCACAGTAACTTCATTGCAGTGTTAATATAAGCTTACTCGTGACTAATAAATATACTTTATTTTTACTTTAAATGTACTTTAATACTTTAATATCTAACATGTTTTTCCTCCCTTCCGTTCTGATGAAGAGCCAAAGGACTCAGAATGTTAGCTCCTGTTTCCCTCCTGATAGAAGCGGCCAAACATGTTGAGTTTTCAGGCATCCTCTGTTCTTGTTTCAAATTCCAGCATCCGCAGTATTTTGCTTATTTTAGCCATGGGAGCGTTTTGCTTTGAATCGGAGAGTTATGGGAACATGTTCCAGCCCAGGCTTCTTGGGAACAAGATCGAAGCAGACACTTCACCGCAGTGGGGAACATCTTTCAGCTGAAATGTTAATTGAGACGCTCCCCTGTTAGCTGGCAAGAATCTGACAAAGAACAAAGGCATAATCTCCTCCAGTCTAGAAGTCCTGTGAGAGCTCTGCTCGTCTCTAATTCCAGCACCTTGCATGTTCCCAATTGTTATCACTCTGAGAGTGGCACACATATTTTCAACTGCCTAGCTCAAAACTCTGGAATTTTCATTTAAACCATCTCTGTACCTCCTGCCTCTGTTTTGTCAGTAAAGACATTGCTTGAGATCAGCATCTTTCAAATGGTGTTCTTGTTACCTGATCTAATATCTATGGGGTTCAGTGTCTATTTTGTTTGCTACTCTTCGCTTGAAATATTTGGAATATTTTACTTCTACGTCTGAAAATTCTAGGGAGGCGTGATGTTAACATGTTTCAGAAAACCCTAAAGCTTTGGAAGGTGCTGTGTAAGTCAGAAATTTCTTACTTCTCCTCAACTCCACCCCCCACCGCCACCCACCAACACTACTATCACTCACCAACCAACATCCCTGGGAGCAGGAAGAAGTGGGGAATGGGGGTCTAACATCGGCTCAGATGGAGTGGTGCACCATGCCCTCCTGAAACCAACACTCCCCCCCCCCCCCCCCCCCCCAACCGACTTGTTCTCTCTCACTGGGCCTTCCAATCATCGTTTGGCACCTGTCTGGCTGGCCCTGGCAAGTCTGCCTCCATTTTGCCACTCCTCCAGACTCCATTGGACAAGGACTAGCTGCAGTTCCAGCAGTGGCCACCATATCCTGGTAGTGCTGCTGACGCTGTTGTGTGGCCTTCGTGACACACGACAGCGCAGAGTTGCTGAGCAGAGACTGATAGCCAAGTTCCGCACACACGAGGACGGTCTTAACAGGGATCTTGGCTTCATGACACACTATCTGTAACCCCCGTAACTTGCCTGGGTTAGCAAAAAACCTCACTTACTGTGCTGTCTGGAGAAAAAACACAATTCTCCAACAATGCTCAGGATTCCCTTCACACACATTGTTAGCCACTTTAACACTTGAATGGCAGGTTAGATGTAAGGATTCGCATTCTAATCAGCAGCCTGTAACTGTCTGTGTGGATATGAGTGCCTCTGCAGATCAGAACACTGCATTTGCCTGACTAAGGTGCATAGCGTCGAAAGCTCGCGGATTTACTATCAAATAAATTGGTTGGATTTCAAATTGGTGTTGTAAAACTTTGCTGAAAAGCTGCCAGCCACAAGATGGTCTGTCAGTTCTTGGAGGTGGGACAGCTTCCCTCAGCGGGGGAGCAGTGGTGAGGGAGGGCACCATGACTTTGGGCAACTAATTGCCTAACAACCGTAATATGTGGTTGTGACTTCCAGAGCTGGTAGAGATGGGCTCTAGCTTGGTGGACATAGTCCTTGCTTTTGCCCAAGCCGGAATGTTTCTTTAATGTTCAATGTACTGGTGACGGGGACAGAATTATCACCCAGGGCCCAAATACCTCGTATGAAGGCCACTTCAACTAAGCATCTGAATTGATAAGCATTGATGCTCATAGAACCCAAAGTCAATGAGAGTGTGTGACTGTGGGAAATATGGAGTCTGAATTAGAGTGGAATACACAAAAGTAAAATATGTAGGGCAAGATTTTCCAGCGCGCCTGCACCGAAACCAGAAAATTCCGTCTGAGGTCAACAGGCCTTTCCATAGTCCACCCCTCACCTGCTCCACACGATCTCCAGTCATCCACTGATATCTCCCCAAGTACAGGTACCATTCTGGCATCTCAAAATCTGAAAAGACCCAGAAACCACTGACATTCAAAGCTGGTGCCCTGAGTAACAATTTGAATAAAATGTTTTTAACCTTTATTTTATTTTATGTATTATAAATGCCTGGGAGTCAAAAACCCCAAATACATCATGCCTCCATCCCCAAGTGTCCTGGAGACAGGGTCTGGCACCTCCAGTGAAATTTGTTTGACAACACTCCTATGATGTGCCTTGGGATATTTTCATACATGAACAATGTTATGACCCAAGAGATGATCTCCTTTTGAGAAGTAATGCAGAATCCCTGAAAAATGATTTCATAATCTGTTAAAAGTTTTTGGGAAGATGTGAACTGTTCTTCATTAGAGATCAACTAACAGGAATACCTGACACTCATTTCAAGTGAACGCTAACAATTTATTTATTTAACTAACCAGGAACTTTAACTAAACAAGCAACATTCTGACAAAAATAAGGCTCTACTGGAATGCTGTTCATATAAATACAACGTTCTTTCAGTAACAAAACATATAACAAGAGCATTTAGTCACTCTCAAAAATATACAATCAAGTTTTATGGTTTTGGAAATTGTTTGGAGTTCTTCTGTTGATTCTGCTGTCGGTAAGTTCTTTCTGATTTAGTAGCCTTCATTAGATAGCTGGTGAGTTCTCTGAAGAGAGGGAACTGCTCTTTCTTGCTCTCTGCTTTGAGAAATGGCAGCCCTCCAGTTGAACTGCAGGCAGGCAGCCGATCTCCTCTTTATACCTTGTACTAACCTATCAATTTTCTTACAATAGGATTAGTTTGATGTTGTCAACAATAACAACAAATTCAAATTTAATAGAACATAGAACATAGAACATAGAGCATTACAGCACAGAACAGGCCCTTCGGCCTTCGATGTTGTGCCGACCAATATAAAAAGCAATGACCCTCCAAACTAAACCATTCCCTTCTCTTCCATATACTTATCAACTAACCTCTTAAACGCACCAAACTTGGCGCATCTACAACTGCCGCAGGCAGGGCATTCCACTCCCTAACCACTCTTTGGGTAAAGAAACTACCTCTGATATCCGTCCTATAACTCATACCCCTTAATTTAAAGCTGTGTCCCCTCGTGCTAGCTTTCTCCATCCTAGGAACAAGGCTATCACTGTCCACCCTATCTACACCTCTAATCATCTTATATGCTTCAATAAGATCCCCTCTTAGCCGCCTCCTTTCTAACGAAAACAACCTCAAATCCTTCAACCTCTCTTCATAGGACCTGCCCTCCATACCAGGCAACATCCTGGTAAACCTCTCTGTACCCTCTCCAATGCCTCCACATCTTTCTTATAATGTGGGGACCAGAACTGCACACAATACTCCAAGTGTGGCCGCACTAGAGTTTTGTACAGTTGCAACATGATGCTGCGGCTCCTAAATTCAATCCCCCTAACCAATAAAAGCTAAGACTCCATATGCCTTCTTAACAACTTTATCCACTTGACTGCCTACTTTCAGGGATCTATTGACACATACACCAAGATCCTTCTGTTCCTCAACACTATTAAGAGCCCTACCCTTAGCCCTATACTCTACCCATTTATTGTTCCTGCCAAAGTGCATTACCTCACACTTTTCCACATTAAACTCCATTTGCCACCTCTCGGCCCAGCTCTGCAACTTGTCCAAGTCACTCTGCAAACTAGAACACCCCTCTTCACTATCCACCACTCCACCGACTTTAGTGTCATCTGCAAATTTACTAATCCATCCTTCAATACCCTCATCCAGATCTTTTATAAAAATTACAAACAGCAGGGGCCCCAAAACAGACCCCTGAGGTACACCACTTGTCAACGAACTCCACGATGAATATCTCCCATCAACCACCACCCTCTGTCTTCTATCTGCTAGCCAATTCCTAATCCAATTAGCTAAATCACCCTCTATCCCATACATCTGCATTTCTGCAGAAGTCTTCCATGGGCCACCTTATCAAACGCCTTACTAAAGTCCATATATACCACATCAACCGCCTTACCCCCATCCACCTCTTTGGTCACTTTTTCAAAAAAACTCAATAAGGTTAGTAAGGCACGACCTACCCTTCACAAAACCATGCTGCCTATCCCCAATCAATTCATTTCTCTCTAAATAACTATAAATCCTATCCCTAATAATTCTCTCCAATACTTTGCCCACAACAGAAGTAAGACTCACTTGCCTATAATTCCCTGGAAGGTCTCTCTTCCCCTTCTTGAACAATGGGACCACATTCGCTATCCTCCAGTCCTCCGGAACCACACCCGTAACCAACGACGACCTGAAGATCAGAGCCAGAGGCTCTGCAATCACCTCTCTTGCCTCCCAGAGAATCCTAGGGTAAATCCCGTCCGGCCCAGGGGGCTTATCTAACTTCAAACCCTCAAGAATATCTAGCACATCCTCCCTATCTACTTCAATACTTTCCAGTTTGCTACCCTGTACCTCAGTGTTCTCCATACCTACATTTACATCACCCTGCGTGAATACCGAAGAGAAATATTTATTCAGTGCCTCTCCAATCTCTTCAGGCTCCACGCACAACTTCCCACTGCTGTCTGTGACTGTCCCTAATCTTGTCCTAACCAATCTTCTATTCTTAACATATCTAAAGAAAGCTTTAGGATTCTCCTTAATCCTATCAGCCAAAGTCTTCTCGTGTCCCCTCTTAGCTCTCCTCAATAGGTTCCCTGGTGGCTCAGTGCCTTCTTTAAACTGATAGGCTGAATTCAAAATTCAAATGCCTGCAAAGCCTGTTACCTTGGCAATCCTGATGCTTGGTCTTTGCTGTAAATGTTGCTGTTTGCATACCCTGTATACACCTGCATTTTTAATTTCCAAACACTGAACACAAAACCACAGGAACCACACTTCACAAACTCAACTTTGCAACAGCAGTGTGAAATAGGTATAAGTTGTTGTTATGATATGGTCACTATGAATTCTCAGTGTCACATCTAAAACAAGAGCAATGAAGTAAAATTGGATTTTTTTTTTAAAAGTTTGATTAACAGGGGTGTGGGATAGCATTTTCAAAGAGCTGGTGTAAGTACAGTGGACTGAATGGCCTTTTGCTGTGTTGTATCCTTCTATGATTCTATGACACGCAAGCCAGTTGGACTCTGTAAATACATGTTGCGTCACTTTTCAAGAAGATGCGAATAACTCAAATTGTTGCCAAGGACCCCACCATCTCTTTCACCCATGAATCAAAGAGATTATCCACAACAACAAATCCCATCTTGCAAATTATAGAATCATAGAATTTCTACTGAACAGAAGGAGGCCACTCACCCTATTGAGTCTGCACCAACTATAATTCCACCTAGGCCCTATCCCCATTAACCCTTGCATTTACTCTTGTTAGTCCCCCTTACATTAAGGGGCGATTTAGTATGGCCAATCCATCTTACCAGCACATCTTTGGATTGTGGGAGGGAACTGCAGCAACCAAAGAAAACCCATGCAGAGACGGGAAGAATGTGCAAACTCCACACAGACAGTGACCCAAGCCAGTAATCTAACTCGGGATCCTAGCCCTGTGAGGCAGCAATGCCTACTACTGTGGCACTGTGCCACCTCCCTCTGTTTATTTTCTTATAAACCGCCACTGTGCCCATCATAAATGATCCCCTTCTCGAGTCTGAGATGCAGCACATAATATTATACTCATCAAAATGGGCACAGCGGTTCGCACTATTGCTCCAGAATGCCAGGGATCTGGGTTCAATTCTGGCCTCGGTCACTGTTTGTGTGGAGTTTTCATTTTCTCCCCGTGTGTGCGTGGGTTTCCTCTGGATGTTCTGGTTTCCCCCCAATGTCCAAAGATATGCAGGTTAGGTGGATTGGCCATGGTAAATTAATCCTGTTGTCGGAGGATTAACAGGGTAAGTGTGTGGGGTTATGGGGATAGCGCCTGGGTGAAATAGTGATCGGTACAGACTTCATGTGACGAATAGCCTTCTTCTGTACTGTAAGGATTCTATGGTTCAAAGCTTCAATGTCAGAAGACATACTTTCCCATATTTAAATTTATGAATCTCTCCGGATTTAACACTGGTGCAAGGGATCAGGCTGGGAGGGACAGGACAACCAAGCATTCAGGAGTCCTCCTGCGATTAAAATCAATTGATCTCGAAGGGGAATATGAATGGATTGGGGATAACTGGTGAGGCAAATTTCACTTATTCTCACAGCTTAAGCTCGACTGTAGCTCAGGAATATTTATCACAAGCAGTTGTGTGGAAGCGTGAGGGCATTGAGCTAGAGTCTGACAAGTAATTCCCACAACTGCAGCTGCTGGAGCCGAGAAGTAATTATTTCACTCACCAGGAAATCAATTTGATAGCCGGGAACATTTCCAGCACAGTGGTTGCACCTCTGCGCAACTGTAAGGCCCCATCACTTACAGATGACTATCATGCGTTATACAGTCAGTGAGATACCCTGGAATTAATAAGGTGGAGCAGTTAATTGCCCACGGTCACCTTGGGTGCTTTATCAGTAACCACTCCAATTTATTACAGAGATACGCTGAGCAACAGCCTAATCAGGGCTAAGAGACACGGCTTCCATTTGCACTATTTCAGGCTTGTTTAAGCCAAAGAAAAATGACAGGCTCCATGTGATTGTGGGACCATTGTAACAGTGTTGATAGTTAGGTGGACAGGAAAATGGAATTCAAGCCCCGTTCAGGTTAACCATATTATCGAATTGTAAGGAGAGGTGATGGTGTGGTGGTATTATCCACTAATGGATAATACCACAATTAGTGGATTAATGTCCTGCGGACTCAGATTCGATTTGCGCCATGGCAGATGGTAGAATTAAGATAAAAACAAAATGCTATGGATGCTGGAATCTGAAACAAAAACAGCAAATGCTGGAATTTCTCAGCAGGTCTGACAGCAGCTGCGGGGAGGGAATAGAGCCGATGTTTTTAAATGACCCTTCATCTGAGCTGAGACATGGTCTGGAATTAAGAATCTACTGATGACCGTGAAACCATTGTTGATTGTTGGAAAAACCCGTCTGGTTCACTAATGTCCTTTAGAGAAGGAAATCAGCCTGGTCTGACCTATATGTGACTCCAGAGCCACAGCAATGTGGTTAACTTTCAACTAGCCTCAGGCAACTAGGGATAGGCAAATAATGCTGGCCAGTCAGTGACACACCTGAACCATGAATAAATAAAACAGACACCATCTCCCTGGCCCGACCTGGGACACCGGGATAACAAGGACACTTATGTTAAACTCCTATTTATTGACTTCAGCCCAGCCTTCAACACCATAATTCCAACAAAATTCTGTGTCTCAGCTCCTCCCTCTGTGACTGGATGTTCAACTTCCTAACCAATACAGCATAATCAATAAAGGTAGGTAACAACACCTCATCAGAATTTTGAATGGACCTATCATATATTAAGCTGATCTTTCTCTCAACTCTATCTGTAACTGCAAAACTATATACTGCAATGTCTATCTGAGGAATCTTTTACAAAACTAGAAAGGTAATTTAACCCATTAAATCTGGCCCTTTTCAGCAAGCCCATCACACAATTCAATTCCTCTCAAGAAACACATCTAATTCTCTCCTGAACTCCTTTTTTCCGTCCATTTCCTTTCATAGAACATAGAACAATTCAGCACAAACAGACCCTTCAGCCCATGAGTTGCGCCGATCACATCTACCAATCCACAGACTTATCTATAACCCCCTATCCTATTCTTTTCCATATACTCATCCAGAAGCCTCTTAAAAGACCTCAGTGAGTTTGCCTCAACAACCTCCGACGGCAGTCGGTTCCATTCACTCACCACCCTCTGAGTGAAAAACCTACCCCTAACATCTCCTTTGTATTTGCTTCCCTGCACCTTAAATCTATGTCCTCTCGTACTGACCATTTCAGCTCGGGGAAATAGTCTCTGAGAGTCCACCCTATCTATCCCTCTCAACATTTTATAAACCTCCATCAGGTCGCTTCTCAACCTACGTCTCTCCAGTGAGAAAAGTCCCAGCTCCCTCAACCTATCTTCATAAGGCCTGCCTCCCAATCCAGGCAGCATCCTTGTAAATCTCCTCTGTACCCTCTCAGTAGCCTCTACATCCTTCCTATAATGAGGCGACCAGAACTGCGCACAATACTCCAACTGGGGTCTGACAAGAATCTTATAGAGCTGCATCATTACCTCCTGACTCCTAAACTCTATTCCTCGATTAATGAAGGCCAGTACACCGTACGCCTTCTTGACCACTTCCTCCACCTGCGAGGCCGATTTAAGAGTCCTATGGACCCGGACTCCGAGATCCTTCTGCTCTACAACACAGCTAAGACTCCTACCCTTATATTGTACTCCTTCATCCCATTATTCCTGCCAAAATGGACCACTACACATTTATCTGCGTTGAAGTCCATCTGCCACTTCTCCGCCCAGTCTTGCATCTTGTCTATGTCCCGCTGCAACTTTTTGCATCCCTCCAGACCATCCACAACACCACCGACCTTTGTATCGTCGGCGAGTTCACAGGTCTTTCCTGTGAACTGATTTCTTTTGGCTTTGATAGAATGACAATGTCTCACAAATCATCAACTAAATCGAACTGGGTTAGAGGATGGAGGCTTGGGGGGCTAAGTCTTTGGGTGGACAACAGGAGACCCCAAGTAAGAATCTTAGATGGACTTCGAATCTTATTTTACCAAAGGTTCTATCACACATTATGAATAGGGAATAATACCATTTTACTCATCACTGAAAGAATATTCTAGCAACTAATGCCTAACATTTGCACACTTGTCTCTGAGTCAGAAGATTGGGTGGCACGTCGGTTAGCACTGCTACTTCACAACGCCAGGGACCCGGGTTTGATTCCAGCCTCGAGTCACTGTCTGTGTGGAGTTTGCACATTCTTCCCGTGTCTGCGTGGGTTTCCTCCAGGTGGTCTGGTTTCCTCCAATATACCGAAGATGTGCAGATTAATGTCCTTTAATGTCCTGAGATGTAGATTAGGTGGATTAGCCATGGTAAATATGCAAAGTTGGAAGGATAAGGAGGGGAGGCTACAGGATGGGGGTTTTGTCTGGGGAAAGATGATCTTTTGGAAAGTCAGTGCACACTTAATGGGCCGAATGGCCTCTTTCCTGCAGGGGTTCTCTGGTTGTAGGTTCAAATCTGGCCCCAGAAGTCAGGACTGACATCCTAAGACAGTACGGAGGGAATGCTGCATTGTTTGAAATGCAATCATTTGCTGGGATTTTCAACCAAGGCTGCACTCTCAGGTGAATATTAAAGATCCCACAGCAGCAATTTGAAGAGCTGGGGATTTATTGCTAGTTTCCTGACCAATATTCATTCTTCAATCACTATCAGAAAAACAGGTGGGCCCATTGAGTCCGAGGGTGTCATAGCCAGGCATGTAGACAGGGACAGGAACAAGGGGGGAGCTGGTAAGTTTAATCCAGTTATTGGCCCCATTACAAGAAAGGATTTGGGGTGTGCCCTTTAAATATTTTATGATAATATCACTGACAATAATTTTGTCTTCAAATTTAACTTGTACATTGAGAAACAGAACACAACTGTGGATCAGTTAATGATTCGATTTTTGATTTGAGGGGTTGTATTATTATCGTCATTTGTATTAACATACGGTGAAAAGTATTGTTTCTTGTGCACAGTACAGACAAAGCATACTGTTCGTAGAGAAGGAAAGGAGAGAGTGCAGAATGTAGTGTTATAGTCACAGTTAGTGTGTAGAAAAGGATCTACTTAATACTTAGGAAATATAATCCTGGAATTTGCGGAAGACATATTAAGGGTTAACATGAGACTGAGTACAGTGCCGCTCACACAGTGATGTAAGGTAACATGTTATGATAGTAAATAAATATGTACAGTTAACCTACTTAAGACTATGATGACTATATTATGATTTGCCAAATGGTATCCGACAGCTGAAAAAAATATTTTTAAATACACTTGCATGCACCAGGGCTCAATCACAGTCCATTCTGCTCTAAGTAAATGTTTCTGAACTTTGAAAGACTTTTGGAGCATTATTCATTACAATCAGACAGCTATCCATGTTGTCCAGTAAGAAGCTGCAGCAATTACGATTCATTACCGTGGACATCTACCCTCCTGACTGTGCTGTTGAATCTTGATGATATAGCCCGCCACATTCACAGAGCAGCTCAACTCCAATTAACCGTGGTCAAACATGCAACCAAGCTGCAGCACACAGTGCAGAATGGTGCACTGAACCTGCACATCCACTGGCATTGGCATTGCCGTCCACTGTCCCGGAATGTGCCGAGGAGCAAGTGCCAGGCTGAAAGGACATCAGGAAATTCTCCACAGGCATGGGTCACCTTCCCAGTAAGGGAGATATCATCAAGTCACGGATTTCGAAGAAAATTTAATGCTTTGTCTGTATAGTGCGTAAGAAACAATTCTTTTCACTGTATACTAAAGCATGTGACGATAATAAATCAAATCAAATCAAAATGTTCTGCACCATTCCTCAGACACTGAAGCAGTCCATGTCCAAGTGCAGCAACATCTGTAAGAGACAAATTACGTTCATGCCACACAAATGCCAGGCAACGGCCACCTCGGACAAGAGAGAATCTAACCATTCCCCATGACTTTCAATGGCATTATCACTGCTGAATCCCCCACTATTCACATCCTGGGCATGACCATTAACTAGAAACTGAACTGGATTAGCCATATAAATTGTCTACAAGTGCAGGTTGGAGAATCAGAATCCTGTGGCGATTAATTCAGTTCCTGACTCCCCAAAACCTGTCCACTATCTACAAAACACAAATCAGGAGTGTGATGGGTGCAGCTCCAACAACATTCAAGAAGCTCGATACCATCCAGGATAAAGCAGCCTGCTTGATTACTACCCCTTCCGCAAACATCTACCCTTTCCACTACCAACAGCACCAATGTGTACCATCTACAACGTGTACTGCAGAAACTTGCCAAAGGCTCCTGAGGCAGCACCTTCCAAACCTGTGGCCACTATCACCTACAAGAACAAGAGCTCCATCTGGAAGTTACCTTCTAAGTCACACACCATCCTGATTTGGAAATATATTGCCATTCCTTCACTGTCACAGGATCAAAAATCCTGGAATTCCCTCCCTAATGGCACTGTTGGTGTACCTATTCCACAGCAACTGCAGCAACTGAAGAAGGCAGCTCACCACCACTTTCTCAAGGGTAATTAAGGATGGGCAATCATAGCTGGCCGAACAACCAGCTGTAATTAAAATTAACATTTTAAGAAGGATTGGTCAAAGTCAAGGACGTGCCCATTTAAAGTACCAGTGCTGTTGAGAAGATTTTTGATCACAGAATTACTCAGTACGTACACAGGCCATTTGGCCCTTCATGCCTATTCTAGCTCCTTTAAAACTGATAACTCCTCTGTTCATTCCCCACATCCATGGAAATTTTTCTTCAGCCTATTATGCACATTATGTACAGATTTTCAATTGTATGTAAAAGCATAACACACCCCCGCCCCATCCCCAATCCAACCACCTTCCTCCCCTGCAGTCCTCCTGCACAGTGGCACAGTGGTTGCTGCCTCACAGTGCCAGGGACCCGGGTTCAATTCCAGCCTCGGGTCACTGACTGTGTGGAGTTGGCACATTCTCCCGTATCTGTGTGGGTTCCTCCGGGTTCTCCAGTTTCCTCTCACAGTCCAAAGATGTCGGGGTTTGGTTGATTAGCCATATTACATTGAACCTGGTATCAGGGGGATTAGCATGGTAAATATGTAGGTTGGAATTGTTTTCGATGCAGATTTGATGGGCTGACGGCCTTCTTCTGCACTGGAGGGGATTCTAGGATTCTATGATTCCACCTGAAATCTTCACTCTTCACCGAATGCAGGATGTTGCTTTGGTCATTTCCCTTGATCTAATGCCCAGTGAGAGACAATGGGACCAATTGTATATTGTAAGCTGTTCTGAAAGCTTAACACAACAACTTAAGTGTAGCCGGTCAAAACAATCAGAAGATACATATACGTATCAGTGGGGAGCAGTGCACATTTCAAAATTCTGCATGTCACAAATACATGATAATATTTCAGAATATTGCGTATAATGCTGCTATGGTTTCTTTTACATAAAAGGGAATCTGGAAACCTAGAACATTCTCAGCTGCCCAAACAGCTAGATGGTTGTAGTAAATGAAAATTTCAAAACTAGATAGATTTTTGTTATATTTACGTTTATTTATCAGTCGGCTTACATTAGGCAGGGATATCAAAGGATAAGAGGCCAAGGTGAGTAACTGGAGTTAAAGCGCAGATCAGCTATGATGCAAATAAATAGTGGAATCAGTTTGAGAGACTGAATGGGCTCCACCTGCTCCTATATTCCCATGATTTGCATTTCAATGATTAATTTTTTCAGGACCCAAATCCAGCAGCTACTTTCGAAGGTCTGCGTGGTGGGGTGCACTGGGAAATCTCTTTGAAACCGTGCTTTGTTGAAGATTGCATCAATTAACCTCTCGTATCTACCTTTCACAGAGTTGTACGGTGGTACAGTAGTTAGCACTGCTGCCTTACAGCGTCAGGAACCTGGCTTCGATTCCAATTTTGGGTGACTGTGTGCAGATTTGCACATTCTCCCCATGTCTGCATCCCCAGTGCTCTTGTTTCCTCCCACAGTCCAAGGATGTATGGTTTAGGTGGCTTGACCATGCTAACTTGTCTCTTAATGTCAGGGGGTGACTATATGGATATACGGGGCCTGGGTGGGATTGCTGTTAGTGCAGGATGGGCTGAAAGGCCTCTTTCTGCACTGTAATGATTCTATGATTACCACTATCATTATCAGACCTAGTTTTAAAGTTTGTTTATTCATGTCTCAAGTAGGCTTACATTAACATTGCAATAAAGTTACTGTGAAAAATCCCCGAGCCACCACACTCTGGTATGTGTTCTGGTACACTGAGAGAGACTTTGGCATGGTCAAAGCACCTAACCAGTACATCTTTGGGACTGTGGAGGGAAACCAGAGCACCTGAAGGAAACCCACGCAGACACAAGGAGAATGTGCAAATTCCACACCGACAGTGACCCAAGCCGGGAATTGAGCCCAGGTTCCTGGTGCTGTGAGGCAGCAGTGCTAACCACTGTGCTGCCATATTCCTGATCTTTGCATACCTGCTGTGAGGAACTTCAGAAATGTTCCTGCTGATTTATTGCTCTTTTCTCAGCTGAGAGACACCCAGTTTTGGACCATTTGTTTTTCCTCTGCCTACTGGCAAGGATTCCCATTTCCCAATTACTCCAGTTCACAAATTGCCTATGGCAGCTTTTGAAGGTAGTTTTTGAACTGGGGAATTGCGGTGTTTTTCCACTTTCAGGGTGATCTGCCAAGAGGATCACGTGACCCGGGTCACCAAGAAACGGTCAAGCTGGGACATCTTCCTAGCAAGGTTGGGCTTCTGTAAGTGTTTGATCCTGGAAGCTGTAAGTCTCTGCGTTATAGTTATATATAAATAAACATAGAAGAACATCATAGAGCATCACAGAATTCTACATTGCAGAAGGAACCCATTCGGTCCATCGAGTCTGCACTGACCACAATCCCACCCAGGCCCATTTCCCAAAACCACATGCATTTACCCTAATAAACCACCCCCCCCCCCACCCCGCGTCACTAAGGAGCAATTTAGCATGACCAGTCCATCTAATCTACATACCTTTGAACATTGCCATTGTTATTTACCTAACTGGTGAACAAGAACTATTACAGGAACTGAGAATATTTATCTGCCTCAGACAGGATACTTCTCATTTTCTGTGTTATGGATCTGGGACTGAGGATTAACTAATAGCTCATAAGCTTTGAAGCTTACAAATCAGCTGTTAATTCCTCTTGACGCCTTGAAAGTTCTTCAGTTTTCTCTTGAAGGTTGTTTTCTCTCTTTCTTTAAAACCCAGCCTTAGGACTGTAGAATCCCTGCAGTGCAGGAAGATGTTATTCAGTCCATCAAGTCGGCATTGACTGTCTGAAAGAGCATTCACCTAGCCCCTCCCCTCCACTCTATCCCCATAACCCCATGCATTTAACATGGTTAATCTATCTAACCCACACATCTTTGAATGCTAATGGGTGATTTACTATGGCTAATCCACCTAACCTACACATCTTTGGGCTGTGGGAGGAAACCCAAGCAGACATGAAGAGAATGTACAAACGCCACACAGACAGTGAACGGGACTGGGAATCGAACCCAGGCCCCTGGCGCTGTGAGGCAATGAATATTTATTCTCTTTGCTCCAGTGGTGACGTGTGACCCAATATGGCATATGACGATAGGCAGATACACAGAGTTAGTATCAGGCTTAAATGAATGTGAAGTGGTGTTGAAAGGAATAAAATCCAGGCCCACTGGCACTAACCTTCTGCTGGAGTTTGGGATTGACAGGATGAGGGGCGTGTGGTGTGCATTCTGCTTGCTTCCTGACGGAATTAGAGATGTTGGTACTTCACGTACTTCACAGTGAAGGAGAAGTCACAAGGAGACAACAGGGGGCACAGAAGAGAACAGGGCCATTAGCCTCAGCAATGTGTATGCTGGGTCTGCAGAGAATACTTGATTATCCTTGTTGCTTCTTGTATCAGCAGGAAGCTAGTAGCATCTTTCCCTATTCCCATCACTCTCCCAACATCCTCCACACTCCCCTACCCCTATTGCAGCCTGACATGACACTCCTCGGCTTCGCCCTCCATGATTTCTGTCTCCCTCCACAACCCCTCCTTCATTGTTTTCTATCCTGATATTTTCAACATTTTCTCCAATTAGAGGAGCTTTCTGTCCTCTGCCCCCTTGGTAGCGTCTGTAGCAGTCTGTGCAATATAGGCTCAGTTTAAGACCATATAGAATCATAGAGTCCTTACAGTGCAGAAAGAGGCCATTCGACCACTCAAGTCTGTACCGACTACAATCCCACTCAGGCCCCATGCCCAGAACCCCATGCATTTACCCTGCTAATCCCCCTGACACTTGAGTCAATTTAGCTTGGCCAATCCATCTAACCCAGACATCTTTGGACTGTGGGAGGAAGCTGGTGAACACGGAAGAAAGCCACACAGACATGGGGAGAATGTACAAATTCCACACAGACAATGACCCAAGATCGGAATTGAACCTGGGACCCTGGCACTGTGAGGCAGCAGTGCTAACCACTGTGCTGCTGTGTACCCTGAACTGAACTCAAAAGGAGCTTGGACAAAAACAGAAAGTGCTGGAGAAATTCAGCAGGTTTGACAGCATCTGTGGAGAGAGAATAGAGCCAACGTTTCATAATTTTGTTCTATTCTCTCTCCACAGATGCTGTCAGATACGCTGAATGTTGTTGGTGCTCGGACGTTATTCGGACACAGTGTTTACGGGTGACCAATCCTTTCTTGCCTCCTTATCAATAAGGAGAGGAGAACTGGAGAATTCCTAAGACTCCTTCTGCCTGCTCTGCTCAATGGTGTATAGTCAGCTTCTTTTATAGGGCATTTCTTACAACTCCTAGTAAAGATAATTGTTTCTAATCACATGGTAAATTATTTATATATGATACAAAGAGGTAGGCTTGAGACAATAGCTATTTAATTGCATGCCATCAGTAATGTCATAATCTTTAGTGATGGATGGAATGTTCAGACAATGATCATTTAATCATGTCTTTATTACAGTTTCAGTGCTGTTAGCAAGGACATTCAGTGTGCCCTATTGACAAATATACTGAAGCATCCACCTTTGTGCTGTCTATTTCATGTACATGCAGAGACATCCAGTTTACAATGAGGATTCTACTGCTAATGTGCTAATTTTCATGGTCCCCCTTTGCTGAGCTCAGTCTCCTCTCCCATAGTTTCTCCAGCATTTTCTGTTTTTGTTTCAGATTGCAGCATCTGCAACATTTTGCCTTTATTCAAAAAGAGCATCCTTTCCCCTTCCATCCAGGTTGGGTTGGGGAGCGCTGATTTCAGTTTACTGATTCCAGCCTTTCTTCTTTCCCTTGTGATTCCTTCAGATCTTGGATTTACTCATTGTGCTGCCTGCTCTCTAAATAAACTTTCATCCACACCGGTAGGCTACCATTTGATTCAAATATCGCCATGGGTAAAACCTGATGATAGGAAGCTGACTTCAATGAGATAATGAAATCAGTGTTTATGATAAGGGGATTATTACACAGATAAAGAAAAATATTAAGTGAATTAAGGGATTAATATGCATTATATTCCAGTAATCCTTGGTAAAGTTGTTATCCTTTAAAGCTGAATAGTTTAAACAATTTTGTGGAAGAAATGATATTCGACCTTCACTGGGAGAGTTTAACTTGCAAAAACAATCAAGTTAATTAAAAACATACAGGTCGATTCTTGGGCCAATGCATGAAATTAAATATCTAATTAAACCTCCCATTGTGCAGAGTGACAGCGAATGCTAAGAGCTTGATAATACTTTATCTTCTCCAGTGGGTCTCACGTCTTCTCTAGTGGAACAGCAGTTCTGGAGACAGCAGGTTTCAGTGCTAGAAATCTCTTGCAAATATGTATCAGTGCAACTAGTGGAGAAGTGCAGGACACACCTCACACTGCTGGCACTGAGTTGCTCCTCTAAAGAAAGAAAGACTGACAGGACCAGTCAGGGCTTACTGATCCTCACTGCCATTCCTTCTTATTCATTCCAGGCACATGCAATTCACTGATAATATCAGAATTTATTCTCCTTGAGGAGATAGTGAGTGCCAAGCCTCCTTCTTCAACTGCTGCGACCCATGCGGTGTAAGTACATCCACAGGAGAGGGTGGGGGATGGGGGTTTTGATGATTTTGATCTGGCAATAATGAAGGAATGACAATAGGTTTCAGAGTCAGGCTGGTGAGTGGCTTGGAGGGGAAATTGTAGCTGGTAGATGAGGGATTCGAAGCATCATGTATCAAACTGTCACAACCTGTGGTTGATTCACTGTGCTGGGTAAGATAAAAAGTTGTTTGCAGACAGGCTGTGGATCTGGCTGGAACAGGCTCAAGCCACAGTCTAGAGAACAATGGCAAGGAACTTACTGAGAGGTTGCTTAAGTTGCAAAACCCATTCAGCAACAGAGAGAGGGACACAAGGAAATATTCTTTCTTACGACACTGGACGGCTGGCCTGAATACTATTTGCCTTTGAAAGAGGTTGCTTAAGTTGCAAAACCCATTCAGCAACAGAGAGAGGGACACAAGGAAATATTCTTTCTTACGACACTGGACGGCTGGCCTGAATACTATTTGCCTTTGAAATAATAGTTCATAATCAAAAGCTAGTGCCTCATCACTGACTCTCCAAAGAACCAGGATTTGAAGCTAAAATCTAATAGTTTGAAGCCAGAATCCAACGTGGTTTTCCTATGCACTGACTGCCCCTCTGAATGCAAGGTCATGGATTTGGAAAGGTCAGTCAAAGGTGATCTGCTGCAATGCATCTGGGGCATAATGCCTCAACTGTACATCAATGGTAGAAGGAATAGATGTTTAAGATGGTGGATAGGGTGTTGATCAGGTGAGTTGCTTTGTCCTGGATGGTGTCAAGCTTCTTGAGTGTTGCTGGAGCTGCACCTATCCAGGCACTATTGACCAGGTCTTGCTGCATGTGGGCACGGACTGTTCAGTATTTGAAGAGTCTCGAATTGTATTGAATGCTGTGCAATTATCAATGAGCATCCCACTTCTGATGTTATGATAGAGGAAATAAGTTTATGATAAAGCTGATTGACTTCTAACAATCACAACCACAATCTTTGTATACCTCTGTTCCGTAGAGAGTTTTACCTCTGGCTTCCATTAACTTCATTTTCACTGAGGCTGTTTGGTGCCGCATACAGTCAAATGCTGCCTTGTTGCCAAGGTAGGCATTCTCATCTTGCCTTTTTTATGCCAGGGCTTGCTCCATTGTGATCACAGAATCAAAGAATCTGTACAGTGCGGAAAGAGGCCATTTGGCCCATTGAGTCTGCACTGACCACAATCCCACCCAGGCCCCATCCCCATAACCCCATGCATTTACCCAAGCTATTCCCTTGACACTCAGGGTAATTTAGCATGGCCAATCTACCCAATCCGCACATCTTTAGACTGTGGGAGGAAACCAGAGCATCTGGAAGAAACCCACACAGACACAAGAAGGGCATGCAAACTCCAGACAGGCAGTGACCCAAGCTGGGAGTTGAACCTGGGTCTCTGACACTGTGAGACAACAGTGCTAATCACTGTGCCATCCCTAAAGCATCACCAGTAAAGTTTCCCCTGAGAGAAAACATAAAGAGGAGTCCCTGATTGAGCGAGGCAAGTCAATCCTTTACCTGTATTTGGTCACAGCTGTGGTTAACCCTTGCACAGCTAGTAGCTGCACATCTTCCCTTGCCCCAATCTCGGGAAAGGCGATAAAAAAAAGAGATTTCAGATCAATAAAATAAATTTTATGGCCCTTCACAGCCAAGGTATAATGAGGTGAGCCATTCAACATTGGTTTCAGTGACACTGTGAAGACTCCCCAGCATAGAAATCCACCCACAGGGTCTTGCAGGACTCTCAGAACACAAAGTCATAAGAAACAGGATCAGGAGCAGGCCATTCTGGCCTTTAAGTCTGATCCATCATTCAGTATGATTGTGGCTGATCTGACATTCCTCGTGTTCACTTTCCTGCTCTTTCTCCATAATCTCTTATTCCCTTACCGATCAAAACTCTATCCATCTCAGCCCTAAATATACACAAAGATTCTGCCACCACAGCACTCTGTGATAAGGAGTTCCAAAGACACTCAACCCTCTGGGGAAGAAATTCCTCTTCATCTTCAGGGGAACCATCCTCTCAGTATTTACCCTGTCGAGTCCCTTAAGAATCTGATATGTTTTAATGAGATAAGCGTTTTTGAAGCATTTCACAGCCAAATACTGGGATTCTCTGGCCTCCCCATGGCATTTTGTTCAACAGGGAAAGCCAGTGAACCATTGGTTGGCGGTGAGATATTCTGGTCCTGCTGTTGTCAATGGGATTTCCTGTTGATTCCACCCCATGCTGTTGGGAATCCCATGTGGTCCAGCCGGTGTACAGGGCTGGAAGTTTGTGCCTCACATGTCACTTCTGAAGAGCAATTAATGGTGCACTGTAATCAATTGTCACTGAGTAAGGTCAGATAAACAGCAAATGGAATGAACAGCCAGTTAATCAATTCTGGGTTATCTTTAAGGAAGGGAGGGCTTTAAGTAGTTGTACATGACCGTAGCAGGAACCTGTCAATACTGACAAATGTTGGAAGTGCAGAACAGAAAAAGCACAAATAATGGGAAATATTTCTCTTACAGTATGTTCAGAGGGAGGTCTTTTGACCCACTGTGTGTGCACTGACTCTCTCAGTCAAATTCTCTACTTCAATAGTCCAAATTCAGCAACCACTGGAAGCCGTACGATGGCAAAATATAACTTGCTAAGCTGAGACCCTCAATATTTCCAGGACTTGCTTAAAATATTGTTCCCTGGATTTTTGCCAGAAGTGTGAGCTTACGGCAGGGAAAGCAGGGCATCCAGGACCAGAGTGAACTCACTCCTTACGAAATGAGACTTAATCATTAGAAAATGAACAATCAGAAGGACTGAGAAGCAGGGTGAATTGATCGATGGGTGAAGTCAGTGTCAAATCAGGTACAGAACAAAATAAAAGAGATAAAGAACCACGGGATTAAGAGATTGGGTAATAAAAGATTAGAAAAGGAAAACAACAAGGAAAAAAACTAAACATGACATGTTTGAAGTTTCCCTGAAATATTCAAAATCTCAAGAAATAAAACTTGCCATAGAGAATGCACCAGTGAACAGTTAACTGCCAAGTTTTTAATTAAATTCAAATTGGGCAGGTTATTTCTGATTGGTCAAGATATTGCCATAGAAACAACTGGGGTATAGTTAACTGTCAAGCTTTTATTTAAATTCAAACCAGGCAGATTAGTTCTAATTGATCAAAGTATTGGCATTGGGAATGAACCAGGGAATAGCTGTCTCCAAAATTTGTGACTTGGAAAAAGTTGAACTGCATGGGCATGTCCTTTCTGTTTGCAAAGGATAGGAACACGATGTGTAAATATATGTAGCTTCATGCATGCATAAGTCAGCCATACTGCAGACCTGACTGATAATCAAAATTGGTTGTCCATTTAATTTTTAGCACAGCCAAGGTTAATTAGCAAGTGCTGTCCAATCGTAGAATCACATCTAACGTTGGACATTATGAACTAAGTTTTCAATCATGTGATGATAGGGTACAGTTAATACTTTGCCTGATGCATACAATCAAAAAGGTGCCCTATCTATTAGTCATTGGGATGTATAGCCTACACACTGGGCATCACATGGGCATTGAAATTCATATACCACATAGCTCATTTGTCTGATGGATAGAATGTATCTTTGGCCTGATGGCAGCATCCAAGTAGTGGTGAATGCCACTCGTGTTACTACATTTTAGCAACGTGAACCAGCTAGCTTCACATTACTAAAGTTTCTGTTCAGGGTAATCTGAGGTAGACCGGCTACTCTTCAGGACTAGAAGCCCCTATTCGGTGAGTTTGAGTGATAAACAGTGAGCAAAAATCTGATCAGGATAGCCAGGATTGCAGGATATCTTTGAGGTGTTCTATTTTAGCATAAAGCTTGCTCAGGCCCTATTTAAGGGTTGCTGATGAAGCCAATCTTACGACATATGGAACTGTAGGAATCCCAGCAGGCATATTAATCAGTGAAGGTAGGTCTGTGGTAGACAATAGCAGAGAAAACATTGGCAAATTTCTCAACTAGCACATCATGGAAAGGGAGCTCACTTGAATGCCAAGTTATGTTATTGTGCTTATTTGATGTTGCTAGCCCATTCACCAATGTACCACTGAAGGAAACCATAGACATTTGTACCACATCATATATCAGGATGATCTGACCCTATATTCATTGAACCCCAGTAAACTGTGCAGTTGAATTTAATTTTAATGACTTCAGTTATTCCCAAAAGGATGTTGTTGTCCTGGGATCCCATCTGGACCCCACTCCCACCAACATCTTCATTGGTTGCCATGTGAAACATGTCCCCAATGAAATGACTTCTACCTTTCTAGTCCTTGTTTAGTGGATGAAATAAGGTAGAAGGTGATTAACGTCAAGCTTAAACATTGGACAAGATTCTGATGGCCGAGGTAGGGTGAATGCTGAAGATTGTTTCTGGGAATGTAAAACACAAAGTTACAGTCCCCAAGGTAATCACTTAGGATTGAGATGAGGATTAATTACTTCACTCAAAGGATGCGAATCTTTGGGATTCTCCACCACAGGTGGCACCGTGGTTAGCACTGCTGCCTCATCGTGTCAGAGACCCGGGTTCGATTCCAGGTTTCGGTCACTGTCTGTGCGGAGTTTGCACGCTCTCCCCCGTGTCTGCATGGGGTTTCTTTCAGGTGCTCCAGTTTCCTCCCACAGTATGAATGATGTGCTGGTTAAGCTCATTGGCCATGCTAAATGCTCCCAAAGTGTACCCAAACCGGTGCTGGAATGTGACAATTATGGGATTTTCACAACAACTTCATTACAGTGTTAAGGTAAGCCTACTTTGTGACAATAATAAATAAACTTTAAACAGGTGGATGCTCCAAAGTTGGACGCATTTAAAGCTGGGATAGCAGGCTTTGTCCTCTCAGAGAGCCTAGAAAAAGGAATAAGGGGTAGAAAAGTGGGGTTGAAGCCCAAGATCAGCCGTGGTCATACAGAATGGCCAAGCAGGGTTGATGAGCCAAATGGACTACCTCTGCTCCTATTTCTTGTGTCCTTATGACCCGTTGGGTGGAAAACTCAATTCTTGCGCTGTGAATTCCATGCATTACGATGTAATTTAGTTTGATGCAGCATCTCAGATGGATTGCTCTCGCAATCTTCAAGCTTTAAAAGCCTTAGGCCTGCCATCGCCTGATTATTAGCTCCTGTAATTATATCTTCACCACAGCATGCCGCATACCTTACTAACCTTTGACCTTCATCATGCATTGCCAAGTTAAAGAAATCCATATCCACTTACGGGCTCTCTATTTACAGGAACCAATATCGGAGCGGAACCTTACATGGAGCATAGCTGTGAGATTCCGATAATTCAATAGTAATATCACCGTGTATAATTAAGGCATGCATGATAATGGCTTATGCCAAAGATAATTAGTCATTCGGCCAACTGCTAATTCAGAAGCATAAACACCTCAGGCAATACCGCGTTCCAGCTTTTCTTAAATCATATGGTTCTGAAATAGCGACAGATTTATGGCCCCAGTGTAGCAGCTTTCATTGAGTCAAAGCAAAAGTAATAGTTCCTTAATTTTAACAACGTTAAGTAAATTTATAATAATCAATTTACAGATTGGTAAACAAAGTCCATTTGTTTGAAAGTGCAATCACTCAGAAATGACTGTGCACGATATTATTTCAATGAAGTTGCATGATGTAAATTTGGCTGCTATTTTCACTAAATTAGTCCATTCATTTTAAACTTTATAAATGACTCCATGAAAACAATGGCTGTAATTTGAATGTTAAAACGCCATAGTTTCCAGAGCAGAGTCTCTCGAGATTTGACAGGAACAGGCCCTTCAGCCCACCATGTACTGAACATGACACCAAATTAAACTATTCTCTTCTGCCTGCCCTTGGTCCATATCTCTCCATTCCTTGCATATTCATGTGCTTAACGAAAAGCACCCTAAATGCCCCTATGGTAGTTGCCTCCATCACCACCCGTGGCAGTGTCAGACACCTACCACCCTCTGTGTAAAAAAACTTGCCCCTCTCATCTTCTTTAAACTTTACCCCACTCATCTTAAGAGAATGCCCCCCATGCACCTCCCAATCCCCTCCACACACACACACACACACACACACACACACACATTTAGACATTTCAACTTTGGGAAAAAGATTCTGACTGTCAACCCTATCTGTGTCTCTCATAACTTTATAGACTTCAATCGCCCCTCAGCCTCTGCCTCTCCAGAGAAAACAACCTGAGTTTGTCCAGCTTCTCCTGACAGCTCATACCCTCGAATCCAGGCAGCATCCTGATAAACCTCCTCTGCGCCATCTCCAAAGCTGCCACATTGTTAAGAGATCACTGCATCTAATCAATTTGATGTGAAAAAAAAAATAGACACACTAACTTTCCAAGAAGTTCATTCTGCGTGATGATGCTCTGTCCCAGGAGTGGGAGTCTCACCATAACAGAGCTTAATGGAACACTCCATTCTATGTTAAATCACAGAAAGGGGGAAGGAGCACTTCATAATGATCTGAGGACAGGTCTGAGCTAATGGGGTGTGAGACAAATTTATATTCCAAAATGGAGATGCAGATCATTAACTCATTATTAAATGAAGTTTGTTTGTTTACTGGGGTAAATAACGTGAATGACACGAGGCTGTAAGCAAAAGAGGCAAGGACTGAAACAGCACCAGGTGTGATAATGACACTTTTCATTTCTCTTCAACACACAACACAATCAGTGCACACCTTGGAAAGGGTTGAAAAAAACTGCTCCAAAAACCCAGTTCAAAAGCCACTTGACTGGGGCAACTTTGTCCTTCTCCCAGCCAATGGTACAGTCTGGGTGGTCTTCAGTGGGTTCATATGAGTTTGGAAGGGGTGGAGTGTTATTGTAATGCCTGTGATGCATAGCCCTTTTAAGAGGACGCGGGGCATGGGGTAACCCATCCAGGAAACTGTCCCTGCAGGCACTTGAGGGCTGGAGTGCGGGAGGTATGGTGGCACAGTGGTTAGTACTGCCACCTCACAGCGCCAGGGACCTGGGTTTGATTCCAGTTTTGGGTTCCTGTCTGTGTGGCATCTGCACATCCTCCCCATATCTGTGTGGTTCCCTCCAGGTGTTCCTGTTTTCTCCCACAGTCCGAAAGACATGCTGGTTGGGTGCATTGGCTGTGGTAAATTTTCCTTTAGTACTCGAGCAGGTGCTCGAGTGTGGCGACTAAGGGATTTTCACAGTAACTTCATCACAGTGTTGATGTAAGCGTAATTGCAACATTAATAAATAAAGTTTAAACCATCATCATGATGCACTTTATTAAACTCTAAACCACAGTTCTTCCATAAACCCTATTGTTCCTATGGGTTTTGATTTGATTTGATGTATTATTGTTACCTGTATTAGCACACAGTGAAAAGTATTGTGTGCTTTACAGACAAAGCATACCATTCATAGAGAAGGAAATGAGAGAGAGAGTGCAGTGTTACAGGCATAACTCGGGTGTAGAGAAAGATCAACTTAATGCAAGGTAGGTCCATTCAAAAGTCTGACAGCAGCAGGGAAGAATGTGACCTTAGACCTTTGTATCTTTTTCTTTCCGTGTGACTTTTTTGGAGCTACCTCCTCAGTGGTCTCAGACTTAACAGATACTTTTCTTATAGTCAAGCAGGCCATGTGATAATGGCATGATAATGGTGTGACAAGGCTGCGGTCCCTTCGCATCAAAGATGGCGGTGCATTTACCCAATCAAAGGGACAATGTCCTGTTGGACAGTATCCCAAGTTCTGTGCACGTTGCGTGAACACATCACCTCACTGAGCGAAAACACAATGAACAAGACACTGGTCCCAAGCACAGCCAGTATTGCTGTTCACATTGGGAATAATTAGCCCAAATCAGCCAGTATTTATTGCTTGTTAACATCAATAACGCGGTGTAATGCTGAGCTTACAATCCAATTTACAGACTCCAATATTTAATTTACTTTTTCTTTTTCCACATGGCTGATTCAGAAATTGGGACAAGAAAGTCACACATTCAAATTAGCAAGGAATTAAGGCAGAAAAAAATCCCATGAAATATGGAATTTGAAGAGCAGCTTGAGCTAATGAAGTCAGCAGCATTCTGGCAGTTGCAAGCTGCAAGGACTCCAGGGATCTCAGTGAACCACTAATCTCTCTGTATAGCTTTTACTCACCACTTTGCCAAGATCCTAGGAAACAAAAAGTGATGTGTGAAGATTTCTTAGGGGTTGTAATGACCTCAATAAGGCCCATCAGGTTGGCCTCTTTGACCATGAGGGGATGTGATGGCCTACTGGTATTATTATTAGACTATTAAGCTAGAAGCTCAGCAAACGTTCTGGGGACCTGGGTTCAAATCCCACCACAACAGATGGTGGAATTTGAGTTCGATGAAAAACATCTGGAATTAGGAATCTTCTGATGACCATGAAACCATTGTCAGTTGTTGGAAAAAGCCTAATGATTCACTAATGTCCTTGAGGAAGGAAATCTGCCATCCATACCCAGTCTGGCCTACATGTAATTCCAGAACTACAACGATGTCATTGACTCTCAACTGCCCTCTGAACAAAGCAAGTACGGATGGGCAATAAATACTGGCCAATTAGTGATGCCCATATCCCACAAATGAATAGAAAAAACGTATGAGATCCTTGATTGAGGTAATGATTGCCTACCCAGCCAGGTGGAGTACATATTGAGGAACGTCAGGGCTGCTGGCACCCGGATTCTGACTTTGTACCTGAAATGCTCTTTGGAGTGGGATTGAGTTTGTGAATAAAGGGAATCTGATGAAGGGGCACTGACTTCTGAGGAGTTATTTCAGACGTAGATCAGCGCTTTCAAGATGCAGTGACAATGGGGCTCCAATGTAACCCCAAGAAGTACATAGAGGGGAAAGAGCTGGTGTAGTGGTATTGTTACTGGACTAGTAGCCCAGAGACCCTGGGTAATGCTCGGGGAACCCGGATTCAAATCCCACCACGGCAGATCAACTCAATGCAAATCTGGACTTTTCATTTCAGATAAATAGATTGTTTTTTTGGTTCACTAATGTCTTTGCTGGAAGGAAATTTGCCACCCTTACCAAGCAGAGCAGTGGTCAAGGTGGGTACAACTACAACATTTAAAATAAATTTGTACAGGTACATGGATGGGAAAGGTTTAGAGGGATGTGAAGCAAGTGAGACTAGTTTAGTTTGGGAAAGTTGGTGGGCATAGAAAGGTTGGGCTAACCTGTTTCTGTGCTGTATATCTCGGTGACTCTCTGTGATTCTATGGCCAGAATTTTACCGCCTCACAGAACGGCATTCTCCATTGGCCTTGGACGAGATTGTACGAGCAAGGCGGTAATACTCCAGACAATGTGACTCCAGATCAACAGGAATGTGATTGGCTCTTAAACACCCCGGCAAACTATTCAGTCCAAGGACAATTGGGGGTGGTCAATAAATGCTGGCCCAGCCAATTTTGCCCCCATCCCATGAATAAAAATGAAAACCCCAGCAACTATAGCCAACATGTTTTTATGTGGCATCTTCAGTGAAGAATATGAAAGGGAATAAAAAAAAACAGGCACATTTGTTCAAGAGTTACAGATAGTGATGGAGAACTGTGTTAAGCGTACTTGTTAAAGCTTGGTTTCTGGGCTGGCACTGCGAGTAGATCAACTTAGATGCTCACCAATGGTGGCAAAAATCTGCCAGCTTAGAAAAACCAGAAATGAAAACTTACAAAGGTATTGAAAGCCAGAAAGAGCTGTTCCTTTCTGTCAGCTTCTGACAGTTGGTGCAAGTGAGAAATGAGTGCAGAGTTTGTGATTGAAGGAACTCTTGTTCATGGACAGAATGAGAAAGGAAGTAGAGTATGACGGACACAACAGCTCCGTGGAAAGGAATTGACTTTATTGGGTCTGACTTGATTAAGCCTGAGGACAACACATGGCAGAGGCAATGCCAGGCAGAGCAATGCCCAAAGCTGATATCACACTTCTCGCAACAGTTTTGGAAGCAATATCATTCTGATCTGCACCATCCTGTACATCAGTAATGTTGTTAAAAGCATGAAAATCAGCCCAGGCTGGCAATGCCCGGAGAGAGGAAGGGAGAAGGCATTGGGAAAATAAAACATCATCTCTTTCCAACCAGCAAGAGGGCTCAACAATATTTGTATAGACAAAACATAGAAACATAGATTAGAAGCAGGAGCAGGCCATTCGGCCTATCAAGCCTGCTCCGCCATTCATTTTAATCATGGCTGATTGTCGAATTCAATATCCTGATCCCCTTCCCCCTATATCCCCCATCCCTTTATATCCAAAGGCTATATCTAATTTCCTCTTGAAATGAGGCAATGTTTTGGCCTCAGCTAGATTCTGTGAATTCCACACATTCACCTTCCTCTGGATAAAGAAATTTATCCTCACCCCAATTTTTAAAGCTTTATCCCTTACCTTCAAACAATGGCCAGGGAACAGGGAGGTTCTCTCTGAACATAATGTAATATGCAATCACTTCATACCACTTCAGAGATTAAACAACTAAATGTTAGTATGATTTCCACGGTGTGTAGTCTTGAGAAAGCAACATGTTTAAAATGACAAACAATTGATTTCAATATCTCAGCATTATGATGTTGTAGTGATGTCTAGGGAGTTCGCCGGTTACACTAATTTCCTGCAGCATTGTCTATGTCCATGTTACTGAATACACAATATTGATTAGAATTGTTAGCTACATATTGCTTATAATGCACTGGGAGTGATTTTCTGGCCTCACCTCACCTGGGGCAGATTGTGCCAATCCCGGAAAAATAGCATACAGGCCGAAAGACCAGTTTTACGCCTGCCGCCAAACTGATGGCAATCGAACCGGTCTCTTTCTAACAGCGCACGCCGGATTGTACCCAGAAAGGGCACGAGGCGAATTGGCATATTTAAAGTAGCATTTATATATGCATAACTTTGACGCTGGATTCTCCCAGCTCCCAGGATCTCTTGACCTTTGGGTAGAGCGAGCCCTGCAAGAATACCAGTGGTCCTCACTTGCTGTAGAATTTCTTAACAGTGGCTTTGCTAATTATTCTTTTGAAGATTGAAATGATATTTAGCAGCTGGGCATCTTGGCCAATCAATAATTTGATTTTTTTTCTCTATTAAGAAACTCATATGTGCAATAACACAAAAATCCAAAAACATTACAAACTTCAGATTTCATGCAGATATACTTGTCATCAAATAACCTGGAAAGCATAACTGATATTAAATTACAGTGAGTATTCCATGTAGTCCCACTGCCTCACAGCTCCAGAGACACAGGTCCAATTCCCGGCTTGTCTGTGTGGAATTTGCACATTTTCCCCATGTCTGTGTGGGTTTCCTCTGGATGCTCCGGTTTCCTTCCACACTCCAAAAGACATACTGGTTAGATGTATCGGTCAGGCTAAGTTCTCCCTCAGCGTACCTGAACAGGCGCCGGAGAGTGGCAACTTGGGAATTTTCACAGTAACTTCACTGCAGTGTGAACGTAAGCCTATTTGTAACAATAACAAATAAACTAAACATACATACATCACTGCACTACTCAGTGGTATCAACAAACTAGTCAAAGACACCAGGCAGGATTTTCCAGCAGCACTCGCCCCAAAACCGGAAAATCCCACCCAAGGACAACGAACCTTTGCACCCTACTTCCCCCACCTGCTAAGATTCCGTGGCGGGCGGGATGGGAAAATGTCCTCTCTCCCCCCAGGTTTTCAAAGTTGAGTTGGAATCACAGAAATGTTGATTAATTCTGGGTCCGGGCTCAATATTGAGACTATTTTTGACTGCATGTCCCTAAGTTGGGCAGGAGGCAAGTTTGGTGTACGGAGGTGAACATATTCAAGAGGTGAGAACTATCTGTCTGATCTCAGTAGCCAAGGCAACTGGCAGCCATGTTGGAGCTGGCTGTTGTCACACCCGAGCAGGGCAGGAAGCTCCACTGAGAACCAAGAGATGGAAGGATATCAGGTCAAACAAATGTATTGAACACGTTTCTGCTCAGATTACCCATGAGCTCCAGAACTTACGCTGTCAAATTAAAAACATTTCTTTGATTTCACGACAAACCAACCCACGATGCACTGCAGTGCACTAAACTGTTCAGGTTTGCTGGTATCAGCTTTCAATGAACCACCCCCACTCTCACACCCCCGGCCCCTTTAATAAGCTCTTAAAGGAACTTAATAGCACAACTGTCACAATGGTTAGTGTTGCTGCTTTACAACACCAGGTATCGAGGTTTGATTCCAGCCATGGGTCACTGTCTGTGTGGAGTTGGCATGTTCTCTCCATGTCTGTGTGGGTTTCATTCGGGTTTTCCAATTTCTCCCACACTTCAAAGATGGATGGGCTAGTTTGATTGGTCATGTTGAATTGACCTTTAATGTCAGGGGGACTAGCTGGGTAAATACATGGAGTAACGGGGATAGGGCCTGGGTGGGATTGTTGTTGGCACAATGGACCAAATGACCTCCTTCTGCACTGTAGGGATTCTATGATCGGAGGTGATGTTTCTCTATTCCCTTCTTTACCCCCGCCCCTAATCTCCTCGCCTTTGAAAATTTCAAACCTTTCCAGAGGCTTTGAAGTATGTTTACTATTTACAAATAGGCTTACATTAATGCTGCAGTGAAGTTACTGTGAAAATCCCCTCGTCACCTGTTTGGGTACACTGAGGGAGAATTTTAGCATGGCTAATTCACCTAATCAGCACATCTTTGGACTGTAGGAGAAAACCGGAGCATCCGGAGGAAACCCACGCAGGAGAAAATGCACAAACTCCACACAGACAATGACTCAAAACGGGAAGCGAATCCGGGTGCCTGGTGTGGTGAGACAGCAGTGTTAACCATTGTGCCACCATGGGATCCTCACTTGACTTCCAGGACTGGGATTTTTAAATCACACCCACACTGAGTCCCAATCCCAATGTTTGAGAATCGAGCCCCACATTTAGAAAGGTCCAGAACATATTGCAGTATCTCCTCCCGCTAGGAGGATGTAACTTAACACAAGCCTGAGACATGATGTATAACCGAGTGCGGATATTAACTGCTTTGCTCTCCTCCGAGGAAAGGCCAGACAAAGTGCACTTGACAGATTTATAATTCAGGTCCTACACGCAAAACAAACCTCACACCAAATCACCTGTGTCAAAGATTGGGCCTTGAAGACTCCAGGGCAAACGAATATGAAGTTCAAGCTTGGCAAAGCCCAAACTCTGCAATCTCTTAGGAGCTAACACAAAGGAGGAAAATAAATCATTTATTATGCAGCCCCAAAACGTGGTCCCTCTGAGTTATTTTCAGAAGTCCTTTTGTCAGGCAATTTACATTATTCCAAATATCTTGAATTCAACAGTGCTCTTCACAGCTTAGAATGTCGCTGTTAGCTTGAGATATCGTGCTTTTACCTGTCTTTTTTCTCCATATAAGAATGCCTTGAAGGTCTTGCTGCATCATCAGCATACTGACATTTATATATATTGTGTATTTAGAAGGTATTGGCTAACAACTACCCCCTACTCCACCGTACCATGCCCCCCACACCACCACATGCCCCCCATCACACACACAACACTACTCCCACCCTACTAACACCCCCACCACCACACACTCCCCCATCACACGAACACCTCCCACTCCCATCCACACACCCCACCCCCCCCTCTCACACATCACACACACACACCCCCCCAATCCCACCCCCTACCATCACACACACACCCCTCCACCTCACACCACACACCCCCACATCTCACCCCATCACCACCACCATCTCACACACACACCACCCCCTCCACCCCATCACACACACCATCCCCCTCCCCCCCTCCACACACCCCACACACACACTCCCCAATCCACCCCCTCCATCACCACACATCTCCCCCAACACACCACAATCACATCTCCCACCACCCCTTCATCCACACCTCCAATCACACACACCCCTCCCCCAATCCACCCATCACACACCCCCACATCACACACCCAACACACACCCCCCACATACCTCCCCCACACACCATCACACACATACACACCATCCCCCAATCCCACCCCCCTCCATCACCACACCCCCATCACACACACCACCACACATCCAACCACCTCCCCCCTCCATCACCACACACTCCCCATCACACACACAACACCTCCCCCAACCCCACCTCCTCCATCACCACACACACCCATCACACACACAACCACTACCCCCACACCCACTACACCCCTCCACCACCACACCCCCCATCACACACACAACCATCTCCCCCAATCTCACCCCCTCCATCATCACACACCCCCCCACACACACACACCACCACCCCCCCAACCCCCCCTCCATCACCACACACCCCTCCATCACACACACAACCACCACCCCCCAATCCCACCCCCCATCACCACACACCCCCCCATCACACACACAACCACTCCCCAATCCCACCCCCTCCATCACACACACCCCCCATCACACACACAACACCTCCCCCAACCTCACCCCCACCATCACCACACACCACACACAACCATCTCCCAATCACACACACACACATCTCATCACACACACCCCCCATCACACACACAACCATCTCCCCCAATCTCACCCCTCCATCACCACACACCCCCCATCACACACACAACCATCTCCCCAACCCACCCCATCACACACACCCCCCATCACACACCAACCACACCCCCAACCCCCCCATCACCACACACCCCCCATCACACACACAACCATCCCCCCCAATCCCACCCCTCCATCACACACACCCCCATCACACACACAACACACTCCCCACCCCACCCCCCTCCATCACCACACACCCCCCATCACACACACAACCACTCCCCCACCTCATCACACACCCCCCCATCACACACAACCACCTCCCCCAACCCCATCACCCTCTCACCACCACACACACCCCCCATCACACACCATCTCCCCCAATCCCACCCCCTCCACACCACACACCCCATCACACACCCACCAACCCCCACCCCCCTCCATCACCACACACCCCCCCATCACACACCAACCACCTCCCCCAACCCCACCCCCCTCCATCACCACACACCCCCCATCACACACACAACCACCTCCCCCAACCCCACCCCCTCCATCACACACCCCCATCACACACACAACCACCTCCCCCAACCCCACCCCCCTCCATCACCACACACCCCCCATCACACACACAACCCACTTCCCCCTCCACCCCCTCCATCACCACACACTCCCCCATCACACACACAACCATTATCCCCAACCCACCGCACCCTCTCACCACCACACACTCCCCCATCACATACACAACTACTTCCCCAACCCCACCCCCTCCATCACCACATACCCCCCCTTCACACACACAACCACCTCCCAGAACCCTATCGCCTCCCACCATCACATGCCCTCCACCACACACATAACTACCTCCCCCCACCCCACCCCCCTCCACCACACACACCCCATCACACACACAACTACCCCCCCAACCCCACCCCCTCCATCACCACACACCTCCACCAACATACACACAACCATCACACCCAACTCCACCCTCCCACCACTACACGCCCTCCTCATCAGATACACAACCATCTCTCCCAACTCCAACCCCCCTCCCATTCCCACACATGTCCCCACCCACCACACACACAACCACCTCCCCCAATCCCACCACCGTTTCAAGTTATTTTATTTCTTTTCAATAAATTACAAAGCAATAAATTGCCTGCTCAATCCAGATGGAATTTGGTCAGGGTCTAAACTGGTTTGGTCTTTTTTAGATTAAGGGAAATTTCTGTTCCACCTTTCCTGAAAGGACTATTTTTCTAAAAGTAAGGCCACTCAAACATTTGCCTGGGGCAACCAGAGGTCTCAGGGTGGTGCAGCCAGTGTCTGAATATCGGTGACATGGTGAGCAGCTCGATGACACAGTGGTTAGTACTGCTGCCTTACAGCACTAGGGACCTGGGTTAATTCCAGGCTTGGGTGACTATCTCTGTATGGAGTTTGCATATTCTCCCTGTGCCTACGTGGGTTTCCTCCATGTGTTCCAGTTTCTTCCCACAGTCCAAAGATGTGCAGACCAGGTTGATTGTCCATGCTAAATTGTGTCTCAGGGGGATTAGCAGGGTAAATACGTGCAGTTATGGGGATAGGGTCTGGGTGGGACTGTTATCGGTGCAGTCTTCATGGGCTGAGGAAGTAATTGGCAACCCGCCGACGAATTGATCAGAAACCTCAAATGCATCATTCGATTAGGCCAATCAAGTAGATATGATAGGGTCATTCTAGACCTCATCATATCAGCCGTTAAGCCCTTAGTTAATCCAGTTTACTCCAAAGATGTGCAGGTTATGTGGATTTGGCCATGCTGCATACGCAGAGTTATGGGGTTAGGGCAAGGGATTGGGTCTGGGTGGTGTGCTCTTTCAGAGGATTGGTGCAGACTCGATGACCTCTTCTGCACTGTAGGAATTCTATGATGCAATGATGTGTCGCAATACCTCTATATTCTGCGTAACGCGCAAAAACAGAAAATTGAACATCAGGTAATTTTTCTCTTCAGAAAATGAGGGTAAATTCTCTCCTTCCAGGTAGATACATTGTGACCTTCTGAACCCTGCCTTTCTCCCCTTCTTTCAGTACATCTCCCTGTTTGTACGTGGCATCAATTAATTGAGGCGTTAATTAAATGCTAGAGTTAGAGAAGCCACATTAAGGTTTTAGTGAGGGCAAGCTCCTTATTATTCATGATATTCCCTCCCATTGTCAAAGAATAGTTGCAGCAAAATTTATTTCCTAAACACTGATGACAAATGTTAAACTTTAAAAACAACTGTACCGAGAGGGATAGTACAGACTGAGAGAAATTTCAACACAGTTTATCACTTAGAAGGATGGTGTAATGAGAACTTTTTTTTTTGTAGCTTCAAGGATGTGGATCTTGTTGGCTAGGCTTGCATTTATTGTTTAAAGTCTATTGATTAGTGTCACAAGTAGGCTTACATTAACACCACAATGAAATTACTGTGAAAATCCCCGAGTCGCCACACTCCAGCGCCTGTTCGGATACACTGAGGGAGAATTTAGCATGGACTGTGGGAGGAAACAGGAGCACCCAGAGGAAACCCAAACAGGCATGGGGAGAATGTGCAAGATACACACAGACAGTGATCCAAGCGATGAATTGAACCTGGGTCCCTGGCGCTGTGAGGTAGCAGTGCCACTAACCACTGTGCCACTGTGTCCTTCTCTTATTACCCTTGAGAAGGTGGGCATAAGCGGCCTTCTTGAATAGCTGCAATCTGCATAATAGAGGTACACCAATAGTGCTGCTGTGATAGGAGTTTCAGGATTTGACTTAGTGACAGTAAAGGGAGGGTGGTATAGTTCCAAGTCAATAGTTAGTGGCTTGGAGGGGAGCTTGCAGATGATGGTGTTCCCATGTATCTAATGCCCTTGACATTCTAGGTAGTAGAGGTCATGAGTTTGGCCAGGAGGACAGGTGAAGCTGTGGTGATTTGGTTATTCACTGCTGTCTGCCACGTTAATGCAGAATATAGAGAGGTTGCAACATATGCAGGCACAGACTGCACCACCCTTTCCAAAACACTGTCAGGAAGATTTTCCTTCATGCAATCCATTAACTTTCTGAATTTTAGCTAATGAGCTTGCTTCAAAAATAATCTCCAGCTAGCTCCAAAGATGAGTCAAACCATCAAAACCAAAAAAAAAAAGTCCTGCAAGTGGGGAGGCAATGGCCTCATGGTATTATCTCTTGACTATTAATCCAAAAACTCAGCTAACATTCTGGGGACCCGGGTTCGAATCCCACCACGGCAGATGATGGAATTTGAATTCAATTAAAAAAAAACCTGGAATTAAGAATCTACTAATGATCATGAACCAATTGTTGGAAAAACCCATCTGGTTCACTAATGCCCTTTAGGGAAGGAAATCTGCTGTCTTAACCTGGTCTGGCCTAGATGTGATTCCAGAGTCACAACAATGTGGTAGACTCTCAACTGCCCTCAGGGAACTAGGCGTGGGCAATAAATGCTGGCTAGCCAGTGGTACCCCTATCCCACAAATTAATTTATGTAGCACCTTTCACACCTTCAGAATGTCCCAAGCATTATCCAGCCAATGAAGCTTTTGAAGCTAAGGTGTTTTTTTTTGAGGGGGATATAGCCACTTTGTGCACAGCAAATTGTCACAGACAACAAGAGGGGTACATTTGTGGTTTATGGTACAGGCTGAGGCACAGATGTTTGTTAGAGTTTCACAGGGAGATAGGATTTATTTTCTTCCTTACTTCCAGCAAAAGCACAAACACATTTCCTTCAAAGACTGGAGATAACTGGCTTAGGAACTCTTTCCATTGCATTGACCATGCCAGCAAAATTTAGTGAGAAGAGAAAATCTTAAGGTGACATTGGAGGAGATTTGGGAGTTCAGAGGAGGGAAGTTCAGGGTTAAGGGGGGAGTCAGTTTTATTGTTACCCAGTAGTTAGACTAGGATTTTTCTTGGATAATGATCCAGTTCAGTGTGGCTGAATGGTCTTCAGAGTTTTAACTTCTAATACACTGAGAAATCCTCAATCAAGCAAACCTGATTTTTGGTTAACGTTGTTTTTTTTCACTATGCTGGAATTTCCTGTGGCCTGGATTTTATCAAAGAACACAAAGGATGAGTGAGACCGGAAATTTTCACATGAGGTTAGTGGAGATTTGCGTTGTTGGACCCTCGCCCACTCTAATTCCATGGCGGGTCAAGTGGTAGAGTCCCAGCCTCGGTGTCAGACATAACAGCTTGTCCTTTGCAGAGAGGAGTTCTTTACAGACTTTTAAAGCCAATGCTCCTTATCTGGGCATTAGAATGTAAACAATATGCACTGGGATTTGGGCTGGAGTGACCAATAGCATCATTCATCATGATTGACTTAATCGAACGATGCAATTGGGATTTCTAATCAATTCGTTGGCTGGTTCCCAAGGAAATTATGGAGTTTAACTCTGCTAAGGCAAAGAGCTCGTTCAGAAAGGCAGTGTAGAGAACCCGGGAACAAAGTTCAGAAGGAGAGACAACATCCGGAAGGAGAAGAGGACAAAGGACTAATTGCATGCGAAAACAAAACCCTGGCCAGATTACAAGTGGGAATCAACCTTAAGTAACAAGATAGTGAATATTTTGTTTATGCACTGGAAGTATTCACTGTTGATTAAGTTGCTACAGAATAAAGGAATTTGTGTTTAAGTATTTAAAGTCAACTTTGTGTTTTTATTGGCTGCAGAGGTTAAAATACATAGGTTTGTTCATCATAAATAAGTGGGAACTGCCCAAGATCTTCAACTTGAACTCAGAAGTGAAGACTTTTTCAGAGAGTCTCAGGCTACAGGGTAATTGCCCAATGGAAGTTCAAACTTCCCACAGAGTCATTGAATTTGGACTTCTATGGAGGTTCCATAGAGCATCTAGTGGGGTATGTCCAGTGTCTGACTATGTGGAGGTGTGAAGATCTGAGATTTGTGTTTTTCTCATTCTCTTTGAACAATTTCATTGATTAGTTACAAAAAGATTGAAGGTGGAGGACTAAAAGAAGCTGTTTCACAGTCAGGGTAAGTGCAATTGCATAACAAAGGGATGGATTCAGAAGGGATGCAAGGATGGGAACAGAGGCAAAACCTCCAGGCATTAGGTCTAAAATTTAACTCAGATTTGTTGTAAGGCAGAGAGCACGGAGGATGGAAGATGGGGTATTGGTGGTTGCAATGGAAAGCGATGTGATCTCCAGAAATTCACCCAACCTGCCTTGGCATCTAATGGAAGCTAAAGCACATTCTGAAAAACAGTGAGTGTCCTGGGCATTGAGCTTCACTCAGAACAACAGCAGTTAAAAAAAAACTCCTGCAGGCAGATTCCCCAGTCGTTCACACCAGTGGGACTTTCCAGTCCCTAGGCACTGAATGGGGAATGGCTGAGTGCCAAATTATCCATCCTTGTTATCAGTGGCCGGAGAATTCTAGCCTTAATGATTTGCTGCATAACTATATGCAATGTGGCATTTTAACATTTTTTGCATGATATGCGTGTCACTGACACGATTAGCATTTGTTGTCCATTCCTAAGAACCCTGGGGAGGCAGTGGTGAGCTACCTTCTTGAACCACTGCAGTCCACTTGCACTGTGCCTATGTTTTTTGATTTGATTTATTATTGTCATATGTACTGGGATACAGTAAAAAGTATTATTTCTTGCATGCTGTACAGACAGAAACATACTGTTCATAGAGGAGAAGGAAAGGAGTGGGTGCAGAATATAGCAATGCAGTTACAGATAGAATGAAGAGAAAGACAACCTAATATATGATAGGACTGTTCAAAAGTCTGATGACAGAAGGGAAGAAGTCTAGTATATATTTTCAGACTCTTAATATATTTTTCCCAATGGAAAAGAGTATATCCAGAATGCGTGAGGCCCTTAATTATGCTAGCTGCTTTCTCCAGGCAGCGGGAAGTATAGAGTCAATGGATAGGAGGCTGATTTGCTTGACTGGAGTGCGCTATATTTACAGTCCTTTGTAGTTTCTTGCAGTCTTGGGCAGAGCAGGAGCCATATTAAACTGTGATACTTGTGGAAAGAATGCTTTCTATGGTGTATCTGTAAGAATTGGTGAGAGTTGGAGCGGACATGCCAAATTTTCTGAACCTCCTGAGAAAGTAAAGTCATTGGAGAATGTGGAGGGAATTTTCCTATCCCATCCTGTCTCACCTGCCATGGGAATTGTGGCTGGCGAGGACGGGCCATGCAAAGATCCGTTGACCTAGGGCGGGATTTTCCAACTTCTGAGGCGAGCGTGGCTGGAAAATCCCAGTCAGATTGTTGAAGGCATGTAACAGACGTTGTAACCTACTGAAGATAAATTTCTTCTGCATCGTCCCGAAAGCATGTCACATTGCTGGATAGATGCAAGCAGTGGCTTAGCCGGGTTAGAAGGTTTGTGGGAGCAAGCACATAAAAAAGGCGCCACAACATAAAAAAATGACCACCCTCTCATTACTATTCCATTAATCCTCATCTGCCCTGTCCAGGCCCTGCCCCACGCTGACATCATCACAGTCTGGTGTCATCACGTCGCACACAAAACAATTTAAAAAAAAACATTTACTTTTGAAAAGGCATCACTTCTGAAAAATAACTACTGCTGAATCCCAGTGTTCATCCGTAGATTGGACGGTCCCACTGATGGAGTAGGGATGAGAAGCCGTGTCCGGATTGGTGGAGCTTGTGGATGCGCCATGCTGTGATTGGTGAACTCAGCTGTCAGTCAGCACTAAGTGAGGTTCCACGTACTGGATTGGCAGATGGAGTGACATATCATCCTAGGATTGGCTTATTGAGCTGTCAGTCAGGAGGTTAATGTGTGGGAGGGAGTTAGTGAGTATAAAAGGTAGCACTTTGAAAAATGTGCTTGGGAGAGTGGTTGTTTCTCCCTGCATCTCTCTTGGTTATGATACTGAATGCAAGCTTTTCTTTATATGAAGATAATTAGAGAATCCTTTTACTGTTTAGAAAACAGTTGAAGATTGAAGTGGCTGGATTGGTCAACTGTGTCGTTTCAATGGGATTCTTATAGGCAGCTACTGATCAATTACAATGGGTGAATAAGTGGCCACTGCAACTGCATTTAAACTATCATGGAGGGGCCTCTTTAACAGCCCAGCTATTTGTGAAAGTGAAATCTATTCATCTTAGCAGAGTTAGATTGCAGGTAAAACATTAAAACAACAAAAGAAGATAGAATCATCAGTGAGTTTTAATGGCATTTTCACTTTAAGTTTGTAGGAGCAGAATTAGGCCATTTGGCCTATTTACTCTGCTCTGGCATTCAATCATGGCTGATTATGTGCCTCATCCCCATTTTCCTGTCTTTTCCCCATAACCCTTCAACCCATTAACAATTAAAAATCTATCTAACTCCTCCATAAATTTACTCACTGTCCTAGCATCCACCATGCTTTGGGGTGGTGAATTCCACAGATTCACAACTGTTTGGGAGAAGTAAGCAGTTCTTTTTACTTCTAAAAGAAGACTATGACTTCTCTACCTAGAATGCCCCACCAGAGGAAGCATCTGTTCCATTTCTACTTTATCCACACTTTTTATCACTTTGAATACCACAATCTGAACTGCCCTCGTTCTTCTAAATTCTAGAGATGTAGGCCTAAGCTGTTCAATCTTTCTTCATATGACAAGTGCCTCATCTCTGGAATCAATCCAAAGGTTTAAGAATTGCTCTTGGTAAAACAAAGAAAATGGAAGCAGTTTAAATGAAAAATGAAGTATTAGAGAAGGTTACCAATTGCAGACACACGAATAAATAAAACAAACAGATATCAACAGGAGGGTCTCTGAGGCTCAGTCTGCACACGTGTGGTGATCAGAGTAAGAAGTCTCAATACTAGGTTAAAGTCCAACAGGTTTACTTGGTGGCATGAGCTCCTTCATCTCTCACCTGATAAATAAACCTGTTGAACTTTAACCTGGTGTTGTGAGACTATTTATTGTGCCCATCCCAATTCAATGCCAGCAACTCCACATCATCACATGTGGTGAGGACTTGGATGTGTATAAACTGGATAGGACAGAAATTCCAAATTCTGAATCATAGCACTCCCAACTCTGAGCCAGGTGGCCATGCAATCAAGTTCCACTTCAGAGATTTAAGCTTTAAAATCAGGCTGATACTCTGTGCCAACACTGAGGGAATGCACCGCTGTCACAGGTGCCATCTTTTGGATGAGATGTTAAGCCAAGGCCCTGACTGTATTCTCAGGTGTCATGGAATTTCTACAGTGCAGAAGAGGCCATTCAGCCCATCAAGTCTGCACTGATGCTCTGACTCAGCATCTTACCCATGTTCTCTCTTCCACCCTATTCCTATAACCCCACACATAGCTAATCCACCTAACCTTTGGGCTGTGAGAGGAAATGGGAGCATCTACACAGAGAATATGGAAGGGCTCCACATAGTCATTCAAAGCCAGAATAGAACATGGATCCCTGGCGCTTTGTAAATGGCAAAGAGCCTATGGAACTATTTGGAAGACCATCTTGTTTCCTAGTCTTAGCCAATGTGTGTCCCTTATTCAACCTCACAGAAATCTGCTTGCTGGTCTTTTATTTGTTGTTCGTTCATGGAACATGGGCATCACTGGCTGGCCAGTATTTATTGCCCAACCTTAGTTACCCTTGTTCAGAGAGCAATTGAGAATCACCCACATTGCTGTAGCTCTGGAACAATGTAGGCCAAACCAGTTAAGAACATTAGCAAACCAGATGAATTTTTCCAACAATTGACAATGGTTTCATGGCCATCAGTAGATTCCTAATTCCAGATATATTTTATTAAACTTGAATTCAAATTCCACCAACTGCCATGGTGGGATGCGAACCTGAGTCCCCAGACCATTGGCTGAGTTCCTGGATTAATAGTCTAGTGACAATACCACTAAGCCATCACCTCTTATTGCATTGCTATCGTGGGAGCTTCCTCCATGCAAATTCGCTGCCACCTTTCCTCCATTATTGACATGCTAAGAGTAATTTAGGACATCCTCAGATCAGGAAAGCTGGTATATAAATACATGTTATTTTCTGTGCATGTTATGGACAATGCACAGAGAAACTAAATGACTTTGATACTGGATTATTGAGGAAAAACTTTCAGTGTGAGCATCCTTTGTGGTGTGTGGCTGCTGCTGGTGGGGGAGAAGCAGTGGATTGTGAGGGATGTAGTAAAGAAGGAAGTGGTGAAGGGTCATACTGGTGTGGGTAATTTTAATTGAATCAGCCCCACTAGCAACGTAGTTTTCAAAAGATGGGAGTGTCCTTTTGCAAAATATTAAAAATAGAACCCTCCCACTGCCAGAACAGTTACCCTCTCCCTGCACCCCCCTGCATTGAAGACCCTCTTCACACTACCATCCTCTCCTACAGAATTCCACCCCACTCACAAAGCACCACATCCCTCGGGACTGCCAAGACACTGTCAAGGGGTACTGTACTGGAGGTGGTACCAGTTAGGTAGCCCCAGGCAGTGCCAGGTTACTGCCCAGGCATGACCATCTTGCTGTTACTGGGGGATGTGAGTACTCACCTGCACACCTCCACCAGGCAGATGTTGTGGGGGACGTATCATGATTCACATCAGCACGGACAATCCAACAGGGGACGTGGGAGACAAACAGGTGTAAAGGCCTGATGTAACTATATTTTAATGTGTAAAAAGTGGGGATCACAAATGGTGGGGGATGCGTCTATCCATCTGAACAGCAAAACTGGTCACCATAAATGGGTTTTTGGACTCCCTGTGAGATTTCCTTGCTGTCAATCCTGCCCCCAAAAATAGGAGTGCAAAATCTCCCCCAATATCTCCAATGCTATGTGAGGACCCAACTCTGGCCATTTCTTCAGGGGGATTGAGGGACAGCTTTCAGAACTGTTATACAACATGCGATGCACAAATTCTTATAAAAATATTACCATTATGTATGATAAACAAGGAAGCACAGGAGATTGTCATGAGAACTGAAATGATAGTTGACCGATGATAATTATGGTGAAAAGGGTTAAAAGTTCCTGCAAAATTTTGGAGATTAATTGAATTTTATATTGCCACATATTGTCTGGATTAATTTTGCTGTGTGTGGTGGTACTATTATTCCTTGCCAGATGGAGATGATGAAGTAATTCACCCATCAGTCACTGCTGTGCGTGACTGATTTTAGGCACATAATTTGATTGTAACTATCCTCCATTCACTGCAGAAAAATTGCGCTGTTTTTATTGTAATTTCAATCATCTGTTCTGTCTCACATGATTGGGACCAATCTATAAAAGATTCTGTAGACTGTTTGTTGCAGTACATATCAGACTCTCCTTGCTAAGTTAATCTGTTTACAGTGAAGTTAGGTCTTTTTCTGTGAGTTCCACCAAAGCCCCATTCCACCTCCAACTCATTAGTTGTCACAATGCAATTTACTGACTGAAGCAGTGGTGTCAACATCCTGGATTCAGTTTAAACTTTATTTATTAGTCACAAGTAGGCGTACATTAACACTGCAATGAGGTTCCTGTGAAAACCCCCCGGTTCACCACACTCCAGCACTTGTACATTGAGGGAGAATTTAGCATGGCCAATGCACGTAACCAGCACCTCTTTTGGACTGTGGGAAGAAACCAGAGCATCCAGAGGGAACCCACGTAGACACGGGGAGAATGTGCAGACTCTGCACTGTCAATGACACAAGCTGGGAATTGAATGAAGCTCAAAGTTGTGACAGCATAACATGAACTTGTGAAATGATATCTTCTTGTGACACATGAGTAAATGAAACCGTGTTCTGGCTGAACCAAGTAACTAGTTAAATAAAGAGAGAGACAGATTGCCTGCATTTTCACCTCGAGTGCCAATCTCAAAGGCGCTGTCAGGAAAACAACTGACAGAAGCTGTGAGAGACAATAATGAGCGTGCCATGCTTAGATCACTAATGAAAATGTTTAAAACACTGAATTTATTTGTTAGGATGATACAGAGAACAATGAGCAAAAATGTCAGGGGGAGGCAATGACCCAGTGGTATTATCACTAGATTATTAATCCTGAAACTCAGCTAATGTTCTGGGGAATCCCTATTCGAATCTCACTATGACACATGTGGGGTGGAATTTGAATTCAACAAAAAAAAATCTGGAATGAAGAATCTACTGATGAAACCATTGTTGATTGTCAGAAAAACCCATCTGGTTCACTAATGTCCTTTTAGGGAAGGAAACCTTACCCTGTCTGGCCTACATGTGACTCCAGAGTCACAGCAATGTGTTTGATTCTCAGCTGCCCTCGGTCAATTAGGGATGGGCAATGCATGTTGGCAGCAGGTGATGCCCACGTCCCACAAATAAGTAAATAAAACAAGGTGAAAATTTCCAAGTATGAAAAATACATGGAAATTTTAAAATGTCAAAGAAGTGTGCAAAAGAAGTAAAACATACAAGAATGAAAAGCAAGAGAGAAGAAGGTGACAACTCTTCATGAGCGAGGGGCCATGCTATTAAATTAAGCCATGACATTTTGTATGGAAATTAGGAAGTTCATTTTCATCGAAAAAGCAGGAGAAATCTGGAATTCTCTCCCTTGAAAGACTGCAAAATCTGGGAAAATTGGAGTTTTCAAGACTAAGATCAGTAATGTTTCTTGGATAAGGATATTGAATGATGCAGAACTGAACCAGAGTACGGATCAGAATCAAATAGGGAGGCAGGATTGAACAGGGAGGAGATGAATTGCTTGTTCCTGATCTCATGCTAAACTTACATCACATGATTGCTATTGCATGACCCTTGGGGGGGGGGGGGTGGTGTAGGTGAGGGATAGGATTTGGATTGTGTATTACACCTCCTGCTATCATGGTCAAAATGATAGCAAGACGCACCTTGATTTATGGATGTTGGCCTTTGAAATGTATCCCAGCAGGATGCTGTGCTTTCAGGAAGAGTAGGTGAATGGGAATGCTACAGGGAGAAGATGGTGAAGATTAAAATGACTACAGATTAATTAAAATGTAGAACTTGATATCAAGCGGAGTAATCGATACATTTGAGGGGGAAAAGCACAGGCTGATGGGGTTTGATGAAATGGGGTGGGAGGAGGCTTATATAGAACATGAACAACAGCTTGACCAGTTGGGCCAAATGGCCTCTTTCAGTGCTGTTAATTCTATGAACTAAATCAATAATCTCCATCCCCCCCAGCAAAGGCAGGTAATGTTTACTCCAGCTCACAACTGGGTCAAAACACAAGAGTGCCTATTTGGGGCAACCTTTCCAAGCATCGAATTCCAGCAGAGTCTCACCCAGAAGCTGTGTCCATTAGTAGCTTTACCCATCAGTAGCCATGTCCAACAATGACGCTGACCATCAATAACTGTGCCCATCAGTAGCTGTGCCCATAGTAACCACGCCTATCAGTAGCCATGGTCATCTATAACCAAGCCCATCAGTAGCTATGTCCATCAGCGACCCTGATCATCAGTAACTGTGCCCATCAGTAGCTCAGTAGCTGTGTCTATTAGTAGCTGTGTGCATCAGTAACCAAGCCCATTCGTAGCCAAGTCCATTAGCAATCCTGACCCTCAGTAACTGTGCCCATCAGTGACCATGCCTGCTGGTGGTCATGCCATGCTCATCATAACCTCACCCATCCGTAATTGTGCCCATTTGTAGTTGAGTGCCCATCAGTGGGCACTTTCTCTCGTCCATTAAAATGAATGAATGAAAAATTGCCAACATTGCAAACAGCATCTTTGGACGTGACTGCTGGCATACTTGGAAAGTTGCCCCCCTGCTGCCTGTCCGGTGGTAACTTGCTGTCTTCTGATCCTGCTCTGGTCTAGAGTGCAGATTGCCCACCTTAAAATAACCAGATTTAACAGTTTACCTGTGCTTTTCGCATACATGCAGTTCCTGCCTATGTTTTCCTCACACCTAAGTGTAAACGCTCCTTCTGCTAACATTTAAAACACAAAACTGTTCCTTTTTAAAATCTCAACTTTGAGCTGAACTTGACTATTTTAACACCACAGGCTGGGAAAGGCCATTCAGCCCAGCAAGATCGTTCTGTCATAGGCAACTTATCCTTTCACAGAATCTTGCGAACCAAGTCAACCTCTTGCAATCAGGCAGAGAAAAACCTCTGAGCAAATGAGACAACTGTGAAATTTTAAACCAGCATTTTAAAATAAAACTGCAGAGTACTGATTCAACAGACAGACCACAAGTCCAACTCTGACTAGTTGAATTCCACATAGACAATTGATTCACGGACCCAGGAGCGCACAGACCACGGTTTGCATGTTCAGCTCTGTCTACCCTTAATCATAGAATCCCTACAGTGTGGAAGGAGGCCATTTGGCCCATTGAATCTGCACCAACCACAAACCCACCCAGGCTCCATTCCCATAACCTCACATACTTATCCTGCTAATCCCCTGATGCTAGGGTCATTTATCCTGGTCAATCAACCTAACCCGCACATCTTTGGACTATGGGAAGAAACCAGAGCACCCGGAGGAAACCCACACAGAACTGGAAGAATGTACGAACTCCTCACGGCCAGTGACCCAAGGTCGGAATTGAACCTGGGTCCCTGGTGCTGTGAGGCAGGAGCGCTAACCACTGTGCCACTGTGTTATCCTTAAGCACGGAATTAAATAAGTTCTCTCTTAAAAGTGCTAATTGGCTTTTGCTAGGACTTTCTTTCACATTCATTATGCATGAGAAAGCATTATTTTAATCTTATCTCTTCCTATTTTGGTACTCTCCCCATTCAGTTTCTATAATTACAGTTCAAATCAGCGAAGCTGCCAGTCACTCCTCATTATTTCAAAGGTCTGAATTGGATCCCCCCAGCCCTCCTTTGGAAAGAAGTACAGTTCTCAGTATCATCACAGATTGGAAACACAAGTTCTAAAATTATCTTTGCTTTGTGAATTTCTTCCAATCCACCAGTATCTTTCTGAAGTTATCAAAACCTTTTGTCTTATTCATTAGTGTTCCTGGGTATCGCTGGCTGGGCCAGCATTTATTGCCTATCTCTAATTGCTCTTGAACTGAGTGACGTTTCAGAGACAACAACATTGTTGTGTATCTGATGTCCCACTTAGGCCAGAGCAGGTAAAGGCAACAAATTTCCTCCTCTAAAAGGCACTCTGATGTGTTTTTAACAACGATCGCCAATGTCATAGCCATCATCATATTTTCTCTGAATTCAAATTTCACCATCTACCATGGCAAGATTTGAATCTCAAAAAATCATCTGGACTCAAAACATCAGCTTTTTTCTCTCCTTACAGATGCTGCCAAACCTGCTGAGATTTTCCCATATTTTCTCTTTTGGACTCTGGTTCTCTGGATTGCTATTTCAGTTACAATGCCACTACGTCACTATCTCCTCTTACAATATTCCAGACATAGTCCTCCAATCAGTTGCACAGAATCAGCATTCGATCTTTCAGTACATGGGCAGTTATCAAATTTAATTGTTCCCTTCTTTTCTAACACATTAATTTTTCATATGGTCATATTTGATATTTCCTGTTCCAATCTGCACCACCTCGCATTTATCTCCATTAAATCAATCTGTACTTCTTAGCTTATCCAATTAATATTTGCTATTATTTTGGATGTCATTAACACTCAGTTCAATCAATGACAATATGCTGAGCTAAAATAAAATATCTTTCACTTTGCCCCCATACACAATGTCACATTACAATCAAACTGGTGCCATCTCTAATTGCCGTCCCTGAACAGTAACAATATCAAACATGTGAGAGAAGGTGGAAAGGTCGTGAGTTTGGTTTAAAGTGGAATCATTCGAGCCTCCAAGTTAAGTAGCTGTGAATATCAACAGTAGGATTTTCTTGCCCTTCCCAATCATCCAATTTCACTAATGGTGAACCTGCGGCTTCCCAGCAGCTGGTTCAATCAACTATACAAAACGCCTTAAACATCGGTGGGACTGGAAGATCCTGCCGGCGGCTATTGTTGAGCTCTGCTGGGAAACACATCTCAACAGGAGCAAGACACCCTCCCATAGTTGTAAAATTTCTGGAACTCCCTAATAGCAAGGTGTGTATATCTACACCTTAGCAGTTTGAGGAGGTGGCTCACCATCACCTTCTCAAGAGCAGTTCAGGATGGGAGTAAATGTCGGTCTAGCCAGTAATGCCCACATTACTTGAATGAAGTTTTAAAAAAAATCAAGCCCTATGATAGACTGTGTGGAGTTTGAACATTCTCCCCGTGTCTACATGGGTTTCCTCTTTATGCGTCAGGTTCCTTCCGCAGTTTAAAGATGTGTGGGTTAGGTTGATTGGTCATACTAATTTGCCCCTTGGTGTCAGGAGGATTAGCAGCCTAAACATATGGGATAGGTCTGGATCATAATGTTGTTGGTACAGGCTCGATGGACCGAATAGCCCCTTACTGCAGTGTGGGGATTCTATAAGGAAAAGGAGGAAATCATGGATTTAGGCTCCCTCTATCTTTCAAGACTTCCGTTCCCATGTGGCCAAAGATCTCCGGGTCAAGAATCGTCCTGCTCAGTCACACAAAAACCTGTGATGGAAAATTACGACCCTGAGAAAACATTTATTCTTAAATTAAGGAACAAATGCTGCTACCAATACTGAAGGGAACACAAAACTTGTCTATGTAACTTCTCCTCATAACTTAACACCATTAGCCAATTCGGAGAACATTCAGAGACTCACCAACAACGGTGAATCTTGTGGTATTGAAGTGTTCTGAGCTTAGTTATGAGTCTGTTGACTAATGCCGCTCACTATATTTGATTAAGCCTGGGTGTGAACTCAGAGGAAAGATCTGGAAGCTGGAGTTGTAAGCATGGAGCAAAATCTTTTAAAGCAGTGTAATTAAATTCCTGCATATGAGCTGGTGCATTTTCACTGCATAGATCTGAGATGTGAAACATAAAACACACCTGGCTAATTCTAGCTGCAGTCTGTCTCAAAGGGTTCGTGCCCAAGGACTTTGTACAAGGAAGACAGGCCCCCCTCTGAAAGACTGAGGCCTTGTAGATTTTGGTAATATGATACGTGAATACAAAGAGAAATTTAGACAAGGGATTTGGCTACAGTGTAAATGAATGTTTTAAGGTCATGGTGTTGTGAAACCATAAGAGGCAATTCAGTCCAAATATCCATACTGGCCAAAGAAACATTGTCCAACCTAATTTCACCTTCTGTGATCCTATTGGTTACAACACCTCAAGTGTCTCTTGAAATTTGTCAAATGCAATGTGTGTTTCTGTCTCTACCTTTCAGGAAATGCATTCCACAGATACTGGATGTTGTGACTCAATTCCTGAACAGTTCAACCCCAAGGAGCTCTGGTTGCTGCCTGTTGCAGACTATATATTCGCTGCAAATGGCATTGGGGTTATAGAGTGCACAGTTTTACAATGTTTTATTCATATAGAGTCATCGAGATATACAGCAGGGAAACAGGCCCTTTGGCCCAACTGATTCATACCGACCAGGTTATCTGTGGAACTGATCCCATTTGCTACATTTGGCCCATATCCCTCTAAACTTTTCCCAATCATGTAGCCGTACAAATGTCTTTTAAATGTTGTATTTGTACCCGCCTCTACTCCATCCTCTGGCAGTTCATTTCATATGCACCGCCCTCTGTGTGAAAACGTTGTCCCTCAGGTCCCTTTTAAATCTTTCCCCTCTCACCTTAAACCTAGGTCCTCTAGTTTTGGACTGCCCTAGCCTGGGGAAAAGACCTTGAGCTAGTCACCTTATCTATATCCCATATGATTATATAAATCACTATAAGATCATCTGTCATTCTCCCACGCTCATGGGGAAAAAAATGCAAATTTATCCAAGCTCTCTTTATAATTCAAATCTTCCAGTCCCGGTAATATCCTCACAAATCTTTTTTGCACCCCTATCTTTGATTTGATTTATTATTGTCACACGTATTAACATACAGTGGAAATTATTGTTTTTTGCACAATATACAGACAAAGCATACTGCTCATAGAGAAGGAATGGAGAAAGTGCAGAATGCAGTATTACAGTCATAGCTAGTGTGTAGAGAAAGATCAACTTAGTGCAAGGTAGGCCCATTCAAAAGTCTGACAGCAGCAAGGAAGAAGCTGTTCTTGAGTCCGTTCATACATGACTCAGACTTTTGTATCTTTTTTCCAATAGAAGAAGGTGGAAGAGAGAATGTTCGGGGTGCGTGGGCTCCTTAATTATGCTGACTACTCTACTGAGGCAGTAGGAAGTGTAGACAGAGTCAATGGATGGGAGGCTGGTTTGCATGAGGAGTTGCACTACATTCATGGCTTTTTGTAGTTCCTTATGGTCTTGGGCAGAGCAGGAGCCATACTATGATCCTGCCAGAAAGAATGCTTTTTATGGTGCATTTGTTAAAGTTGGTGAGAGTTGTAGCTGATATGTCAAATTTCCTTAGCCTTCTGAGAAAGTAGAGGAGTTGATGGGCTTTCTTAACTATAGTGTTGGCATTGGGGAACCAGGACAGATTATTGGTGATTTGGACACCTAAAAACGTGAGGATCTTGTCCTGTTCTACTTCATTCCCATTGATGTAGAAAGGGGCATGTTCTCCACTATGCTTCCTAAAGTCCACGACAATCTCCTTCGTTTCGTTGACTTTGAGGGAGAGGTTATTATTGTCATACCAGTTCACCAAATTCTCTATCTCATTCCTGTGCTCTGCCTCACCATTGTTTGAGATCCGTCCCACTATGGTAGTGTCGTCAGCAAACTTAAAAATCGAATTGGAGAGGAATTTGGCCGCACAGTCATAGGTGTATAAGAAGTATAGCAGGGGGCTATGAACACAGCCTTGTGGGGCACTGGTATTGAGGATGATCATGGAGGAGGTGTCATTACCTCTCTTTTCTTTATTAAGCTATGCAAATTATTGCAAACATTTTTTTTATAGCTTTGAAACCTTTCTTAGCTTGTGTTATAATATGAGTGTATCACCATGAATTTGATAATAGAAAGATTCAAATGTTTTAATATTTCCTCTTTGTACTTGGATTGCCACATTCTTCCAGAATGATTGACAACCCTTCTGTTACTGTACCTACTGTCCATCCTTCATGTGCAAATGCAGACATGAATGATAACAGGATGTTCACTATAGGAGATTTCAATGTCAGGCACACATCAAAGACTGAACCTCACTCAGTGTCCATACAAAGGTTAACATACACATCAAGTATATGCACGTTCATTTGCACATGAATAATCAAAAGTGAGAACACTGCTTTATTTTTGTTCCAAGCCCAGTCTATGAGGTCCTGATTGAGATGAAGTGACTCTGTATGTTGGCCTCAATTCAGTATCATACTGGGTAGTCCTTCAAAGCACTGAACAAATTCACCTCAGCAGATCCAGACTTCTGATCACAACAGTTAATCATTACAGAGAAAGGGACAAGGGCAAAAGAACAAAACGAAAGCAAAGCAAACAGTACATATGGAACGATAGCTAGCTGAACGAGCATTTTAAACCCAAAACTTAACATGGATGTCCCAATAACCACAATATTTACATGTGGTTATTTACATGTGATTCCAAGGGTGCTGGGACTGATGTATAAGGAGAGATTGATTAAGTTAGGATTGTTTACGCCAGAGTTCAGATGAACGAGGGGGAATCTCATATAGACGTATAAAATTCTAACAGGACTAGACAAGGTAGATGCACGGGGGAGTATTCCCAATTGTGGGGGAGTCCAGAACAAGGCAGTTGCCATTTTTGAGAAGTGCAGGAGTATCTTAAACTTTTCTTGACAACACGGCCTGTATCACATCTTGATTCCTAAACCCTGGCTTATGAAACAATTTTAATCCTAACCATATGTTTCTGAGCTGAAAAGTTGAGGTTGACTCATAAATATACCTCTAACATCTACCCCTAAACATGCATTTACTAGCTGAAAAATGAGTAAGTGTGGGTCAACTTAAATGCTGAGTATAGACCTAAACATCACAATGTTAGTGTGCTTTTAAAAGTTTTTTTTTGATTAAAGGAAGCTTGGTATTGATTGGAACACATTAGATATATTTGTTAAGGGTTATATATTATAGTGGTTCTGTTTCTTGTTTGTAATTGATAAAAGTTCTTGCTATGTTTCTTACTATACATGTTAACTATATTCTTAAATAAACTTTGTGTTGATAAAAGCTCCCTCGTGGGTTATTTGAATCATACATGAAGTGAAGCCTTTCATGCTCATCCTAGCCAAATTCAAGAGGCAAAATGTATTATCCAGAAAGGCTCCATAAAACACTTTGGGATTTCTGACCTGAGCCAAGGGATTGTCTTGTACGGTAGTTGGCTGGCCTTATTCACCAGGATCTCTGGTACAATTTTACATAGGATATATCACAGAAACACTACAGTATAGAAGAGACCATTTGGTCCACAGTGTCAGCACCAACTCTCTGACAGAGTATGCTACCCAGGCGCTCTGCCCCTTAACCCCTTACATTTCTCACGGCTAGTCCATCTAACCTGCACATCTTTGGAAAGTAGAAGGAAACTGGAATATCCAGAGGAAACTCATGCAGACATAGACAGTCACCCAAGGCTGGAAATGATTCAGGGTCCCTGGCACAGTGAGATAGCAGTGCTAACCATTGTGCCATCATGCCACCCAGTGGCATATGGAAATATGAAGAGGCTATTTTTCTGTGGAGCTTTGCTGGTTCTAGAACATAGAACATAGAACATTACAGCACAGAACAGGCCCTTCGGCCTTCGATGTTGTGCCGACCAAAATAAAAAGCAATGCCCCTCCAAACTAAACCATTCCCTTCTCTTCCATATACTTATCAATTAACCTCTTAAACGCCACCAAACTTGGCGCATCTACAACAGCTGCAGGCAGGGCATTCCACTCCCTAATCACTCTTTGAGTAAAGAACCTACCTCTGATATCCGTCCTATAACTCATACCCCTTAATTTAAAGCTGTGTCCCCTCGTGCTAGCTTTCTCCATCCTAGGAAAAAGGCTATCACTGTCCACCCTATCTAAACCTCTAATCATCTTATATGCTTCAATAAGATAACGCAGCTTTCTTTGTTAACGCAGCAGAAAGAATTCTTCAATTACAGGCAATAAAATGAAACAAAACTTACTCCAACTTATAAGTCAAAGAACAAAGTTTAATAAAGACACTTTCATTTACTCCAACACTTCTCACCCTGGGCCATTCCAAGTTCCCACAAACTCCAGCAGCTTCTTATTTGTGCCAAGTCAGCTGGTCAGCTGACCATCACATCGTTTTGTCATTGGTTACATAGTTTACTGGGTCAGCTGACCCTTACAGCAAGTTACCATTGGTCACACTATAACAGACCTGATGTTATCATTGGTTACATGCTAATAGTCCTTTCTGCTGTCAAAATGCTCTGATCTTCCACTGGAACTGCAGCACATGCCTGAGGTAGCTCCAGTTATTACATTATTGGACTACCAACCCAGAAGTTGTCGGTTCGAATCCTAACGGGACTATCTCTGAAACTGGGTTCAAAAAAATCAGAAAACTTTTGCTCAATATCCAGAGAGAAAGTCCATGAGACCTTATTGGATTGGTTCATCAAAGTCTATCAGGAAGAGAACCTCTCAGCCACTATCGTACCCAACTGGTAGAGAGCATGCCCTCTGAGCTGAACAAAGACAATTGGCAAGCACCAGGAGACCAAACAACCACTTATCAATCAAAACAGAAGCTAAGAGTGACCAATAAATGGAACTGTTTGAACTGCTCTGGGCCTAAATTAGAGAGCAAGAAGTCTCACAACACCAGGTTAAAGTCCAACAGGTTTATTTGTTAGCAAAAGTCACAAGCTTTCGGAGCGCTGCCCTTTGTTAGGTGAGGGGAAGTTCTATTCACAAACAGGGCATACAAAGACACAAACTCAATTTACAAAATAATGGTTGGAATGTGAGTCTTTACAGGTAATCAAGACTTAAAGGTATAGACAAAATGAGTGGAGAGAGCATAGGTTAAAGAGATGTGTATTCTCTCCAGATAGGGCAGTTAGTGAAATTTTGCAAGTCCAGGCAAGTTATAGATATTACAGATAGTGTGACATGAACCCAAGATCCCGGTTGAGGCCATCCTCATGTATGCAGAACTGAACTATTAGTCTCTACTCAGCAACTCTGCATTGTGTAACGTGAAGGCCGCCTCGGACACTGGCAACTCCACATCATGACCTAAATTATAGAGCAGCCCTTTCAAGGAGCTATGAATATCCACCTGGCTCACCTATCATTCTGCCCAGTGCGCTCTTTGTTCCCTTTTCTTGTTGACTTTCCCACTAGAAGAAGCTGTTTTTGAGTTGGTTAATATGTGACCTCAGACTTTTGTATCTTTTTCCCGATGAGAGATGGTAGAAGAGAGAATGTCTGGAGTGCTTGGGTCCTTAACTATTGCTGGCTGTTTTTTTAAGGCAATGGGAAGTTTAGACAGAGTCAATAGATGGGAGGTTGGTTTGCTTGATGGATTGGGCTACGTTTACGACCTTTTGTAGTTTCTTGCAGTCTTGGTTAGAGCCGGAGCCATACCAAGCTGTGATACAACCAGAAAGGATGTTTTCAATGGTACATCTGAGAAAGTTAATGAAAGCTGCAGCTGATATGTCAAATTTCCTTAAAAAAAGTCAGACTTTTGAATGGACCGACCTTATATTAAGCTGACCTTTCTCTACACCCTAACTATAACCGTAACAAAACATTTTGCACCCTCTCCTTTCCTTCTCTGTGAACAGTATGCTTTGTCTGTATAGTGTGCAAGCAACAATATTTTTCTCTGTTTACTAATATATGTGACAATAATAAGTCAAATCAAATGAAAAGAAACATCCACACACAGCTTACCATCAAGTGAGTTTTGTGTGATCCTTTGATCCTTTAATGCCAGATGCTTCCTATATGCTGAGACCTGTGTGTTGTGTACAATGGGAGAAGTTTAGGACTCAGGAGCAGGGACTTGAAACATTTCTTTCAGCTTCTCTGTCAGCCTAAGTGATTGCTTTTCAATGGAGATAGAAGTGTTTACGTGTTATTAATCCAGCAGGGTCAGTCAATACACCACTTAAGGCAAACTAAAGATTATTGAGTGAATGTTACTGACAATGTCATCCACCCAGTTGCAGACAACTAATGCCTTAATAGGTGAGAAAAGAAAGACTAGCATTTATATAGTGCCTTTCCTGATCTTAGGGCATCACAAAACACTTTTGGGCCACTGAAGTTCTGGATCCACAAAGCCAAAGCCCCTTGGATCCCATGCCCTCTCACCTTCTCAAGAAGTCTTGCATGGGGGACATTATCAAATGCCTTGCTGAAATCCATGTAAACCACGTCCACTGCTCTGGACAGGGGAAATCTCCCCAGCTCTTCTTCAAACTGACGTCTAAGAATCTTTTAAATCCACTTGAGAAAGCAGGATGGGCTCCAGTTAACCTCAAACTTGATTTGGTTTATGACTAGCACGTGTACTGGAATACAATGAAAAGTATTGTTCCTTGCACCTTAGACAGACAAAGCATACCATTCACCGAGTACGTAGGAGTAAAAGAAAGGAGAGGTTCAGAATATAGTGTTACAATCATAGGTAGGGAGTAGAGAAAGATCACCTTAATACATAATATATACTATATATTACTATAATGTTCATTTATTACTATGTGGTAGGTCCATTCAAAAGGCAGCATGGAGGAAGCTATTTTGAGTCGGTTGGTTTGTGATCTCAGACTCTTGTATCTTTTTCTCGATGGGAGAAGGTGGAAGAGAGAATGTCTGGGATGCGTGGAGTCCTTAGTTATGCTGGCTGCTTTTCCAAGTTGGCAGAAAATGTAGCTGGACTCAATGGATGGGACACTGGTTTGCATGAAGGACTGGGCTGCATTCACAACCCTTTGTAGTTTAGTGCAGTCTTGGTCAGAGCCCAGGAGCCACACCAAGCTGTAATACATCCAGAAATGATGCTTTCCATGGTGCATCTGTAAAAAAAATTGGCGAGAGTTGTATTGGATATGCCAAATTTCCTTCGTCTCCTGACAAAGTAATGGCCTTGGTGGGCTTTCCTAACTATAACATGGCATGGAGGGACCAGGACAGGACAGGACATATCAGGGAGTGCAGCATTCCCTCGGTACTGCACTGAGATGTCAGTCTAGATAATGTGTTGAGGTCATTGCAGCATGGGGGATCCTCAACCTTCTGGCTCAGAGGTGGGAGTGAAGCCAGCTGAACCATTTCTCACAACTAATCTTACGTTATCAGTCAGGAGACTGAGTTGAATGTGGAACCAGACGAAGCAGAACACTAAATTTCTGGACAAGGCTATTTTACTGATTCTCTCTGGTTAATTTGTGTGTACAACACCACGCCACTGCGATGCACAGATGCAAATCTGATGTTATTAAGTGAACTGTCGGTATTAATAATGGAATCAAACATTCCAGTGTAAACTTAATTGTTTCAAACCTGAGTTGCTGATGCAATTAATTTTAATCAATTATTAAGTAGACTTTAAAGCATTTGAAGTGAGAGATTTACATAAGGAAAAGAATGCAGTTGGGAATTATTTGGTCAGTTTCACAGAAATTTGTTTCATCAACATTCTCCCTCCCAATAAAAGAAGTCTCACTGTCAAAGTCCAAAGAAAATATTGCACATTGTTAGGGCCGAATATTATTTGTACGTGTGAAATGTTTTTTATTTATTTGTGGGACATTGCAATGAAGTTACTGTGAAAATCTGCTAGTGGACACATTCCGGCGCCTGTTCAGATACACCGAGGGAGAATTTAGCACAGCCAATTCCTCTCACCTGCACACCTTTTGGACTATGGGAGAAAATTGGAACATCCAAAGGAAACCCACACAGACATGGGGAGAATGTGTAGACTCCACACAGACAGTGACCCAAGCCAAGAATTGAACCTGGGTCCCTAACATTGTGAGCAGTGCCAATCATTGTAGCATCATGCTGCCCTAATTACTAATCTCTAAAACACTGATCACTTAAGCGCAAATGAAATAAAATGAGGCATAATACATTTCATTTTTAATTAAGTAATTCTTCCCTGCTGCCATTTAGTTCTTTAGCCAATTGTTCTTTGACCGTAGACTTGCCAGACAGTGGAGATGAGCTGTCTCCACTATCCCATCAAAATCCTTCATCATTCTGAAGGCCTCCATTAAAGCTCCCTTTGCTTTCACTGCTTGAAATACAATAAAGATTTTTTCATCCATTTCAAGAAATTGAATACCTTGGTTGGATATTGAATTCTTACAATGCCCACTGCAAGGTCTGATTTAGAATTATTTGCTCACAATATCAAGAGGTTGGATTAAGAACCATCCCATGTTGCTCAGAGAGTTTGTCCCCAGTGAGCCACTAGGTCATTAGTTGTTGTCACTGCTATGTCACAGCGCCAGGGACCTGGGTTCAGTTCCCTGCTCAGATCACAGACTGTGTGAAATTTGCATATTCTCCCTGTGTCTGCGTGGGTTTCCTCCAGGTGCTTTGGTTTCCCCCCATCGTCCAAAGATGTGCGGGTTAGATGCATTGGCTATGCTAAATTGCCCCTTAGCCTTGTGGGATGTGAAGGTCAGAGAGATTAGCAGGATAAATATGTTGGGTTATGAGGATAGAGGCTAGGATAGGATTGTAGTCAGTGCAGACCTGATGGACTGAATAGCCTCCTTCTGTAAAGTTTCTAAGGATCACAGCTTTGACCCCTCAGCACATCAACAGGTGCCAGGAGCAACTCACAAGTTGTGTGGCAAGTGGCAAAATGCACCATCAACTGCTTGATGCCATCCTGTGCATGCAGGCCCACACTGTCAAACTGGTTTGACCAGTACGGCTGACTGAACATGCTCTGCTTCTCTCTGTCTGTCTGTCTGTCTCTCTCTCCAACCTGCATATAGTAACACAGACATCATCTTGAAGTTGCAGGCACAACCCATCCAGAAGCTGCCTTCATGAGTCTCAGAGCTTCCTCACCAGCTTGATGGACATGTGACTTCCACCTAGTGAATGGACCTGTCGCATGACAGCATGTGACTTAACCAGTCACCTGGGCAACATTATGGACATCCCATAATGCTGCGTACAACTGTTACCACCCTTTTAATGTAGATCTTCGCATGACGGACTTCAACAAAGAGATACGCTTGCAATGAGACTGACTCTGCAGCCAATAATAAACAGGAACCATCCCTCAGTGTGACCAATTGCTTCTTTTTGTTACATTTTCTTTTTGTTTGGCCTTTATAAATCGGAGTATCGAGTATATAAGTTAGAGTGTTATGGTAAAGTTATATAAGGCATTGATGAGGCTGAATTTAGAATATTGTGTACAGTTTTGGTCACCTAGTTGCAGGAAAGATGTAAATAAGGTTGAAAGAGTACAAAGAAGGTTCATGAGAATGTTGCCGGGACTTGAGAAGCTGAGTTACAGAGAGAGATTGAATAGGTTAGGACTTTATTCCTTGGAGCGTAAAAGAATGAGGGGAGATTTGATAGATATGTGCAAGATTTTGATGGGTATAGATAGAGTGAATGCAAACGGGCTTTTTCCACCGAGACTAGGGGAGAAAAATACAAGAGGACATGGGTTAAAGGTGAAAGGAGAAAAGTTTAAAGGGGATATTAGGGGAGGGGAGGGGCTTCTTCACACAGAATGGTGGGAGTGTAGAATGAGCTGCCTTTTAACATTTAAGAAAAATTTGGATGTGTTCATGGATGAGAGGGGTGTGGAGGGATATGATCCAAGTGCAGGTCAGTGGGACTAGGCAAAAAATGGTTCAGCACAAACAAGAAGGGCCAAAAGACCTATTTCTGAGCTGTAATTTTCTATGGTTCTATCGTACCTATTAAATGTTTGTCCTGGATCTCATCGTTGGCTAGATAAAACCCTAATGCCGTGTTCATGTAATTTTCGAGTAATGAAGTGTGACAATTGGTGGAATTTGTACCTTGGTTAAGCTCAGCCATAACTTAAATACCCACAATGGCCTATTCAATATGGAAATATTGATGCAAATTAATTATGTTAAGTTAAATTATAACTTCCATTATGATATATAAAACACCATCTAATGAGTTATAATGCAAGCGATATGCTTGACAGGAAATATTAGGATGTTAAAAAATGAGATGATTTTCATAAGGAGTTTGCTACTTTAGTATCAAGCTCTTAAAGGGGTGCAGGAGCTAAGAGACCTTTGTGTATATGTGCATAGATTAATAAAGGTGTCAGGACAGGTGGAGAGAGCATTAATAAAGCCTTTAGTATTCTGGACTTTATTAATAGGGCCATAAGGTATAAAGCAATGAGGTTATGCTGAACTTATAAACTAGTTAGACCCCAGATAGAATACTGCATACAGTTCTGGACACTGCACTATAGGAAGGATGTGAACGCATTAGAGAGAGTACAGAATACATTTACAAGAAGGGATCCAGGGTTGGAAACTTAAGTTATGAGAATAGGTTGGAAAAGTTGGGACTGTTCTCCTTGGAGAGAAGAAGTTTAAGGGGAGATTTGATAGAGATATTTGAATTTGTGAGGAGGCCGGATGGAGAGGGAAAAACTGTCCCCACTCATATTTGGATCAAGAATCAGACCACACAGATTTAAAGTGATTGGCAAAAAAAGCAAATGCGATGTGAAAAATAACCTTTTTCACACAATGAATGGTCAGAGTCTGGAATGCCTTGCTTGGAAGTGTGGAGGCAGGTTCAATTGAGGCATTCATGAGGGAATTAGATGAGTATTTGAATAGAAACAATGTGCAGGGGTATGAGGACAAGGCAGGGGAATGACATTAAGTCATGATGCTCATTTGGAGATCCAGTGTAGATATGATGGGCCAAATGGCCTCCATCTGTGCTCTAACAGCTCTGTGATTCTATGACACTTGGAGCACTATGTACAATTCTTTTACATATTACCAAAAGAATATAGAAGCATTAGAGCAAAAGAGTTATATTATAACTTCCATCATTATATATAACGCTATTTAATTAGTTGTAATGCAAGCAATGCGCTTGGCAGGAAACATTAGGATGTTAAAAAATATTATGATGAGATGTTAGTGGCAAGGAATTTGCTACTATAGTATCAAGCATCAACATCAAGCACTGTAAGGCAGAGAAAGCAATAGATAAAGGATAAAATTCCACTCTGTTTCAACACTGTCCCATAATTCAGCAACAGAGAAAAAATCCTGTATGTCACATCAGAGCTTCTGCATTCTCATTTGAGAGAGCAAAATTACATAGCAGGTGGTTCTTCAGCCCACAATGACATGCTAGCTCTTTGAAAGAACTAGCCAATAAGCACCTCTTCTTCATCGCTGTAGCTGGGCAGATCTTTTCAAATATATATTCAATTCACTTTTGAAAATGACTATTGAATTTGTTTCTATCACCCGTTCAAGTGATAATAATTCCTAATGACTTCCTGCACAGCAGAAAATTCCCCTCTTCTCTCTGGTTCATTTACCAATTTGCTAAAATCCATATTCTCTCATCATCTACTTTCTTAAGAGGCTAAGGAAATTTGACATGCCCAAAGCTGAAAAGAATAACAATAAAAGAAATACTTTTATCAAGAGTTCCCATTTCACATCCAACAACCTGCACTGAAAACTCTGCTCCCATTTTGACAGCTGTGACAAATTCTGCCACAGCAAGCAACAATCTTCCGATGAATCATTTGCATTTAGAGAAAACCAACCCACAATATTCCTCAAAGAGAGAAAAAAGAAACTCCCTCTCTCCCAATATAGCACATTCTTTAAAGAAATTCCAGAATCATGTTTGCCAAACACTGATCTGTTCTTCCTTAGATCATACCCTATCAGCCTACCAGATTTTATTGAAATCTGTTAGTTTTTTTGAGAAATATTACGTACAGAAAAATAGGCTAACAAACGCACCACCTTCAGTGCTATGGAGAATCTTTACTACCTTGGCCACAGACAAATGCATTTTTGCAATATTATTTTACTTAGCTTAAGTAGTTCGTTTGGCCCTTTCTAGACCTTTCAACTTAAATCATAAAAACTGGTTGTGACTAAAAGTAAATGCAGGGTATGTAGAATTTGCAAGATGACAAAAAGCCACAGGATGGGAATCGCCTGCTACGCTCATCCCAAAATTGGAAAATCCCACCTGAGGTCAACAGATCTTTGCATGATCCATACCCTGCCCGCTTTGATTCCCGCGGCAGGCAGGACAGAACACTTCCCACCCCCAGAATCTATCTAATTCACCTTTCATCATCCTGGTAGTCACATGATACAATTATAATGAAGTCATTAATTAACCGTAGTCTCTCTCAGTTTTTTTATTATTAATTTATGGAAGTATTGGCATCACTGGCTGGCCAGCAATTATTGCACATTTCTAGTTGCCCTTGGAGGGCAGTTGACAGTCACATACATATAGGCCAAACCAGGTAAGGGCTGCAGATTTCTTTCCCTAAAAGGACATTATTGAACCAGACAGGTTTTTTCGGACAATCGATATGATTTTCATGATCATCGGTAGATTCTAATTCCAGATATTTTCTTTATTGAATTCAAATTCCACCACCTGCCAAGGCAGTATTCAAACTTTGGTCCCCAGAACATTAGCTAAGCTTCTGGATTAATAATTGAACGATAATACCACTCGGTCATCGCCTCACCATTGTCCATTTACAACAGACCCTGAAATGGCATAAGGAAACCCAGTGATAGGGAGCATTGGGAATCGAAGGTATGAGCTACCATTCCTCACATATGTCTCAAATTGCTTGTACTCTGTATTTCAAAGGATAGTGAAATAAATAAAAGGCTCCCAAGTCTGTTAAAGAAAGCAAACGTGCATTGATAGCTCAGATGCAACAAAATGGCTTATATACCACGTTATCATTGCGCATGTATAGACATCCAGACAATTTGTGTGTCAAAACTAAACTGATGATATAATGATGTTATGCCCATATCTTGAGGCTTGCTTGCCTTGTAAATGGTAATAAAATATATTTGAGAATTGTATTATTCTAAATGCTATTTGGAGCTTAAGAGGACTTTGTCATCTGGGCATATTGTACAAAACACTTCAATATAAAACTAACAACACAATAATAGTGCAATCATTGAAACAAAAGCAACTACTTAACACCTTATCATAGCTGAGAAATATCTCAAAGCATTACAGTAACAAGGAGTTACTTCATGATATTCCATTTGAGGGTCAGCCTAGCCCTTAAGTGGAGCCTGAACCAAGATTACAATGGAGGTCTCAGCCATCGTATTAAGAGCCAATGAGGACCCTATTTTCCCGAAGGTCCGCTGCATCGCATGTCAATCAGGCACTTAACAGGCCAGCAGTGGGTGGAGCATCGCCAGCCAATCAGATTCGCAGTGCCTCTGTGCTCAATAGCGCTGATGGGGCAGCTTGTGGCTGCTCTCGGTACTGCACCCACCTGAGATCTCCAATTGACAGGCACCAAGTAAGTGACTGTTGCCATCTCCCCATATACCGCCCCACTGAGGTCTACAAGCAAATACCCCAGATAGTGGGATGAGACACATACCATGGGCCTCTCATCACAGGCTGATTCAGGGTGGAGGGGTGAGGTCCCCATTAAGCTTTTGCTATTTTATTAGTGTCACAAGTGGGCTTGCAATGAAACTTGTGAAAATCCTCTGGCTGCCACACTTCAGTACCTGTTTGGGGATGCTGAGGATGAATTTAGCCTGGCCAATGCACCTAACCAGCATGTCTTTTGGAGTGTGGGAGGAAGCCAAGAGACCCACGTAGACATGAGGAGAAAGCACAGACTCCGCACAGATAGTGACCCAAGCTGGGAATCAAATCCGGGTCCCTGGTGCCATGAAGCAGCAGAGCTAACCACTGTGCCATAAATGCACCTCCCCACCACCCCACCCCCATCAAACTCAACACAATGGAAGACACAAGATTCTATCCTCTCACTGAGTTAAGAGTGGCCTATAATACTACTATAACAGGCCACTCTATCTGTGCAATACAGCATCATTATTAAAAAGAGAAATACATACCAGCTAATGGTAATTGATGGGCCTGATCACAGACAACATTATCACTTCAACAAACTCAGGGTGGGGCTAATTTGACATTAAACATCCAAGATTTTTCTTCATACATTTAATGTGTCCATTAGCTCGAGAAACGCCTCAGTGGAAACTGAAATACTTTAGCACTGCCATCACCATGACAACTGAAAAATATTCAACTTTCCCTAAAATGCAGCCAAAGCTGGAAACCTGAATCGAATAGAAAAAGTTCTGCAAACGCGTAGAAGATCAGTCAGCATCAATAGAGAGGAAAGGTTTTAGGACATTGCCCTTTGGCAGAACTGCAAACTGAAAGACAAATAGACCTCATTAAATTCAGTTTCTGTTCCCCCTGAGGTCATCCAACCTTCCTGTCTCGTCACTTCAAGGAATCCTGTTATTTTGGCAAGGCAATCGGCATATCATTTCAGAAGATTGTTAAACAGTAAATATAGTGGCGAACTTGTTTCTGCAGACCCAACACGTGCAACAGAATAGATTTAAAGGTGTGGACCGCACATCAGTTTCACAGGAATGGACGGCACACCTTTATAAAAGGCATGTATTTTGTACCTGTATAACTGACATGGATAGTGCACCTGTACAACAGGCATGGACTTTGCGCCTGTATAACAGCTGTGCGCAGCGCACATGTCGAGTAGATATGGATTGTGCACCTGTATAACAGATGTGGGCTGTCTGCCTGTTTAACAGGCATAGATTGTGTGCCTGTATAACAGATGTGGGTTATGCACCGATACAGTGGGTTGACTATGCACCTGTATAACAGGTAAGGACTGATAACCGGTATAAGAAGCATGGACTGTGTGCCTGTATAACAGGTGTGGGCAGCACACACGTACAACAGATATAGATTGTGCACCTGTATAACAGATGTGGACTCTCTTGCTGTATAATAGGCACAGATTGTGTGCCTGTATAACAGATGTGGGCTGTGCGCCTACATAACAGGTGTGACTGTGCACTTGTATAACAGGTAAGGATTGTGAACCTGTATAAGAGGCATGGACTGTGCACCTGTATAACTGACATAGGCTGTATGCCTGTAAAGCATGTGTGAACTGTGCACTTGTATAACTGGTGTGCGCTGTGCACCAGTATAACAAATGTGGACTGTGCATCTGTATAAAGGGCATAGACTGTGTACCTGTACAACAGGCTTGGACTGTGCTTCAGTATAACAGGCACAGACTGTGTGCTTGTATTACAGGTGTGCACTGTATAAAAGATGTGGGCTGTGCTTCTGTATGACAGGGATGGATTGTGCACCTGCATGACATGTGTGTCATGATATCTGGAATTCCCTCCTGCCTCTTACTGCCTCTTAAAGATCTCCCTCCTCCCTCCTGTTTCTCAACACTCCTTAAAACATGCCTCTTCGACTGCATTTATGGTCACCTGACCTAGTATCTCCTTTTGTGCCTCAATTTCAAACTTTTGTGAAACCACGAGGGGACGCTTTTAGAACATTAAAGCTGCCACATAAATGTGAGTTGTTCTTGTTTTTCGTTGTAAGCGTGTCATCTCCCCTTCCAGTCTTCCAACAAACGGAGCTCACTTTAAGATATGACACCGTACAGGGCTAGGACAAAGCAACTTTTCAGGAGAATATGACACAACAGCTGGGTGGATGAAGCAACTTTTCAGAAGATGATGTTTGGTTAAAAATCATATTCTGTTGCTGAAGTTGAGGTTGAAAGTTCTGCTGTGAATGGGATTAAAAAATAAAGCCTCTGAAATTCATTATGTTGAATGCACCCACCTGATTGCTGTGTACAGAGGAGATACTTAGACAGAGTGGCACCAGGTTGACTCAATACAGTTGCAATTCAGACCTATCAATATTTGAATCTGTACACCACATTTTGTTTTTTTAAAAGACAAATAGACCTCATTAAATTCAGTTTTGCAGTTAAATTCGTGTATTCTCATTAATCTCTTCACGCACGATTGCTCTGTCCACCGTCCATAATTGTGGATTCATACCATGTATCCATTGCAGAAATGGCTCCTGGATTTGCAGCTTTAATGGTCTCTCGCTGTTAAGTCAGGACAGATGCCAGCCACTGGCCTGTGGGAAGAGGGGCCTGTTGTTACAGGCCAGCATATCCATTTCCCATTAGACTACAACGCTGTCTCCCTGTGCGCCATCCCACTGTGCAGCCTGTCTTGAGGACTGACGAGGTTTCATTACATATGTAGTTAGCAGATTCAAGTGTCAGCTGGGCACCAACAAAACTGACAGTGATTGATTTATTAGTGTCAGCCAGAACTGACACTCGAAAGAGCAATTCTGGCAGTCAGACGCGAACAATGCAAGGTCCAGAATTCTTATATTAGGGAGATTGTTTGCACTCTTGGGGCCCAATTTCCTGCACACCAATACTGAGAGAGCCAACATTTTGTCAAAAAGTGGTGCAGTGATGAAATTCTGCTCTCAAATATGTTCCGACTGATTTGTAAGTATTATATGATACAACTGTTACTAATAGTCCTGTGACATTGAGTGACATAACGTCAATAGAGCACCGACTTTGTATTATGAAACTGATTTGTTGTCAAATTCTCAGACAGCTTGCATCTTTCCTGTTGAGTCAAATTGAAAAGTATCCCCACCTGCCCTCTGGATGGCTAGGGAGACAACTGGACATGCTATCAAGGTGAAGTTAATTTATTAGTCACAAGTGGGCTTACATTAACACTGCAATGATTTTACTGTGAAATTCCATTAGTCGCCACATTCCGATGCCTATTCAGGATATACTGAGACCGTAGCTATTCATTTAACCTGCACATCTTTGGACTGTGGGAGGAAACCGGACCATTTGGAGGAAACCTATGCAGACACGGGGAGAACGTGCAAACTCCACACAGTGAACCAAGCTGGGAATCAAGCCTGGATCCCTGATGCTCTGAGGCAGCAATGTTAACCACTGTGGTATCCTGCCATCCCAAACAGTTGATCAGTTGGAATCTGTGCAGACAGGGCTTGCTTCTTCTGCTATAACAGGTGAGAAGGTGGTGCAGGTTACAGAGTTTGGGGGAATTTTGAATGTAGATATCACAGTGCAGAGAGGTCAAACATCAAAGTCTTTCCTCTCCTCTCCAGTGCTTTGCAACCAAAATATCATGAATTTATTTGAGACAGCTCCTTGGTGGGCTTTTCCCTTGAGTCACTCCATGCTTATGGGAGAGATGTTCCCATAATGCAGTTAACAAAGAACTTATCAGACTTTAACCCGTCAACAATGAGTGAACAAAAATATTATATTTTCAAGCCAGGATTGCCCTTATGAGTGACAGAGGAGTTGGGCTAGTACAATTGAAGCCTTTAAGTATCTAATCAATGGTACACACCACAATCACAGTACACCAACAATGGAAGAAATGGACTTTATACTTGTGTGGGATGGTTTTCTTTCTTTCTCTCTTTATACATATTTTGAAATTTTTGCTTTGGTTATTCTTGTTAATGTTTCATGGAATGAGGGTTTAATACTTTAATAATGTAATAGTGACTTCAGGAAGCATATGGAGGACATGCCTCTGTCTACATCGATGGGGATGAAGTAGAGATGGTCGAGAGCTTCAGGTTTTTAGGTGTGCAGATCACTAATACCCAGTCCTGATCCCTCCATGCAAATGCAATAGTTAAAAAAGCCGACTAATACCTCTACTTTCTCAGGTGACTAAAGAAATTTGACATGTCAACTATGACTCTCACCAACTTTAATAAATGCACCAGAGAAAGCATTCTTTCTGATTGTATCGGAGCTTGGTATAGCTCCTGTTCTGCCCAATACTGCAAGAAACTAGAAAAAGTTCTGAATGTAGCCCAATCTATCATACAAACCAGCCTCCCATCCATTGTCTTGTCTACATTTCCTGCTGTCTCAGCAAAGCAGCTGGCATAATTAAAGACCCTATGCACCCTTGACATTCTCTCTTCCATCTTCTTCTGTCAGAAAAAAGATGCAAAAGTCTGAGATCATGTACCAACCGACTCAAGAACAGCTTCCTCCCTGCTGCCATCAGACTTTTGAGTGGAGCTACCTCACATTCAGTTGACTTCTGTCTATATCCTACGTATGATTGTAACATTACATTCTGGACTCCCTCCTTTCCTTCTCTATGAATGGTATGTTTCATCTGTATAGCGTGCAAGAAACAATACTTTTCACTCTATGCTAATACATGCAACAATAGTAAATCAAATCAAATTAAATTATGGATGATTAATAGTTAGCATTAAAAGAGGGATGTACACAAATATTCTGACTGGAATACACATAAAATCAATGTGCTGATTTGAATTTTGATGAGTCTGGATTGCAAGACTCCAGGCTTCTGAATTTCAGATAACATTAACTGGGAGAATATGGGCTCAATTTAAAAAAGTTAACATGTTGCAAAAATAGGTGAGAAAATAGCTAACATTGATTGTTGTAAAAACCCATCTGGTTCACAAAGCTCTTTAGGGAAGGAAATCTGTTGTCTTTACCAAGTCTGGCCTACATGTGACTCCAGAACCATAGCACTGTCTTTTGTCTTCTGAAATGGGCTGGGAACCCAGTCAATTCAAGGGCAATTAGGAATGGGCAATAAATGATGGCCTTGCTAGTAATCCTCACATTCCATGAAAGAATAACAAGAATATGCTAGAGTGCAGAAGGGGGCCATTTGCTCTATCAAGTCTGCACCAACAACAATCCAACTCAGGCCCTATCCCTGTAACTCCACATATTTAACGTACTAATTCTCCTGGACACGTAAGGGGCATTTTATCATGGCCAATCCACCTAACCCGCACATCTTTGGACTGCGAGGGGAACACAGTAAGAAGTTTCACAACATCAGGTTAAAGTCCAACAGATTTATTTGATAGCAAACACCACTAGGTTTCAGGACTTTCCCTCCTCGTCAGCTGATTGGGGAGTTCTGATCACAAATGATAATAGAGATGGCCACCATGACTAAGACTGGTTTTCAATTCTAAACTCAATAATAAATTTCCAATTCCAACAGCTGTCAAAGTGGGATTAGAGAACATGGGGCAGAATTCTCTAACCGTTCACGTCCTACTGCAAGCAAGGATGGAAAATTTGGCGCTCAGCCAAAACTCCATTCACTGGGTGTTTACCCAGTCCAACGCTGGCATGTCCACATCATGACTGTGGGAGGAAACCAGGACATCCAGAGGAAATCCATGCAGTGAACATGCAAACTCCACGAAGATAGTCACCCCTAAGACTGGAATTGGACCTACTTCGCATTCAGTTGACCTTTGGCTACACCCTAGCTATAACTGTAACATCACATTCTGGACTCTCTCCTTTCCATCTCTATGAATGGTATGTTTTGTCTGTAGGTCCCTGGTGCTGTGAGGAAACAATGCCAACCAATGTGCCACCATGCTGCCCTATTGCACCAAAGAGACAAGTCACAAAATTCAGGAATTTAACTCCAATTTCTTCACACCCTTCGACTGTAAGAAGAAACTGGGGTGGAATAATAAACTGAGATGCAAATGTGTTGTAGGTTAGTGTGGATTTGCATCCTCCATATATTTAAACTCTGTTGTAGCTACATTTAACTACTTTACATTCTCTCTTTGAAGTTAATCACCTTTCAGGATTATGAGGTTTCTGGTAAAGCAGGGAGATGTCCAGTTGTGTAAATGGAGGTGGACAGAAACCCTATTTAAAATGGGAGATTATGTTTGCAGTCCATGAATTTGTATGAGGCACTATTACACCTTGCAGTTTTCAACTTTAAAGCCTCAAATTCATTTAGAATAATGAAGCTGGTCAAACAGGTTACATGGGACATGGAGCAGCAGAAAAATAATTGCTTTCTGCATTTTATAACTGGAGAACTGTTTATTTGAACAGGCTGAAGGCAGAAGACTCTGTACACAAATCCAGTTGTGTCTGTAATATTTGCATTTCCATTTACATAGTTGCAGTGGGTGAACCTTTGATCTGTGGCACTTTGAAAGCCTTACTGTTGCGTGCAGTTGTAAGAGATGGATGTTCAATGGTAAATAAACTGTTCTCCATCTGAGAAAAGGACGCGTTTTGTTTTGAAGCATGCAAGACACTGATCTCCAAAACAGAAAGAGGGGAAAGTGAAAGCAGCTGGCAAAGGAAAAGAGCAAAAACAAATATTGAACAGGACTGAAGCTGAAAGGCAGAAGATACAAAGAGAAACACAGACAGACAAATGAAAAAGTCAATTACAAGGGGGCATAGGTTTAAGATGTGAGGGAAAGGAGATGTACAAGGCAAGTTTATTTACACAGAGGTTTGTGGGAGCCTGGAACTTGTCCCGAGGGAGGTAGTGGAAGCAGATACAATAGTGACTTTTAAGGGTGACTTGACAAGTATATGAATAGGATGGGAATAGAAGGATATGGTCCCAGGAAAGGTAGGGCTTCGGTCGAGCAGCATGGTTGGTATGGGATGACTGAAGGGCCTGTTCCTGTGCTATAATTTTCTTTGTCCTTTTTGCTCTTTGTTCTCCTTGACAGAGTAAAGGACAGCGATGTAAACAGAACTAGGAAAGAGAGAGTCCATTTGAGAATGAGTGTAAGCAACACTGAGGAGCACCAGAATTAAGCTTGATTTTGTCTTGACCTCAAGTTCACAAACAAGTCCTTCCACTAGGATTAGGGATGCCACCTCTGACTTAATGTATTCCTGGACATTTCCTCACCAAATTCCTGACTTCAACTCCCCCGTTCCCCCGATACCCCCGACATCCCTACCATTGCTAATCTGATATATCCACCCTGACTGCGTCCTGCCTTTCTCCCAACAATTGGAAAGCAAATGTGCTCTTAATTTGCTTGATTGGTATCGTACTTTGCCTGTTAATCAAAGGGATTTTCTTATCCCACCTCCAATAATTTTTACTCCATCTCCAAAGTCACAAAGCCAATACTCAGAATGGAGTGGGCAAACCATCGCCCGCTCCAAAAACCAAATTCAAAATCCAATTGAATCCAATTCAAGATCCTTTTGAGAGAAAGACAAACATTAATATGGTTGTGAAAAAGGCATATAGCACACTCACCTTTATCATCAGGGGCATAGATTACAGAAGTAGAGAGGTCATGGTGGAATTGTATCGAACTTTGGTGAGGCCACAGCTGGAGTACTGTATGCAATCCTGGTCACCACATGACTGTAAAGATGTGATTGCAGTAGAGGGAGGTGCAGAAGAGATTCACCAGGATGTTGCCTGGGATGGAACATCTAAATTATAAAGTGAGGTTGGATAGGTTTGGGTTGTTTTCTCTGGAGCAGCAAAGACTGAGGGATGATCTGATTGAGGTGCTCAACATTATGAGTGGCATGGACAGGATGGATAGGGAGCAACTGTTCCCCTTAATTAAAAGGTCAGTTATGAGGGAACATAAATGAGAGATGAGAGGTTTAGGGGGATTTGAGGAAAAACCTTTATCCAGAGGGTGGTGATGGTCTGGGATGCACTGCCAGGGACAGTGGTGGAGGCAGGATGCCTCACACCCTGTGAAAAGTATCTTGATGGACACTCTGCGGGCATGTGATTGAAGCTGATTTCTGGGACTGTACTCAGGACCCAGCAGAACCATCAGTCATCAGCCAGTCTGAGATTCAGACGCTGAAACTGCAAATCACCAAGCAGTCAAAGTGCTTAACCTGTTCCATTACAAAGTTCATCTGAGAACCTGAATCCTCAATGTGTCTGCAAGAAAACTTGCAATATGCCCTGTACCCTTATGTGCTTCAACTGTAAATCATCAAATCCATTCAAGAAATCACAGACCTGCCAATTAGGAGACCAGAAATCATAAATCTGTAGAAGTGCACAATCTTTATTTGTATCCAATATTTGAGTATGCATATCTGTGGGTTTGTGGGCTTTTGTTTATTCATGAATTTCTAACCATGTGTGTGCACGTGTATGTGTATGCTTATATGTATTTGCACATTTGCATGTGTGCGTTTGTATACGTGCATGCACGTGCTATATATTTAAGTGGTTGCACGATTGCTTTAAAACTGGTCACATTAATTTGTGGGGCTATCATTGGGATATTTCACAGGCTCCCACTTTAGTTTCATTTTCTGCTGTGTACGGACAACATCTCCTGCAAGAAATCTGTTACTGCTCTTTTGAATCTACATGTGAAAACCACATATTTTTTCTTTTTGTTTAAAACCCACAACCCCTAACGTAGTTAGGGCATTACAAAAAGAAATTTGCTGACCAATCAGGATTTTGTTTTGTTGAGAACATTGAGAAAAGATCCATAAAGGAAAATAAAATGTTGCAATTCCTCACACTTTGAATATTAGAATATTGTAGGAAATCAATAATAGGATTAAAGATTGAAGTGTCAGTGCAGAAAATCCAAGCAAAATAGAAATTTAAAAAATTGCATTTCTTACCAAAAGAAAAGAGGGAGGAAATTGCAGCAACTACACACATGTTGCAATGAAAAGTAGCAAAATGGGAGATTCACTATAATTTTGGAGAAGGGTGGAAGCTCTGTGTGGTTTTAAAAGAGGGAGTTTTCCTATCAGTGAAGGGCAACATCTAGCATATTTGAAAAGAAGGGATAATTCGCTGTACAGCTGGGGCTGTTTGAAACAAAAACAATACATCAAGACAGTGATCTCCAGGATAAAAAAGTACTGAGAAGGTAGTGAAAAAAAAAGGAACAGCCTCAAGTCATTACTGTCTGCAAGAGAAATGGTAGGTCAACACTAATGTCCTTTAGGGAAGGAAACCTGCTGATCTTACCTGGTCTGGCCTACATGTGATTTCAGAACCACAGCAATGTTGTTGACTCTCAACTGTCCTCCAAGGACAAATAGGGATGGGCAATAAATGCTGGCTAGTCAGTAACACCCATGTCCCACAAATGAATCACGTAATTAAGGACCTCATGATCCCAAACATCCTTTCTTCCACCTTTTTCTTTGGGAAAAAGATACAAAAGTCTGAGATCATATACAAACCGACTCAAGAATAGCTTCATCCCTGCTGCCATCAGACTTTTGAATGGACCTACCTTGCATAAGTTGATCTTTCTCTACACCCAACTTTATCACTACATTCTGCACTCTCTCCTTACCTTCTCTATGAATGGTATATTTGTCTGTGTAGCAGACAAGAAACAATATTTTTCACTGTATACTAATACATGTGACAATAATAAATCAAATCAAATCAAAATTTTTAAAAACATTAGGCACCACGTGTCCTTTCAGTGAAGGAAATGAGTTCCTACACAGAGCATTTTTAGTGGTTTGTACTTATGATTAATATTGAAAATGAGTTGCTGAGATGCCTTTCTCAGTATAATAGGAAGTAAAACCTTTTAATCTGCTCCAAGGCTTTATTCATGCAGCAAAGCAAGAAACCAAAACTTACAATGATTTGAAAAAGATACTGAAGAGCATTACTCTCCAAAGCCACTAATCACAGAATAGTTCAGGTTCCACTGAAGGAACCAAAGCATTGCTCAGTTTGTGGCAAACTTAAAAAAGGCTGGCACAAGATTGTGGCTTTTCTGAGTCATTAGATCTCTTTGACATCGTCCAGCCTGTGGTGTCCAAAAGAAGATTGCTCATTGAACATGTTTTGACTTTAAAAGCAGCAGTAAAGATCTCATTGTCGATGGAACTGGCTGCTAAAGGATCTTCACAATTTGCTGCAGGAATGAAGACCCACAAGTTGGGAACTGCATGTAAGAAGTCAAAACAGCAACAAGTACGTCACAGATATGCCAAAATGAGCCACTCAGCAAGTGAAAGTTAGAGCCAGGATAGTGGCAAAATGGATTAATTGTAAAAACACATTGGGTTAGACCAGCTTTCTTTGAGAAAAATATTCAAAAGAAGAATCTGGATACCTTTAAGAGAAACAAATTGCACTCCACAGGAAGAATTTACAATAGATTTATTGAAGCAGCTGTAGTCCCTACCATGTTCAAAGTGAAACTAAAACAGGAGCCTGTGAAACACAAAAATAACATTGCCACCAAATCATGTAACTGACTCTTAAAGCAATCATGCAGTCATTTAAATATATAATAGTTTGGGTATGTCTGTATATGTTTACATGAGACCAAGTGTGTGACATTGTGGTAATTCAGAGTAAGTGTATAAGAATAAATAGCCTTCTGTAGTTTAAACTCTCAAAACTTTGTTGCTGAATTATTATGCGCTCCAAGGGTAAGACACATGTCTATTGATACAAAGCAAACTAATGATAGGCAGTAAGTGAGCACGTATATTTTGTCCTTCTTCACAATGTCTTGCAAGGAAATTTCACTCTCCATGGCAACTGTCATTTGAACATTCAGTGTTGGTCTTGTGATGTTGTGAAAATTATTACAATTATGTATAACTACTTTCCATTCATGCTTATTTGAATATGCAAGTACCATTATAAGAAGAACAATTTACAGATTCATAAAGATGTTTTTGAAGAGATAATTGCTTCCATATTAACTAGATTTTTCCCTTGTACTTAATCCCACCCTATTAGATTGCTTACCAAATCACATTGCAAAAATTAATAATGAGAAGATAGCATTCAGTACCTCCATTTCCTGCTGGAAAATTAACACAAAAAGAGCAGAAATTGAGACTGTGTATTGCTTAAAATGGTGAAGAAGTTCATGTAAGCAGCCAAGAAATGAACAGAGCCCATCAACTGTGTCAAATGAAGGCTGACAGTACACTGAGTGGTAATTTGGAATTCAATATCTTGATGGATGCTGATCCAGCTGCCAGGTGATCACTCTGTATGATGTGCTTGGTCTTTGACAAGTCTATGAGTGCCTGTGATGACCATAAAGTGAAGCAGGTACCCAGCACAAGAAGCATATAAGAAGCAGCTTGAGTACGGATATCTAAAAGGAGGGATTGAATAAACTGAGATTATTTTCCCTGGAAAGACAGAAACTGAGGGGTGACCTGGTAGAAGTTCATAAAGTTATGAGGGGTATAGATTGAGTGAACAGTTGGAAGCTTTGTCCTAGGACAGAAATAACAATTACAAGGGAGCAAAAGGTTCAGTGGAGATATTTTTTACACAAAGGATGGTGAGGGCCTGGAATGCACTGCCAAGTGAGGTGTCACATTAGCGCTAACTTGGGTCAAAACTGCTCTATAAAATTCAGCTTCAGTAGTAATAGTGGACAGGATTCACAAATCTCATCCATGGCTGTGTGGAGTTTACACTTTCTCCCCATGTGTGCATGGATTTCCTCTGTCTGCTCTAGTTTCCTCCCACAATCCAAAGACATGCAGGTTGGGTTGACTGGCCATGCTAAATTGCCCCTTAGTGTTGGTGGGGGGGTAGAATTAGCAGGGTGTATATGCAGGATTACGGGAATAGGGCCTGATGGGATTGTTGTCGGTGGAAGGTCAATGGGCGGAATGACCTCCTTTTGCACTGTGGGGAGTCACAACTGCACCACAGCTGCAAGTTGAGAACAGAGAATTTGGCATTCCATTTAAAAATCCATTCATTTTCAGCGGTTCCAATAAATCTCAGCCACAAACCAGGATGGAGTTTTTTGACCACTGATTCTGTGCATCAGAGAAGATGGTGCCATTGTGCACAGAACATCAGGGAGACTACACCTGGAATATTGAGTCCTATATTATCTCTTTATGTGAAAAAAGATATAATTGCATTTGAAGCTGTACAGAGAAGATTAACTCCACTGATTATGGAATGAAGGGCTTACACTCTGAAGAACAGTTGAATAGGTTAGCTTTATACCCATTGGAGTTTAGAAAAAATGAGAGGTGATCTTATTCAAACATATATGGTCCTATGGGAATTTGACAGGTTAGATACCCAGGAAGATGTTTTCACTGGTGGGAGAGATTAATTGAAGATGGTGATGAGAATTTCTTCTCTCAGAGGCTTGTTAGCCGGTGGAATTCTTTCTTCCTCAAACTACAGTGGAGACTGGGTCATTGAAGTTATTTCAGGCAAAGCTAGATAGATCTTTGATATACAGAAGAGTAGAAAATATGAAGGGCAGATGGGAAAATGGAATTGAGACCACAATCAGATCTGTCTTATTGAATGGTAGAGTAGGTTTAAAGAGTCAAGTAGCCTGCTCCTAACTCCTATGTTTGAAAAAAGGCAACTAATTCCGAAATGTACTTGTTCATTTCACAGTGACATATATATGTTGGGCAGCACTGTAGCACAGTGGTTATCACTGCTGCTTCACAGCTCCAGGGACCTGGGTTCAATTCCCGGCTTCAGTCACTCTCTGTGTGGAGTTTGCACATTCTCCTCATGTCTGTGTGGGTTTCCTCCAGGTGCTCCAGTTTCCTTCCATAGTCCAAAGATATGCAGATTAGGTTGATTGCCTGTGCTAAAATTGCCCCTTAGTGTCCTAAGATGTGTAGGTTAGAAGGATTAGTGAGTAAGTGTATAGGGATTATGGGGATAGGCCAAGGTGGGATTATGGTTGGTGCAGTCTCAATGGGCCAGATGGCCTCTTTCTGTACTGTAGGGTTTCTATGATTTTGATATGGGATTTTTAAACAGTGCATTTCTTTAACCTCAGCCCATCACATAACCTTCTGGAATAGTTGGAAGAATCTTATGTGAAATGCACATGGGAGTTTGCTGGCAATCGTGTGTGCACAATACACAATTCTCACGACGCGAGACAGTAATTGGTGTTAAATCAACAATGTCACTTTGAAAGGCTTTAAGAGCACTGAAAGACAGATGTCAGACAGGCACGGAAGCAAGTGTTACCAAGAAACTGGAACAGAGAGCTGAGGTGTTATTTTCTGAATGCTTAATAATGCTGCTTGAGAGGTAATTGCACATGCCACACAGAGGTCGCGGAGAAAAGAATCGTGGCCATGCTTCAGCTTTATCTCTGACCCTTGCCCCTTGCCAGTGCCGCTCCTGAATCACACCTTCAGTGCAAAGTGTGGTGCAAAGTTGGTTTCTTGCAATAAAACAATGACTGCACTTCAGATGAATTTCATTGGTTGTAAAGTGCTTTAAGATGTTTCGGAAAATTTCTTCCTGTCAACTCTACCTATGTGATTTTGTACATCTCAATCAGATCCTTCTTTCTCTGCTCTAATGAAAACAACCCCGTTCTAACCAACCTCTGCTCATAGCTGAAACACTCCAGTCCAGACAACATCCTGGTGAATCTCCTCTGCAACTTTTCTAGTGCAATCACTTCATTATATCATGGCGACCAAAACTACACACAGTACCGTAGCTGTGACCTAACCAGAGTTACATACAGCTCCATCATGACCTCTCTGTCCTTATACTCTGTACTCTGGCTAATAAAGGCAAGTATCCCGTATGACATCTTAATCACCTTAACTACCTGACCTGCTGCCTTCAGAGATCTGTGAACATGCATCCCAATGTGCCTCTGATCCTGTGTACTTTCTAGTATGCTATCATTCATTGTGTATTCCCTAGCTTTGTTAGTACGGCCAAAATGCATCACCTCACACTTTTCAAGGTTAAATTCCATTTTCCACTGATCTATTCATCTGACCAGCCCGTTTATATTATGCTGCAGTCTAAGACTTCTGTCCTTGCTATTTGCCACACCAATTTTCGTGCCATCAGCAAACTTACTGATCATATCTTCTACTTTCACATCCAGATCATTAATGTACACTCCAAACTGCATGAAATCCAACACTGATCCCTGAGGTACACAACTGAACACAGGCTTCTCTAGTTATAAAAACAAGATTCAACCATCACCCTCCACACTCTGCTTCTAAGCTAATATTGGATCCAATTTGCCAAATTGATCTGGATTCCATGGACTCTTAACTTTTTGATCAGTCTCCAATTTGGAACCTTGTCAAAAGCTTTGCTGAAGTCCATGTAGACTGCATCAACTGCACAAACTATCCTAATTTACACACACTTCCAAAAATTCAATCAAATTTATAAGACATGAAAGAAACCAAGTGCTCAATGTGTGGGAATGTAGAAGTTTATCCTGTCCATTCTTTGGGTGTGATCATTGGAATGAATTTAGGGCACTCTGTGCATTACATTTAAACCTGTAGTTGGGGGAGGTGGGGAGGGGCGGGGGTCGTGGAGCCTCATCCTGCCCCAGGAGCTGGTATCGGACTACTGAGGGGGCTTGTGCGCACGTGCCAATCTCTTAGTACACTGAAAGATTGGTTGTGAAGTGCTTCTCACGCCTGCCCTCCCCCCAACAACACTGCTGGCCTCCCGATTTCAGGCCTCCCAGTTGCTCGCCCTGATGACAGGCCTCTGTGTGCCGGCCCCATCAGCAGCCAGTTCTTTGTTCGATACCACACACCGAGCAAAGTGGTTTCCCCCTTTTCATTTTTTTAAGTTCTATCGATATGGCTTGAATTGTGAAGCCTTTTGTGGTATCATTCCTCCTCACTGCTGGAATTGACTTCTTGGTCAATAATGCAAACCACCTCCTCTCTTACACTCCAGTTATCCCACTTGACCTGTAGATTCTATTTTATACCTTGCCAGTCCTGCCCCTCCCTCAACCATGAAAGTAATAGTAACATACTCCAAAATGTCAATTCATCTGCCTTACCCATGAAATGCCTTGCATCAAAATAAATGCTATCAAAGCCATCCAGCCATGCCATATTCCCTCGTATTTTAACTTATTTGTCTTTGCTCTGAATTCCAGACTGACTTAGTTTTTCTTCTACATTTGGCTCCCCCAGTACACCTTTACTCGGTATCCCAGCCCCCTGCCAAATTAGTTTAACACCCCCTCCACCACCAACAGCATTAGCAAACCTCCTCACAAGGATGTTGGTGCAATTCCAGTTCTGGTGTATCCCCTCCCCATAAGACTTGTATAGGTCTCACCTTCCCCAGAAATGGATCCAGTGAGCCAGAGAACTAAAGTTCTCCCTCCTGCACCATTCCTTCAGCCATGCTTTGATCTATCCTATCCCCCTATCCTCATACTCGCTGGCAGGTGGCACTGGGAGTAATCCAGAGATTACAACCTTTGAGATCCTGGCCTTCAGTCTGCTCCCTAACTCTCTCAATTCTTCCTCCACAACCTTCTCCCGCTTTCCAGCCATGTCACTGGTATCAATGTGAACTATGACCTCTGACTATTTGCCCTCCCCTTTCAGAATGCTTTGTAACTGTTCAGTGACACCCTCACCTCGGCACCAGGGAAGTAATACAATATCCTGGAATCAAGCCTGCAACTGCAGAAATGCCTGTCTGCATTCCTGACTATTGGGAATGCGATGGTCTAATGATGTCGTTGCTTAATTATTAATCGAGAAACCCAGCTACTAATCTGTGGACCTGGGTTCAAATCCTGCCATGGCAGATGATGGAATTTTTATTCAATAAAAAAATATATATCTCGAATTAGAAATTGACTGATGACCATTGCTGATTGTCAAAAAAAAAACATCTGGTTCTCTAATGTCCTTTAGGGAAGGAAATCTGCCATCCTTTCCTGGTCTGTCCGATATGTGACTCCAGATCCACAGCAATATTATTGACTCTCCACTACCCTCTAGACAAGGGCAACTATGAAAGGGCAATAAATGTTGGCCAGCCAGTGATGCCCATGTCCCACGAATGAATGAAAAAGAAACTCTTCCTCTTTCACTCCTACTCATTCTCCCTTTTACACCTGAGCCACCTGCAGTGCTGTGAACTTGGCTCTGGCTGCACTGCCTCGCGGAACTATTGCTCTCACCATTTCTAACAGGGAAAAATGGTTCTTCTGCAAGTTGCATTCTGGGGCTTTCTTTACCTGTCTCCCCCACCAACCCCCCACTCCCCACAAACACTCCCCAGCCCCCTGAACCTCCTCTCTCCCCCCCAAGTGTCTGGGATCTGTAGTTCTTTGCTCCATTCCACTGTTCCCTCACAGGTCATCTCCTGAGTGCCTAGAATCTAGATTGTCCCTTCTCTGTCTCGCTGAGATTCTCATCAAATAATGAGCCTTTACTCTGGAGCAGGGCAAGACCACTTTCTGAAAATAGAGGCATAGATAATAGGAGCAGGAAGAGGACATTTGGCCCTTTGAGTCTGCTGTGCCATTTATTATGATCATGGCTGATCATCCAACTCAATAGCCTAATTCTGCTTTTCCCCCATCATCTATGATCCCATTCTCCCCAAGTGCTATATCCAGCTGTGTCTTGAATATATTCAATGTTTTAGCATCAACTACTTCCTGTGGTAATGACTTCCACAGGCTCACCACTCTTTGCGTGAAGGAATGTCTCCTCACCTCCATCCTACCCTGAGTCCTCAGACTGTGACCCCTGATTTTGGACTGTCCCACCATTGGGAATATCCTCCCTGCATCTAAACCTGTCTAGTCCTGTTAGAATTTTATAAGTCGCAATGAGATACCCCTCCTCATTTGTCTGAACTCCAGCAAAAACAATCTGAACTAGTCAATCTCTCCTCATACATCAGTCCCGCCATCCCCAAAATCAACCTGGTAAACCTTCGCTGCACTCCCTCGAGAGCAAGAACATTCTTCCTTAGAAAAGGAGACCAAAACTGCACACAATACTCGAGGTGTGGCCTCACCAAGGCTCTGTATAATTGCAATAATACATCCCTGCACTCGAAAGATCTCGCAATGAAGGCCAATGTGCCATTTGCCTTATTTACCACCTGCTGCACCTGCGTGCTTATCTTCAATGACTGGTGCACAAGGACATCCAACTCCCACTGTATACTCCGCTCTCCCAATTTACAGCCATTCAGGTAGTATTCTGCCTCCAAATGAAAACCTCACACTTACCCAAATTATGCTGCATCTGCCATTGATTAGCCCACTCGCCCAACCTGTCCAGATCATTCTAAAGGATCTCTGCAACCTTGTCACAGTTCGTCCTCCCACCCAACTTGGTATCATTTGCAAACTTTGAGATGTTACATTTTGTTCCCTCAACCAAATCATTATATTGTGAATAGCTGGGGTACTAGCACTAGTCCTGTGGCACCCCACTAGTTACTGCCTGCCAGTTTGGAAAGTGCCCATTAATTCCTATTCTTAATTTCCTCTCTGCCAACCAGTTTTCTATCCATCTCAATACACCTCCCCCAATCCTTTTAATCTTGCACAATAATTTCTTATGCGGGACTTTGTCAAACACTTTCAAGTCCAAGTACACCACATCAAATGTCTCTTCTTGTCAACTCTAGAATTATGAATTCTTATGAACTCTTCAAGGATGAAATAGTTAAGAGCATGAAGCAAAGGAGCATATTTTCCTCTCTGCATTGACTTCCTACTTTGCTCTAAATTCCCAAATATACTAAGCATGGTGGCACAGTGGTTATTATTGCTGCCTTACAGCACCAGGGACCCAGGTTCAATTCCAGCTTCAGGAGCTGTCTGTATGGAGTTTGCATGTTCTCTCCAAGCCTGCGTGGGTTTCCTCCCACAGTCCAAAGACGTGTGGGTTCAGTTGATTGGCCGTGCTAAATTGCCCCTTAGTGTCGGGGGATTAGCTAGGATAAATGGGACTATAGGGATAGGGTCTGGATGGGATCATTGTCAGTGCAGGCTCAATGGGCCAAATGCCTTTTTCTGCACTGTAGGGATCCTATGATTCTACTCACTTAGACTGCAACTAAGCTCTCTCCCAGCTGCTCATGCTCATAGCTGTACATAAATGTAAGTCTCTTTCTTTTGAAATATTCTGCCCTCTCAATGAGAATCATCACTTTAATCATATTAAAAGCTTCACTAAAAATACGAAAGAAAGCACAGATTGATAACATCACATTCACTGATGAATCCATTTGTGGCCAGCCAATGGAAATGCAAGCTACACGATAATACCAGGCTTTGAAAACAAGTCTCTGAAAGTTGAAGGGAGTTCCTTTTTGAACTGGGATTTTAGGCTGCAGATCAAGAGGACCTTTTTATCTTGGAGGCACTCTCAGTTCTGCCACAGGACGGCAAAGGGAGTTTCACTTACTGGATTGCAAAGTTCCAAAGTAAAAAAATGTCATGGATTCTGCAGCGTGTGAAATGCCTGCGTTCTGTCAAGAGTTCTAACATTGATCCCAGATAATTGCATAGCTGAAGCTCACATTCCTGGTCCCACAGGAAATAGTGATGCATTTCCTGTGTAGAATCATACAGAAGAAGAGGCCTTTTGGCCCATCAAGTCTACACCCGCACGTGAGAAGCATCTAAACTTCAATGGGTGTAAAATGAGAGAGTTGGATACTCAGCGAGATCTTGGTGTCCTTGTGTATCAGTTGCAGGTACAGCAGGCAGTAAAGGAGGCAAATGGTATTTTGGCCTTCTTAGTGAGAGGATTTGTAATTGTAAAGGGTGTTGGTGAGGTTATAGAAATCAGTGAAGGCAGCAGAACAGCTTGAGCACTTGGCTAATAGAGTTAGATTACAGGAACAGGCCTTTTGGCTCTCCAAGTCTACAATAACCATGCTGCCCATTTGAATTGTAACTCCCGACCCTTCCGGGGACCACATGTCTCTATTCCCATCCCATTCGTGTATCTATCAAGATGCCCCTTAAATGTCACTGTGGTATCTGCTTCTACTATCTCTCCTGGCAGCGAGTTTCAGGCAGCCACCACCCTCTGTGTAAACATGCCTTGTGCATCTCTTTTAAACCTTGTCCCTTGCACCTTAAACCTACCCCCCCCCCCCTTAGTAATGGGATCTGGGGCTAAAATAGGGGCATTGAGTAAAAGCAAAGAATTAATGGTTAACGCTAGCAAGCATTAGTTTAGCCTCACTTGGAATATCATGCTTAACTTTAGGGGTGGAATTTTCTGGCCTTGTGTGCCCCCAAGGCAGGAAATTCCCACCCGAGGTCAACAGATCTTTGCATTGTCGGCCGAATTTTCTCTGATTCCCGTGATGGGCAAGATGGAAAAATTCAATGTCTCAATTTAAGAGAAAGCTTTAAGCGAGAGTGCAGAGATGTCTGAGAATGGTTCCAGGGTTGAGGGCCTTCAGTTACACAGACAAACTGGAGATACTGTTGGGATCGTTCACCATAGAAAAGTGAGATAATTTGCGGGGGCAAATTTGATCTGGCAAAAGGGATGGAAAGCAGAGATTTAAACTGATTGACAAGAGGAGAAAAGACAAGACAAGGCACAACATAGATAAAAGCAATTTACTGCAGATGCCAGAATCTGAAACCAAGCGAGAAAACACTGGAAAATCTTAGCAGGTCTGGTAGCATCTGTAAGGAGAGAAAAGAGCTGACATTTCGAAATGATTACGCAGCGAGCGGTTAAGATCTGGAATGCGCGGCCTGATGGAGGGTTAAGATTTATTAGTTGCTTTCAAAAAGGAAGTGGCTAATTATCCATAAGAGAAAAATTGGAAGGATTACATAGATAGTGCAACTCCTTTCCGCTATCTGACCTGTTCCTGCAGAGAGTTGGTATAGTCTTGAAGGGTCAAGTGGTCTCTTTTTACGCTGTGACCATTCTATAATTCAATGCACATTTGTATTCTGTTGTATTGGCCAATCATTCTATTTGAGGATAAACAAACTATCTGATACACAAGACAGTCTAAAAAATATAGGCCAGCCTGATTGATCTTGCAATTAAGCAGATAAAGGAGAGCCCATCTTACTCTATCTGCCTATAAGTTCAAATTGATTAATAACAAATGGCTAGCCAGCGGTAAATATTCCTCTGATTTGGAGTGCCAATTGGCTGTCTGCAGGAATTAAGCATCCTGCACTTCCCGTGTTTCAAGCACACATTTGTGGCAGCCGATAAATAAACGGACTTGCATTAACGTAGCGCCATCCCAGCAGCTTGTATACCAAGCGGTTGTTTTTGAAATGCAACCACTGTTGGAAACCCAAACGGTTGATAAGATAAGGCTTTCTGATGCAAAGAAGTGTCCACAGTACAACAATTCAGTTCAAAGAAAGGTGGAATTTAAGATATAATTTAAAGCCGTGCCTCGGTAAAGAATTGATTATTTCACTGCATGTCTCTTCCACCTATAAATGAGTTAGAAATAAGTCTCACTAGTTCTGGCCTCAACAACATGGCACAGCAGCGATACTGGGGATGATTCTCCCAGCCCGCTGTGCTGCTTTTGTAGTGCAGTGAGTGCGTGACTCAAGCAGAGGCCGTTCAGTGAACTCCCCGCGGGGGCGTCTCTGGCTGTTGAATTTCTGGAGCTATTAGCTCCACGCCAGAAATCAGCACGGAGCTGCATATATTATTGAAATCATCATCACCATATAATTTATATTTGATTAGCGGGCCTGGGACCGAAGTCTCTCTACCTCTAGCCTCTCTACCCCACCTTCGATGGAGTGTTTCACTCCAGCGTGATTTACAACAGCTCCCCACTTGCGGACAATGATCAGGGCTTCCAGAGGGTCGGGGGTAAGAGAGGTTACCCCTGGACATTGCTAGTTGGCAATGCCAGCCTAGGCACCTGGCACTGCCCAGGCGGCAAAATGGAAAGCCCAAAAGGCACCATGGCACTCGTCACCGGCCTTCAGGCAGTGCCAGTGGGGTGGGGCCCAATGCGGGGCAGGGTGTAATTGGGGGTGTGTGGCCTCTTAGGGGGATAGATCAGTGGAGGTGAGGGATCTCACTGCTACTCTGCATTCGGTGATGACTGAGGGAGGAAGGGCAGTGATTGGGACTGGCCATTGGGGTGGGGGGGAGTTGGGAGGGGCATCAGCACTGCTGGGGGTGGAGAGACTGAGGCTAGTGAAGGGGAGGAGGACATGGGGGGGTGTTGGGGGAGAAACTGGCCTGGACATATACAGGGTGGGGGGCTACTGATTTGGGCTGTGGGGAGGAGGAGGGTGTCCCATACCCAGCAATGTGGAGTTGCAGGGTCAGCAATAGAGAGGGTGGCTGTGCAGAGCTACTGTGAATGCACTGATCTCAGTGTTGACAGATTGGCACATGCACAGTGGCCCACACATGTCTGTGCTGCCTCCTTTCTGGGGGCATAGGCTCCAGCCAACAGATTTCCAACAGGATTCGTGCTAGTGCACTCTGTAGTGCACTGAGTTTGGGAAATTCATTTAGAAACTCCTATTAAAGAAAACAGGATATACTCCAAATTATATGCAAATATTTTGGGGATTATTGCCCCCTCCACTCCCCCCGACTACCCCCCCCACCATTGTCTTTTGGATAGGAAAGGAATACATGCTGTGTGCCAGTGTGCAGAATCTGGGAAGAAATATGTTTCCCTAATGTACGTCAGGGAAGGAATCTGCTAGCCCTACCTGGTCTAGATGACATGTAACCCAGATCTACAGCAATGTAGTTGATTCTTAAATATCCACTGAAATGACCTTTCAATGTTCTCAAACTGTTGTGAAGTCTTATTGGAATGAAACTGGGTAGGGGGAGGGAGGTGGAATGATCAAGCATTGAACTTGTCAACAATGCCTGTTGAAAGTGCAAAGTTCTTTTTCCTGGGCTTCTGCCAAAACTGGAAGAGCTTTCTCACAGGTTAGCCTGACATAATTATACTCACAGAATCATACCTTACAGATAATGTCCCAGACACCACCATCTCCGACAGTACAGGCCCACCAAAGATGGTGGTGTAGCGATATCCAGTCGGGAGGGACTCTTGCTAACCTTCAACATTGACTCTCAGCTCCATGAAGTCAGATGCCAATGGAATCAGGTGAAATATGGACGAGGAAACTTCCTACTGTGTATCACCTACCGCAACCCCACCAGGGACCCTGCACCTCAGCTGATGAATCATTGCTCCTTCATGTTGAACAATTTGGAAAAAGTACTGAGGGTGACAGAGGTGCAGACTGTACTCTGAGTGGGGGACTTCAATGTCCATCACCAAGAGTGACTTGATAGCATCACCACAGGCCCAACCTAAAGGCAGAGCTGCTAGACCAGGACTGCTACAAATCGTGAGGGAACCAACAAGAGGGAAGAACCTACCTGACATCGTCCACAGCAATATACCTGCCGCACATGCATCTGTCCATGACAGTACTAGTAGAAATCCTTGTGGTGACTCTGTCCTGCGTTCACCTTGAATATACCTCCCATTGTATTGTGTGGCATTCCTAACATGTCAAATGCTAGGAATAGACCCAACAATACAAAATGGAGAATCCATGAGATGGTGCGGGCCTCCAGCAGAATCGTACTCAATCACAACCTGTAACCTAGTGGCCTGGCATATCTTCCGCTCTAACATCACCATCAAGCCAAGAGATCAAATTGCATTTAATGAAATGTATAGAAGGGCATGCCAGGCATACCTAAAATGAAGGTGTAAACCTGCTGAAGCTACCAAACAGGACCACTTGAATGGAAACAGTAGAAGCAGCATGCAAAGAGATAAATCCCACAACCAGTGGATCAGATCTGAGCTCTGCAATCCTACTAAGTCCAGTTGTGAATGAATATTAAACAACTAACAAGAGCAGGAGGCTCCTCAAATATCCCCATCCTCATGATGGAGAGTCCAAGCACATCCCCAGTGCAAAAAACAAGCATTTCTAACCACCCTGAACCACAAGTACCAAGTAGATGATCCATCTTAGCTCCTCCAGAGGTCCCCAGCATCACAGATGTCAGTCTTCAGCCAACTTAATTCACTCCATATGATATCAGGCAACACGGCGGCACAGTGATTAGTACTGGAGCATCACAGTGCCATCGACCCAGGTTCGATTCCTAGCTTGGGCTAGTGTCTGTGTGCAGTTTGTGCATTCTTCCTGTGTCTGTGCAGGTTTCCTCTGGGTGCTCCAGATTCCTCCCACAGTCTGAAAGACATGCTGGTTAGGTGCACTGACCATGCTAAATTCTCTCTCAATGTATTTGAACAGGCGCTAGAACGCGGCGAGATGTCTTTTTATCATAGAATCCCCACAGTGCAGTACAGTCTGCACTGATCACAATCCCATTCAGGCCTGATTCCCATAACCCCACATATTTACCCTGCTAATCCCCCTGCCTCTTGGGTCAATTTAGCATGGCCAATCAGCCTAACCTGCAAATCTTTGGACTGTAGGAGGAAACCAGAGCACGCACAGGAAACCCATGCAGACATGGGGAGAATGTGCAAACTCACATAGATAGTGACCTGAGGATGGGTTTGAACCCAGATCCCTGGCGGTGTGAGGCAGCAGTGTGAACCACTCTGCCACCGTGACGCAACGAGGGGATTTTCATAGTACCTGCATTGCTGCGTTAATGTAAGCCTATTTATGACATAAATAAATAAATAAACAAGATGGCCCTTGATGTTTTGCTCAGACCGCAATGAGTTTGCAGCGTTGAAGATTGTTGCAGTCACAGTGTGCTGACTGCACAGAAAGACATGGTGTTCATGTGAAGAGCTGGCAAGCAAAGTAATCTCCTGTGGTGAGATTACAGCACATAGCCTGTCAGAGTGTGACAGCGTGTCGAGAGGACCAGCATTGGATTAGCTCAATTGGGAAAAGGCAAGTGACCACCGGCGTGTGGACTGGATTGATAGCAAGCAAGGGAGGGAAGGTCAAACAAATAAAACACATCATAAAAATCAAAACAGGGGGCCAGAACACCCAGGACAAAGAGAAATTTGGAATTGTATCCTTAATTTTGCTGACATCTTTTCTTCTGGGAAGCAATTTTAACAGGTGATTTCAGAAGTTGCTGAGTAATAAATTGAATAAAATAAACAGAAATGCCAAAGGTATGTTGTCATGATGTAGAGATGCCGGCGTTGGACTGGGGTAAACTCAGTAAAGTTTCACAACACCAATTTTAAATCCAACCAATTTATTTGATAGTAAATTTGCGAGCTTTCGACACTATGGCCTTCGTCAGGCAAATGCAGTGTTCTGGTCTGCAATAGCACTCATACCAACACAGACAGTCATAGATTGCTGATTAGAATGCGAATCCTTACATCTAACCTGCTATTCAAGTGTTAAAGTGGCTAACAATGTGTGTGAAGGGAATCCTGAGCATTGGTTAGAGAATTGTGTATTTTCTCCAGACAGCACAGTAAGTGAGGTTTTTTGCTAACCCAGGCAAGTTACGGGGGTTACAGATAGTGTGTCATGAAGCCAAGATCCCTGTTAAGACCGTCCTCATGTGTGCGGAACTTGGCTATCAGTCTCTGCTCAGCGACTCTGCGCTGTCGTGTGCCTGAAAGCCCCCTTGAAGAACATTTACCCGCAGGTCGGAGGCCGAATGCCCATGACTGCTGAAGTGTTCGCCCACAGGAAGGGAACTGTTTTGCCTGGTGATTGTTGAGCGATGCTCATTCATCCGCTGTCGTAGTGTCTGCATGGTCTCCCCAATGTACCATGCTTCGGGACATCCTTTCTTGCAACGTATTAGGTAGACAACGTTGGCCGAGTTGCAAGAGTATGTACCGTGTACCTGGTGAATGGTATCCTCACGTTTGATGATGTCGTCCATGTCTATGATCCGGCATGTCTTGCAGAGGTTGCTGTGGCAGGGTTGTGTGGTATTGTGGTCACTGTTCTCCTGAAGGTTGGGTAGTTTGCTGCGAACAATGATCTGTTTGAGGTTGTGCGGTTGTCTGAAAGCAAGAAGTGGGGGGGTGGGGATGGCCCTAGCGAGATGTTCATCGTCATCAATGATATGTTGAAGACTCCGGAGAAGATGTCGTAGCTTCTCCGCTCCGGGGAAGTACTGGACAACAAAGGGTACTCTGTCCACCGTGTCCCGTGTTCGTCTTCTGAGGAGGTCAGTGCGGTTTATCGCTGTGGCACGTCGGAACTGTCGATCGATGAGTCGAGCGCCATATCCTGTTCTCACGAGGGCATCCTTCAGCGTCTGGAGGTGTCTGTCACGATCCTCCTCATCTGAGCAAATTCTGTGTATACGGAGGGCTTGTCCATAGGGAATGGCTTCTTTAACGTGTCTAGGGTGAAGCTGGAGAAGTGGAGCATTGTGAGGTTGTCTGTCGGTTTGCGTACAGTGAGGTGCTGAGGTGACCATTCGAACAAGACTTCTTCACCACACAAGATCTTCAACCAAGGTTATATACTAGATACATTGATGACATCTTTTTCCTTTGGACTCATGGTGAACAATCATTGAAACAACTGTATGATGATATCAACAAGTTCCATCCCACCATCAGACTCACCATGGACTATTCTCCAGAATCAGTTGCATTCTTGGACACACGCATCTCCATCAAGGACGGTCACCTCAGCACCTCACTGTACCGCAAACCGACAGACAACCTCACAATGCTCCACTTCTCCAGCTTCCACCCTAGACACGTTAAAGAAGCCATTCCCTATGGACAAGCCCTCCGTATACACAGAATTTGCTCAGATGAGGAGGATCGTGACTGACACCTCCAGATGCTGAAGGATGCCCTCGTGAGAACAGGATAAGGCGCTCGACTCATCGATCGACAGTTCCGACGTGCCACAGCGATAAATTGCACTGACCTCCTCAGAAGACTAACACGGGACACGGTGGACAGAGTACCCTTTGTTGTGCAGTACTTCCCCGGAGCAGAGAAGCTACTACATCTTCTCCGGAGTCTTCAACATATCATTGATGACGATGAACATCTCGCTAGGGCCATCTCCACCCCCCCACTTCTTGCTTTCAGACAACTGCACAACCTCAAACAGATCATTGTTCGCAGCAAACTACCCAACCTTCAGGAGAACAGTGACCACAATACCACACAACCCTGCCACAGCAACCTCTGCCAGACATGCCAGATCATAGACATGGACGACATCATCAAACGTGAGGATACCATTCACCAGGTACACGGTACATACTCTTGCAACTCGGCCAACGTTGTCTACCTAATACGTTGCAAGGAAGGATGTCCCGAAGCATGGTACATTGGGGAGACCATGCAGACACTACGACAGCGGATGAATGAGCATCGCTCAACAATCACCAGGCAAAACAGTTCCCTTCCTGTGGGCGAACACTTCAGCGGTCATGGGCATTCGGCCTCCGACCTGCGGGAAATGTTCTTCAAGGGGGCTTTCGTGATACACGACAGCGCAGAGTCGCTGAGCAGAGACTGATAGCCAAGCTCCGCACACGAGGACGGTCTTAACAGGGATCTTGGCTTCATGACACACTATCTGTAACCCCCGTAACTTGCCTGGGTTAGCAAAAAAACCTCACTTACTGTGCTGTCTGCAGAAAATACACAATTCTCTAACCAATGCTCAGGATTCCCTTCACACACATTGTTAGCCACTTTAACACTTGAATAGCAGGTTAGATGTAAGGATTCACATTCTAATCAGCAATTTATGACTGTCTGTGTTGGTATGAGTGCTATTGCAGACCAGAACACTGCAATTGCCTGACGAAGGCACATAGTGTCGAAAGCTTGCGAATTTACTATCAAATAAATTGGTTGGATTTAAAATTGGTGTTGTGAAACTTTACGCAAGTATGTTGTCACAATGTTCACAAATTTCCCAGTTTGAATTTGCAACCAACTGCAGGGCTGGATTTTCCAGCTGCACTGGCCCCAAAACTGAAAAATCCCACCCAAGGTCAACAGACCTTTGCATCATCCGCTTTCTGCCTGCTACGATTTTCGTGGTGGGCGGGTTGGGAAAATTCCAGTCAGAATGTCGAAATAGATTTAGGTATTCAAGAACCCGAGTGATCCATAACAATTTTTAAAAAAATCCATGTGATATGGGGTGTCGCTGGCTATTGCCCATCCCTAGTTACCCTTAGAGGGCAATTGAGAGTCAATCATATTGCCGTGGCTCTGGCATTACATGTGGGCCAGACCAGGTAAGGACAGCAGATTTCCTTCCCTAAAGGAACCAGGTGGGTCTTTCCAATAATCAAAAATGGTATAAAGGATTCCTAATTCCAAATTATTTTTTATTGAATTCAAATTGCACCATTTGCTGTGGCAGGATTCGAATTCAGATCCCCTGAACATCAGCTAAGTTTCTGGATTAATAGTCTAATGATAATATCACTGGGCCATTGCCTCCCTTAATTTATCCAGTCATTGAGAATGAAGGCCTACACAGGTTGAACACATCAGGATTTACATCAGAGGAGCTAAGGGATATGTGCCACATTGGAAGAATAGTTTAGGATCAAGGTGAACTTCTATATTCATTGAGCAGTGTTCCTATCATTTCAACAACAGCCAACAGAGTCCATAGGCCAATTAAAGCCAGTTACTTGAGGCTGACTGGAATTTTCCTGTTAGCCTGTTGACCCCCTGCAGTGTTGCTTCAGGCAGGCTCTGAGTGCTTCCTGTCCCCACCGCAACCTTCCCCCCCCACCCCACCCCATCATCACTGCCAACCTCGCCACAGCTGCTGCTGTAGGCTGCCATATCTCGGAGATTTCCCCTCTGCAATGGTGGCTCTGCAGCCATGACCAATTTTTACTTCAAATTAGAAATGGTCAAAAGCTTCTAAGGTGTTCAGATCACCAACAACCTGTCCTGGTCCCCACCCCCATGCTGACACTATAGTTAAGAAAGTCCACCAACTTCTCTGATTTCTTAGAAGACTAAGGAAATTTGGCATGTCAGCTATGACTCTCACTAACTTTTACAGATACACCATAGGAAGCATTCTTTCTGGTTGTATCACAGCTTGGTATGGCACCTGCTCTGCCCAAGACAACAACGAACTACAAAAAGTCATGCATGTAGCCCAATGCATCATACAAACCAACTTCCCATCCATTGACTCTGTCTATACTTCTCGCTGCTTCGGCAAAGCAGCCAGCATAATCAAGGACCCCATGCATCCCGAATATTCTCTCTTCCATCTTCTTCCGTCAGGAAAAGGATAATCTTTCTCTACATCCTAGCTATGATTGTAACACTACATTCTGCACTCTCTTGTTTCCTTCTCTATGAACGGTATGCTTTGTCTGTACAGGGGGCAAGAAACAATACTTTTCGCCATATGCTAATATATATGACAATAATAAATCAAATCAAAGATTAACTCTCCCACTTTTTCCCTCTCCCCTGCACTGCCAGAGCTGAATTGGACATTCAAGTAAAATCAATATCAGATGACTGCCCCCGGAAGAGTGCAGGGTTGGAACCATCCTCCCGCACCCTCATCCGACCCTGTAGCAAAATCTTGTCACTCGTGTCAAACAAACTCTGAAATACCAATGTTCAAGAATTGAAAAGTTTCAGAAGATCATCCTTTATAAGTCAATGGGTGAAATTTGCTGGTCCCACCCATGACAGGAATCGTAGGGGCCAGGCAGAAAATTTGGCAGACCATTTAAAGATGGAGGGGGAAGCGATGGTGTAGTGCTATTATCACTGGACCATTAATTCAGCAATTCAGCTGACGTTCTGGGGATCCAAGTTCAAATCCTGCAGATGGTGGAATTTGAATTCAATAAAAATTATCTGGAATTAAGAATCTGCTGATGACTGTGAAACCATTGTCAATTAATTGTCAAGAAAAACCCATCTGGCTTACGAATGCGCCAGAGCAAGGCAACTTCTTGCAAGCTGTGCCTAGCGTACCATCTAATTCTATCTTACACTCTTGTTTTATGCTTCTTAAACTTTATTCTAACTCTTTTAAACTCTCCAACAATGTTCTAATTCAATCTCTTCCATCAGGAAAAAGATACATAAGTCTGAGGTTATGTACCAATCAACTCAAGAACAGCTTCTTCCCTGCTGCCATCAGACTTTTGAATGGACCTACCTTGCACTAAGGTGATTTTTCTCTACACCCCACCTATGGCTATAATGCTACACTCTGCCCTTTCTCCTTTTCCTTCTTAATGAATGGTATGCCTTGTCTGCATAGCACACAGGAAACAACACTTTTCACTATATACTAATACATATCGCAATAACAAATCAAATCTAATCAAATCAAATAATTTCCTTTATGGAAGGAAATCTGCTGTCCTTACCTGCTCTGGCCTACATGTGATTCCATAGCCACAGCAATGAGGTTGACTCTGAACTGCCTTCTAAAATTGGCCAGCAAGCCATTCAGTGTCAAGGGCAACTAGGGATGGACAATAATTGCTGGCCAGCCAGCAACAGCCATATCCCATGAATGAATGAAAGAAAAGATCTCAGGCAGGAATTTCCGTTCTTGGGGCACACACGGCCAAAGAATCCCACTCAATATTTTTGAAGGATTGATTCAGAAAAAGTTGTGAATTAAATTTGAAGATTGTGGAAGAGGACATAGCTCATATATAGAAATGTCCTCAATAACAGTTTGTTGCAATTCCCGCGGTGAAGTTAACACAAATTCTATGACTTTGACAACTGAGCACATAATGCTTCAACCACAACACAAACAGAAAATGCTGGAAAATCTCAGCAGGTCTGACAGCATCTGCGAAGAGAGAAGAGCCAACGTTCCGAGTCTGGATGACCCTGTGTCAGTGAATGCTTACTCTGCATCTCCACACATCGAGCCACTCTAAGGATCAATTGTTGAGGGAGATACAGCTCAATTTTTAGTCCATTTTTTCTAATGCTTACTGCGTGTCACCTTTGTCACATCAATAAAATATTTCACGCTTTCAACTCTTCCACTGTTTTTGTGGGAAATTTTTACTGACCTTTTCCTTTGTTTATCACTAGATTCTTTTGATTCCCAACAGAGGTTGAAGCAGTTGTAACAAAGATAAAACTATCTACTTTCAAACATTCTTTCATCAGAACTGTGTATTTATTTTACAGTCAGATCTGAATTCCTCTTCTGTTTCTCTGCAGATCCTATTTTCTTTAGGTGATAAGGTGAGTTGAAGTGGAAAATTTTATTTATTAGTGTCACAAGTAGGCTTACATTAACACTGCAATGAAACTATTGTGAAAATCCCCAAGTTGCTTCACTCTGGCGTCTATTCGAGTACACTAAGGGAGAACTTAGCATGGCCAGTGCATCTAATCAGTATGTCTTTCGGACTGTGGGAGGAAACCGAAGCACCCGGAGGAAACCCACGCAAATACAAGAAAAATATGTAGACTCCGCACAGACAGGAATTGAACCCTGGTCCCTGATACTGTAAGGCAGCAATGCGAACGACTATGTCACAATCTTATTGAACAGCAGCTAAACTCGAAGTACTGGCTTATCTCTGACTTCAGTTTCTCATGTTTACTTGTTTTGCTAATTATCGTGGAGTTAAGCGATACTGCTTGTGATCACAGTGAAGACAGAAGAACAGAATCTGGCATTCCCAATCCTTACTGACCAGATTTTTCTGGCCATTCTGGAGAATTTTCACTTTAAGTTCAACCAGAATCTGAAAGAATGACCTCGAAATAAAGTGGAATCTGGATTCACATGGTCTTGTTGGAATTCTGTGGTCAGCCTTGAAAGGGATGGACTCTTATTGGTGAAGTCTACATCCCGAGAGTACACTCAGTATAGCACTACATCTGTGTTGATAAGTATTACCCACCTCAAAATATTGATTCATCTGCCTTTTTTTTTCTTTGCTTTTATTAAACCCAATAGAATTTCTGGTATTTAATTAATCTTTTGAATGCATTAAAGCCTTGTACTCTTCACTAGTCATCATTGAGGCAGTCGGTTGAGTTATGAAGGCAGCAAACTCCAATGGCTCAGAAATGTGGACTATGTACAGTCTCTCTCTCTGAACTATCCATTCCTGATGGTTTGTTTCCTTTCATGAATTATTCCATGAACATGTCACTAGTCTGTCGCCTGGGGTTTATAGCTTGAGAGGCATTGCACCATATAACCACACACACATACACACACTAAAATTTGCATGTCAGCTATAACTCTCACCAACTTTTACAGATGCACCATAGAAAGTATCACAGCTTTCTATGGCTCCTACTCTGCCCAAGACCACAAGAAGCTACAAAAGGTCACAAATGTAGCCCAGTCCATCACGCAAACCAAACTCCCAGCACACAAGAAACAGTACTTTTCATTGTATGCTAATACATTTGTCAATAATAAATAAAATCAAATCAATCAAAACACACACACACACACACACACACACACACACACACACACACACACACACACACCACACACACCACACACACACCACCACACACAACAGAAACCCACACAGACATGGGCAGAACGTGCAGACTCCACACAGTGCCCGAAGCTGTGAAGCAGCTGTGCTAACCACTGTGCCACCCATTAAGCACTTCAAAACCCTGCAGAAGTGCCACTAGCACTGTCTCAACACAACTCTATAATTCCCGTCTGCCCCAGTCTACTGTACTCGTTGTTTTATTCTTTCATAGGATGCTGGCACCTGCCTCCCCTCCCCCACCCAACATTAGGCCATTTGTGAGAAGACTGGGTTTGGGTCAAACAACCAGAGGCCCACAGGTTGCCAACTGATAGACCCCTTTTCTGCATCATGGGGGAATTTCCAGTTAGCATACAGCCCCAACATGGCAGGTGAGTTGCAATCTGTTAGAGGCAAACTCCAAGTAGGAGACTTCTTTCTGTCAGAGAACCCTCTCCACCCCACATTAGCTTGCTGTGACCACAGTTGTAACTACTGACCATCCAAGTGTTGCCTTGCCGCATCAAGGCCTGGCAGCTGTGGCCATTTTAAACTCAAACTGTTTTGTTTTTCACCTGTCCTTCAGAGTGTGACTCCAGCAACCTGCATCAGCAGTTCCTAGTTAGGACCCCAGGACTATAGATATGTCATCACTGAAGCCTCTCCAATTCCCCCTCCAGCCTTGGGAGCCCACCATCAGCTTTGCCTGGATGGCAATGTGTCTGGTGGCCACTAATTGGCCAATTTGTTTGAGTGACTGTGCTCGACAATGTGTGTGGCAAGGGCCAGCATTTTATCTCAATACCATGGTCCTAATCTCAAGCTGGCAGCCTAGGGCACAGTTTGTGATGCAGTAACCAAGAGGAGGTTACAACTAGATATCAGAAGGACATATAGACGAGACTGGTGAAATGGGCTGAGACGCCTCAAATAAAATTTAGTGCAGAGAAACGTGAAATGGTATATTATATAGAAACAGCTCAATGATTCAATCTTTTGCGTTCATTCAAGGGATGTGACCATCACTGGCTCAACCAACGTTTTATTGCCCATCCTTAATTGTCCTTGAGAAGGTGGTGGTGATCTGTGTTCGTGATCTACTGTAGTCCATGGGGTATATGTATGCATGCATTGTGCTGAAATGGAAGGAGTTCCAGGATTTTGGCCCAGTGACAGTGAAGGAATGGCGATAGATTTCCAAGTCAGGGTGCAGAAATGTCGCAGTTGGACTTACCTGATGAAGATACAGCACTTCAAAAGCTCGCAATTCCAAGTAAACCTGTTGCACTTTAACCTGGTGTTGTGAAACTTCTTATAAGTCAGGATGGTGAGTGGCTCAGAGATGTTCCCATGTGAGTGCTGCCCTTGTCCTTCTAGATAGTAGCAGTTGTGGGTTTGGAAGGTGTTGCCTAAGGAACTTTGGTGACTTGCTGCAGTGCATCTTGTAGACGGTACACACTGTGCTATTGTGTGAAGAGAGTGAACTCAAGAAGTGTAACACCACCCAGGACAAAGCAACCCAATCAAGTAGGCTGTTTTGCCCTGGATGGTGTCACACTTCTTGAATGTTGCTGGAGTTCCACTCATCAAGACAAGAGGCAAGTATTCCATCACACTCCTGATTTGTGCCTTGTCCATTGTGGACAAGTTCTGGGGAGTCAAGAAGTGAGTTACTCACTGCACTTCCTAATCTATGACCTGCTTTTGTAGCGACTCTGTACATATAGATGTTTTAGTTCAGTTTGTGGTCAATGGTAACTCGAGGATGTTGATACTGGCTGCAGAGAAAAGAGAGTTAGGATACACGTAGGGTGCAAATGGTTGAAGGTAGCAGGCTAAGTTCAGAAGATTATTTAAAGAAAATATGAATTGTTGGACTTATGAATAAAGGCAAAGACTACAAATGCTATATTTTATACTTATCCTTTATGAATTGTTGGTTAAGCCCCAGGCATTATATTCAATTTTGGGTATGACACTTAAAGGACTACGTTAAAGCTTAGCCAGGATTCAGAAGTGGAATCGGTTTCCTTCAGATGCAAGTTAGGTGGATTGGCCATGCCAAGTTGCATCTTAATGTCAGGGGGATTAGCAGGGTAAATATATAGGGTTACAGGGCATGGGTGGAATTGTTATCAGTGCAGGCTCAGAAGGCCAAATAGCCTCCTTCTGCATTGTATATTCTATGGGTCAAGAAAGCACAGAAGGAGACCATATAGCCCACCGTTCCTGTACCAATCCCTCCATGGAGCTGTCTAATGAGTCCCACTCCTCTCGACTCCTTCCTCACAGCCTTGCAAATATACCCCTATTTGAGCGTTAAGCCCACTGCAGCTTTCGAATACAGACACTAAATCCAAAGGGGGGCTTGGTCATGTGGAGTGGCTGGCGTTCCTAAAGTAGAGAAGAGTGAAGAGGGGTGTCGATAGCAGTGTTCAAAATTACTGAGGGTAAATAAGAAAAAAAAAGTTCTCTGGTGACAGGCAGTCATTCAGTTGGGTGATAAAAGGGCAGTGATTTTGAGATGATTAGCAAAAGAATCAGAGCTGACATGAGGGGAGGGGGCAACGATAAATTCTGTGATGAGATGTTGTGACCCAGAATACACCGGCCTGGAGGAAACAGAAACCACAGCAACTTCTGAAAAGGAATTGGATAAATATTTGAAGAGAAGCGAAAAATGAGAGGGCTGCGGGGAGAGAGCAGATGAGTGGGACTAATTGTATAACTACTTGAAAAGGCTAATGCGGACATGATTGACCAGATGGCCTCCTTCTGTGTTTTATCATGCTCCGATTGTACAAAAAAATAGTTTCCATTCCAGACCATTTCCATCTGTATGTACGTTTTGCTTCTACATTACCCCTGTCTGCATTATGCAGCTGAGTTGCAGCAAGTTCAAGGCAAAGTTTTGAAAAAAAAATCCTTCATGTGATGTTTGCTATAAATTATGCACATGTTTAAAATGTTATCAAGGCAACATAAGCCAGTGCGGTATACAGTCAAAGAGAAGGATTATGGCAACATCAACTTGATGCTTGTTTCCAGAACTCAAGGAGACAAGTTAGGCCTTTCAGAGCATGTAAACTTCTCCCTGAGGTATTTGCCTCTGAAATTTCATTCTGTAACCACATTGGAAGGAAGACTGAAATACGCTATTTTCCAAGCAAGGCCAGGCACATGGTTTAATAATTCAAAGCTTTCACCCATCAGAATCATTGTCATACAAATCTTCCCAATTCGCTGAGAGTTGTTAGTCACAACTCTTTTGGGAGGGAAGTGGTCTCTGATTTTTTCTGTTACCTTTACAGTCGCACAGAAATATTAATTATGGAAGTGAAAAAGATGTAAATTTACCTCTGTCAGTCTTTCTCATTTTTGTTGCGCGTATGTGTAGAATCAAGAGGGATACTCATGGGGGTCCAGGCAGAGACCCACGGGGGATCCAGGCAGAGACCCACGGGGGATCCAGGCACAGACCCGCGGCGGATCCAGGCACAGACCCACGGGGGATCCAGGCAGAGGCCCACGGGAGATCCAGGCAGAGGCCCACGGGGGATCCAGGCAGAAGCCCACGGGGGATCCAGGCAGAGACCCATGGGGGAATCCAGGCAGAGACCCACGGGGGAATCCAGGCAGAGACCCACGGGGGAATCCAGGCAGAGACCCACGGGGGATCCAGGCAGAGACCCACGGGGGATCCAGGCACAGACCCACGGGGGATCCAGGCAGAGACTCACTGTGGGGTTGAGGGAGAAACACTGTGGAATCTAACTCTAACTTAAACACTAATTCATATGGGGAAATCTGATTTGCTTAAAACTATTTCACTTAAAGTCACCTCTTTGAAGAACGCAGCAAGGATGTTCAGTGAGGAGTTATTGTATGCAAAGATCTGGTTAGATTTTATTTAAGGTACTGCATTTATAGAATCATAGAAGCCCTCCAGAACAGAAGCCCATCAAATCTGTACCAACCATTATCCTATTCAGGCCTTATTCACATAACCCCACATAATTACCCTGCTAATTCCCCTGAAACTAGAGTCAATTTAGCATGGCCAATCCACCTAGCCCACACATCTTTGGACTGTGGGAGGAAACCAGAGCACATGGAGGAAACCCTTGCAGACATGGGGAGAACGTGCAAACTCCACACAGAGAGTGACCAAGGCTGGAATTGAACCAGGGGCCCTGGTGCTGTTAGGTGGCAGTGCTAACCACTGCGCCACTATGCCGCCCATATCTCTGAGCAGCATTCCTCAGGAACAATATACTGGCCATAGAGGGGCTGCAGATTCACCAGAATGATATCGGGGCTAAGAGATTTAAAATTGAGAACAGGTTGTATAAAATATCCTTGTCTTCCCTTTAGCGTTGAAGACTAAAGCATGATCCAATTGAGATGTTAAGACAATGAAAAGATATGACAGACTGGATGGAGCAAAACTTCTGGTGGAGATTTGGGATTGGGAGCTGTGTTGAGATGGAGGATGGACGCTCGAACAAAAGGGCAGAACTTTAAAATTATAACTAGACAATTCATCAGTAAAGTCAGGAAACACTTTTACAAAAAAAAAGAATAGAAATTGAACTATCTCCCCTAAAAAATATTGAGGTCAAAACATTAACACTGACACTGATTTTTTTTTGTATTAATTAATGGGATGTGAGCTTTGCTGGGTGGGAAAACATTAGCTGCTTGGTGGAAGGGTGTGGAGGGGCAATTAAGAGTCAACTACATTGCTGTGTGAAAGGGTTAATAATCACACAAGTTTCAAATTCACATAAGCTGCTTGACTCAGTCACATAGGGAAAGCTATGAGAAAACCTAATGTCTTGCATCAAGGACCATAAAATTAAACACAAAATTTCCACTGAATTATGCACAGCTGCATTTTTTTGTGTCTGTTCTAACAAGAGACAAGGGGACAGGGGAGTTGATGAACCACTGGTTAGAAAAATAATTTTGTAATTGCAGAGTAGGAGATATACGCCTGATGATAATATAACTAAGTAGATGTACACAAGTTATAATTGGAGAACTATACTCGTTTATGTTATGCATGATGTAAACCTAATCAGTAGTTGTGAGTGGATATGGATATAACGTCTGTGTGAATGTATGTCTCTGATTAGTATATACTAATTTCTTGTAACTGGATCTTAACTATAAATGTCTGTTTAATTCCTGGATCAGAGCTCACCCTGGTACTCCACTAGTTGGAGCACTAGAACCAGCCCATCTGATAATTTGTATTAAAGGCATTGTCTCAATCTCCAAGAATCTTCTGGTTTTCTCGAAAATGAGAGGTAAAGTACACTGTAGCCAAATAGCTATATTTTTCTTCCTAATAAAATATGGATCAGCGTTAATTGCCCAGTGGCTTGCTGGGTCATTTCAAGTGGCATTTAAGAATTAACCATGTAGCTGTGGATCTAGAGTTACATATAGGGCAGACCAGGCAAGGAACATGGGGATAGAAGTAATTCATCTCATCGAGCCTGCTCCACCATTCAATACAATCATGGCTGATCAAACATGTAAAGGCTTTTACACCCACAATTCCTCTATCTCTCTGCGTCATTAGAATTCAGAAATTTGTCAATCCCTGCTTTAAACATTACTCAAAAAATGAGCTCCCACAGCTCTCTGAGGTCGAGAATTCTAAAGATTCACAGTCCTGTGTATAAAGAAATCTCCCCTCATCTCTGTCCTAAGTGGCATCTCCTTTATTCTGAAATTGTACCCCCGGTTCTGGACACCCCAATCAAGAGAAACATTTTATCTGCATTTATCCTGTCTAGTACTTTTTAGGTTTCCATGAGATCTTCTTTGAAACTTAAGAGATCCAATTTGCCCATTCTGTCTTCATAAGACAGTCCCATCATCCCCGGGACAAGTCAGGTGAACCTTTATGCACTCCCGTTAGGGCAACAATATCCTTCTAAGGTAAGGGGACCAAAATTACACACACTACTCCAGCTGCAATCTAACCAAGCTTCAGGGGAGGGTGATGGTGTTGTGATATTATCACTGGTCGAGCAATTCAGAGTCACAGGGTAATGCTCAGGGGACCAGAGTTCGAACCCCACCACAGCACTTAATGAAATTTGAATTTAATAAAAATCTGGAATTAAAAGTCTACTGATGACCATGAAAAAAACATTGTCAATTGCCAGAAAAACCCATTTGGTTCACTAATGTAGGGAAGGAAATTGGCCTTCTTACCTGATCTGGTCTATACGTGACTCCAGACCCACAACGATGTGGTTGACGCTTAGATGCCCTCAGCAATTAGCAATAAATGCTAGCCCAGCGAGTGATGCCCATATCTCATGAATGAATTAAAAAAAAAACAATTTAAGCAAGACCTGAGTGCTCCTGCACTCAAATCCTCTTGCAATAAAACCTATAATTCCACGAGGCTTGCTAATAGCTTGCTGTACCTCCATGTTAGTCTTCAGTGACTTAAGTACAAGGACGCCCAGGTAGATCCCTCTATACATTTACACTTCCTAATTTTTTACCAATTAGGAAATACTCTGCACAAGTGTTCCTTTTATCAAAGTGGTATACTTCACATTTTTTTCACATTATGTTCCATCCTTGTGGGCAGCACAGTGATTAGCACTGCTGCCTCCCAGTACCCAGGGGCTGAGTTCAATTCCCGGATTTAGTTACTGTCTGTGTAGAGACTACACATTTTCCCCATGTCTGTGTGGTTTCCTCCGGATGCTCCGGTTTCCTCCCACAGTCTGAAAGATGTGCTGGTTAGGGTGCATGTTAAATTTTCTCTCAGTGTACCTGAACAGGCTCTGGAACGTAGCAACTAGGGGATTTTCACAGTAAATTCATTACAGTGTTAATATAAGCCTACGAGTGACATTACTCTTTAAACTGCCATGTTCTTGCCCACTCACCAGATCTGTCGAAATCCTCCTGTAACTGCTTTACATCTTCCCCACGACAAAGGATGACATTAAAGCACATTAATGAACCAGAAAGCTTTTACAACAATCGACAATGCGTTCACAACCATCATTAAGTAAGATTCCAGATTTTATTGAAATCTGCTATGGTAAGATTCGAACAATGGAATAAAGAATACAATGGAAACAAACTCCACAGGAAACCACGGTGATTTCAATGATGGAACATTTTGGTACTAACTATATATTTTTTCAATCAGGGACATGGCCTTCACCAGCTAGCCAGCATTTATTGTCCGTCCTTGGTCGCCCTTGAGAAGGTGGTGGTGAGCTACATTCTTGAAATGCTGCAGTCCACATGCTGTGGATTGACCACAGTGCTGTGAGGGAGGGAATTCCAGGATTTTGACCCAGCATCTGTAAAGGAACGGTGATATATTCTCAAGTCAGAATGGTGAATGGTTTGGAGGGATTGGTGTTCCCATGTATCTGTTGCCCTTGTCCTTCTAGGTTGGCGTGGTCGTGGGTGAACTTTTGCAGTACATTTTATAGATGGTAAATGCAGCTGCTACTGAGCGTGAAGGGATTGAATGTTTGTAGATGTGGTGCCAACAAGTGGGTTGCTTTGTCCTGGATGGTGTCAAGCTTCTTGAGTGTTATCGGAGCTGCAACTAGCCAGGTAAGAATTCCATCACACTCTTGACTTGTGCCTTGTAGATGGTGGACAGGCTGTGGGGACTCAGGAGGTGAATTACTCCCCACAATATTCCTAACATCTGACTTCTCTTATAAGTCCATTCGTTCATAAGATATACGGGCAGAACTAGGCCATTTGGCCCAGTTAGTCTGCTCTACCATTTGATCATGGAAGATATGCCCCCCATGCCCATTTTTCTGCCTTCTCCCCATAATCCTTCAACCCATTACCAATTAAAAATCTGTTTTTCTCCTCCATAAATTTACTCACTTTTTGTCCACCACACTTTGGGGTAGTGAATTCCACAGATTCACAACTCTTTGGGAGAAGTAATTTCTCCTCAACTCTGTTTTAAATTTGTTAACCCTTATCCTAAGACTGTGACCTCTCATTCTCGGATGCACCACAAGAGGAAGCATCAAATCCACATCTACTTTATCCATACCTTTAATCATCTGGTGGCCATTGTGTTTATGTGATGAATCCAGTTGAGTTTTAGGTCAATGGTAACCCCAAGGATGTTGACAGGTTCATATAACATCTGTTCAAATGTCTAATCCAAACTGACCTTCTGAAACTCCCATTTCACAGATCTAAAAATCTGTCAAATCGTCCAATTGAAATCCATGCACCTTCTTCAGAAAGAAGAGCAAAGTTGCATTTCTCCTGGTCACGGAATATCTAAAAGCCATTCACAGCCAATGAATTGCTTCTTGATTGTTACATAAGCTGATAAATCAGCCAGTTTATACACTGCAAGATCTTACAAAGAACTGGGAGATAAATGATCAGTTTATCAGTTTTTGATAGCGTGTCACTTGATGGAAGAATGTTGGCCAAGTTAGAGAGAGTATTCCCTGCTCTTATACTAAAAACACTGAGATATTTTACAAGCACCTGTGAGAGCGCACCATCTCATGTTTTCTCCATAAGTTGGCAACCCTCCATGATAAAATAATTCTTCAGGATCACACAGGAGTATAACCCTGGAGAATGGCATAAGTCCAGAGTAGTGCGTGATCTCACAAGACTCTGACTCAAAGCTTTGGCAAACACACCCTGGTCATTGAAGTTACAGCAACAGATAGTCTGTCTCAAGTTTATCCTTCTGCTAATAATAGTGAGGGATTTGACTCAATTTATAAGCTAACTCTAAGCCAACAGCTAATCAAACAACAAACACATGTTTGTGGGTACTGACTGATCAAATAGACCACAACAGTATAAATTCAGTGATTTGCATCTGTCTCTGAAATCCACAATACACAGCTGTCCATTGAGTGACTGATTCCTCAGTATGGAAACATGAGCAGACAATCCAGGTGAACTGTGCCTATAAAGATCCAGAACTTCATACTTGTAAAACATTCCACTGCCGTTTCCAGACTTTTCCGACTCTTCCCTCCTGCCACCAGACTTTTGAATGGGATTGGAGAGGCACTGAATAAATATTTCTCTTCGGTATTCACGCAGGGTGATGTAAATGTAGTTATGGAGAACACTGAGGTACAGGGTAACAAACTGGAAAGTATCGAAGTAGATAGGGAGGATGTGCTAGATATTCTCGAGGGTTTGAAGTTGGATAAGTCCCCTGGGCCGGACGGGATTTACCCTAGGATTCTCTGGGAGGCAAGAGAGGAGATTGCAGAGCCTCTGGCTCTGATCTTCAGGTCGTCGTTGGTTACGGGTGTGGTTCCGGAGGACTGGAGGATAGCGAATGTGGTCCCATTGTTCAAGAAGGGGAAGAGAGACCTTCCAGGGAATTATAGGCCAGTGAGTCTTACTTCTGTTGTGGGCAAAGTATTGGAGAGAATTATTAGGGATAGGATTTATAGTTATTTAGAGAGAAATGAATTGATTGGGGATAGTCAGCATGGTTTTGTGAAGGGTAGGTCGTGCCTTACTAACCTCATTGAGTTTTTTGAAAAAGTGACTAAAGAGGTGGATGGGGGTAAGGCGGTTGATGTGGTATATATGGACTTTAGTAAGGCGTTTGATAAGGTGGCCCATGGTAGACTTCTGCAGAAAATGCAGATGTATGGGATAGAGGGTGATTTAGCTAATTGGGTTAGGAATTGGCTAGCAGATAGAAGACAGAGGATGGTGGTTGATGAGAGATATTCATCGTGGAGTTCGGTGACAAGTGGTGTACCTTAGGGGTCTGTTTTGGGGCCCCTGCTGTTTGTAATTTTTATAAATGATCTGGATGAGGGTATTGAAGGATGGATTAATAAATTTGCAGATGACACTAAAGTCGGTGGAGTGGTAGATAGTGAAGAGGGGTGTTATAGTTTGCAAAGGGACTTGGACAAGTTGCAGAGCTGGGCCGAGAGGTGGCAAATGGAGTTTAATGTGGAAAAGTGTGATGTAATGCACTATGGCAGAAATAATAAATGTGTAGAGTATAGGGCTAATGGTAGGATTCTTAGTAGTCTTGATGAACAGAGGGATTTGGTGTGTATGTGCATAGATCCCTGAAAGTAGGCAGTCAAGTCGAGAAGGTTGTTAAGAAGGCATATGGAGTCTTAGCTTTTATTGGTAGGGGGATTGAATTTCGGAGCCGCAACGTCATGTTGCAACTGTACAAAACTCTAGTGCGGCCGCACTTGGAGTATTGTGTGCAGTTCTGGTCCCCACATTATAAGAAAGATGTGGAGGCATTGGAGAGGGTACAGAGGAGGTTTACCAGGATGTTGCCTGGTATGGAGGGCAGGTCTTATGAAGAGAGGCTGAGGGATTTGAGGTTGTTTTCGTTAGAAAGGAGGCGACTAAGAGGGGACCTAATCGAAACATATAAGATGATTAGAGGTTTAGATAGGGTGGACAGTGATAGCCTTTTTCCTAGGATGAAGAAAGCTAGCACGAGGGGACACAGCTTTAAATTAAGGGGTGATAGTTATAGGACGGATATCAGAGGTAGGTTCTTTACCCAAAGGGTGGTTCGGGAGTGGAATGCCCTGCCTGCAGCAGTTGTAGATGCGCCAAGTTTGGTGGCGTTTAAGAGGTTAGTTGATAAGTATATGGAAGAGAAGGAATGGTTTAGTTTGGAGGGGCATTGCTTTTTATATTGGTCGGCGCAACATCGAAGGCCGAAGGGCCTGTTCTGTGCTGTAATGTTCTATGTTCTATTTCATATTAAGCTGATCTTTCTTTACATCCTAGCAATGACTGTAATCCTCTCCTTTACTTCTCTATGAACAGTATGTTTTGTCTGTATAACATGCAAGTAACAATAATTTTCGCTATGTTACTATGTGACAATAATAAATCAAATCAAATCTTTGATTTCAAATCAAAGATATAGAACACTCCTGTATATTGTATATGATTATCATGTCCGACAGTTATACAACCCTCCCACATGTAATCATACACAGTGGGTGCGATTCTCCCATCTCACCGCACCAGTCTAATGGTGGCAGATACCCGCGGTTCGCAGTGGACATTTGGACCTCTGTGCGTTTCCCAGCACCAGATTTCCAGTGCTGTCTGCTCTGCACAAATTGGCGCGGATCTGCATAATGTATACACGAAGTAATTTACATATATTTCACATAGCATTAGCAGGCCCAGAACTGAAATCTCCAGACTCACTAGCCTCTCTCTACCCAGTCAGGAGAGGGTCACTTGAGTGGGATTCACTATGGCTCCTGCTTGCGGGGAGCTGGTGACGCGACCCCGCTGGAGTGAAAAGAAGGCAATCAATGCCCCCTAGATGGTCGGCCACTGGAGGGAAGAGGGGGTGCTTCCCGGGCATTGCCACCTTGCCAAGGCCCCCTGGCATTGCCCAAGGGGCAAAGTGCCAATGCTCACCAGGCATCAGGCAATGCCAAGAGGGTGTGGATGAGGCCTGATGGGAACGGGAGGGCTCTGGAGGGGGTAGGGGTGATCAATGTTGGTTGAGCAGTCCTGTTGCCACTGTGCGCTTGGGCTGAGTGGCAGGGGGAGGGAGGCCAGCCATTGAGGCTGGCATTGGGGTGGGGGGTGTGGGGTCAGCCTGCTGTGGGGGGTGGGGGGCAGGGCTGCAGTGGCTGCTGTGGTGGGATGGGGGATGTCGGGACTGGGGGGTGGAGGGTGGTCGAGATTGGGCTGGGAGGTTTTGGGGGATAGTGATCGGGCTGTGGTAGGATGGGAGGCCTGGCGATGCAGCGTCACAGGACTGGTCAGTCAACAAACTAGCCAACAATCGGGAGACAGGAGTCACTGCGCACGTGCTGAACTCAGCGCTGACAGACAGTGCGTGTGCAATGGCCTGCTCAGTGTTATGCTGCTGGCCTCTCCAGCGGGAATAGCCCCTACCCCCCAACATTATAATGTGAATCACGCTCATGCACTGTGCAGTGCACAGAGTGGGAGATTCATTTCGAAGCTCCCGCTGAAGGAACAGTGAGATTTATTCCCGTTTTTATGCAAATTCGACACTTAGAAATTTTTTGGGGAAGAGCGCCCCCAATATATACCTGTGTTTATTAAATAATCAGACACTGTTTGACGTTATAGAATAAAGCACCCTGAGATGACATGAACTATTAACACATTAGCCTCAAATTCTCTGCTAACTAGTCAAGACTTTGATCCCGTTCTGCTCGGCAAAGTGGCAAAGAGAGGGAACGTCAGTCAAACGTATTGAGCATGAATATGTGCAGGCTTCTCTTCCACAAACTTCCAGACAATACATTGAAAGTATCAACTCCTTCACATAGCAGCACACCCCGTGGCACCACAAGAGGGATTCATATTATCACCCACTATTTCAGAAAGGTAAGAAGACAGGTGACAATGCAACGTTTCCAAGCGGGAATAAACCGGCATTGTTTTCCAAATCCATCCTCTACCACAGACAATTTTGTGCAGAAGCTAGGAGTTGGGGGGGAAAGGGGATGGGGGAGTGGTGGAGGCTGTCTGTCTGCTTGCTCTCACAAGTTGCTGTTAATAAGGCAGGCGGTACAGAAAATCCACAGGGGTCACTCTGCCTGGCCAGCAGTTCCACAAATTAATGACAGCGACTTCGCTTTGCAGGGTCTCAGGAGCATCGTCTATTTATCTGGGTGAATGCATTGATTTAAGGGATTGATCACTGCCTTCCCCCCCTGTGCACAACGTCTGGTGAAATGATTACCTTCCTCTTGTTGGTTGGACAGACATACAGGTAACTCAGCACCGTTTTGAGGCCCACTTTGTCGTTCAGTTTTTCGTACGTCGTCCCATAGTCCGTTGACCTGAAATTAAAATGAGAAAAGTAAAGATGAAACAGGCTTCAGCGTTTAAGGCACCATTAGCCCAGACTTACAATATGTTTGCTTGCAAGAAAACAATTTCAAATGCAGAGTTACAACACTGGATAATTCAGATTCACAATAATGCTCTCACTCTCTGGAGCATTAACTGTTGTATGAAATATGCAATCTTAATGCTAATCTGTTGCAGCAGGATAGCTGTTAATCAGAGCTGGTGATCTTATGCATCAGTTTGCTACCATCCATAGCAACACAAGGTAGAAAACAATCACAGCATTGCCTGAATAAAGAATTTAACTTTAATCAACAACTGCAGGATGCCAGTCTACCATTCTTCAAGTCATTTTTATCACTTCTCAATGAATGCAAAGACTATCTCGATAACACATCATTATTGCTCACTTCACAGCAACTTAATTAAGGTTTTTATAAAATTAGCCATGTTGCTCTGAGCTGCGCTATCCTTTTTCCAATCATCCACTTGTTCCTTTCAGTCAAGCTCCGTATACATAATGAAGCTTTGCCTTTATGTAGTGACGTTCTTGCTGGTTAAACTAGGGGGAATAGCTGAGGATGTGATTTGTATAGAATATCATTGTGAAAACCTTTCGTAGATATAATTTTTCTTTCCCCCCGTAGTTCCTTTTCCTTATGGCGAGCTTTGCCCCAGTCAAGATGAGAGACACAAGTACAGCAGAAGTGAATACTTTTCATAGCAGGGCCAGGTTCACCAACCTTGCCCGCAACTGAGATTCTCCAGTGCCGCTGCAGATTTGCCAAATTTTCCATTCTGACTGGCAACAATAGCAAGGAATGCGAGACTGGAGAATTTTGGCCCAGGGGTCTTTATTAAGCATTGCCAGGGTATGGCACAGGACAGTTCTCAAGTGATTGAATAAACTAGGATTGTTTTTACTGGAAAGATGGCGGCTGAGGGGAGACCTGATAGAGATCTACAAAATTATGAAAGGCATTGACAGGATGGATCATCAGAGGCTTTTTCCAAGGGTAGGATTGTCAATTACAAGTTCAAGGTGAGAGGGGGAAAGTTGAAGAGGAATGTGCAGGGGAAATTTCCCTTGAAGGGAATGGTGGGTGCCTGGAATGCGTTGCCAGAGGAGATGGTGGAAGCAGGTGCATTAACAACATTTAAGAGGCATCTGGATGGGTACATGAATAGGGAGAGAATAGAGGGATACGGACTAAGGGCAGAAATTTTTTTATAATTTAGTTACGGCACTATGATCAGGACAGGTTTGGAGGGCCAAAGGGCTTGCTGTACTTTCGTTTGTACTTTGAAATTTTCTCTTCTTTGCCCTTGAATACCTTGATGTACAACCTCAAAAATTGCTTGTTACTTGTGTCATGTAACCATTTTCCACTTACTGCATTTAACTGGAAAAATCGCCATTTTTTTCAGGAGATGTCAAGGTTATGAATTCTGCCATGAGGAGTTGATTAAATTGACTCTGTTTTCTGGCTGCTGAATAAATAGGCAAGATTTGCTGTGAAGTAGATCCCTTTCTGCAAGTTTCATGCCCTCCCCCACTTCCAAACCATTGGCTAGCACAGTGGGTGGGATTTCCCATAAAACCAATCTTCTACAGTGTATAATACACTATGAGATTGTCCACCATTGTATGTGAAACTTGTGAGGGGTGTTAACGTTAATTTATTAGTCACAAGTAGGCTTAATTAACCCAGTTGCCACACTCCGGCACCTGTTCAGGTACATAGAGGGCGAATTTATCATAGCCTCTTCACCTATTGGCTATGCACAATCGCACATTTTTGGACTGTTGGAGGAAACTGGAGCTCCCGGAGGAAACCCATGCAAAAACGGGGAGAAGGTGTAAACTCCACACAGACAGTGACCCGAACCAGGAATTGAATTTGGGTCCCTGGCACTGTGATGCAGCAGTGCTAACTACTGTGCCACCGTGCCACCCCATTTGTTTGTGCTGTCAGTGGGACTGGAAGATCCTGCTGTCAGGAAGCTCTAATTGTTGCAAATGTGTTGGAAATCACCTCCGAAACAATAAAATCACATAATTAGAACCAAGCCCCATGAGCAAAAAAAGCCTTTCGCTGAGGTGAGGCAGTAGCTGTCCGATCTCAGTATTTACAGGCCTTTTTTTTGCCTATAAATTCCACAATCCTGACAATCTTCCTGTCCCCTCACTTCTCTCAACTTGACCAGCACCAGAAACCCAACGTGTTCAGAGTTAAAGACAGAATTCTGAATTAGAGCTACAGTTAGTGAACATGCGACATCTATAAACATTGGATCTACTTATCGCACAGGGGTTACCCCTGCGAATTAACATGCCCCAGTGAAATGTCCAAATCTGCAGATTTCGCGAGTATAATCCAACCACCCACACAGAAACCCATCCACCCAGACAGGGGATAATTCAGCACCAGGGAATCTGCATTAAAATCAAGGTGATTGCAAATTTCCTGAATGAATCCCACTGCAATCAGTGTTTCCGTGCAAACAGGAATGGGGCTGATGGGCCCTTGGGTGACCCTGCAATGACCTGATTTATGGACTCAAAGAATCTATCTGCAGTTCAATTTACGAGTTTTCAAGTAAAACTGCAGGAAATTGCTTTGACTACCAGCTGGGAGATTTATCGGGATTTCATTACCTTGGTCAATTAGTCAGCAGTTTATTATTGTAGTCGGATATTATGAACGGATTTAATCTGTAGTTTGTGACCGTAACATTTCAAACCATGCAAAAAAGTTTTGTTTGCAGCACTAAAGGGACCATGAGTTGATTAGAACAATAGAGTTTCTTCTGAAGTTGTTGGATCCTTTTCAAGCCTCGATCCAGATTAAAGTCCTTTCTGTACTGAATCCTATACCAAAAGATTCTCCAGAGCCTGGGCAGGAGCCAAGTAGATCAGCTCAACTGTAAGGGTTAAGGAAGGATAATCAGGTGGAGTGGCATGGTGGCACAGTGGTTAGCACACTGCTGCCTCATAGTGCCAGGGACCCAGGTTCAATTCCTGGCTTGGGTCGCTGTCTGTGTGGAATCTGCACATTCTCCCCGTGTCTCCGTGGGTTTCCTCCGGGTGCTCCAGTTTCCTCCCACAGTCCGTAAGAAGTGCCGGTTTGGTGCATTGGTCATGCTAAATTCAGTGTACCAAAACAGGCGCCAGAGTGTGGCGATGAGGGGATTTTCATAGTAACTTCATTGCAGTGTTAATGTAAGCCTAATTGTGACACTAATAAAGAATCTTTGCTGAACTTCACAAATGAATATGAGCTCCTAAAAGACTTTCCATCCATTCATGCCAGCAGGTCTCGCTGCAGTGAAGAGAGATTTTGCTGAATGCCAAACTCTCCGTCCTCGCTTGCAGAGGCGGTAGCAGGTTTTGAATACTGGAAAATTCTGCCCAGACAGTAAATTTTGGGTGGAGATTTCCCATTCAATGAGTCCCGCTCATTCTAAAACTGGAAAAGACCATATGAGGTCAACAGAGTGTTCCACCACTCCCCTCCCCACCCTACCTCCCTCTACTCCTATCCGTCCGTCTGCTACAATACCTGTGAAGAAAATTCCTCCCTGTGTTATCAGCCATGCTACCTACCAGAATTCTCTACTACACTTCACTAATCAGAATCAATTACAAAGCTATCCAGAATCCATATCTGGATAATGTATCATTTTGCAATGTTGATGATTTGGAGTGTTTTCAAACTACTCCATGCTGCAAGTAATGTGTGCTATTCCATCAACAAATGGAAACCTCCATTCACCAACACTTTTAAATGTCGGGTATGGATGATAAAGAATTGTCTGTATATTGAATATCTTCCAATATACATTTTGGGCTGAGGTTCAATATATATTGCAGCTTTGTTTTTAACACATTTGTGCATGGGATGTGGGTGTAACTGGCAAGGCTGGCATTTTTGACCATCTTTCATTGTCCTTGAAGTGGACGGCTTGCTCAGTCATTCAGAGGGCAGTTGAGTCTCTGGGGTCACATGTGGGTCAGACCTTGTAAAGATGGCAGATTTCCTTTCCTGTGGTTAACCAGATGAATTTCTGCAACAATTGACAATGGTCAACAGGATGGCGCAGTGGCACAGCGGTTAGCACTGCTGCCTCACAGTATCAGGGACCCAGGTTCAATCCGCTTTGAGTCACCATCTATGCAGAGTACACATGTTCTTCCCGTGTCTGCATAGGTTTCCCCTGAGTGCACTGGTTTCCTCCCACAGTCTGAAAGACATGCTGGTTAGGTGCATTCGCCATACTAAATTCTCCCTCAGTGTGTGGGGACAGGAGATTTTTACAGTAACTTCATTGCAGTGTTAATGTTTGCCTTTGTGTGACAATAATAAATAAACTTTATCATTAGACTTTTGATTCCAGATATTTTTTTAATTGAATTTACTTTTATTGTATTTTGAACACGGTCCTTGGGGCATTTTTCTGGGTCCCTGGATTACTAGTCCAGCATAATAACACTATGCTACTGTCTCCCCTGTGAAACTTTAAATGCAAAACCCAATTCACATGTTGAAATCTCTCTCATCGTCCAGTGCTATAAATAAACTCACTATTTTTATCTTGCTTCCAGTGTTATGAATGGCCACAGTTATACAGCCAATTAAAAACTCTGCATAGCACTAATAGAACATAGAACATAGAACAATACAGCACAGAACAGGCCCTTCGGCCTTCGATGTTGTGCCGACCAAAATAAAAAGCAATGCCCCTCCAAACTAAACCATTCCCTTCTCTTCCATATACTTATCAATTAACCTCTTAAACGCCACCAAACTTGGCGCATCTACAACAGCTGCAGGCAGGGCATTCCACTCCCTAATCACTCTTTGAGTAAAGAACCTACCTCTGATATCCGTCCTATAACTCATACCCCTTAATTTAAAGCTGTGTCCCCTCGTGCTAGCTTTCTCCATCCTAGGAAAAAGGCTATCACTGTCCACCCTATCTAAACCTCTAATCATCTTATATGCTTCAATAAGATCCCCTCTTAGCCGCCTCCTTTCTAACGAAAACAACCTCAAATCCTTCAACCTCTCTTCATAGGACCTGCCCTCCATACCAGGCAACATCCTGGTAAACCTCCTCTGTACCCTCTCCAATGCCTCCACATCTTTCTTATAATGTGGGGCCCAGAACTGCACACAATACTCCAAGTGCGGCCGCACTAGAGTTTTGTACAGTTGCAACATGATGCTGCGGCTCCTAAATTCAATCCCCCTACCAATAAAAGCTAAGACTCCATATGCCTTCTTAACAACTTTATCCACTTGACTGCCTACTTTCAGGGATCTATTGACACATACACCAAGATCCTTCTGTTCCTCAACACTATTAAGAGCCCTACCATTAGCCCTATACTCTACACATTTATTGTTCCTGCCAAAGTGCATTACCTCACACTTTTCCACATTAAACTCCATTTGCCACCTCTCGGCCCAGCTCTGCAACTTGTCCAAGTCACTCTGTAAACTAAAACACCCCTCTTCACTATCTACCACACCACCAACTTTAGTATCATCTGCAAATTTACTGATCCATCCCTCAATACCCTCATCCAGATCATTTATAAAAATTACAAACAGCAGGGGCCCCAAAACAGACCCCTGAGGCACACCACTCATCACCGAACTCCACGATGAATATCTCCCATCAACCACCACCCTCTGTCTTCTATCTGCCAGCCAATATCTTTGCATATTCAACAATAGCATACAGTAAATAGATTAAATTAAATAATTTCCTATTTAATATAGGCAATGTGGATCAGGGAATTCTTGGGGGTAGTTAAGACAGCCAAGCAAAAGATAGGCACATTGTAAACAAATAGTGGATAACTTATTTCAGGGAATCGTAACTTTTTTAAAATTAATTTGTGGGATGATAGGCGTTATTGTCTGGCCAGCATTTATTGCCCATCCCTAGTCACCCTTGAACTGAATGGCTCGCTAAGTCATTTCAGAAGGCAGTTGAAAGTCACCCACGTTACTGTGGGTCTGGAGTCACATATCGGCCAAACCAGATAACAACAGCAGATTTCCTTCCCGAAAGGACATTAGTGAACCAGATTCCGACAATTGACAATGGTTTCATGGTCATCAGTAGATTCTTAATTCCAGATTTTTATTATTGAATATAAATTCCACTATCTTTCGTGGCAGGATTTGAACCCAGTTCTCCAGAATATTAGCTGAGTTTCTGGATGAATAGTCCAGCGATAATACCACTAGGCCATTGCCTTCCCTGCGGGATAAACCCACAAGCTACGTCTGAGAATACCAAAAGAATGATTTCTTGTTATCACTGAAGTTGGTAATGAGGTACTCACTGGCAGAAATAAACAGATGTGCCACTGGATTGAATACTTCTGTATATCTGTGAGATGGACATCTCCCAGCCTGTGCTTGTCTCTCTCCTGCAACCTCCTGTCATAGAGGAATTGGAAGACACCCAACAACGATGGAATCCCGGCCTAATTGCTCAAGCACACAAAACCCATCTATTGCCAGAATTTTACAGCTTTCCCCTTCTCTGCTGGAGAGTTGGCTCCGCTCCACAGTCCACTCCATGATACCAAAAACTATCACGCTGTACAAAAACACGAGAGAGGGAACTGCATCACCTTTAGGGGCATCCCACTCCTGGGTGTTGTGGGTAAGGTCTTTGCTGAGCTCATATTGAGAAGACGCCATTTACTTGCAAAGTGAGTGTGTCCAGAAGCAGTATAGTTTCCATGCTAAATACTGCAGAAATGATCTCCATACCACAGGAGAAATATAAGGAATATGGTTATGATTCATTATCTAAAGACATTCAACACCATCTGTAGAGCAGGACACTACAAAATGTGGAGGAAAATTGGCTGAACTCTCAGACTAGACAGGGTAGATGCAGGAAGGAAGTTCCCGACGGTGGAGGTGTCCAGAAACGGGGGTCACAATCTGAGGACTCAAGGTAGATCACTTAGAGTAGAGATGAGGAGACATTTCTTCATCCAAAGAGCGGTGAGCCTGTGGAATTCATTACCACAGGAAGTAGTCGATGCCAAAACAGTGAATGTATTCAAGAGACGGCTGTATATTGGACTTGTGGTGAATGGGATCAAAGGTTATCGGAAGAAAGCAGGATTAGGCTATTGAATTGGACAATTAGCCATGATCATGATGTAGGCTTGAAGGGCCAAATAGCCTCCTCCTGCTCCTATCTTCTATGTTTCTATGTTTCAATGTCTCATTTGCTATTTCCATTTCAATGTGCATTGAACTGTACCATTGGAAGGCTCCACTTCTGACAGCTTCAAAGTGAAGAATAGAGTAAAACAGAACTGGGTCCTTTCTCTATTCTGTTTGGTAGCTTCTCCTCCATGCGCCTGGTCTTTGCATTTCTTGCAAGTATGAAAGGAGTGTACTTGCACAGAAAGCAAGCTCTACAAGACTGAAAGCAAATTCAAAAGCATATTGCGTCAATGGCCACGTGGAAACTCAGTTGCAAAGACTAATGGACTATTTCTCCCACACCTCTAAATGGTTTTCCCTGACAGTTACCATCCAGAAAATCATCGTAATAGGACCAAGTAGCACAACTCCACTTCTGATTACACTAAATAATGCCTTGTAGGATGTGATTAGCAAATTCTGATACTTTGGTGACAGGCAGGGCAGCACAGTTGGTTAGCACTGCTGCCTAACAGCACCAGGAACCTCTGTTCGATTCCTGGCTCAGGTCATCGTCTCTGTGGAATTTGCACAATCTCTGGTCAGAGCCAGAGATCTGTAGGACATCCAGCTCTCCACTTAAGGAATTTGTTCAAATCATAGAATTCTACAGTGCAGTAAGAGGCCATTTGGTTCATTGAGCCCGCACTGACAACAATTCCTCTCAGTCCTTCTCCCCATTACCCTGCTTATTCACCCTTCTTATCTCTCTGACAGTAAGGGGCAATTTAGCATAGCCAATCCATCTAACACACATATCTTTGAGTGTGAGAGGAAACCAGAGCACCCAGAGGAAATCCACACAGACACGGGGAGAAATGTGCAAACTCCATACAGTCAAACACCAAGGCTGGAATTGAACTCCGGTCCCTGGCGCTGTGAGGCAGCAATGCTAACCACTGTGCCACTGTTCCAGCCTAAAGCGTGACGAGAAATCCTAAACGTCACCAGCTGATAGGAGAGAGAAGTTACGGCATCTCCTTTGAGCTCCAATGGCACCACCAATGGCTTGGCAACAGATGCCAATGCCAACAATAACAATCTACAACCACACCTGTTAACTGTACTCCTTGAGCCCAATCTCGCCTCTCAAGGATCGGCCTCTCCAGCCTTCAGCAAAGGCTCTCCATATGAAGATACTCCATCCCAAACAGATCGTTTGCTGCCTGTCTATCATCCTTCATTGATGGAAGATGCCAAGGCAAATCAATAAAGATAAGTGCTAGCAATATCTGTACACAATGGATTTAACCAATAAGAGTCTTTGGAAGAAAGGAAATGGATGGCTATAAAAAGGTACAAATTTCATGCAGTCATTTCTGATATTTGCGCTGGATTGAAGCTTAGTGACCCCCTTGATAGGATCAGCAACTGAAATCTGACATCCTGATAATTCTCCCAATGTCACATTTCTTTCAGTCAGAAATTGCTGGTCGGTCCGATCTGATAAATATCAGGATGTTCGAAATGAAGCTGATCGCAAAACTCCAGCACCTTCTTAGACATTGGGCTCACCAGTTCTGCTTTGCTGCTGTAATCGCTGAGTGGTATACAAGTTAGGAAAATTTTAATGCAGTCTTTGGGTGGCACAGTGATTAGCACTGCTGCCTCACAGTGTTAGGGAACCAAGTTCCATTCCAGTCTTGGCTGAATGTTTGTGTGGAGGTTGCATGTTTTCCCTGTGTCAGCGTGAGTTTCCTCCAGTTTCCTCCCCTACTTCAAAGATGTGCAGGTTCGGTGGATTGGTCATGTTAAATTGCTCTTTAATTTCCTGGAAAAAGTCTGAGATCATGTATCAATCTACTCAAGAAGTTTCTTGTCTGCTGTATCAGACGTTTGAATGGACCTACCTTATATTAAGCTGATTTTTCTCTACACCCTAGTTATGACTGTAACACTACGTTCTGTATCCTCTGCTTTCTTCCTCTATGAACAGTTCACTTTATCTGTATAGTGCACAAAAAACAGTGCTTTTCACAGTGCATCAATAACATGATGATAATAAATCAAATCAAAATCAATAAGATTGCAGGTTAGAAGAATTACAATGGGAAATATGTAGGACTATGAGGATAGAGTGGGGGAAGGGCTTTGGGTAAGATAGTCTGTCAGAGAGTTAGTGCACGCTTGATGGGCTGAATGGCCTCTTCTGCACTGTTAGGGATTCTATGATTCTATGATGAAGTTCACAGCAGGGCAGGGGAATGGGAAGTTTGAGCCTCCAGGCCATTAGGCAGCACAGTGGCATAGTGGTTGGCATTGCTGCCTCACGGCGCCATGGTCCCTCATTCAATTCATAGCTTGGGTGACTGTGTGGAGTTTGCAAGTGCTCCCCATGCCTGCCTGAGTTTCCTCCATGTGCTCCAATTTCCTCCCACAATCCAAAAATGTACAGATTATGTGCATTGACCATGCTAAATTGCCCCTTAGTATCAGGAGGACTGTGGGATAGGGCCTGGGTGGGATTGATGTTGGTGCAGAATTGATGGGCCAAATGGCCTCCTTCTGCACTGTAGGATTCTATGATCCAGTTTAACCAGGAGAGTTCGGCAGTTGGGTGACTGAATTGTTCTTAAGAGGTGGGTAAGCAATTAAAACATTTAAACAAGCAACAAGCTACGGAATACAGAAGCTACGTAGATTGAACGAGTCTGAGCCAATTTCTGGAGATTGCAAAAATTGGCAGTGGAAGTGAGACTAGTCTGTTAGCTGCAGTGGTTAAGTCCTATTTCAAACCTTTGCATGGGCCAGGAAGTGCAGGAATGCTGTGGAGGCCAGGTCATCGAGTGTCTTTAAGACAGAGATAGATAGGTTCTTGATTAATAAGGGAATCAGGGATTATAGGGAAAAGGCAGGAGAATGGGGATGAGAAAACATATTAGCCACATTTGAATGGTGGAGCAGACTCGATGGCTAAGTGGCCTAATTTTGCTCCTATGTCTTATGGTCTGGCCTACATATGACTCTAGAGTGACAGTAATGGGATTGCCTCTCAACTGACCTCCAAGCTCAACTAAGGATGGGCAATAAATGCTGGCCAGTCAGCAACGCCCATGTCCCACAAATGAATAAAAAAAAGAGACACTTGATAAGAAAACAGAAAGGAATAATGGAGAAACCTCGGTTGAGAGGGACAAAAACAGATTAAAAATGGTAGATTTTCATGAGGTTTAGGAAACAAGGATGGAGGCAACATGATGGAAGATATCAGGAGTTTAAGAGGATGAAAGTACAATGGCTGAATGAGCAACTAGTCATGGTAAACTAGAGACATCAGAGACAAGACGGAATGCTTTATCAGAGCTGCGGATGGTGTATATGGTGATGGAAAGCAGGAAGGTGTGAATGGAGTGAAATTGCAGGCAGGTTTGAAAGTAATCCCCAAAAATTGTGAACTTAATTGGCTTAGCTACAGGAGCTCTTTGGAGCATAGTCAGGGAAGTGTGGGAGTCAAGATGGGTTGTAGAATTTTGGATGAGTTGAATCTTGTGATGGGTTGAGGTTAGGAGAACCTTTGAGGTGACGAAGGCTTGGAACAGACTTTTAATGTTGACTGCATGGAACTGACAAGGTGCCTGGAGCAAGTACAGGTCGTGTGATGCATCAGCTGTGCCTTACTATGTCAGCCTTCAAAATTGCTGAAAAGAGAGATATGTTGCCAAAGTTTTTCATTTTGCACTCTTTGGGATAAACACAAGAATGGATAATTTCAACTCATCACAACCACTTATAAGGCAGGAGAAAAAAGTGCTGTCTCATTGAGAAATTGATTCTGGGTGGTCAAGGTATTGCCATGGAGAAGGCAGTGGGGAGCTATAGGCTCTGCAACCCCCCCGGTAATTCAAAAAAGGCACAAGGCTTGAACATGTTCCTTTTGTTTGCAGATAGTGAGTTGCTGCATCTGAATGTGTATCACTTCTAGCGAATGAATAGAGCGGATGTGGGAAGATGGGCGAGACTAGGATCTGAGGGCAAAGCCCCAGGATAAAGGGACATCTCTTTAGAACTGAGATAAGGAGAAATTTCTTCAGCCAGAGGGTGAAGAATCTATGGAACTGATTGCCACATAAGGCTGTGGAGGCAGGTCATTGAGTGCATTTGGGACACAGATATATAGGTTCTTGATTGATAAAGGGATCAAAGCTTATGGGGAAAAGTGGAGTTGAGAGTGGCATTGAGAAACTTGTTAGCCATGATCGAATGGCAGAGTAGATTCGACGGGCCGAATGGCCTAATTCTGATTCTATATTTTATGGTTTTGAGGCCTAAGTGTGGAAGACTTTGCTACACCTTTTTCCATGCCCTAGGCCTAACCCCTGCTTAATAGAGTTTCTGTTCGATTTCTTTATGAATGAGCTAAATGATTCTGCACACAGCGTACTGGATAGCTATTAAGACCCCAGATAAACAGATTTTAATTATGAATAGGTTGCCCTCGAATTTTGGCAGCAGTTGTGTTCTTCTTAGTTTGGAAGCGTATCCCTCATTCCTCTTATCCTGGTTCCACCTTATCAAATTCATCCATCTTATTGATTTCTTCTCTCATTTTAACAAGTCAGGTTGTGTTCTGTGCTTAATATTTTTTTCCCAATGAGGACACATTTATCTTGCCCAGATATCTTTCGCTCCAAGGTCTGATACACAGAACCATCCTATCACCTCGCTCTGAATCGTTGCTGCTACTTGTATACCTCTACCATGGGTGCAAATATACAATTTACTCCTGCCATATGCTTATCAATGTTTTGTAGTGTAACATAGAAAAAAAGCATATTGAACATAAGACGTTTGCAGTTCAGTGACTCTTTATTTCACTGACACCAAACATATTAAGAGAAAAAGGCTATCTTAAGGAGACAAAAAGAAAATCAGCTGAGAGCCCATCTCAAAGACAAAGTGCTAGGAAAACGCAACAATTCTGGCAGAATCTGTGGTGGAAGAAACAGAATTAAAGGGATGAATTGTCATGTTCCACCCACCATGGGAATTGGATATTCCAGGGACAGACCATGGAAAGATTCCTTGACCTTGAGCGGGATTTTCCAGTTTTGGAGCAAACGCATCCAGAAAATCCTGCCCAATGTCTTCGAGTCCAGTATTACTGGGATTGGAGAGAGGTAAAGATGTGAGGGATGTGGAGGAAAATGGAAGGACAGGGATAGCTTAGAGGTTAGGGGAGATCTTTTCTGACCTTCCCATTTGGCCCATCCAACTCACACCCCAATTTTCTTAACATCATTAAACTCACTGGCCGGAATTCTACCACTTTGCTAGCCATGGAATCGCAGTGAGTGATGGTCCAACAACAGAAATCTCATGTGACCTGGGACAGGAACTTCTGATCTTGCCCAAGCGAGGCTGTAAAGTAACGCCCATTATGTCGCTACCTCTGAATAAAATGGTTGTGAACTCCTGGGGCTTCAATACAAGAATCCTGATCCGTATAATCTGTCAAAGAAATAAGACACAAGGGCCAGATTGATACCACTGCTGGCAGGGTTTTCCCAACCCACCACAGTGAAAGGAGATTTGGCTGGCTGCCAGATTCTCCAGCCTCGCTGCAGTAGAAGCATGGCATGAACAGATGGTAAGATCACTGATACAAAGCTTGGTCAAACAGATAAATTTTGAGGAGAGTTTTAAAGACGACGGAGAGGATAATGGAGGAAAACCCTGTGATTCAGGACCCACGTAGCTGAAGGTGCAAATGTTCGGTGAATGTAAGGTGTAGGGGAATGTGTGAGAGCCCTGTGTTGGACAAACATTGGCTGAAATTGTCTGGCTGCTCACACTTCACCGATGAGAAGATGAATTTGGCGTTCAGCCAAATCTCCATTCACTGCAGTGGAACTGGAGAACCTCAGCTATGGCCAAGCAGGCAAGGTTGGACAATCCAGCCTTTGGAGCTTTTGGAGGACTAAAGGGAGGGAAGAGATTATGGACATATGGAGAAGTGAATTCATTGAGACAGTTGGTTCAGATACAAGCAACAGAGTTTTGGATGAGCTTAAGGATAGGATTTTCCAGCTGTCCCTGCCAGTGTGAGATCTTCTGAGCCCACCGACAGCGACACTGCACCACAGGTTCCCCAGACAGGAGGGCACAAACAATGGGAAACCCCACTAACAGCAGCGGGACTGGAAGATCCCATCATTGGTTGAGAATAGGCCACTTCCACTGCCACAAAACATATTTTATGGGGCTGGAAAATCTTTCCTAAGTTGAGAGAAGGTGGGGAATGGGTATAATTGAGATTGAAAGTGCTTGTTGCATTATGTAAAAATGCTTAATGCCAAATTTAGAGTTATACCTCCTCATAAACAAGATTTGTGGCCAGTTCCAAATCTGCTGCCACTTATATCCCCAAAAGGGCAATTTTCCAGTCATGAACATGAATTTATTCATTTATCAGTAAAGTTTTTTTGGAAAGAAATCAGCTTTTATTAATAAGTTACCTAATAAACTCATATTAAATATCTCAATCTATCAAAAATCAGATTAATTAAAGATGCAGAAAATTAGTTGTTCAGGAATAGAGGTTAATTGTGATGGATTGATAGTGAATCTATTAGCTTAGAACTAATTATGCAAGTGAAGAAATTTACAGACTATTGTTTTATCGCTCCCTTGTATATTTTGGATAACTTTCTCAGTCCAGTTACTGATTTATCATTTGTTATCTTAAATTTTCAAGTTCCTTTTCCGTCTGACTCGCCTTCTCTCGGTTTAAGAACAGACAGACATCGCAGGCGGGATTTTACAGCCTCGCTCATCCTGAAACCATAAAATCCAGCCTGAGAACAACTGATCTTTCCATGGTCTGCCCCTCGCCCACTCCGATTCCCCTGTTGGGTGAGGTGGTAAAATTTCAACCTGAATGTCAAAAAAGAATCCCCAAGGAGCTTCCCAGGGCTGCAAGAAAAAAATTAAGGGACAGCAAAAAAAAAGGCAGATTGGCGGTAGTAAACCAAAGCTTGGATTAAAGATTTAAAAAATTTTTTTCATGGGATGTGGATGTTGTTGGCTAGGCCAACAATTATTGCTCGCTCCTAAATACCTGCGAGTATTTATGAATTCCACAAGGCCCGTGAGTTGGACCCACTGGAATATGAGCTCCCGAATTGAGGCCTCTTCAAGCTGCCCAATCAGGGAATTCATATTCCAGTAAGCCCAACTCATGGACCTCATTGAAGTCATTACAGAGAACAAAGAACATGGAACAAAGTAAATTACAGCACAGAACAGGTCCTTCAATCCTCCAAGCCTGCACCAACCACGTTGCCTGCCTGAATTAAAACCCTCTAAATTTCCAGGGACCATATCCCTCTATAGTTCCGGAAGACTGGAGGATAGCGAATGTGCTCCCATTGTTCAAGAAGGGGAAGAGAGACTTTCCAGGGAATTATAGGCCAGTGAGTCTTACTTCTGTTGTGGGCAAAGTATTGGAGAGAATTATTAGGGATAGGATTTATAGTTATTTAGAGAGAAATGAATTGATTGGGGATAGTCAGCATGGTTTTGTGAAGGGTAGGTCGTGCCTTACTAACCTTATTGAGTTTTTTGAAAAAGTGACCAAAGAGGTGGATGGGGGTAAGGCGGTTGATGTGGTATATATGGACTTTAGTAAGGCGTTCGATAAGGTGGCCCATGGAAGGCTTCTGCAGAAAATGCAGATGTATGGGATAGAGGGTGATTTAGCTAATTGGATTAGGAATTGGCTAGCAGATAGAAGACAGAGGGTGGTGGTTGATGGGAGATATTCATCGTGGAGTTCGGTGACAAGTGGTGTACCTCAGGGGTCTGTTTTGGGGCCCCTGCTGTTTGTAATTTTTATAAATGATCTGGATGAGGGTATTGAAGGATGGATTAGTAAATTTGCGGATGACACTAAAGTCGGTGGAGTGGTAGATAGTGAAGAGGGGTGTTATAGTTTGCAGAGAGACTTGGACAAGTTGCAGAGCTGGGCCGAGAGGTGGCAAATGGAGTTTAATGTGGAAAAGTGTGAGGTAATGCACTTTGGCAGGAATAATAAATGTGTAGAGTATAGGGCTAATGGTAGGATTCTTAATAGTGTTGATGAACAGAGGGATCTTGGTGTATTTGTGCATAGATCCCTGAAAGTAGGCAGTCAAGTCGATAAAGTTGTTAAGAAGGCATATGGAGTCTTAGCTTTTATTGGTAGGGGGATTGAATTTCGGAGCCGCAACGTCATGTTGCAACTGTACAAAACTCTAGTGCGGCCGCACTTGGAGTATTGTGTGCAGTTCTGGTCCCCACATTATAAGAAAGATGTAGAGGCATTGGAGAGGGTACAGAGGAGGTTTACCAGGATGTTGCCTGGTATGGAGGGCAGGTCTTATGAAGAGAGGCTGAGGGATTTGAGGTTGTTTTCGTTAGAAAGGAGGCGGCTAAGAGGAGACCTTATTGAAACATATAAGATGATTAGAGGTTTAGATAGGGTGGACAGTGATAGCCTTTTTCCTAGGATGGAGAAAGCTAGCACGAGGGGACACAGCTTTAAATTAAGGGGTGATAGTTATAGGACGGATATCAGAGGTAGGTTCTTTACCCAGAGGGTGGTTAGGGAGTGGAATGCCCTGCCTGCGGCAGTTGTAGATGCGCCAACTTTGGTGGCGTTTAAGAGGTTAGTTGATAAGTTTATGGAAGAGAAGGGAATGGTTTAGTTTGGAGGGTCATTGCTTTTTTCATAATTGGTCAGCGCAACATCAAAGGCCGAAGGGCCTGTTCTGCGCTGTAATGTTCTATGTTCTATGTTCTATTTCTATACTGTGTATGTATTTGTCAAGATATTCCTTAAAAGTCATTATCGTATCTGCTTCCACTACTTCCTTCGGTAGCGAGTTTCAGATACCCATCACTCTCTGTGTAAAAAAACTTGCCTCACACATCTTCTCTAAACCTTGTCCCTTGCACCTTAAACCTAATAACTGACTCTTCTGGGAAAAAGCTTCTGACTGTCCATTCTCTCATAATCTTATAGACTGATATCAGATCAACCCTCAACCTCCATCATTCCAGTAAGAACAAATCAAGTTTCTCAACCTTCCCTCACAACTAGTGCTCTCCATACCAAGCAACATCCTGGTAAATCTTTTCTGTACCCTCTCCAAAGCCTCCACATTCTTCTGGTAGTGTAGCGACCAGAATTGAACACTATATTCCAAGTGCATCCTAACTAAGGTTCTATAAAGCTGGAACATGACTTGCCCATTTTTAAACTCAATGCCCTGGCTGATGAAGGCAAGCATGCCATACAGTGGTGAGCTGCCTTCTTGAACTGTGACAATCCCTGTATGTAGCCACAGTGTTATCAGGGTTAGGAGCTGTAAAGGAGGAGAAGGCACGAGAGAGGTTACAATACAGAATTCCAGAAGGGCAACAGAAGGTACAGTCACAACTTATGGGGTTGAAGTTATGAAAGTTGGTTTCAATTTGGTGCCAATTCCAGCAAAATGGGATATTATTAAGTTTCTTTATTGTTATAGGTAAAGCTTACATTAACACTGCAATGAAGTTACTGTGAAATTCCCCTAGTCACCACATTGCAGCGCCTGTTTGGGTTAACACACCTAACCTGCACACCTTTGGACTGTGGAAGGAAACCCACAGAGACTTGGGGAGAAGATACAAACTCCACACAGACAGTGACCCAAACCAGGAATCGAACCTGGGACACTGGCACTGTGAGGCAGTAGTGCTAACACTGTGCCACCATGCTGCCCACGTTGCCATAAAGCAGGAGGTATTTGTGAGATTTGTTTGATTCCACAGTTCCAACACAGGGAACAAATTCTCCGAAAAGTGAAACAATTGCATTTTTTTTTGGGGAAAAAAAAATATGAAGATTGTAGAGGGGGGATGACGAGAGTGTGTCTCAGTTGAAGGGAACTCCATGGCCAACTAGAGAGGCAGAAAGTTCTGTACCTGAGCTTTAACATTCTATGATTGAACAAGTATGGGTGAGGGTCCCCAGCCTCCCAGCCATGTGCTTCCTGCTGGCGGGAGGTGGCACTTTGTGTGCTAGTGGCAGGATTCTCCAGTCCCACCAGCAACGTATCCCCACCCATGGTTTTCCCACCAGTGTGGGGTGACACCGATAGAAATTCCCATTGATAGTCGCTGATCCTGCTTATACCACAGTGGTGGGAAAACCATGGGTGGGGATACGTTGCTGGTGGGACTGGAAATCCCATTGGTGTGATCAGCCGGATAATTCCGGCTTATATTTTTCCCATGTTCCAATCTTCAGCATGCAAAATGTTTTCAAGATCTTGGCTCTGTGTGTGTTGGCTACATTTCAAATTCTCACTGACAGTTACAGCTACGCATCCCTTAATTTGATTACCAGAACTTGGTTAATTTTTTTTTGTTACATTAAAGATATGACACGACTTACATCAAACTTAATGAATTAACAACCACACTGTAGATTTTGTTCCAGCAGCAGTTTCATTGGTGATATGTTAATAACATATTCCATTTACATATATTTCAAATCAGACTGTGGAAATTTACAACAAAAGTGTTAATTAATTGCACTGAATAATGCGACATCCATTTGGAAAATCTTCCTTGCTTAAATCAACTCTATCAAAGGTCTCCTGAACCATATAAAGAAAGGAAAGTTATTTTTCAGTCTCGTTTGGACCTCAGTGGAAATATAGTGAGGCAGAAATTCATCCAGGCCTTCTCTTGGAAGCAGTGGCAGGCCCCAACCAGGAGGCCTAAGGTGTTCAGCCCAAGAAGTGAGGTGAGAGTGACTGTCTTTGACCTCAAGGCTGCTTTTTGTGACAGAATATGTTATAAGGGAGCCCTAGCAAGGCCAGAGTCAGTAAGAATCAAGAGTTGGGGGAGCAGGCATGATTGGAGTTATATCTGGTGCAAAGTAAGATAGGTATGATTCCAAAAGAGAAAATGCTGGAAAATCTCGGCAGGTTTGGCAGCACCTTTATGGAAAGAAAAGAGCTGATGTTTTGAGTTCAGATGACCCTTTGTCCAAGCTAATTTTGGTTGTTGGAGGTTAATCATCTCAGTGCCAGAACATTGTAGAAGGAGTTCCTCAGGGTTATGTCCTGGCCTAAACCTAATCATCTTAGCTGCTTCATCGATGACCTTCCCTCCATTAAGGTCCGAACTTCACTGATGATTTCACAATATCCAGCATCAGACCAACAAGCGTTCAATTCCCCCCCACCATCGACGCTCAATAGCAGCAGTGTGTACTATCTACAAGATGTACTGTAGCTATTCACCAAAAGATCCTTCCAGACCCACAACCACTTTCATTTCAAAGGACAAGGGCAGCAGATACTCGGGAACACCAGCACCTGCAAATTCCCCTCCAAGCCACTTGCCATCCTGACTTGGAAATACATCACCATTCCTTCGCAGTCGTTGGATCAAAATCCTGGATCAAAATTCCCACTCTGGCATTGTGGGTCAACCTACAGCACATGGGCTGCAGTGATTCGAGAAGGCAGCTCACCACCCCCTTCTCAAGTGCAATTAGGGATTGGCAATAAACACTGGTGTTTATGTCCCCCATTAATGAATAAAAAAACTGTGACTCCTCAGATACTGAAGCAGTCTGTGCCCAAATGCAACAAGTCATGGACGACGTTGTGGCTTGGGCTGACAAGTGCCAGGCAATGAACATCTCTAACAAGAGATCTATCCTTGACATTGAGCGTCATCGCCATCGCTGAATCCCTCATGAGTGGGAAGTGGATGTTGGGATGCGTGTTTGGGTAGGAAACTGGCGACTGGAAACAGCAGGAGGTGACTATTTCAAACAGTAGGAACATTATGGAGAAGGCACACTCATATGCTTCACAAGAATTTTCAGAGAAAATTAAGCTTTCCTTTAGAAGCGAGCTGCTTGTGAGGAAAACATCATCGTAGTGAGCCCCAAGATCAGTGAGGCCCAATTTTCCCGCGGCCTCCTAAAACAGGCTTGAACTCATCATTAGCATATTTGCAAGGGATCCTAAAGCTGGCTTTAGGAAGCCACCCAATGCCTGAAAATAAGCCAAGGAAAACCAACATGGGGCACGGGGCATAGCTGTGGGCATTCTTCATCTTGCGTTCCCTCCGGGAAACAGGGGGGGGAAAAAAATCTGCTTTCAGTGTCTCAATAATGATATGTTTAGCAATGGCTTCATGTTTAAGATTGCAGGGGGATTGCGGGTGGTAAGCCATGAATGAAATCTTCACATTCTCCAATTGGTTCCTGGCTCTCACCTAAGCGTTTAGCATTCATACTGACTGAAAGCAATTTAAAAGACTGTAAAACCCAGCATTTTATGCATGCATCATAATTGACCAATTTACTGCTACTTCTTGACATTCAAATTGTGCTTCATAAATTTAACAGCGGGGAAGCGCCGCCACTTCCATTTTGATCATGGGGCAATTAAATTGAGAAAATAGAACAAGAAAGATCTTCACCCGCCGAAGGAGCAAAACATATTATATTTACTCTCCAGTCATCCTGACCCTGCATCAAGTAGGATGTATGTTTACCCTGATCCCAGGCTTTCACCTGCTTGGCTTTTTCTCCCACTGTAGAAGAGATTTCACCTCCAACTGTGAACTCCCCACTACAGTGCAGCCGAGATGGGGTATAATGTGGGGAAATGTGAAGTTATTAACTTTCCTCGGAAGAAGAAGAAAGCAGAATTTTTATTTTTAATAGGGGCATGATAGGCTGAAATATTGGCATTCAGAGAAAGCAGGAAATTAGCAGGGTGGTACAGCAAACAATCAGTAAGGCAAAGTGGTACATTGGCCTTTATTGAAGGAAATTGGTATTGCTCCAATTGTGAAAATTTTTGGTGAGACTCACCCAGAGCACTTGTATGCAGTTTTGCTGCGGAACAGAAAATTCAACAGACCTTGCAAAGATCCACTTACTTTGACCAGGAATTTCTGGCTTTGGGATGAGCGTGGGAAATCCCACCCTTGCGCTGGAATTTTACCGCCTCGCGCGTCCAAGTCTCATAATATCCTACTCGCGGCCAACGGAAAATTCCATTCAGCAAGCCGTGCCCGCATGGCGGTAAAATTCCGGCCTCGGTCTCCGAGGAAGGATATATTTGCCTTGGAGGTGATATAGTCAAGATTGACTGGGCTGGTTCCTGGAATGAGAAGTTTGAACCAAGCTGAGAGGGAGTGAAATGTAGTCCATATTCTCTGGAGTTCAGTAGAGTGAGAGATGGTCTCATTGAAACATACCAGCTTATGAAGATGAGTTGTTTCTCCTGGCTAGGGAACTTACAGCATGAGGTCAAAGTGTCAGGATGAGGACTCAATCATTCAGGACTGAAATGAGGAGCAATTTCTTCTCAGAAAGGGTTCTGAATCTTTGCCGATCTCTATGCCAGTGGGCTGTGGATCATGGAACATTTTCAATGCTAAAATATTGACCTCTGGCAGGATTTTCTGGTTCTGGGGCGGGCGCGAACTAATGACCTTAGCATGGTTCGCCAACGCGATCCATGTGGCAGGAGAGGAAAAATTCCCTTGACTTTCTGTAAAACAAGGAAAATGAGAGTGAGTGGAAAGGTTCTGTTGAGGCTGAAGACCAGCCATGATCACTTTAAATGGAGCAAGTGGCTTAATGGGTTCAATAGTCAATTCTTGTTCCTATTCTTATGTTTTACTAGTTCAATGACTTACACAAATCAAAGTCCTTCACTATCATGATATCGTGCATTGGATTGCCACGGTCATTGTCCCTCACCCTGAATTGTGAAATCTAAGTGCTTTTCTTTTTTGCTCACTTTACATTTTCATTTTTGGTTTATTCCATCCCCACTTTCTTTATCTCTTTTATCTTTCTACAGTCAAGTGCTTGAATTTGCCTGTTAAGCCTTGGAAATTCACGTCGGTCACAACATTTTATTTTTTGTTGTCTTTTTCTTATAACGGACCTGAGAAGAAAAATATACAAGAGATCCAATTGTGTTCTTCCTTCAAGCAGAATTCATGGTGGCACAGTGGTCAGCACTGCTGCCTGACAGCACCAGGTACCCTGGTTCAATTTCAGTCTTAGGTCACTGTCTGTGCAGAGTTTGCACATTGTCCCCATCTCTGCGTGGGTTTGCTCCAAGTGCTCCAATTTCCTCCCCACAGTCCAAAGATGTGTAGGTTACATTGATTGGCTATGCTAAATTGCCACTAAGTGTCAGGGCATTAGCAAGGTAAATACTATAGTTATGGGAATAGGGTATTATTGCCATTGCAGGATTGAGAGAGCCATATCTCCTTCTTTTGCACCGTAATGATTCTATGATACTTGATTTTCCTGTTTAAGAGCAGTGCCTGACGTGGCTTAGAATCCTACCGTGCAAAAAGGAGGCCATTTGACCCATCACATCTGCACCAACCACAATCCCACCCAGGCCATGTCCCCATAACTCCATGCATTCACCCTAACTAGTACTCCTGACACTAAGGGGCAATTCCCCTTTGCCTTCCCTTCTGTTCTATCCTTGAAGTGCCTCCTCCCAGATGGACTAATGAGCCTCACCTCCCCAGATAGTGCAGGGAAGAGCAACCATCATCAACAGAAGGAACCAGAGCCCACTAAACATTAATGTAGCATTTGAAACCAGCATTCCTATATCCGTTCGTCTCAGCTGTCTAGAGTGGGGTCCAGATCCAAACTTTCAGTTATCCAAAAGAATACTTGATGGATTGGTGCTCCCAGAACAGAGCTAGGCCAGTCAGCAAGAGTAATGAGAATTCAGTGCAAGGTTGGCAGGTTGTGAAAGACTGTCCATCTATTCTTCATTCACTGGCCTGCTTGGCTGAACTCCTTCGATAAAGCTGGTAACATTGAGAGTAAAATCACTTTGCTACAACTTATCTGAGAATATTCCAACTCCACTGCCCCTGTGGCAGTAACCTCTTCAAATTTCAAGAAGGTTTTTTTCTTAAATAGACAAGCTGAAAATTTTAAATTAACTACACAACAGTTATGTCAACATCTCTAGTATTTTCATGGTTAAGGGAAGCAACGTCCTCGTGATGTGATCACTAGACTATTAATCTAGAAACCCAGCTAATGTTCTGAGGACCTGGGTTCGAATCCCGTCACAGCAGATGGTGACATTTAAATTTAATAAAAAAAAATCTGGAATTAAGGATCTACTGGTAACCATTGTTGATTGTCAGGAAAAAAAATCTTCTGGTTCACTAATGTGTTATACCAAACTCTTAGAACTGACATGAGGAGAAATTTCTTCACCCAGAGGGTGGTGAATATGGAGTTCACTACCACAGAAAGTAGTTGAAGCCAAAACGTTGTCTTATTTCAAGATGAAATTAGACATAGAACATAGAACATAGAACATTACAGCACAGAACAGGCCCTTCGGCCTTCGATGTTGCGCCGACCAATATAAAAAGCAATGCCCCTCCAAACTAAACCATTCCCTTCTCTTCCATATACTTATCAACTAACCTCTTAAACGCCACCAAACTTGGCGCATCTACAACTGCTGCAGGCAGGGCATTCCACTCCCGAACCACCCTTTGGGTAAAGAACCTGCCTCTGATATCCGTCCTATAACTATCACCCCTTAATTTAAAGCTGTGTCCTCTCGTGCTAGCTTTTTCCATCCTAGGAAAAAGGCTATCACTGTCCACCCTATCTAAACCTCTAATCATCTTATATGTTTCGATTAGGTCCCCTCTTAGCCGCCTCCTTTCTAACGAAAACAACCTCAAATCCCTCAGCCTCTCTTCATAAGACCTGCCCTCCATACCAGGCAACATCCTGGTAAACCTCCTCTGTACCCTCTCCAATGCCTCCACATCTTTCTTATAATGTGGGGACCAGAACTGCACACAATACTCCAAGTGCGGCCGCACTAGAGTTTTGTACAGTTGCAACATGACGTTGCGGCTCCGAAATTCAATCCCCCTACCAATAAAAGCTAAGACTCCATATGCCTTCTTAACAACCTTATCGACTTGACTGCCTACTTTCAGGGATCTATGCACATATACACCAAGATCCCTCTGTTCATCAACACTATTAAGAATCCTACCATTAGCCCTAAACTCTACACATTTATTATTCCTGCCAAAGTGCATTACCTCACACTTTTCCACATTAAACTCCATTTGCCACCTCTCGGCCCAGCTCTGCAACTTGTCCAAGTCTCTCTGAAAACTATAACACCCTCTTCACTATCTACCACTCCACCGACTTTAGTGTCATCTGCAAATTTACTAATCCATCCTTCAATACCCTCATCCAGATCATTTATAAAAATTACAAACAGCAGGGGCCCCAAAACAGACCCCTGAGGTACACCACTTGTCACCGAACTCCACGATGAATATCTCCCATCAACCACCACCCTCCGTCTTCTATCCGCTAGCCAATTCCTAACCCAATTAGCTGAATCACCTTCTATCCCATACATCTGCATTTTCTGCAGAAGTCTTCCATGGGCCACCTTATCAAACGCCTTACTAAAGTCCATAAGTAAGGCGTTTGATAAGGTGGCCCATGGAAGATTTCTGCATAGTTCTTAGGGCTAGAGAAATATGTGGGGAATCAGCATTTTGAATTTGATGATTAGCCATGATCAAAACAAATGGTGGAGCAGGCTTGATGGGCTGAATGGTTTTAGTTTCTATATTTCTAACATCCTTGAGGGAAGGAAATCTGCCATCCTTACCTGGTCTGGCTTATATGTGACTTCAGAGCCACAGCAATGTGGTTGACTCACAACTGCTTTCCAAGGACAACTAAGAATGGGCAATAAATGCCGGCCCAGCCAGCGATACCCAGGCCCCATGAATGAATAATAAAAAATGAAACACTTGATAAGAAGGAATAATGGAGAAAACTCGGCTGAGTTGACCAAAAACACATCAGAAAGGGTGGATTTTCATGAGGTTTGGAAAACAAAGATGGAGGCTGGTTAATGACACCCCATGTCCCATGAAGAAGAAGAAAAAAACTTGTTTCTTCTCCTTTCAGTTTGACCCACATTGGAAGCTTTTTGCAGCACTTTTTGGTCTATCTTTCAAATTCTAATGAAGTTGGCCAGAATGAGCTGTCCTTCATGTTCACTTGAGTTATTGTCTTCTTGCTCATTAGGTATGTGTTTGAATTACTTTCTTTCTAATAGATTCAGCCATTTCTCATATTATAAATGGAAGAGGATTTGCAGCCCAGACAATTGAACAGAGATGAATTAACATAGCTACTGTTAAAATTATATCATTGTCGACACTAATGATCTTGAAGGTTTGAGACTGATACAGAAATTTGCAAATGTGAAACTCTGTCAGAAGAGCTTTCATTTTGGTTCGCAGCCCAATTGGCACAACTGGTCATTTCCAATATTCATTTGTTCCTAACCTACTTTCACTGGAGTGCAAGAGAATAACAATCCTTTGATTCTGGCTTTCTCTTGTCTATTCTCCCTTCACATCACATATATAGCGTTCAATACTTCAGATATAGGACGTTGCTTGTACATACGTACTATTGGCAAGTATTGAATTTCAATTCTTTCAGCAGACAAGGAATTTCAGCATTAGTTGTGTAAATTAAAGCCATGTTTTTGATCCTTCTATTAAAATTTGTGTCAGCTTCAGGGAACAATCTAAATTTAAAGCTTAATCATTAATTTCACAAGTAGGCTGACATTAATACTGCAATGAAGTTACTGTGAAAATCCCATAGTCACCGTGCTCTGGTGCCTGAGGGAGAATTGAGCATGACAAGCTTGTCTTTCAGACACTGGGAGGAAACCAGAATACCCAAAGGAAACCCACGCAGGCATGGTTAGAATGCGCGGTCTTCGCACAGAGAGGGACCCAAGTCGGGAATCGAACCTGGGTCTCTCACACTGTGAGGCAGCTAACCATTGTGCCACCAGTAAAAGCAAAGCCAGCTCGAGTTATTAGTTGCTGTAATTTGGAAACTGAATGTGACACAATTTAATTCTAATATGGTGTTGTTACTGAGCACCATGCTGTGTTATTGGTTCATCTGTGGTGTCTTAGTAATGAGGAGCTTGAGACTTGTATGTTTAAATGTAAATCGTTTATTATTAATCTTTAACTATTTCTAGATCTCAGATATTATCATATATGAAGCGCTATGCAGGTTACTTTCAGAGTATTCTTTCTGAGTCTATTACCATGTGACTCAATACATCATACACTGACTGATATTTTCAAGTCCCACATTAACCCTTGCTCTGCTCAGAACCTTTTCATTACACTATAATACAATAATTTACTGTTCAACAGAGGGTAATTGTAGATTTCACCTGAGTGCAACAGTTCAATGCCTGCATTATCCTCTGAAAAAGTCAAACTCCTCAAACTTAATGAACACCTCATGGAACAGAGTCAATTTGGCAAAGTTTCCTATGTCCATCTCTTATTTTCTGGGTTGTGGGTCGAAATTTAATGCAGACAAATGTATGACAACCCCTTCCCCCACCACAACTTCAGGTGAAGGACCATTCTGTTGTGTGAACATAGACAGTAAGAGCTACCTGCTGTTTCTGCATGGTGGGCATTAAAGAAGCAAAGCACATCTTATCCTTATCCAAAGTTCACCCATTCACATTTTGTGTCCAGCAACAAACTGGAGCCATGGCTTTTTCTACACTGTCTCCATCTGGCATTAGGTTCTTTTCTATAAAATTTATTTATTAGTGTCACAAGTAGGCTGACATTAACCACTGCCATGAAATTTCTGTGAAAATTCCCTCATTCTTGTTGGGGCACATTGAGAGAGAATTTAGCATGCCCAATGAACCTAACCAGCATATTTTTCCTGGCTGTGGGGGAAAACTGGAGTACCCGGAGGAAAACCTGCATAAACACAGGGAGAACATGCAGACTCCGCACAGACAGTGACCCAAGCTGGGAATCGAACCCAGGTCCCTGGTGCTATGAGACAACAGAGCTAACTGCTGTGCTACCGAGCTATTTTTACCTAGTAAGGTAAATTTGTTCAATCAAATTTAATGTCAGTTTAAATCCTCAACTAAAAAAGAGATGTATTTAAACCATTGTATTTCAAACCATTGTAAACCAGAATTGTATTTTAAACCATTGTCAGTGATCCTAACTGTTGAATTGGTCGTAAGGTAAAATATCCTCTCTCCCAGACAATATTTCAGAATAAAACAGACACAAAATCATTATACCTAAAATGCCTTTCCTTAAAAATGTACCTCTTCCAGAATCTAGAAATCACTCTTATAGAATCCAAGATGTGGAGATCCATGAGATTTACAGAATGAGCCTACAACCATTTATAATGGTTACTTAATACTTTATTATAAGCTTATATCTTGGATTACATAAAAGTAATGTTATGAATAATACAGCAAAAATGAAAAATAAGCGAATCCATCTATTTATCAATACAAAGTACAACTTTGCTGAGAAGTAGATGAAAGATTCAAATCCACTTAGAAAATAAATTACAACTAGTTTTTATACTCACAATCAAAAGTATGAATTGTAGTTTCAGCTGTCTTTGTCTCAGCTCCAGAGAAAACTAGGTCTTGACTCTCCAGTGGCTAATTCCTTATGGTGCAGAAGGAGGCCATTCAGCCCATTGAATCTGCACCGACTGTAATCCAACCCAATCCCTATCCCCATAACTCGATTCCTCCAGCTAGTCCTCCTCACACTAAGGGGCAATTTGGCTAATCTACCTAACCCACACATCTTTGGACTATGGGAGGAAACTGGAGCAACTAGTGAAAATCCACACAGACATGGGAAGAATATGTAAACTCCACGCAGATAGCGACCCAAGCCAGGAATCAAACAAAGTGGACTGAGTTGTTTACCTAAGCTTCTAATTTTAAAAAAAATTGTCTTTAGAATAACATAACCATTGCCTGACTTACTGTCGCTCCACCAGGGGCTGGCACAGTGACATAGTGATTAGCACTGCTGCCTCAAGGCACCAGGGACCTGGGTTCAATTCCAGCCTTGGGTGATTGTGTGGAGGTTGCACATTCTCTGCGTGAGTTTCCTCCAGCTGCTCTTGTTTCCTCCCACAGTCCAAAGGTGTGCAGGTTAGGTAGATTGGCTGTGCTAATTTGTCTTTTAGGTAGATAGGTTAGATGGATTAGCCATGGTAGAAGTGTGGGGTTATGGGGATAGAACAGGCAGAGGGCCCGTGTTAAATACACTGTCGGAGAGTTGGTGCAGACTTGATGGGCCAAATGATCTCTTCCGCCCTGTAGGGATTCTAAAATACTCTGACAATTCCCATCTCCGATGTTAGTGGCTGATCTAATACTGCTGATTGGCTTCTGATGGACCTTTTAGATTCAGAGACTGCCCACCTTCTCCAATTGGACAGAACATACATCACCTGGCTTTAGCTGGTCACCTTTTGAGAATTGCCTTGGGCACCCAACCTGAAAATAAAAATTCAACCCCCATGTGAGCAATCCTGACTGTAACCCTTGCTGAAATCAGTGAATTCAAAACAGATGAGATGGTTAAATAATGACAGCATTATTTTGAAGTACCAGGCTCACTTAGCTGAGCAGATACTCAGTATCAGCCCTGCATTGGACAAGATTAACCTTTGAATGGATATTGAGGTTTGTCTTGCTTCTGAATCCCTGACTTAATGTTCATGTTCTTAAATAGCGATCTATTCCCCATCTGCTCTCTCATTGTGTCTGAATGTCCCATGTTATTAGGAAGCCAGTGTGCCAATGTTCAAACAAAAATTGGACACGTTTCTCTTTTCTGGATGGAAGGTGCCTAATACATGAATATACTGTCCTAAATGGTCCCACAATTGATGGCAGAGTTCTTCACTCAAGATGAAAAGTTGTTGCTTCCCAAGCCAATGGCTTTCAACTCTTTGTCAAATTCGCACTCTGCAAATGATGGCACCTGTCTCACCTCAAATGGCACCCAGGAATTTTCTAGATAAAAGTCAAAGCACTTCTGTGCAGAATGAAAGCCTTGGCTTCTCTTCCCCTGGACAGGGCGCATTGTCACCAAACAGCAGAATGAACACGATGACGCAAACTATCACCAGTGAAAGATATCTGCTCTCAGAAGCACTTACACGGGGGAGTGCTGCACTGTCAGGGGGTCAGTACTGACAGAGTGCTGCACTGTCAGGGGGTCAGTACTAACAGAGTGCTGCACTGTCAGGGGGTCAGTACTGACAGAGTGCTGCACTGTCAGGGGGCCAGTACTGACAGAGTGCTGCACTGTCAGGGGGTCAGTACTGACAGAGTGCTGCACTGTCAGGGGGTCAGTACTGACAGAGTGCTGCACTGTCAGGGGGTCAGTACTGACAGACTGTTGCACTGTCAGGGGGTCAGTACTGACAGAGTGCGGCACTGTCAGAGTATCAGTGCCGAGGGAGTGTTGCACTGTCAGAGGGTCAGTATTGAGGGAGCATCGCATTGTCAGAAGGTCATTTACTGAGGGAATGCTGCACTGTCAGAGGGTCAATATCAAAGGAGTGCTGCACTGTCTGAGGGTAAGTCCTGTCCAAATATAGGCTGATTTGCCATGCTAAATTGCCTCTTAGTGTCCTAGGATGCATTGGTTAGAGGGATTAGTGGGGTAAATATGTGGGATTACTGTAGGGTCTGATAGGCTTGTTGTCAGTGCAGACATGATGGGCCAAATGGCCTCCTTCTACACTGTAAGGATTCTATGATTCTAAGTACTGAGGGAGTGCTGCACTGTCAGAGCATTGTATTGAGGGAGTGTGTCCACCATCGGAGGGTAGATACTGAAGGAATATGGGCAGCATGGTGGCACAGTGGTTAACACTGTTGCCTCACAGTGCCAGGAAGTCAAGTTCAATTCTGATCTCGGGTAACTGTGTAGGGTTTACCCGTTCTTCCTGTGTCTGCATGGGTTTCCTTTGGATGCTCCGGTTTCCTCTGACGCTCCAAAGATGTGCTGGTTAGATGGATTTGGCCATGCTAAATTGCCTCTTAGTGTTAGGGGGATTAACAGGGTAAAAACCTGGGTTATGGGGATAGGGCTTGGGTGGGATTGTTGCTTGTGCTGAATGGCCTCCTCCTGCACTGTGGGGATTCTATGATTCTATGAGTATACTTCAATAAGTACCTTATTAATTGTAAAGTCCTTGAAATATTCAAAGATTGAAAGGTGCTATTATAAATACTTGAATTTCTTTATTTTACAATCCTGGTACATACAAAATGGTTGACACTATTGCCTGCAGAAATTCCTGTATTTCAAAATAATATACATTATATTAAGTATTTTGAGGCACTTCTGAGAGGCATAATAATACACTACATCAAAAACAAACCTTTCTTTCAAATACTTTACAAACAGCATGTTTCTCTAAGGACATGACTCCTTTTAAACTATTATTTTAAAAGCATTACAGTGCTATTGAGTTTGATGCAGAAGGGTTTTATCGCTTTATGAGAGCTTGTTCCTTTTCATGCAATTGCTTTAGAAAACAATAGATAATCTGTTGGGGCAGTGGCAACATTTAAATAAAACATACTTGTAGCCAGCATCTATGAGGCTTTGTTTCACTGGTATTTCAGAGATGTAATTTAGTGGAGTTTGAACAATTCCAGTCAAAATACAGAAAGCTGAAGAAAATGGGAAGGGAAACTCATCCAGGGATAGCATACTAAACCTGGGACACAGGGGAATTCATGCTCTATAACTGGGGCACAAGGAGACACTGACACATCATCTATAAACAGGACGCTGGGGATCAGCAACATAGCCTCTCAACTTGAGCACAAATGTGCCTTTTATAATCAGCTCACCAGAAAACACAGATGCATCATCTACAACTGGGACACATCTATAACTAGGGCACTAGGGAATGAGAGTTCTTTGCTTTCTAAGTGATCGCGAGTGAGTTTGGGTGCAGCACTTCTTCCATAATTGGGCTGGCTACTCCTATTAGATATATTCCTGGAGATTTCACCCTGCCTCCACCTCATGTTCCCATCATCGGGAAGCTAACAGGCCCATCCTGGCAGTGTCCCACCATCCCCCACCAAACATAAAGCAAAAGATCCTCATTATTCAATGAGATGGTTCTTGGCTGTCAGTCGAAAAATGGGTTGTGTCCCCCCGCCTCGCCAAGAACTGATAGCTAAGGTTTGCAAAGAAAATTAAAATAAAACCATTTTTTTATGTGGTGACTTGATGATTTTTCTCATCTATCACTTGCAGCAATGTCCTTGATATTAAACTTCAATTTCTGAAGATTTAACAACTCTATTACACACTAAGAACTCAAAGAGAATGCAAGGAGTCTCGTGCTGGTAAGCCCACTAGTTGCCTAGTAAGTGCCTAAGCAGTTGCTACTATTGCAGGCATTTGACAAGCCTACTCGTGGACCTCACTGGGGATCAGGAACCCATGGGCAGAAGCCCCATCTGCCAGTCAGAGTCTAGCAAATCTTTTGAACAGCAGCACTCCCAGAGAATGCATTAGCTGGATGGGAACCACACTCACCTGAGGCCCAGGATCTAGGCCACAGGTGAGTATGGATGTCAAGGTTTGTGAACCGTAAGTCCCGTGGCAGGATGTCAGGCAGCTGGCAGCAAAGGTAGGGCTGGGTCTAGTGTCCCTCCCACTCACTCCACTCTCTCCCTTTCTCCTAGGAACCAGCAAACAAATACACCCTGGCTTGTGTGTTGTACACGCCAATGCAACTGAAGGGCCTCAATTGGTGGCAGGAGGGAAAGCCAGAATTAAGCTTGGATAAGTTGCAGAGAGGGCCGAGAGGTGGCAAATGGAGTTTAATGTGGAAAAGTGTGAGGTAATTCACTTTGGCAGAAATAACAAATGTGTAGAATATAGGGCTAATGGTAGGACTCTTAATAGTGTTGATGAACAGAGGGATCTTGGTGTATATGTGCATAGATCCCTGAAAGCTGGCAATCAAGTCGATAAGGTTGTTAAGAAGGCATATGGAGTCTTAGCTTTTATTGGTAGGGGGATTGAATTTCGGAGCCGCAACGTCATGTTGCAACTGTACAAAACTCTAGTGCGGCCGCACTTGGAGTATTGTGTGCAGTTCTGGTCCCCACATTATAAGAAAGATGTGGAGGCATTGGAGAGGGTACAGAGGAGGTTTACCAGGATGTTGCCTGGTATGGAGGGCAGGTCTTATGAAGAGAGGCTGAGGGATTTGAGGTTGTTTTCGTTAGAAAGGAGGCGGCTAAGAGGGGACCTTATCGAAACATATAAGATGATTAGAGGTTTAGATAGGGTGGACAGTGATAGCCTTTTTCCTAGGATGGAGAAAGCTAGCACGAGGGGACACAGCTTTAAATTAAGGGGTGATAGTTATAGGACGGATATCAGAGGTAGGTTCTTTACCCAGAGGGTGGTTAGGGAATGGAATGCCCTGCCTGCGGCAGTTGTAGATGCGCCAAGTTTGGTGGCGTTTAAGAGGTTAGTAGATAAGTTTATGGACGAAAAGGGAATGATTTAGTTTGGAGGGTCATGGCTTTTTCCTAATTGGTTGGCGCAACATCGAAGGCCGAAGGGCTGCGCTGTAATGTTCTATGTTCTTAAGCAGATTGAAGGTGGGAAGGAGGCACCTTCACCAGCTATCACCATCCTGCCTGATTGAACATGCCCCTGCTCCCAAAATCACCAGAGGAAAGGGCACAGGAAAGAAAGTATTCTTTCTGGTTGTATCTGGCACCTGTTCTACCCAAAACCGCAAGGAATGACAAAAGGTTGTGAATGTAGCCCAATCCATCCTGCAAACCAGCATCTCACCCATTGATTCTGTCGACCCTCTCCACTACCTCAGCAGAGCAACCAGCATAAGTAAGGATCCTACACACCCCAGACATTCTCCCTTCCACCTTCTTCCATCAGGAAATATATACAAAGTCTGAGGTTACATACCAATTGAATCAAGAACAGCTTCTTCTCTGCTGCCATCAGACTTCTGAATGGACCTACCTCGTATTAATTGATCTTTCTCTACACCCTAGCTATGACTGTAACACTACATTCTGCACTCTCTTGTTTCCTTCTCTATGAACGGTATGCTTTGTCTGTGTAGCATGTAAGGAACAATACTTTACACTGCATGTTAATACATGTGACAATAATCAATCAAATCAAACCAAAAATTCTACCCAATGTGTGCTATATTCTGTCAGAAGGCCCAATCCTCCTTTCTTGTCTCCACACAGACTCAGACCGGAAACCTAAACCTCAACAATTGCAGAAAACACAGACACAAAATCCACAGCTAACTTTTTGGTTATGCAATATCTTGGCACTCCCGCTGTACCCCAGGATGGAAACTCAAATTGAGTTGAGTTCTTTTCAGATGTTGATTTCCACAATGTAGTCTCGATGGAGCCAAGTGCAACAAAACGTCTGGGCCAGAGCCAACAGAGAATACTGTTCTGCGAGCCGCACCCACCCCGATTCCCGGGCCAGAATGGCAATCAAAGTTTAGGGGTTTTGTTTTTTGTTCCCAGTGGGGAAGAACTTGGAGGAGTGGGCCTGCGTAGTGATTTCTCTGCTCCAGTCTGCCCCATTCAACATCCCCCACCTATCCCCCCACCCTTTTCCCCTCTCCGGCTTTACTCCTTGAGGTTGGTCGGACATGGGGAACCAGCAGTCTTCCCAGATAATGGGGGGGCAGGGGTGGCAGTTTAGCTACCTGCCTAGAGGTGAACTCCTAATGGCAGAGTGGGAGGCCCCACTCCTCAGCCTTAATTCAGCAGGACCCCTAGGCCACTCTTTGAAGGGGTCGCCTCCATTTTGAATCACCTTTCCCTCTTTGGCATCCTGCTGTTGTTCTCAAGCTGGACGGCTTCCTATTGGCCCTTCCTCTTGGCTGAGTGACTTTTCCCTACACAATGCAGGATTTTGACTCCCATTTTGAGCTTGACCCCAGAGTCCTGAAACATGCCAACACATCCTGCGCCTAGTCATTGTTAAGAGTTCTTGCTTTGAGGGTTAGGTTGCCGAGAGGTGGGGGAAGTCTAAGGTCAAGAAGGAAATCTGGGTGTGGGTTAAAGAAATTTTTAACCTTGGGCAATCAATACCCAGAGAGCAAGAGGTTGCAACAGTCTGCTCATGGTCCATGGTGGATCATGGAGTGAGACGTCAGCAAGATGAGGGGGGAGAGATGGTTTACTCTTGAGTTGAGAAAAACTTCCCTGCTCCACCCTTTCCACCTCCAGAGCTAAGTAACACAGTCCTTTGATTGTAGGCATTTTGAAGGATCAATTTCAGAGAATTATAGAATGCAGAAGGAGGCCATTTGGCCCATCAAGTCTGCACCAACCATAATCCACAATCCCTCAGATCTATTCCCAAAGCTCCTCATATTTACTCCGCTAATCCCCCTGACATTAAAGGGCAATTTAGTGTTGTCAATCCACCAAACCTGTACGTCTTTGGACTATAGACAAAACTGGAGCATCCAGAGGGAGCCATGCAGACATGGGGAGAATATGCAAACTCTACACGGATAGTGACCCAAGAATTGAACCCATGTGCTGTGAGGCAGCAGTGCTAACCACTGTGCCACCCTGCAACCAGTGATGATGATGGTTCCCCAGAGCTTAAGCAATGTTAATGCAAGCTGAAAACAAGCCCAATATTGACATATTCAATGGGCTTTTCACTTGTTTTAGGGATGGGGAGAGGTCACCTAAACTGGGTCAACTTGTAATGCACAGAATTGCCTGCACATTTCTGACCCCAAATTCTGTAAGGAGTGGTGGTGGGGGTGGGACTAGGAGGCCCAATATTCCAGACAGATATACAAAGGTGAGCAGCGATAAACGCAGTGAATTGGATGGAGTGGGGTAACCTCTGCTGGCAGCGCATTCAAAATACTAGGATCGAGAGACAGAAAGTGGAAGTGCAAGAGCAGAGGATCTAGTAGAACAGCGGCAGGGTGCATAGGGCGGCACAGTGGTTAGCACTGCCGCCTCACAACACTGGGGACCTGGGTTCAATTCCCGGCTTGGGTCACTGTCTGTGCGGAGTTTGCACATTCTCGCCGTATCCGCACGGGTTTCCTCCGGGTGCTCTGGTTTCTCCCACATTCCAAAGATGTGTGGGTTAGGTTGACTGGCCACGCTAAATTGTCAGGGGGATTGGCAGGGTAAATGTGTGGGGTTACGGGAATAGGACCTAGGTGTCTTTGTGGTCGGTGCAGCCTTGACCTCCTTCTGTGATTCTATGAGCAGCAGGTTTTGCCATTTATATTACCCCCTTTTCCAGTCAGGAACTTATAGACAGCTGACATGTTGCGCATCGCCCCGAAATGTCGAAAGGAACCTCGTCAGTCATGGATTAATCCATTTGTCTCAATCGGTTTGGGATGAAAGGCGAGTGATCTGTTTTCTTGTCAGTTTGCCAGGCTATAATATTAAATAGAGGCCTTTAAGAACTGAGATTGTCAAGTGTGACACGGCTGACTGACTGGATTGCAACCATTAGCCAATTTCTAAACTGAAAGAGAGGTCAAGTAAGTTCATACTACAAATAGCATTGTAACATAAGTCTTGATAGGTTAGCTGAAGGCAAAAAATTATGATATTTATCTTCAATAATGATATTAAATCAGAGAATCCAACAGTGCACAAAGGAGGCCATTTGGCCCATCGAGTCTACACCAACCACAATCCCAACCAGGCCCTATCCCCACAACCCCACATATTTACTCTATTCGTCCTCCTGTCACTCAGGAGCAATTTAGCATGGACAATCAATCTTTGGACCATGGGAGGAAGCAGAAGCACTTGAAGGAAACCGACCTAGACATGGGGAGAATGTACAAACTCCAAGGCCGGAATTGAACTTGGGTCTCCGGTGCTATGAGGCAGCAGTGCTAACCACTGTGCCACTGTATCTCCCATTTATTCTCCAGATCCACCAATTTCACCTCCTCTAGGATAACAGGGTGCTTAGCACTGCTGCCTCGCAGCATCAGAGATCCAGGTTCAATTCCTGGCTTAGGTCACTACCTGTGTGGAGCTCACACTTTCTCCCTAGGTTTCCTCTAGATGCTCCAATTTCCACCCACAATCGAAACATGCACAGGGTAGATTCAGTGGCCATGCTAAATTCTTCCTCAGGCACTGAACACGCACCAGAATGTGACGACCAAGAGATGTTCACAGTAACTTCACTGCAGTGTTAATGTAAGCCTACTTGTAACTAATAAATGTTTACCTTATGTTATACAAGCTTGCAGTATTGTCTTACCATTCAACTTAAGAGTAGAAGTTTGCAAAATAGGTCAAAAGTTTTTGCACTGTGCTAAATGATGTGGCTCATTGCTAATTGGTGTTAACCCTGGCTCGCGAATGTCACTCTTTCACCTCTGGATCAGAAGCTTGAGGTTCAAGCCCAGGAGACTTCAACTTTAACAATAAAACTATGAGGGATATTGACAGGGGAGATAGGAAGAAACTTTTCCCCTTTGCAGAGGGATCAATAATGAGGGGGCATAGAGTTAAGGTCAGAGGCAGGAGATTTCAAGAGGATTTGAGGAAAAGTTTCCTCACCCAGAAGGATGGTGGGAATCTGAAACTCACTGCCTGAAAGGTGGCAATCCTCACAACATTTAAAAAGCATCAGATACCCGCCTAAAATGTCATAGCATACCCGGGCTGGAAAATTAAATTAGAATAGATTGGTATTTGATGGCTGGCACAGACAGGATGGGCCGAAGGTCTTCTTTTTGTGCTCTAAAACCCTATGATTCTGTTAAATTCCAGTGCAGTATTGAGGGGGTGACGTTGAGGGTGCTTTCATTTGGATCAGAAATTTGGGAATTCTATGGTGTTGCGTGCCCCACCATCACGGTGCCAGTGAGAATGGACAACTTGGCACTCAGTATGCCAAGAAGAATAAACAAATGAGCTAATAATCAAAAATTAACTAATCAGAAGTCTCTTAATGGGACACTTTAGCAAAACAAAAGCTTTGAAGGGAAATTAACAGGTGAAATTAAAACAATATTTCCGGGGCTGATGGTGCACTCCAGCCCCTGTGGTGCTCCCTGGTCACGGACAGGGTTTTTGCTCAGTTTTAACTTAGGAAACATTTCTTCACATGAAAAGCAAACATGACAACTATTGCACAACGGAAATATTGGCCAGAATTCTCCGGCCAGTCACACCCTGCTGCCACTGACAGTGAGGAAGAAGAATTTGGCACTCAGCCAAATCTCTGTTCACTGCAGTGGGGCCAGGGCATTCTGTTGATGTGAATGACTGGAAAATCCATTCATGTGCCTGGTGTTCCCAAGCAGTCTCCCATCCAGTATGAAGCAGGCATGAGTTTTCTCAGCTTCTGTGGTCAGATAATATCAAGCATTTTCTGATCCTTATGGCTGTCAGCGGTCTCTCTTTATATGTCCTCAACTAACCAATGCCTTCAGTGACTAGAATGCAAGAGCCTGCTGGTGGTAGAAGTAGGCATTGAGTGGCAATTAAAACTCCAACAGCAGGGTGATAAAAGCATGGAAGAGCATATCAGAGAAAGAGAGGATAGGAGTGGAGTGTTTGAGGCGAAAGAAGGCAAGCTTGCGTGTGAATGAATGCTTGTATGTGAGTGGAGTAATCTGACCTTAGGGATGAGCAGCATGTAAAGACAATCCTTACCTTGGTCATACAGCTAGAAGAAATGGAGACTAGAGGCACACAAATACTCAAATCAAAGAGAATAACTTTAATTTTGTCAATATTTAACTGAAGGAGTTGTTTATTTGGCAGATTTTGGTGAGTTGGTTGTGCGATGATGGTGACAGTTGCGGGAGTCCATGAAGGAAGTGGCAAGATGGCCGTATCTGTTTATAGTACCAACATGACGTTCCCATGGCAATCCAATCTGGATGGCAGTGATCTTTCTAAACAATCCTGATTATTCCCAATACTCTTTTAAAAAAATATTATCCAGTAATTTGAGTTAATGCAACATAAATAGTCAGAAATTCAGCAATTCAATGCTTAAGAAAGCAGATAATCAGATAATTTGAATGAAGCAACTATGAATTAAGAGTTGCTGTAACTGATAAGCTAAGTGTCAATTAATGTTGACTTAGGAACAAATTGACACCATAAGTAGAAAGAGATATTTTCAGTTCATCTGCTTGGAATTAATTTTGATCTCAGTTCGAGAAGTAAAAAGATTATGGCCTTGATATTCCCATCCCACTGCGCTAATTCTTCAGTGCAACAGACTGGGAGATTCTCGCGTCGGCCGATTCACAGGATTCGCGTGCGTGTTCATGTCCCGCTAATGTCTCCCAGTGTCAGATTTCCAGTGACATCAGATCTGCGCCGGAAATTGGCGGACAAGTGCAAAAAGTATTTGAATATTATTTTAATTTGATTTAAATGAGCCTGGCACTGATTTGTCTGGGCCTGCTATCATCTCTACCCCCCTCCTCCCCTCCACCAGAGTCATTCAGTCCACTGAGGTTTAAAGTAGGTCCCCACTAAAAGAGAACTAGTGGCCTGACCCCGCTGGAGTGCAGGGAAGGCAACTGGGCCCCTCTCCCCCAGAGGGTTGGTCAGCAGGACGTGCCCACTGGGCATCGGCATCTTGGCAATGCTAGCCCAAGCCCCCGGCACTTCCCAAGGGGAAAGGTGCCAATGCCCAGGGGCACCTTGGCACTGCCTGTTAGGCATTGGATAGTGCTAAGATGGTAGAATATATGGGATTGGATCCTAGGGGATGATCAGAGGGGGTGGGGGGGTCCCGCTGCCACTCTGCAGTTGAAATCAGTGGGAGGAGGGGGCAGTGGAATCAGAAGGGGATAATCAGTTGCTTGGGGGAGGGGATACTTTGTGGGGGCAAGGGTTTGGAATGCAGGGGATGGGAATTGGGGAGGTGGGCTACAGATGGGGGTGGGCTGGGATGAGGGAACAGTCAGGGCTGGCCCAGCATAGTCAGGGGGCCAGCAATCAGGCCATGAGGGGTGAAGAACCAGTGTTGGAGGGGTCGCAGGGCTGACCAGCAATTGAGCTGACCAACAATTAGGAGACTGTTAGTGCAGACCCACTGTGCATGCGCCGATCTCAGCACTGACAGATCAGTGCATAGGCAATAGGCCACTCAGCACTGATTCCAGCCTTTTCACCGGGAATAGGCCCCGCTCCTGAAATTTAATGATATTCGTACTGGCAATCTCCGCAGTGTAGAGTGTGAGAGATTTCAGCCTGAACTCCCACTGAAAAAAAACAATGTGAATTACTCCAGTTTTCATCGAATTTGATACTTGAAATGTTTTTGGGAGTATTCCGCCCCAAGATCTAACATCAGCAGAACTAGCTTTCTGTTGGTAATATATTGTCAATAAATGGATATGTGGAGAAAATAAAAAAAATCTCGGAATGTTAATAAGTCAATGATTTAGTCAAAGCCTAAAAGTGAGGCTCTAAATCATGAGACTGAAGCTCGAATGACTCCTCAATATTATTGTGATTGGTTTAATCTTGAAACCATTCCACGATACTTTGTGACTAAGTCATATTTACATTTTGAATTACATGTGGAGGTTTATTTAATCCTGGAGACTTAGACCAAGGTTGGGTCTGGGAGGTCCAAGGATGGGTGTGAGGAAGAAATAGCTGAGCCTACACCCACTATAGAAAAATGAGAGGGTAACTTATTGAAATGTATAAGATCCTGAGGAGACTTGACAGGGTGAATGCTGAAAGGATGTTTCCCCACTGTGAGAGAGATAGAACTGGGAGGCACAATTGAAAAATATCTCCTTCTCTGATATAAGATCCTATTATTTTATTCAGGAAAAAAGACATGTCACGTTTAAAACAAATGATTAAAAATGGACATAGTGCTGGATATTTTGTTATTCCAGTGGTTTTTAATTGCTTTCAAAAATGCCCGGCATTGTGAACTGTTTGGAAAGGATATAGTACCTTTAATTCCAAAGACTATTAAGTTGTCAAGTTATTTTATAGACAGGCCCAACTGCGCTATAGACACTTAGGCTTTTACTGCCAGTTTTAGCTTCTGCATCAATCCCAGTAAAACAAAGTAAAATGCTCATGTCACATTTTAGTGCTGTCGTAACTGGGAAGCACAAAATACAGAGTTAGACACTGCACCAAATGCAGCATCAGCGCCTGTTTGTGTTTGCCTGTGAGGAGACCCAAGACTAATGGCAGAATGGGGAAGGTCAGATGGCTTCCCCCTTTCATGATGGAAAGGATTAATAATCACATAAGCTGCTAGACTCAGTCACACAGGCAAAGTAACGGGAAAACCACAGGTCTTGATTAAAGCAGACCCAGATAAGAGCCAAGGACCAATTAATTGAACGATATGCAGTTGCAGTTCATGTTTGCTCATGACAACAAGGAAAATTGGAAATGGGAGGTTGATATACAGTGTGGCTCTGTTACAAAGCTATGGTTGGGGTCCATTAAAATGTTACCGTGAAGAAAGCAGGGTCGCGCTAAATCAGGGCGCTAAAGTTGCATTAGAGACGATCTTGGCATCTGTCAGAGCTCTGATTGTTTATACAATCAGTACATGCTTCATTAACTTTTACAAACCTTTTGATTGGCAGGTCCAGGCTAGTTTAAAACAGGCAGTGGGGATGTTTATTTACACAAACACTTTCATGGTCCATTAACTGTGAAGTACTTCCTCTTTTGAACAACTGTCTAATCTAATTTTTTTCTAAGTGAGAACCCCTTCTATCTGAACTAGACAAGCGGGGGAGCAAGCGTTTTCTGTCTACAATTTCTTTCTAAGACAGATTATTCTCACTTTAGAAATAGATTATAGTAATCAAAATCTTTTCAGTTCCCCAGAAAAAGCAAAAAAAAATTCATTGCATTATATCCGAATTCACGCTAAATCAGGGTTTCACTGTACCATTGATCAGACATATAGCTATCATTGCTTGATGATACCAACATTAGAAAGATGTGCACATGTTGTAATTAGACAACTCTACCTTTATGTATGCATATTGTAAACCTAAGTGATAGTTGTGTTCAGATATAGATATAACTTTCGTGCAAATGTAACATTTGATTCATTTATGCTAATTTCCTATAACTGGATATTAATGATAAGTGACTGTTTAATCAGGATCAAGACTTTCTGCCGGTGAACCACTAATTGGAGAATAATCGGAGTGAAACTAGCCCTTACAGTACTTCATATTAAAGACATTAGATGAATTTTTTTCATTCTGTTTGCCATGGGAATTATAATAGACCATGCAAAGGTCCAATGACCCTGGTGGAATTTTCTGGTTTTGGGGCGAGTGTGGCTGGAAAAGAACCATCTGAAACACCAAGAAACTGTTTTCTTAAGAGTGAACGTGAAGTACGCTGTAGCCAAATATCTGTATTTTTCTCCCTGACAGCGATGGATATGAACCTGCACTTTTCTGAAGCAATCAGCTTTTTGTGGCAACATTGAAGCCAGCAGTACACCGCCACACAACCTACAACTGAGACATTAAACCAATACCTCAAAAACCTTTTCAGGTGGATATAGAAAGATCCCACAGCAGTGTTCAAAAAAGAGTTAAGGGAATTGACTGATATCTTGGCCACATTTATCCCTCTGCCAATACCTGAAGCAGATGACCTAGTAATTATGTTTGTGAAACATTCTTTGGCACAAAATGACTAAAGTAAGTTTTATTTATTAGTCACAAGTAGGCTTACATTGTCTACTGTCATGTCATGTTGCTTATTTTTCAAGAGTCACTATCCATTAAAAACATCTCATTAACTTTGATGCCAGTAAGGCGAGATGATGGCTGTAATGATTTTAATCAGGGAATTGGGTGGAACTGTTAGAATGTGACCTCCCTAATTGAGGGTCGGATTGATGGGCCAATCAAGGATTCTCTTGCTTTATATTTAACCACCCATGCCAGTTATTCTGGGACTCCTAGAGTAGACTGCTGACTGAAAGCTCTCTGTATGCTTCTGTCAGACTTGTAAATAAAGGGATTTTGGTGAAATGACTTGTGCCTCTGAGGACTTATTGCAGTGGCACAGTCATCATGTCCCTGGGCTGGTAATTCAGAGGCCGCTTAAACTAACACTCTGGGGACAAAGATTCAAATCTCACCAGAGTAGCTAGTGGATTTAAATTCAATTCATAGCTCTGGAATATAAAACTAGTCTCAATAATGGCGACTATAGAAAAAATTCCTTATTGTTGTTAAAAACCCATCTGGTTCACAACTGTGCTTTAGGGAAGGAAATCTGCCATTCATACCTGGTCTGGCCTACATGTTACTCAGAGCCACAGCAATGTGATTGACTCTGAAATGGTCCAGCAAGTCACTCAGTTCACAGGCAATTCAGAATGGGCAACAAATGTTGCCCTTGTCAGTAAGGCCCACATCCCATGAAAGAATTCTTAAAATACTTTGGAACGTAATGAAATGTGCTACGTGAAGGCAATTGTTTTCTTTCTGCAAGGAGAATCAGACAAACAAGTCTTCCCTTTCCTCCCATCATTCTGACACATTGAGTTCCAATTTTGTCAAATACACTTTGAAAGATGCAGTTCCTGATTCTAAGTAAGAGTGACTAGTTAACGATAGGCTTTATATGTATGTCACCATAGTGTGATGATACTGTGCTACTTTGCTATATTTTGTGCTTAAGATAGGGTTGCTTTAAGAGGCAATGTTTTGTTTCAAGTGTTGATTTGTCTGATGAAAACATGCAGCAAATGCTAAGAATGTCGATTGATGACTGATTTTAGCTGGGAATGTATTACTTTGTGGAGTTAATGGACCTTTTGTTTATTTAAGTTTACCTGGGATTTTAGACTAGAGTCATGTGAGTTTTGATTAAATTGATTGATAGGGACAAAATGATGTGATGCATGAGAGAAGCTAAGCTTGCAGGATGGACAAATTCTATTTTCATTTTATAATAGAAACAGTTGCTGCCTGGTCTGCCAGAAGAAAACAGCACTCTCTGCCTCACTCTCTCTCTCTAGAAGTTTTCTGAAAGATTCAGGACTGTTAATCTAATTTACAGCAGAAATGCTTGGGTTTTGCTAACTGATGTTAAAGAGGGGTTTAAGTCTATAAGGGAAATTTTGCTTGATTGGAACTCATAGTGATAGGTTAGCAGTTAAGAATTGTTGTCTTGTTATATTTGGGAATTGTTCAACTGTTAAAAGTTAAGCTAAATTATCTGCTATAAAATTGTTTATGTTGATAAAAGCTTCCCAGTTTGTCACGAAAATTGTGCCTGGAGTGAAACATTTTATCCTCACACTTGCAGTGAATTTAATTGCCAATTTACCATACAGATGCAGCAAGTTCTTAAAAATAAAGGGGGTGCTGAGGTATCATTTGTACAAAACAAATGATACAGCAATATCAATTGACCAGTAAAATCTGGTGATTTACCATTCCTTACATAATTCTTAAGTCTCTGAATTTGCTGGATAGTGCTCCAGAGTTATCCATCTCACAGGGATGAATCTTAATGTCAATGGAGGAGGGAGGGAATGCCGGGATGGTCCTTTTGCAGCTTCACAGCTATTTGAGAGGAAAGTTCGGAGCAACTGTACCACTCTGATAACATTGATCCATTTCTTCACCCAAAGAGCGGTGAGCCTGTGAAATTCATTACCACAGGAAGTAGTTGAAGCCAAAACATTGAATGTTTTCAAGAGGTAGCTAGGTATAGTACTTGGGGTGAATGGGATCAAAGGTTATGGGGAGAAAGCAGGATTAGGCTACTGAGCTGGATGATCAGCAATGATGTGATGAATGGCAGAGCAGGCTCAAAGAGCCAAATGGTCTCCTCCTGCTCCTACCTTCTATGTTTTGATGTAAAAGCAGAAAGGCAAGAGAGTGAGATAGAAATGGTGGAGCAGACATGAAGGGCCAAATAGCCTCCTCCTACTCCTACCTTCTATGTTTCTATGTAAAAGCAGAAAGGATATAGAGTTGGGAGACTTGGGATAGGGTCTATTGAAAGGAAACTTTCCACTGCCCATTACAGTGACAATGTCTGAATGTGTAGAAGATTGACTTTGACTTGTTTGTTTCTAAATTCTGCTGGGGAACAGGGCTAGATGAGATGGATAATGTGCTATGATTTCTAGTTAAGAAAGAAAGAGAAGTCAAAAGTAGATCATTGCTGTTAAATGTGATCGCAGCCTGAAGGAATTCATCGAGATATTGATCTCCACTCAAGTATGCATGGTTGATCTGCTTTGTCACACACGATTCCCCTGAACAGTGCCCAGGGGGAGAATGTTCCATTACAAACTTCATTCCACTGAAGTATTTGAGAGGCACATTTCTTTAAAGTTTCCCGAGAGCATTGGAAGCTAAATGAAGCTGTCATTACAGAGGCAGATTTAAAAGTTGATCTCTTTAATTTCAAACTTACTTGTAAAGGGTGGTGGCGGGGGGTGTTGGGGTGATGGGGGAACTGAATTCTAATCACAGGCAAGTTCCACATTCTTTTTCAAAAGACAGAATTTACAAAATGTTAATGATTTCCGTTGGCACTGTTCAGCATCGCTGAGGCTGCACTGTTTCACTGGGCACATCCAGCAGACTAGAATCAGAGAACCAAAGAATCCTTACATTGCAGAAGGAGACCATTCAGCCCATCAAGTCTATACTTACCACAATTCCACCCAGATCTCTATTCCTGTACCTTCACACATTTACCCTGCTAATCCCTCTGACACTCGGAGCAATTTATCATGGCCAAACAACCTAACCCACACATCTTTGGACTTTGGGAGGAAACTGAAGCACTCGAAGGAAACCCACGCAGACACAGGGAGAACATGCAAACTCTACACAAACACTGATCCAAGGCCAGAATTAAATCCAGATCCCTAACGCTGTGAGGCAGCAGCGCTAAACATTGTGCCACCGTGCTGCCTAAATAAGTAGTAAATGCAAATAAACAATAAATGATAGTAAATACCAGACAACAACAAAAGTCCTGTTTCTCTCATCTTAAGCACTTCTAATGAAGGTGACTGCAGGAAGCCAGTGAGCTGTTGAAATGGAGATGTACCTAATATGGTCTATTACATGAGGTAAAATTCTTCAGGTCAATTAGAGACCAATTATTAGCAATTGAGGTGTTTGTCTCTGGATTTGCCAGTGCTTCCCAAAGAGTAGCTAATGCAATTGTCATGGATCCATTTGAAGGGAAGTTGTATCAGGTAAGTACATGAAGGTGATATGTGCTGAGAGGGCAGGAAAAAGCAGGACAAAGGGACTTGATAGAATAAACAGTGAGGGATGGTTAATATTGATTAGGGAATCTAAAACACAGGGACACAGGCTCAGGATGAGGGGTTGATCTTTTAGGACTGAGATGAGGAGAAATTATTTCAAAGGGTAGTGACTCTTTGGAATTCTGTATTTATTATATATCATTTATTATTAATTCACAAGTAGGCTTACATTAACACTGTACAGTAAGAAGCTTACATCACCAGCTTAATGTCCAACAGGTTTATTTGGAACCGCAAGTCTTTGGGGCGCTGCTCCTTCATCAGATGGGTGAAGAATTGGATTCACAAACAGGGGACATATTGGCACAGGCTCTGTACTAACCACTGATGAAGCAGCTCCAAAAGTTTGTACTACCAAATAAACCAGTTGGACTTTAACCTGGTATTGTGAGATTTCTTACTATGCGTACCCCAGTCCAATGTTGGAATCCTCACATCATAATTAACACTGTAGTTAATGTGAAAATCCCCTATTTGTCACACTCTGGTGCCTGTTTGGCTACACTGAGGGTCAATTTAGTGTGGCCGAAGCATCTAACCAGCACGTCTTTCAAACTATTGCAGGAAACTGGAGCACCAGGAGGAAACCCATGCGGAGAGTACGCAGACTTCACACAGCCCGTGATCCAAGCCAGGAATTAAACTCAGGTCACTGGCGCTGTGAGACAGCAGTGTTAACTATTGTGCCACCTTGCTGCCCTACTCCAGAGAATGCTCTGTCACTGAATACATTTACAGCTCAGATAGAAATTTTGGGTGGGATTTTCCGGTCATTCACAGTGGTGGGATTTTTCAGTCTAACTGCGATGAGTGGAGATTGGGCTAAGCCTGAGGCGACAATGGCCAACAAGTTCATATCCCTGGCTTCTCAGGGAATTATGGGGTAGGGAAGCGGGCAGATAAATGGAGTTGAGGCCCAAGACCAGCCATGATTGTATTGAATAGTCTCGATGAGCCATTTGATGAATTCTTCCTCTGCTTTAGGGCAGCATGGTCAGTGCAGGCTTGAGGGGCCAAAAGGCCTATTCCTCTGCTGTCAGTCTCTTTGTTCTTGTTTTCTGATTTCCTGTGGTCTTGCGATAGGGAAAAAATTTGCGTAGATCATAAATGAGTGGCCCGTTCTGTATTGTAAATTCAGTGTAATTTTATGTAATATGCTTGTACGTAACTTCCCCATTCACCTGATGAAGGAGCAGCGCTCTGAACACTCGTGATTCCAAATAAACCTGTTGGACTCTAACCTGGTGTTGTAGAACTTTTTACTGTTCCCACCCCAGTCTAAGACCACCATCCCAACATCAGGATTACCTCCCCCTGCAGCGAGTTCCAGGCACCCATCTGGGGTGCTGGGGGGCAAGTACAGAGGAGATGTTAGAGGTAAGTTTTTCACTCAGAGAGTGGTGAGTGAATGGAATCGGTTGCCGTGAGTGGTGGTAGAGGCAAACTCGCTGGGGTCTTTGAAGAGACTTCTGGATGAGTACATGGGACTTAATGGGATTGGGAGTTACAGATAGTTCTATGGCCTGGTAAGTATAGATATGATCGGCGCAATTTGTGGGCTGAAGGGCCTGTTTGTGCTGTAGTGTTCTATGTTCTGTCACCCTCTGTGTAAAAAAAAACTTGCCTTGTAGATCTTTTTTAAACCTTGTTCCTTGCGTCTTAAACCTATACCCCCTAGAAATTGACACTTCCACCCAGAGGAAAAAAGCTTCAGACTACATTTATTACAGTCTTAAATACTTCACACTCCAGATGACAACTGCCCTCTTAGGGCAGTTTTGAGGCAGATCACCCCACACCCAAGATCACCTGACCCATTCCCTTAAAGGGACTACGCCCCAACATACATAACACCATCAGTGTGTGAGGCATCTCCAGTGGCTGCTCATGTTTCATGAATCAGTTGTATCCTTCCCACAGATTGTCGCTATCTCTCACCCGCCGTGTATTTCTTGCCTGTGGGCACAATTTCATAAATGCTGCACCACAAGTGAACATTTTCTTTGGAATTATCAAATATGATGACAACAGTTGCACCAGTTCTCGGGGGCTGTTGATCAACACAAGTCCTGATATTTCCCATCGACCTGATTCTATATTCTCACCGCTCACTGTCTGTGCTCATGAGGAATTTTCTTTAGCATTGTGCACCAGAACACGTGACAATGACAGAATCACCCAGCATAGAAGGTGGCCATTTGGCCCATCACTTCGGTACCAGCTCTTTGAAAGAATCATCAGTCAGTTATTTTGCCAATTATTGGGGCTCGCAGTGGCAATGTCACTGGATTAGTAATCAGTAGATTTTTAATTCCAGATATTTTTTATTTAATCCAGATTCCATCATCAACCATGGCAGGATTCAAACCCATGGATGTTAGTCAAGTTTCTGGATTAGTAGTCAAGTGATAATACCATTAGGCCATCGCAAATCATGCTGCTGTGCCCCAGTTCTGAACCTATGGCCCTGTACAGCCTAGGGACACCACACAATGTGCATTGCTGTAGAAACTGAGGACATGCTGCAATATGGCCCATATACGATAAGGTAGCTGAGAGAAAAAACAATTTCTCTGAGGGGCCCCAGTCTATAACCTAAGTTGAGCTTCCCTGGGTGAGAGATCCATGAGCCCCGACAGTAACAAACGTCTCGTTACTCAGCATATTGTCATAGGGTCATTGAGCAGAATTTTCTCTCTGTGAAGGCCCAGTGAACCACCCACTATTCAGGCAGTGGTGAGACCACCAGTGGAGTTTTCCTTGAATTAAGACCTGAGAGGCAGAAGTCCTGCCCAGCAACAGCTCCCTGGCCAATCAAATAACTCTTGTGCTCAACAACACCACTGGGGAGGCTGTGGCTGCTGTGGAAAGGCATCCTCCAAAGTCCCTGGATTGTAGAGCTTCTGGGGAGGAGGGGAGCCAGACCTGCCATTGATGTCAATGGCAACATTAAATTCAGCTGTGTCGACACTGCAAGTCCTTTTTCCTAATGTCCAAGGGCTTGTGCCAGAAGTGGGAGAGCTGTCTCATAGACTGGTCAAGCAGCAGCCTAACATAAATATGCTCACAGAATCATATCTTGAAGACGATGTCCCAAGTACCACTATTGTGGTGAGGAGAGGAATAGGTGTAGGGAGACTCGGTGTGATGTAGGCAGTTGTGCATGCCACATGGTGATGGGACCATCTACAGCTGGTTTAAACCAGGGTTAATGGCGGCAGGTCGGGAAGGTCAATGTGACTCTGGTGGAAGCAGAATGATAGTGGATATGTCACCGGACCCGTCTAATTACATGCGATCCCTGTCAACAGACAGTAGGGGATATCGAACAAAGCTTAGTGAGTTACTGCAGTGCGTCTTGTTGATGGTACACTCTACAGCCAGGGCATGCCATAGAGGAGGGAAGTGAATGTGTAGCAGCTCAGCCACAGCACCCCCAGTGCACAGGAACCTCACACACTGCTTCTTGCTGAGCTTCAGATGGAGGGCAATTCCTGAAAACCTGCAATTGCGAGAGCCTCCAACATGCTGACTTCCTGCACCCTCTCCTCCCCTGCTTGTGGAATCTTCCTTCCTGCTGCTTATCCTTCCTCCAGCCCCATGGCTGATCACCAGAGAAAAAAAATGACAGTTCTACGTTCTATGTTCAGTGATAAAGTGAAACTTAAAGACTCCTGCAACAAGTAAAAGTTCTTGCGAGAACTCAAAGCTCACTGCTGCCCCAGCCAAAACATGGTTTACAAATCCGCTCACAACTTAAAAAAATGACAGTGTTGGAAATGGACAACTCAAGTGAAGCTACGGACCAATATAGAAATATAAGGTCCAATATAAAATTATGTAGACCAATATAAATTATAGACTCATAGGCTGAATGGCCTGTAATACGGATTCTATGAAATCTGCACTGACTCTCTGACAGAGCTTCTTACACAAGCCCTCCGCTCTGAGCCATCCCTGCAACCCACTTATCAAAGCTAATTCCCCTAACCTACACATCTTGGGACAATTTAGCACGGCCAATGCAATTAACCTACACATCTTTGGACTGTGGAAGGAAACTGGAGCTCCCACATGCAGATGTGGGGAGAACGTGCAAACTCCACACAAATTCCCCCAAAGCTGGCACTGAACCCAGGGTGAGGCAGCAGTGCTGATCACTCTGCCACCGTGCAATGTTGGCTGAATTCAGGCTGATTTAAATTCATATATTGACTTGAGATTTTATCAGACCGGGGAATACTGAAGTGATCCCACTCTATTACAGCACTAATATACTTATAAAGTCGGTCAGGTGCCTACAGTCCCACATGCCATTTTGGTCTCCACAGTTCCCATATCTCACCAGAAACTAGAAAGTGTGTGAATAAACTTCTCCCCCTCTCCATGACCAGAAACATTGAATCCAAGATTCTTCTACATTGCAAAGGTTGATTCGTAGATGAAGATTAAAAATAAATAAAAATGTGCTGTTGCAAAACTCTGAGCACATTCTAAACCATTCGCTGAACAAAATTTTGTGTTCTATTAAAAAAATGCAAAAATATCTTTATTTTACAAGATGCAGGAAGGGAAAGATGGAAGTATAAATCCTTCCACGTACACCACAGAATATTTTTCAATATCCAGGGAATCAGCAAAAGCAATAAAATAACTTATTTACAACACACCCTTGTGAATCTCTTGGCAGCTGATAATTTGTTCCCTTGCTTCCTGACCCAGGGTCACTGTCACTGCAGGAAGATGGATGGCTAGAAGATGCATGCTAGAGACACAGGAACAGTAATGAGCTGAGGAGAGTCAGAATAAGAAAGAATCGCTAGCCACCAGACAGATGAACAACTCTTTTCCCGACTGGGCATCGACAAAAGGCAGATTTTTAGACATGACTAGAATTCTACTGAGTAAATTCAGAAGGATCGGTGATAATTGTATCTCTTTAAAGAGTGCGGCTGCATCACCAGCTGAGTTGACTCTTTGCCTGCCTGGTGTTCCATTAGCATTTGCGCATCTTAAAAGGAAATTGCAGATCTCCCATGGCATTGCTCACCTGGAGCTAGTTTTCTAAATTCATTTTATGGGATGTGAGTGTCGCAGGTTGCGCCAGAAATTTTTGCCCGTCCCCAACTGCCCCCCATTCCAGAGGGCGTTTGAGTGTCATTGCTGTGGCTCTGGTGTCACACGTAGGTCAGACCAGATAAAGGTGGCAGATTTCCTCCCCTAAAGAACGTTAGTGGGTTTTTAACGGCAATGATTTCATGTTCGTCATTAGATTTTTAATTCTAGATTTTCACTGAACTTAAATTTCATCAACTGTCCTGGGTCTTAGGATTATGTGTCCAGTATATATAAACATAGAAGAGAGGAGCAGGAGGAGGCCATTTGCCCCTTCGAGCCTGCTCCGCCATTCATCACAATCATAGCTGATCATCCAACTGAATTGCCTAATCCTACTTTCTCCCCACAGCCCTCAACAGAAACTTAACATAGCATAAACAATTGCTTCCCCAGTTGATGCACTGGTGTGGGGGAATTTTGACCTAACTCAGCTTGCACCAAATTGACAGCATTCTATTGTTCTCATATTTTACACCCAACCAATTTCCTTACCCCTTAATGTAAAGTCCGACAGGATTTAAAGTAATTGTTGTTCTCTGATTGCAGTAGTCACATATATGGAATAATTATTGTACTGATAAGGAGGAGCGGGATTAAGTTGAACCTGGTTTTTCAAAGTAATATTTAATTGCAGTAAATAGGTACACTCTTGGGTCAGTTAGAGGTGAATTGCAATGGTTGGAGCAGGAGTGTATAAATTTTCAGTTTGGCAGATGCTTGTAAATTTTGGTTTTGAGTTGGAATAAATCGACATGAAATCAACACCTTTCCTTCCCTCGATTCCGATATGTTTGGAACGCAGTGTCTTGGAACATGACATCTAAAGTGTGATGGGTATGTGCTCATTGCAATATCTTTGTGTACAGAATCACTATATGCGTGGGATGTATTAAGAAGGGCAAATTATGGAGTGTGAATGCAAGTTTGACATCTTAGGAGAGAAAAATATAGCATTGGTAGAGCAATGAGTTCTGCATTCAAAGTTTTGACAATTCAAATCTTAGCATCAGCCAGTCACCAGGCTCACTTCTTTGCCTTTGAGAGGTAGACTACGTGGAATTAAAAGTTCCACTGGGCTTCCTTTCGACTGTTGGTGTAAAATTATGACACTATCTGAGAAGCTGAATTAAGCTTTTAAAAAAAACCCACTAAGCGCAGAAAAGGACAGAACAGTCAATTTGCTTTAACAAGCCCATGAGTTCCAATGGACCTTGTACAATTTACATTCTTATAGGCTGTCTCTGGAAACAGGTAACCAGTATAATATTACAGGTTTGACTTAGAATGCCTGGAAAAGCTTTGCACTGAAAGTTTATTGTATAGTTGCCAGTTCCGATCCACAAAACACCCAGAATCTCCTCCTATTTGACTGCATATCTGATGAAGGCTATGTTACAGTCAACACTTCTGAATGAGACATTTCCATTATTTATCCACCTGAGCATTACATACAGAATCATGCAAAGAAAAACCCCTTATCTGAATACAGTTATACTTGATCAAGTCTTACTCATGGACCAAATCAATGTGAAGGCTTTGGAGAGGGTACAGAAAAGATTTACCAGGATGCTGTCTGGTATGGAGAGCATTAGCTGTGAGGAGAAGTTACTGAAAAAAATAGTTAGCGCTGCTGCCTCACAGCGCCAGGGACCCAGGTTCGATTTTGGCCTGGGTCACTGTCTGTGTGGAGTTTACATTTTCTCCCTGTGCCTGTATGGGATTCCTCTGGATTCTCCAGTTTTCTCCCACAGTCCAAACATATGCCGGTTAGATTGATTGGCCAAGCTAAATTCTACCTGTTGTCTGGGGAATTCAGTAAGAGTCTGGCAACACCAATTTTAAATCCAACCGATTTATTTGACGGTAAATCTTCAAGCTTTCGACTTTTGTCTTCGTCAGGCAAACGAACACTGCATTTGCTTGACGAAGATGAAAGTCGAAAGCTTGCAGATTTACCATCAAATAAATCAGTTGGATTTAAAATTGGTGTTGCCAGACTCTTCCCGAGTTTACCCCAGACCAACACTGGCATCTCCACATCATGTCTGGGGAATTCACAGAATAAATACAGGTGATGGGGCCTGAGTGGGATTGTTGTTAGTGTTGGCTCGATGGACTGAATAGCCTTCTTCTGCACTGTAGAAATTCTATTCTAAAATTGAAGAGGTTACTTTTTGTTACTGTTAGGATTTGGAAAGGAACTGGTAGCATAGCTGGAGAAAGATTCATTTTACTGCTGAGGGAGTTTAGGAAAAGGGAGGATGATCTCAAAATGTGAGCCTCGCCATTCTGGAGAGCAGTTAAAAAACTGTTCGATGGTGGTGCAATGTTGGAATCTTCTCTCACAGCAAGCGGTGGATATGACCCAATCAATCATTTTAAATGCAAGATCGATAGATTTTTTTTTTCTAAACGATGATATAAAAGGCTACAGAGCCTTTGCAGATACAGAATACTGAGATACAGATCAATCATCATCCAAGGGATAGGAAGAACAGGCTCATGGGGCTGAAAGGTCTATTTTTGCTCCCAAGTTTCTAAGACTTAGTCCCATCATAAAGAGAGAGAAGGAAAAGGAAGCAGTTTGAATTTAGGAATATGTGAGTAGGAATAAGAACTTTTGCTCATTCTGTTTAGGATAGAATCACAGAATCTCTACAATGCAGAAGCAGGCCATTCAGTCCATCGAGCCTATACCAACAACAATCCCACCCAGGCCCTATCCCTGTAATCTACATATTTAACCCACTGACACAATGGAGCAATTTAACACAGCCAATCAACTTAACCCACACATTTTGGATTGCAGGAGGAAACCAGAGCATCTGGAGGAAACCCACGCAGTCAGGAGGAGAATGTGCAAATGCCACACAGACAGTGATCTAAACTGGGAATTGAACTTAGGTCCCGAGTACTCTGAGGCAGCAGTCCTATCCAATGTGCCACCATGCCACCCCTAATGAGATGATGACTGAGAGTTGACCTCACTACATTGTTCTTTATTCTATTACATCTTTGTTCCATTTACTTTAATACCTTTGATGAACCAATGTGAGGGCTAACAATCAGACCATGATGAAAATGGCCTGTCTTCCCAAACTTGGTGCATCACATTGTGACAAACCAAACTAGATTTGTTACATCGTCACACTTTCTTTCTTAAATCATTGATGCAGTGAAAAAAAATTGTCCCCCCCACCATCTCTGGCAGTCAGCAAAAGCCATACCATCAAGTAATAAAAATTTCATATTAAATTCAAAATTTATAATAAGATTGCTCTTGTATACACAGATAAGATTATAAGTGGCTTGCAACATTAAAACATTTATGATGTTCACATTTTCTACTCTGTGCCTTGCAGGCTTCTATGACACATATTTTCTCTTTCACCACATACTATTTCTACTCTGTCAAGAAAACCATGGCTTCCTCAGCAACCTTCAGAAGCAATAAGAGCTGTCCAGCGTTTGTCCACTTCGATTTCAAATACCTGACAATACTCTCCTGCCAAGCTGCTCAAAGCTGAATAGTTGCCAATTGCGTCGAGGAGAAAATAATTGAAAATTCAGTCAGGTTTGAAGCATTTAGCGATTGAACAGTAATGGACGACTTCCATGCTACTTCTGGCCTGTTGTGCAATGTCCATGACCTTCACCCTTCCCTGGTGTTGCGGGGTTCTCTGAAGACTTGGCATTGCCAACACTTCAGCCAACACAAAGACTCAGGAAAGCCAGTGTCTCAGTTTAAAAAGATATCTTTATTAACCAACAATCAAAGGGAGAGATAACATTGGTCAGTCTAACGCCTCTCTACAGAGAAAGCTCTCCAATGTAACTCTGAGGTTACAATGCACGGGATTGAACAATTATATATTTTTTATATCAAATTGTCCTGCCTTTCATTAGTTATGATCAAATCATCTTCAATATAAATCAATCATTAACAATGCTTGTCACATGTTTTAGCCAATTGCAATTTACCCTTCGAGATCATGGGAATTCATTGATCCGTAGAATCTAGACACTTCCTCTGTTGCTGATTCTCCTTCCTCTTTGTCTAGTAACCCTTAATGTTTAGCTACAAAGGTCAAGGTTAAGATTCCATTGACTCCTACTATGTCACTGGCCAAATGAGACTGATGTACATTCTTACATCTGAGAAGGGACCTGTATAGTCTGGACAGTGTGGAAAAACTCTATTCATAGATAGTCCTGAGAATCTTACTGCTAATGACTTTCACTGATAAGAACTTACATATTCTGAGGTTTTATTGTTTCCTAAGAATGTGGTTCTATCTGTTAAGGCATCATCCCATCACCCCTCACAATAGCCTGCTCTTGGCTAAAGTACACATTACTTCATAAAATACATTTAACATACCAAAATAATGATCAGAAATAATGTTTAAATCTGATTCTTATGTGCCTTTATGGAGGCAGTTTTCTTGTTAAACTGTTAGTGTGATCTGAGATCATTTCACGTACTGTCAGTGGTTTGACTACTGTCTTAAATCCCTAATTATTTGAAATTTTTCTAACCTATCAGGATTTTCTTTCCAATAGCTGGCACCTGAGCCTTCCGCAACAAATGAGAGCAGATTGAAACCGGACTCTCGAAACCATTTAGAACATAGAACATAGAACATAGAACATTACAGCACAGAACAGGCCCTTCGGCCTTCGATGTTGTGCCGACCAAAATAAAAAGCAATGCCCCTCCAAACTAAACCATTCCCTTCTCTTCCATATACTTATCAATTAACCTCTTAAACGCCACCAAACTTGGCGCATCTACAACAGCTGCAGGCAGGGCATTCCACTCCCTAATCACTCTTTGAGTAAAGAACCTACCTCTGATATCCGTCCTATAACTCATACCCTTAATTTAAAGCTGTGTCCCCTCGTGCTAGCTTTCTCCATCCTAGGAAAAAGGCTATCACTGTCCACCCTATCTAAACCTCTAATCATCTTATATGCTTCAATAAGATCCCCTCTTAGCCGCCTCCTTTCTACGAAAACACTCAAATCCTTCAACCTCTCTTCATAGGACCTGCCCTCCATACCAGGCAACATCCTGGTAAACCTCCTCTGTACCCTCTCCAATGCCTCCACATCTTTCTTATAATGTGGGGACCTATAACTCATACCCCTTAATTTAAAGCTGTGTCCCCTAGTGCTAGCTTTCTCCATCCTAGGAAAAAGGCTATCACTGTCCACCCTATCTAAACCTCTAATTATCTTATATGCTTCAATAAGATCCCCTCTTAGCCGCCTCCTTTCTAACGAAAACAACCTCAAATCCTTCAACCTCTCTTCATAAGACCTGCCCTCCATACCAGGCAACATCCTGGTAAACCTCCTCTGTACCCTCTCCAATGCCTCCACATCTTTCTTATAATGTGGGGACCAGAACTGCACACAATACTCCAAGTGCGGCCGCACTAGAGTTTTGTACAGTTGCAACATGATGCTGCGGCTCCTAAATTCAATCCCCCTACCAATAAAAGCTAAGACTCCATATGCCTTCTTAACAACTTTATCCACTTGACTGCCTACTTTCAGGGATCTATTGACACATACACCAAGATCCTTCTGTTCCTCAACACTATTAAGAGCCCTACCATTAGCCCTATACTCTACACATTTATTGTTCCTGCCAAAGTGCATTACCTCACACTTTTCCACATTAAACTCCATTTGCCACCTCTCGGCCCAGCTCTGCAACTTGTCCAAGTCACTCTGCAAACTATAACACCCCTCTTCACTATCTACCACTCCACCGACTTTAGTGTCATCTGCAAATTTACTAATCCATCCTTCAATACCCTCATCCAGATCATTTATAAAAATTACAAACAGCAGGGGCCCCAAAACAGACCCCTGAGGCACACCACTCGTCACCGAACTCCACGATGAATATCTCCCATCAACCACCACCCTCTGTCTTCTATCTGCCAGCCAATTCCTAATCCAATTAGCTAAATCACCCTCTATTCCACACATCTGCATTTTCTGTAGAAGTCTTCCATGGGCCACCTTATCAAACGCCTTACTAAAGTCCATATATACTACATCAACCGCCTTACCCCCATCCACCTCTTTGGTCACTTTCTCAAAAAACTCAATGAGGTTAGTAAGGCATGACCTACCCTTCACGAAACCATGCTGACTATCCCCAATCAATTCATTTCTCTCTAAATAACTATAAATCCTATCCCTAATAATTCTCTCCAATACCTTGCCCACAACAGAAGTAAGACTCACTGGCCTATAATTCCCTGGAAGGTCTCTCTTCCCCTTCTTAAACAATGGGACCACATTCGCTATCCTCCAGTCCTCCGGAACCACACCCGTAACCAACGAGGACCTGAAGATCAGAGCCAGAGGCTCTGCAATCTCCTCTCTTGCCTCCCAGAGAATCCTAGGGTAAATCCCGTCCGGCCCAGGGGACTTATCCAACTTCAAACCCTTTCTTGTTCTATGTCAAGGGCAACATGGTGACACAATGGTTAGCACTGCTGCCTCACAGCGCTGGGTACCCAAGTTCAATTCCTGGCTTGGGTCACTGTCTGTGTGGAGTTTACATGTTGTTTGCGTGACTGCATAAGTTTCTTCTGGGTGCTCCGGTTTCCTCTCACAGTCCAAAAGGCATGCTGGTTAGATAGATTGGCCATGCTGAATTCCCTCTAAGTGTACTCAAACAGGCGCCGAAGTGTGACAACCAGGGTATTTCAAAGAAACTTCATTGCAGTGTTAATATAAGCTTAGTTGTGATTTACTTACTTGTGAGTAATAAATGCACTTAGCTATGTTGGGTGGCATTCACTGGATAAGGACAATATTAAAAACAGTGCAATCTACTGCAGCTTCTCTGTCCAACCCAGTCTGGAAAATTGGCAAAAAAAAATGAAAACATTTCATTGTGGTTGTTGTTCAATCATTCATGTTCACAAACATGTACAGATGTGGCCATAACGGAATTGGGTTCAACTGTAACTATCCCACCACATATCCCACTTCTCCCCAGGTTGGATAATTCACTTTGAGTTCTCATGCAGATGGGACATGTGCCCATGGAACTGCACCTCAGCGTAACTTAAATTGCGGCACAGTAGTTAACACTGCTGCCTCACAGCACCAGAGCCCGAGTTCGATTTCCAGTTTGAGTCACTGTTTATGTGCAGTTTGCACATTCTCCCCATTTCTGCATGGATTTCCTCTGGGTGCTCCAGTTTCCTCCCACAATCCAAAGGTGTGCGGGTTCAGTTGATTGGCCATGCTAAATTGCCCCTTGGTGACAGCAGGGATTTCCAGGGTAAATGCATGGGGTAATGGGGGTAGGGCATGAGCATTATAGGGCATGAGGACATTTGTTGGTGTAAGCTGATGGGCCAAATGGCCTCCTTTTGCACTGTATGATTCTATCTCATTTTCCCTTGAACACAATTCACCCCAACTCTCCCTTGTGGAAATAAGTTCCTTACGCTAATCAGATAAAACTCATTGGTGAAGTTACGAGGGACATTCATTCCCTCAGTTCTGGTCTCACCAGCAAGGGGTAATACTTTCTTTATTTCTGCCCTTCCATCATCTCAAATTTCTCCAAAAGGCTATCTCCTGGTTTTCTCTTTTCTAAAGAAGAGTCCGGCTTCTTCAGTCTGATTAATATATACTCTCAGTTCTGGCATCATCCCGATAAATCTTATTTCACCCTCTCCAGCACCGCAAAGTTGTTTGTGTAATATCTGAGGCAGAACTGTTCAGAATGCTCCGAGGGTGGTCAAATTGAGCTCCTTAAACTTTAATGCTACTTGTCAGCTTTTCAATTCTACTCCTCCAGAAATGAATCCCAGGGCTTTGTTTGTATTTTTTTTGCACTGCCTTATTAACCTATGTCAATACTTTCAGCGATTTGCGCATTAGTATCTCCAATCCTCTCTGCTTCTTCAATGCATTGCGACACTTATTTTGCAAAGAGCATGTGACCTTTTTGTTCTTCCTACCAATATGGATTATCCCCAGATTGTCGACGTCGAAAGTCACTCCACAGTTGAATGCCAGTTTATTAGCAGGCAGAATTTTGTGTTGACAATGCTGGTTCCACTCACCAATTGGGAAAATGGGTGGGGATGGAAGTGGGAGCCCATCCGGCCACTTTTCATCTGGCCATTTTACTCTGGGAGGCCCAATGCAATTGCATGATAAACAGGCATTTAGGTAGAAATCATTGGGCCTCCCACCTGATTAAGTCCCCCAGTTGAATAGAAATCCAGTCCCCAGGAGCTGTGGTTAATCAGGGAACAACATCTCTCTTATATTAGAAATGCCACTGAGTGGCTGGGGGTGGTGTGCAGGAATCTGTGCTGGTAACCCATTGAGATCTTTACCAGGGATTGTTGCTTGGTTTCTAGAGAGAGGTTGTGAGTGGGATTGAGGTCAGTGGGAACGTATTACCAGAGAGGTGGGTAAAGATGGGGAGATTGGATGCAGGGGCAGGGGGTTGTTCTCAGTGGGCATTGCCCTTCTTGATGCCAGATCTCTTTGTTGGGCACTGAATATTTGTGAATGAAGATTTTCCACTCTCCACACCTCCCCCCCCCACCCCCCACCATGCCGCTGTAGGCCTTCCTTTTGGTGGATTTCTGGAGGGTTAGGGTTAGGGTGCAATCTCTATGGATCAAAGATAATTGGTTTCAAGTGGCTTCTGAATGAACTAATTGTCTTTCTACCACTAGTGGGTGTGTTTTCCATATCAGTTCCTCTCTGCCTCTCACTAAATGTGGCATCATTTTGCTGTGACTGGGAATTGGACCTATCAGGAATGCTCCCAGCCATTCTGCCTACCCCAGCAATCTTCACTAAATTCCACCCAGTATCTTCCTGATATGCTCACTACGCAGACACTGTTAGATCAACATCGATTGGTAAACACCCACAAGACAAAGATTTGATTCTGATAGGTTGCTGATTTTATGAGCTCACCTGGGCAGACCATTGGATGGAAGGTTACAATCCCAGATCTTTGCCACAACAGGAATGTATGGACCACACCTTTTTTCTACCCTTTTGGGTGATGAATGGCATAGGCCATGGCCACCCTCCTTCCACATTGGTGGGGTGGTCAGCCTTCTGTGCCAGAGGCTACACAGCCCTCACTAACTACCATGTGATAAAGAATACGTCTGGGGAAAAGAGGCTCAGGGCCTTCTTCTGGTGATGCAGACACTTTCAAATTCTTGATCCCACTCAGACCAGGCCCAGCTTTAGACCAGGTCTAAATGATCATGTGATGTATCTCAATAAAAGAACAGGGGACCATTGCATGTCTATGCCTGCAAGCTAATATTTATCCCTCAACGGATCAGACAGATTATTTGTAATTTACCTCATCGCCACTGATGGAATCTTGATATTCACGGTGACAAAGCGGTTAGCACTGTTGCCACACATTGCCAAGAACCCAGGTTCGATTCCAGGCTTGGGTCGCTGTCTGTGCAGAGTCTGCACATTCTCCCCATGTCTGCATGGGTTTCTTCCCACAGTCTGAAAGACTGTGGTTAGGTGCATTGGCCATGCTAAATTCTCCCTCAGTGTACCTGAACAGACACCAGAATGTGGCATTTTCAAGCAACTTTATTGCAGTGTTAATATACGCCTATTTGTAACACTAATAAACTTTAACCTATATTGGTTTATTATAACAGCAATGAACTTCAAAAGCGCTTGGCTGGCCAGGGAATACAGTGGGACATTCCAAGTTATGTAAAAGGATGCAACGTAAATAACTTTTCTGTGTAACCTTATCGGTAAAAGCATCCAATAAAGGTATCAGTGCTGGTTGTGTGATGCCCTTTGCAGTTAAATGGCCTACCAATATTTACTGCCCACTGACTGGCACAAAGAATGGGTACCCAGATGAGATACTAGAGGGCAATAGTCACTGAACCATAGCATGAGCTGGTTTCTCAGGAAAGGAGGTAAGAAAGTCCAGGGGAGAAGGAATGCAAAAGATCTTTTGCTTGACTTACAAACATATAAATTAGGAGTAGGCGTGGGCCATTCAGCCCCTTCAAGCCTGCTCCACCATCCAATAAGATCAGGCCTGATCTGATTATAATTTCAACCACACCTTCCCACCTACCCTTAATAACTTTTCACCCCCTTGTTTATTAAAAATCTACCCAGCTCCGCCTTAGCAATATTCTCTGCTTCTACCAACTTTTGAGGAAGAGATTGCTAAAGACTCACAACCCCAAGAGGGAAAAAATTCTCCTCATCTCTGTTTTAAATGGGAGGCCTCTTATGTTTAAACAGTGATCTCCTAGTTTCAGACTCTCCCACAAGAGGAAACATCGGAGATTCTCCCATCTTGTCCGCCGTGGAACAGAAAATTTAGCAGACCGTAAAATATCCATTGAATTCAGGCAGGATATTCTTATCCTGGGGCATGTGCGGCCAGAGAATCTCATTCATCCTCTCCACATCCATCCTGTAAATTTCTCAGGATTTTGTTTGTTTCAATCAAGTTGCCTCTTTCTCTTCTAAATTCCAGTGGATCTATGGAAATCTGGCATTTCCACTACGACTCTCACCAACTTCAAAACCAGCCTCCCATCCACTGAGTTTGTCGACACTTCCCACTAGCTCAGCATAATTAAGGACCCCACACACTCTGGACACTCCCTCTTCCACCTTCTTCCATTGGGAAAAAGATACAAAAATCTGAAGTCATGTATCAGCAATTCAAAAACAGTTTTTCCCTGCTGCTGTCAGACTTTTGAATGGATTTACCCTGCATTAAGTTGATTTTTCTCTACACGTTAGCTATGACTGTAACACCACATTCTGCACTCTCTCATTTTCTTCTCTATGGACGATATGTTTTGTCTGTATAGCAGGCAAAAAACAATACTTTTCACTTATGTTAATACATGTGACAATAATAAAACCATTTTTCTATGGTGAAATGTAGATTCACCATAGAAAACATTCTTCCTGGTTGTATCACAGGGTGGTATGGCTTCTGCCCTGCCCAAGACCACAAGAAATTACAAAGGGTTATAAATGAAGCCCAATCCATTGCTCAAACCAGTTTCCATCCATTGACTCCATCTATGTTTCCCATTGCCTCAGAAAAGCAGTCAGCATAATTAAGCACTCCATGCATCCCAGATATTCTCTCTTCAACCTTCTTCCATCAGGAAAAACATACAAAAGTCTGAGGTCACGTAGCAACCGACTCAAGAACAGCTTCTGCCCTGCTGCCATCAGATTTTTGAACGGACCAACCTCGCACTAAATTGATCTTTCTTTAGTCCCTAGCTATGACGGTAACATTACATTCTGCATTCTTGCCTTTCCTTATATATGAATGATATCTTTGTCTGTACAGCACACAAGAAACAATACATTTCACTGTATGCTAATACATGTGACAATAATAAATCAAATCAAATCAGTTTAGCTTGTCCAACTTTTCCTCATAGGGCAACCTGCCCAGTCCTGGTATTAGTCTACTGAACCTGCTCTTAAAATGTTTCCAATGCATTTACATGCTTTTTTAAATAAAGAGACCAAAACTATGCACAGGATTCCAGATGTGGTCTTATCAATGCCCTGAAAACTTCAGCATTGGAATTAAGCAAAGAGAAAGGAGTTATTCCAGGGAGTCGGTGCATTATAGGGTCTGAAGGGGGATGAAGAACTAAAGTAGACAGGTTAATTGAAAAGTTTTATTGTACTGATTGACTTATTTTCCAGGTAAGAGCAGCTAACAGTGGAAAGCATTGGGGAAACAGAGGAAAGCTGTTTGATATCAATTTGATGGGAGGCCAGTTGCAAACTGAAGTCTACATTTTTTTAAAGGTCCACTGAGTGTTTCCAGCATTTCCTCTCCTTGTTTTCAGATCTTAAGCATTTCCAGCCTTTTATTCTGTTTGTTTCTTGTCTAGATTTCCATTTACAGCTGTGTTGATTTGATGCCTCTGGCCAGTAAAACAATATCAGCTTCCCTGGTGGCTGCTCCTTCAGAAGGAAATGTATAATTATTTACTGTATGTTAGTCACAGTGCAACTGTGTGTTTACAGTTATTAGAATGTCCCATGCACGATCAAAATCACAGACAATAAAAGTTGGATCTTCATTTGTTTTAGTTGTTTTATCATTTATTTCTTAAAATTATCTAATGCTATCAATCACCTATTTCTATTTTTAAGCTATTGGTTTTCATAAGGATACTTGGTGATAATTGCTTTCAACTCAAAATCCTGTATATCAGTTATGGAAAGCCTTGAACATGTACTGAAGCTTTTATATTTACAGGATGTCCTTCATGTGCTCAGCAATTTACAGACAAATCATTACTTTTTGAAGTACAGTCAGTGTTGTACTAGAGGAAAAGGTAGCCAATTTATGCACAGCAAGGTGTCACAAACTACAATGAGAGAGATGACTGTTTTGAGGGCTGAATGTTGGTCTAGAAACTAGACTTCATGGAATCCCTACAGTGCAGAAGGAGGCTATCCGGTCTATCCAGTCTGCACTGACACAGTCCCACCTACACCCCTAGGTATCCCCGCAATTCAACCTATTTCCTCTGTGAATCCCCTTGACACGAAAGGGCAAATTAACATAGCCGATCAACCTAACCTGCACATCTGTGGACTGTGGAAGGAAACTGGACAACACTCAGAGGGTGGTGGGTGAGTGGAATTTCACTCAGAAGGTGGTGGGCAAGTAGAATCGGCTACCATCGGTGGTGTTGGAGGTGAACTCATAGAAGATAGAACACTACAGCACAAACAGGTCCTTCAGCCCAAAAGTTGCGCTGATCATACCCAGCTTTGAGGACTTTTAAGACACTCCTGCATGAGTACTTGGGATTTAATGGGATTGAGGGTTATAGATAGGCCTGGTAGGTAAGGATATGATCAGTGCAACTTGTGGGCCAAAGGGCCTATTTGTGCTGTAGTGTTCTATGTTCTATGTTAATCCCACCATATCAGAACATTGAATGCAGGAGTTGGGATATCTAGTTTAAATGGTACAACACATAGGCAAGGCCACAATTGGAATATTGTGTGTAGTTATAGTCACCCTATTATAGAAAGGATATTATTAAAGTAGAAAATGTGCAGAAAAGATTTACTAGGATGCTACTGGGACTTGATAGTTTGAATTATGAGGAAGGTGGGATAGACTGGGACTTATTTCTCTGGATCATATGAAACTTAGGGATGATCATATAGAAATCTGTAATGAAGGACATAGATGAGCTGGATAATCAATATCTTTTCCCAAATGTAGGGGAGTCTAAAACTGAAGGGCAGAGGTTTAAGGTGAGAGGGGAGAGACACAAAAAGATCCAGAGGGTCAATTTTTTCACAGTGGTTGGTGAGTGTTTGGAACAAACTGCCAGAGGTATAGTAGAGGCAGGTACAATTTTGTCTTTTAAAAAGCATTTAGACAGTAAGATAGGTATAGGTGGATTTGGGCCAAATGCAGGCAATTAGGACTAGCTTAGGGGTTTAAAAAAGGGGCAACATGGATAAGCTGGACCAAAGGGCCTGTTTCCAGACTGTAAACCTCTAAAGCCAATAACCCCTATATCTATCCTGCTAGTCCATATAGGAGTGGAGTGTGGCAACTAGCTGATTTTCACAGCAACTTCATTGCAGTGTTAATGTAAGCCTACTTCTAACATTAATAAATAAGCTTTACTTTCATCCCCTGACACAGAAGGACAATTTAGCATGGCCATTCAACCTAACCCACACATCTTTGGGGTGTGGGAGGAAACCAAAGCATCTGAAGGAAACCCACATACAGACGCAGGGAGAATGTGCAAACTCCACACAGATAGTGACCCAAGCCGGGAATTGAGTCCAGGTCCCAGATGCTGAGAGGTAATAGTGCTAACCACCATGCCACTGATGCATCTGCTTTGGTGTGGTTCTTATTGGACAATACACCTTCATAAGAGGCAGTTCATTGTTCTCAATTGGTACTCAACTCAGTAAGGTGATTACAGAATGGAAGGCTTGAAGTGTACTCATGAGCATGGTATGCTTCTGCACTGTGACCATAAGCCTTTCTGCTCAAGCAGGCTCCCCGTTCATTGTGAGGCTCCAGCCATGGATAGCCGTCACTCGCTTGCCATTCATCAGTAGAGCAAAGTCCACAGCTGGGTACAGAGAGTGACAGTGGACATTCTCAGCAGGGTCAGCTATGTCAGAGACAGAGAGTGGGAAGCACTAAAAGTGATGACAATGTGAGCAGAATTCCACGTGGCAATCAATCCATGGTATGCTAATACAAATGGGACAAAATCTGAGGCGCTCATTTTTTGCATTGGCCTGCGAATGGTGACTGGATCGCAAAATCTCGAATTGTGTTAAAAGTCAACAGGAAGACCCATCGTGATTTCCTCCACCACCGGTGACATAACAGGATTCCCTTCGATGAACATGGGGAAAACCCTATCAGAGTGAATTGAAATCTAATGATCAGATCTGATACCCTCCCCACTGTCCCCACCATTATGACATTATCTATTCACATTGGCAACGCACTGAGACCACTGGGGATTATGACAGGTCTCCCACAGTGTGCAAACTTGAGCCCACTGAGGGAGCTCAAGTAAGTGCTTTGCTCGGCAGGGGAAAAGGAATGGGGGAAGCTCATGCTCACGCAGTGCCCGGGGGGGTTCCTATTTTTAATTTTGCATACTTGGGTGGCCTTTTAAGATGGTACCCTAATCGTTCAAATAATGGAGTCGTGGTTTGGGTGGAGAGGGGTGGAATGTGCCACTGTGATGTTGGGGGAGGCTCACCCCTTTAATTTTTTTTCCCAAATCACTGGCAATAAGGCAGAAGAAGCAGTTGTGGGGGTCACAGCTTGAACGCCACGTTCCCGGCCCACTGTGCACCCTGCCTCAAAAAGAGAAAATCCCGCCCTGGACCTTTCTGGATGACTTGGGCTGAGATATTCCACATCGCTCCCCCCACCAACACCCCGCCACTCTTCCTCCATCAGCAGCTCCCTGGCAAACCCCACCCCACTTGCAAAACAGCAGTGGAAGGGCTCACCCATTGGTTGCTGGAGGGATTTCCCAGTCCTGCTGAGGTCAATGACCATTTGGTCACTCACCGGCCGTGCTGCCGGGGACATTTGCCGCAGGGGATCACCTTTGGCAGGAATGGAAGACCCCGCTAATAAGAAGGCCGGAAAATCCTGGCCTTTATCCTGTTTCTCAGCTCTATGCCCCTACCCAAGTTAACCAGAAAGAATAAGAACAAGGAACAGTACAGCACAGGAACAGGTCCTTTGGCCCTCCAAGCCTGCGCCGATCACATTTACCTATCTAGACCAACCACTTATATCCCTCTATTCCCCATTTGTTCATATGCCAAGCAAGATAAGTCTTAAACGTGGCTAACGTACCTGTCTCAACCACCTCACTTGGCAGTGCATTTCAGGCCCCCACCACCCTCTGTGTAAAAAAACTTGCTCCGTACATCTCCACTGAATCTTTCCTCCCTTATCTTGAAGTTGTGCACTCGTGTAATTGTCATTTCTGTCCAGGAAAAGAGCTTCCAACTGTTCATTCTATATCTCTTGTAATTTTATAAACTTCAATCAGTTGCCTCTCAGTCTCTGTCTTGCCAGAGAGAGCTAATAGTCTCCATACCAGCAATGTCAAGGTAAACCTTTTCTGTAATCTCTCCAAAGCCTCCATATCCTTCTGGTAATGTGGTGACCAGAATTGGACACAGTATTCCAAATGTGGCCGAACCAATGTTTTATTTAACTATAACATAATTTGCCAACTTTTATACTCGATGCCCCTGTCCGATGAAGGCAAGCTTGCCATATGCTTTCTTCACCATCTTTTCCATCTATTATGCCACTTTTAAAGATCTGTACTCCCAGATCTCTCTGTGTATCTATGCTCCTGCCATTTATTAAATAGCTCCCACCTGAATTGGATCTACCAAAATGCATCACCTCGCAGTTGTCTGGAGTTGATCCAATCTCCTCCATTTGACTGAGTAAGTTCAGTGTTTTGATGCGTTTATCCCATCCTCACTGAGGGAATGATCAAACTTGTTACTAATATGGTTACTAGACCTTGGTTGTGCACATTCTGAGCTCCATCTCATACCTCGGGAGAGTTGTACAGGTGCAATAGCTGACTGTAGAAAGATTGAAAGCTGATTGGAAGAGTATGAGACAATTTTGGCATTCCGATCACATAAGGTATCTGAGCCATGCTGGTGGCCATTTGGCCTTACATGTACTTGCCAGTGGTGTTAGCTTCATGTCTCCTCAAATCCCCACTCTCTGCTTTCTCTTTATTCACTGTTAATACACCTGTCCCAAATTCCCTCTCAATCATTCTGACTGACTAGGAATAAACTGCAAGAATAAGTTCAGAGAGTTTATCTAATCATTAGTGCCCTGAGGCAGTATCACATTCTAAAACATGTTCCTGTCATTTTTTATTGGGTGCATTCTTCTCCTTTTGAACGTGATGCCCTTACTGTGGAATTAATTTAAATCCATTCTCTTGCAGGGGATTTTTTTTTCTCATGATTTTAGCTGAGAGTAGACGTGCAGTGGCACAGTTTGGGGGTTCAAGGCACTGGAACCTGGATTTTCCAATCGCAGTACCTTAATGCAGCTGTTTAACAACGGCACTGAAATACAGCAATTGGGGAAAGTCAGACTCCAGTCTATCAAAGGAGCATTAACATCGACAGTTCTAAGCTACCCATCAGGAAATCTATCCCATTATTTCCAGCAAAGCTGCTATTTCGTAGCAATTATTATAATAAGTACTTGGTTCTAAAGGGCTGTGTTATTTTGGCAGTGAAGAGGAAATGGATAAATTGAGAGAAATAGGTTTCCTAGTTAATTTGGTGGATGTTGTAGGGCTCCCAATAACAATGCCTCTTTACGTGATACTTTTAGTGTTTTATTGTGTAGTTGCAGTCTAGACAGGAGTGGGTGGGTGCTTTTGGGGATTGTCTGTCCTCCCAAAGTAAATTACCTTAGTCTGCAGTTTCTTGAAATGATTACCATTTACCTGAGGTAGCGATGTCGGCGTTGGACTGGAGTGGGCACAGTAAGAAGTCTCACAACACCTTGGTTTCCTCAGATTTTTATTTACACCATGTATTTACACATTTGCACAAGGTTTGGGGTTTCTCCTTATAATAGCATGGCCCCTTTAAGACGAGGGATATCTCCAAGGGCCACATGATTAGGTCGGTCCGAATGGAGTGTTGAGGTGGGAAGCCAAGCCAATCAGGTGCCTAGGGAAGTATCCTGGATTGGGAAGGATCCTCAGTTGGTGCCGGAGAGGATGGAGAATTGTCGTATTGTTGGTTCCGTCAGACCCTTTGTTGTAAATAACTATTTATCGCTGGCAATAAATCCTTTCATACTTTGAGCCACAGTGAGTTGCCCTCAATTTATAACACCCCTCCTTCCAGCTTACTCTTATTTCTCAGTCATCTAATTGGACACCATTATTGCATCAGCATCATGTATGTTTTGGATGGTAATCCATTAGTCTACATCGAGTAGTCTGTTCCAGGATACTTCACTGGAGCATTAGCAAATAACATTTGGCACCAGGTTCCAGAAGAGGCAGCTGAATTTCATTCGGGAGAATTGCAGCCTTTGTGTCAATTTTACACACAACAGCCTGTTTCCAGTAGATTTCTTAGCATCTGGCTTTCTCTCTCACCTGGGTGTCGCTGGCTGGCCAGCATTTATTGTCCATCCCTAGTTGCCCTTGAGAAGGTGGCAGTGAGCTGCCTTTTTGCATCGCTGCAATCCATTGGCCCACAATGCCATTAGGGATGACATTCCACGATTTTGACCCAACCACTGCGAAGGAAGTGGTGGAGGGAGTGGGTGTTTGTGGATGCCGTGCCAATCAAGTGGGCCTTGTCCTAGAATGACTAAATGAATGAGAGATTGTAAGGGAGAGGGCGAGGTTTAGAAAAAGAATTCCAGAGCACAGGGCCAAGACTACTGAAGGCACCATTGCCAGTTGTAACGTGGTTAATAGCAGAGATGTGCAGAGGTGCAAATATTTCAGAGGGTTGCGAGGCTGGTGGAGGTGATGAAAATAGGGAAGACCATAGAAGGAATTGAGAATAAGGCTGAAACTTTAAAGATTGAGATGGTGGCTGACGAGGTGCCAATGATGATCAATGAGCACTAGGATGATGGGTGATCACGATTTAGTGTGACTTAGGATCTGAGTTCAAGTTTATAGATGGTGAATGGTCAACCAGGAGAGCAATGGGAGTGTCAAGTCTGGAGGTAACAAAGACATGGATGAAGGTTTCAGTAAGGAAAGAGGAGATAATCAAGTTGTATGATGTTATGGATGGGGGTGGTGAGTGGCCTTGAAGATGCAGAAAATTGGTTAGGTTGAAATGAAAAACTAACAAACTAAATTCTAACAATCAATGCAGTTGCATGTGAAAGTGATGGAAGTGTATGCCAGGCAATACATGGGATATGAACTGGCTGAATGTGGAGGAGGGAGATGTATGAGCTGTTGGTGGGTCAGTTACATAACCGTACTTAGACTGAGTCTGGGTAGCAAGGGGATCTAAATGATCCCCAGGGTATGCCAACCCTGTCCTTTTGCGAGCTTCAGGATCAGCTAGCTCAACCAGTAGTGTCTGGAAGGGCCTCAAGCTCAGAATTACGGGTACAGGGAGATGAGGGCCTTAGTGGTATTATTGCTAAACTATTAACCCAGAAACTCAGTTAATAATCTGGGGACTGGGGTTTGAATCCCGCCACAGCAGATGGTGGGATTTAAATTCAATGAAAAATATTTGGCATTAAGAATCTACTGATGAAACCATTGTCGATTATCGGAAAACCCATTTGGTTTACTCTTATTCTTTAGTGAAGGAAATCCTCTGTCATTGCCAGGTCTGGCCCACATTGACTTCAGCATTAAAGAAATCTGGTTGACCCTCAACTACTCGGGCAACTAAGGATGGGAAATAAATGCTGGCTGGCCAGCGACACCCATGTCCCATGAATGAATAAAAAGAACATCTAATGGACTCTACAGTGGTTAATGGCAGAGGAACCATTAACACGGCTGGCTGGTGCCAGGCAGGTGACCCTCTGTGAAGAGGACACATTTGTTTTCCTTCTTCTGAAAAGAAAATATATAAATAAATCAGTATAATTCTCATGTATTTAGGATATTATAGATTAGAACTGAGAAAGTGGGCGCATATTCAAGTGTAGCCATTTTTACTCAGAAGCCTTAAAGTGTATTTATGAGCATTTCTGGCCAGCAGCTTTGGTTTCAACAGATGTTGAACAGACCTTGCCTGTGCCACACATAAAGAAACATCAAAGTCTTTCAAATTCTTTTCACACTAGGCAAAGATAAGAAAAATCTTTAAAGTCATTTTCAAAGAAACTATAAAAGCTTTTATGATGGTATTGTCTCTCTTTATCTATTCAAAAGACATCCTTAGGACTTAGAAGAACAAACTTTTAAAAATCTACTCCTCTGTAAAAAGTTTAAAATCCCTTCAATAGAAATTGAAACAATTGAAGATAAAAAAGGAAAGATTTTAAGAGTGTAGTTTTGAGTGTTATAGCTACGTACCTGGCTCACAGTTTTATTCTAAAACCATTTTAACAAATTATTAATAGTGAATAATAAGAACACATTTAGAGGAAGAGTTCACCAAAGAAGCAACACATATTGTTGGTAGAAATAATGTAAATTGCTTTAGAAATGTTTAACTGTTCTAATTTCATTCCAGAACATCAAAGATTATAGAAGGATACTTGGGGGAGGCTCTTCAACATTTCCTCGATTGTCAAGGAGTTGGATATCATAAAGAACGTAAGAACTAGGAGCAGGAGTAGGCCATCTAGCCCCTCGAACCTTCTCCACCATTCAATAAGATCATGGCTGTGGTTCTAGAGTCACATGTCAGCCAGACCAGGTAAAGATGGCAGATTTCCTTCCCTCAAGGATACGAGTGAACCAAATGGGTTTTTCTGACAATTGACAGAGGTTTCACAGCCATCGGTGATTCTTAATTCCAGATTTTTTTGTTATTGAATTCAAATTCCACCATCTGTCATGTTAGGATTTGAACCCAAGTCCCCAGAACTGGTCTAGCGATAATACCATGAGGTCATTGCCTCCCCATAGTTACTATGATCAGAAAATTTGGAACTGCCATCATTTGTGTCACTTGTATGGCATTTAATTGATGACTGGGTCAATACAGCAACAACAAAGTCAGTTCGTTCAAGGCAGACAACTGGGCCCAGTGCTTTCAGCATGCCTGACCAGCTGATTAATTTATCACAAACTCAAAGGCATGAGACTGCAGATTCTAGAAACTTAAATTAAAAAACAGAAAATTCTGGGAAAACTTAGCAGCCGGAATTTTACTGTCCCACCCACCATGGGAATCAGAGCAGTCGAGGGGGCGAATCATGGAAAGGTCCGTTGACCTCGGGCAGGACTTCAGGATGAGTGAGGCTGCTAAGTCCTGTGCAACATGTCAGCTAGCACACGTGGTGAGAGAAGCAGAGTGAAAGTTTGAAGTCAATGATCTTTCACCCAACCTGGAACAACTAAGGATTGCAACCTCTTCCTTCTCTCTCTCTCTGTCCCTCTCTCCACACACACACTAACAGATCTGTTGCATAATTTGAGTATTTTCTTGATTTATTGCTATTCTGGCTGTGCAGCACCGATTTGTGAGTTATTAGAGAATAATCTACAGTTTAGGATCAAGGCTACAAGAGTCAATTGGGTCCCTTGAAGCCAGTGTAACCACAGAAAGCCCAATGCATAAAGCCAGGCAACATTAAAATGCTGGCAATGGCACAGATCAGAATGGCAATTAATAATGCCAAAACTATTAAAAAGGGAGCCACTATTTCTTGTCCAAGGCAAGATATATTTCCCACTGCCAGCAGAATCAAGAACCCCATGCACCCCAGGCATTTTCTCTTCCACCTTCTTCCATTGGAAAAAAAGATACACAAGTCTGAGTTCACATCCCACAAACACAATATCTTCTTCCCTGCTGCGATCAGACTTATGAATGCACGTACCTTACATTATGTTGATTTTTCTCTACACCCTAAATATGACTATAACACTACATTCTACACAGTCTCCTTTCCTTCTCCATGTATGGTATGCTTTGTCTGTATTGCGCATAAGCAACAGTATTTTTCACAATATGTGACAATAATAAACCAAATCAAATCCAACTTTATTTTGCTCAAATGTAACTTCAATTCTGACTCTCTGAACAATACCATTCAATAATGAGATCCTAAGGAGATCTGTAAGTTAGTCAATGAGTCTCCATTGAAAATGAACTGCTGTGTTATCCTGTCATTCCATAGAGATAGGAGGACCCTCTGCTACAATATTGTACTAAGCTCAATAAATATGGTGTAATTATATTCAATTGCCCTGAGGCCAAAGGGAAGGCTGAGCGTGGGACAGAAAAGATTCCACTAAGTTCCTGTTTCCAGTTTGGCAAGAACAGCATTGGATATTGGTTGTGATACCCTCTGTAGTTGGATAGTCTGCATGTGTTTTCACTCATACCCAAGCATGAAGACTGACCAGTTGAAGGGAAGCAGTGAAGGTAACAGGTTCACAGTCACGGAATCGTAACCCATCACTGGTTCCTGGCATGGTAGGATGTATGAGGAGAGATTAGGACTATATTTGCTGGAGTTTAGAAGAATGAAGCTGGGCTGTCATGGAAACCTGTAAAATTCTAACAGGAGTAGACAGGGTAGATGCAAGAAGCATGCATGCGATGGTTGGCGTGTCCAGTCTGAGGATATGGATAAATTTTTTAGAACTGAGATGTGAAGAAATTTCTTCACCCAGAGAGTGAAGGAGTTGGATATAGTTTTTGCGGCAAAAGGGTTCAAAGGACTACAAGAAAATGTTGGAAAATCTCAGCAAGCCTGACAGCATCTGTGAAGAGAGAATAGAGCCAATGTTTTGAGTCTGGATGATCTTTCATCATCCTGACTCGAAATATTGGCTCTATTCTCCCTCCATAGTTGCTGTCTGACCTGCTAAATTTTCCAGCAAGTTCTGTTTTTATTTCAGATTCCAGCATTCACAGTATTTTGCTTTCATCTTAGGGATCAAAGAATATGGGGGGAAGGGGGGTTCAGGCTGTTGAATGTAATGATCAGCCATGATCATAGTGAATGATGCAGCACGCTCAAAGGGCTGAATGGCCTCCTCCTGCTCCTATTTTCTACGTTTTTATCACAAATGTATTCCTACAGGAGAGAGGGAAGAAAAAAATCCAAATCAACAGCAGAGTTTTACGCAGCAGAATTGTTCAAGTTAAAAAGTACATATTTCACCCCAATATTATAGAATGGAATTTAATATTCCAATTCACTTGTCTCTGAAATGGAGCAGAGAATGCTTGTCTGGAAAACGTTGGTATATCTTTGTTAAAATTAGACACCGTTTTACTTCCTAATTAATTGATTATTCTCAGTTAAAATCCACATCATTCAATATGTGGAATGCCAGTCCACATTCAATTGACCAACAAGATTCTTCCCACTTCTTTGTGTTCTGAAGGAAAGGATTGGAGGGAGAGGATTGTGGGTGTGTGTTGAGGGAGGGTGAGATAGAGGACAGTCTCTGTGTGTTGAGGGACAGGATCGGAGGGAGAGGAGGATCTGTGTGTGTTGAGGAAGAGGATTAGAGGGAGAAGAGAGTGTGTGTGTGTGTGTGTATGTGTGTTGAAGGGGAAGGGGAATAGAGGACAGTCTGTGTATTGGAGTAGAGGATGAGAAGGAGATGAGTGTGACAACATTAAGTTATAATTTTATTTTGGCTGTTTTGAGGGATTTGTGTGATTATAAGGTAATTGCAAATTGTAAAGGAGAAGGGGTGTTTATGTCAGGTACTTACTTGGTGGCTTTTCTAGAGTCTGAGTTTCACAGTATCTCCCATAAAAGTTCCCCAGACTCAACGTCACGTGACTTATGACGTAGACTACTTAGGGGAACACCACTGTCAGGAATTCCAGAGGGGAAGAGGTATAATGCAATGCCAAGGAATATCAGCAGCCTTTCCTCTTCTGGTGTGTTACATTTGTACAAGGAAATTGAATTTAACTGAGAACTGCTAGATTTTTGCAAGATCAGTACAGGCACGATGAACATTGCTGTAAACAGCAGAGGATCATCTTCTGGGCCTGCTCTTCAGATAAACTGTCCACTTTACTCCCACAACCCAGCTTTCACCAAAACATAACTGTAAACTTTATAGTCAAGGAACAAACTGAAGAGGGTGATGTAATAGAATACATTAAATAGGAATAATCAGTGTTTATTGAAATGCTGGAGAGTTTGAGGAATGTTTATTTGGGCAGTACGGTGACACAGTGGCTATACAAACTGGAGAAGCAACATCGCATCTTCCAGTTAGGCACACTACAGCTTTCTGGCCTCAACATCAAAATCAACAATTTTAGATTATTTGCTCTACTATTCTCTAGCTTTTATTTCTTTATGGTCTTTCCTCATTTTTCTCCCCCTGCCCCGCCAACTCTTTCCTCCTATTTTGTCTCCACTTTCCTTATCTTTTCTCCCTTTTCTTCCCCTTTCTACCTTTTTTCTCAATTTTATCTCTCTCCCAGCCATTTCCTCCCTCTCCCCTCGATATCTTCATCTATTACAGTTTACTCACTGATTCTCTGCTGTTCGGCCATTCATATCTTCTATTCTGTCTATGGGCTGCCATTAGCAGCCTTTCCCCTTGTTTCTGTAGCTTTGACTCATCTTTCATTCCCTCCTGCAGAATAAATATCTCTTACTTTCTATGCCTTTTAGTTTTGACAAAGAGTCATCTGGACTTGAAATATTGGCTCTTTTCTCTCCTTACGGATGCTGCCAGACTTGCTGAGATTTTCCAATATTTTCGCTTTTGGTTTTAGATTCCAGTATCCGCAGTAATTTGCTTTAATCCATAGTGTAAGACCAGGTTCGGAGTACCATTGAACCAACAGAAAGTGGGCTGGTTTTGGGAATGACAGGGCTGTCCTATGTGGGAAGGTGAAGTAGAATGGACCTATACTCCCCGACTTTTGAAGAATTGAAACGGACAGTATTCTGAGAGAGAATGAAGGGTTTGATGCCGAGAGGTGGTTCCCACCAGATGGAGAGTCTGGAATTAGACAGCATAATAGATTTCTCAGGATAATAGATTTAGCAGTGAGGGAAGGAGACATTTCTTTAGAGAGTTGTGTATTTCTGGAGTTCTCCTTGGCTGTCCAGTCATTGAGTTTATAGTCAAGGGATTTGAGAGATCTCGTAAGAAAGTGGAACTGAGATAAAAGATCAAGGAAGATCATATTGAACGGTAGCGCAAGCCTGATGGGCCGAATGGTCAACTCCTATTCCTATTTTCCATGGATTTACATGGTTAAAATAGACACTCATTCTGGCCCAGTTAGTCTCCTACAGGGAGGATTAGGTTAAGATAACACGTCCCAAGATATTGACCACAAGACCTTAAATAGTATCGCAAGCTTCACAGAGTGGCAATATACTAAGTTGCAGTTGTAAATATTGATCAGCTGAGAGGGCCAATCTCTGGCACATTAAATCATTGACAACAATCCATTTGAGGCAAGCAAACAAGAAAATCGACATGAATATTTTTGAAGAACAATTCCAGTACTCATTAGGTAAATACAGTCAGCATTCCTATATCCAAAACTATGCCAAGGAAGGAGCCAGCATACCACTGCCAACTTAATGACCCATTTTAAGACAGGCTTGGTTAAAACCTCTCCCAAGTGTGTTTGAAACACTCCCAAGTCAGGTAAGGTACTGTTAGACACAGAGGGCAGAATTTCCCTGACCTCGTGAGGTTGGTTTTGGAGACGAGGGAATTGGGAAAATTGGAGTGATGGTTCTCCAGCCCATTCCAACCTCTGGGAAATTTTTCCAGGGCTGTGGGCTGGGAAGCAAATAGGATCCCAAAAGTGCAGAAGGAGGCCATTTGATCCATTGAGTCTGCGCCGGCAACATTCCCATTTAGGTCCTATCCTTGTTACCCCATATATTTACCCCACTAATCTATATTTACCCCACTAATCCCTCTGAAGTTAAGGGGTAATTTAGCATGGCCAATCCACTCAACCTGCACACTTTGGACTGTGGGAGGAAACCAGAGCACCTGGAGGAAACCCACACAGACATGGGGAGAACGTGCAGACTCCATACAGGCCGGGAATCTAAGCCAGGAATCTAATCTGGGTCCCTAGTAGTGTGAGGCAGCAATGCTAAACACTGTGCCACTATACCAAAAAATACCCATCTCCTTGGAACAGGGTGGCAATTACTATACTTAAGATGCCAATTACGGACAATTTTGCACACTCATGACACTTTTACCATTGGTATCAGCAACCCCTCCTCCCCCTCCCCACAGCCTCTGTGGATGCCGCCATTTTCCATGAAGACAGCCTCCCTGAGGAGACCAGTTGATTAGGTGGCCACTTTCCACAAAAGACTGTGATCATAAAAGGGCTATAGTGACAGCTAAAACCAAGCCATCATAGAACATAGAACGTAGAACATTACAGCGCAGAACAGGCCCTTCGGCCTTCGATGTTGCGCCAACCAATTAAGAAAAAGCAATGACCCTCTAACCTAAACCATTCCCTTTTCATCCATAAACTTATCTACTAACCTCTTAAATGCCACCAAACTTGGCGCATCTACAACTGCAGCAGGCAGGGCATTCCATACCCTTACCACCCTCTGGGTAAAGAATCTACCTCTGACATCCATCCTATAACTACCACCCCTTAATTTAAAGCTATGCCCTAGCTCGCTTTCTCCATCCTCGGAAAAAGGCTATCACTGTCCACCTATCTAAACTTCTAATCATCTTATATGTTTCAATAAGGTCTCCTCTTAGCCACCTTCTTTCTAACGAAAACAACCTCAAAGCCATCGGAGGTGATTTTCCTCCATTCTGAATGACCTGGAGGTCTTTGTCCCTGTTAGTTGATGAGCAGCTCACCAAAGAACTTCTTCTTGAGGTGAGATGCCTTTGCATTCCCCTCTGCGCCTTAGAAGTGCCCACCTCTCCCACTGGGGCTGCCAAGGCTCCAGGGTTGCCAGCTTCCTAATTGGATAGGCAACGTGGAGAACTCACTGACAGGCATTGATAGGATAGTGAGTTTGGAGACAGCCTCCTGGAAAATTGTTCTGCTCCTTTCATTGCTGGCACAACTCAGTTGGAGACTCCCATTTGGTGCCAAGGGCTTGCAGGAAAATCCAATCCTTCTTCTCTGGTTCAACACTGTAACCCAACCTTTTTGAGAACAAATCTTTCCCCCTCTCCACGTTACACCAACATGGCATTGAGGATGAAACCTGGCCATTGTGCCAAACAAATAACCACGAATCACAGCTGGTGTTGAACACTTCTTTTCTCCATTAATGCTAAGAGGTGGCACGGTGGCACAGCAGTTAGCACTGCTGCTTCACAGTGCCATGGACCCAGAGATTTAGGAGCAGAATCAGGCCATTCAGCCCATCAAGCCTGCTCTACCATTCAATCATGGATGATAAGATTTTCATCCCCATTCTCCTGCCTTCTCCACTTTACTTCTAAACACCATCGAGTACACACCCAGACTCCTCAACCGCTCCTCAGATGACAAACCCTTCATTTCTGGATCATTCTTGTGAACCTCGTCTGGACCCCCTTCAAGGCCAGCACATCCTTCCTTAGGTATGGAGTCCAAAACTGCTCATAATATTCCACATGGGATCTCTCCAGAGCCTTATACAGCTTCAACTGTACATCCCTTTTGTAATTTAGTTCTCTCGAAATGAATGCTAACATTGCATTTGCCTTCCAACTGATCCTGCACGTTAATGTTAAGAGAGTCCTGAACCAGGACTCCCAAATTCTTTTGGGCTGTAGATTTCTGAACCCTTTCCACATTTAGAAGATACGCCTGTATTCCTACCAAAGTGCATAACTTCAAACTTCCCCACATTATATTCCTTCTGTCATTTCTTTGTCAACTCCCCTTGCCTGTTCAAGTCATTCTGCAGCCTTCCCCCTTCCTCAATACTACCTGTCCCTCCACATATCTTTGTATCATTCACAAATTTAGCCACCATGCTCTCAATTTTATCTCCGAGATCATTAATGTGTATCGTAAAATGTTTGATTTGGACCTTAGGTGAGTGCCTATGTGGAGTTTCCCCATGTTTGCTTGGCTTTCCTGCAAATGCTCCGATTTCCTCACACAATCCAAAGATATGCAGGTTAGGTGGATTGTACTTGTTAAAAATTGCCTGTTTGTGTCCCAAGAATTTTATGTTGGATGGATTAGCCAGGGGAAATGTATGGGGTTACAGGAACAGGGTGGGGAAGAGAGCCTAGATAAGATAATCTATCAGGAAGTTGGTATAGTCCCGATAGGCCAAGTGGCCTCCTTCTGCACTGTAGGGATTCTATGAATGTTTCTTGGTGACTGATAAGTATCTGATGCTGGATTCACAGTCACAAACCTGAGGCCCAATCCCTTCTTCATTTGATTTTCCTCTTGGCAGTTTGATCCTGAACACAGCCCATAAAGCAAGGTGTATATTTTCAGATCAGAGCAGAGACATAGTTTAATAATGTGTGCTCCAGCCTTTCTTTCATATGGACAGACAGGTTGTAATAAAGTTCTGGCATTGCTTTTGGAGAAATAAAACAGCAGCAATAATAAAAAAAAAGTGGTGTAGCTAGTCGAGGCAGTATTTCCCTGTGGTAGGTCTAACCATTTACAAAATCTGATACAGAATTTGGACCTCATGCTATTGACTCTGAATAAATACATAGGTGATCTAGACATCAATTTTCAAGGGTGAAACTTGCTTTCATTGTCTTCTATTATAGAAATCTTCAGTAAAGCAAAACACTTCTCATTCATTCCCAGTAAGTGAGATTCCACATATAGACTGGGTTGCAATGATATATTTAAGATTTCACTGTTATTTCAAAAACAATTTGATGCGATTCTCCCACAAGGCCAACTGGGCAGTAAAGATGAGTTAGGATCATAGAGTCATAGAGGTTTACAACATGGAAACAGGCCCTTCAGCCCAACTTGTCCATGTCATCTTTTTTTCTAAACTCCAAAGCTAATTTCAATTGCTTGCTTTTGGCCCATATCCCTCTATACCCGTCTTGTCCAGTAACTGTGTAAATGCTTTTTAAAAGACAACATTGTACCTGTCTCTACTATTATCTCTGGCAGCTTGTTCCTGACACTCACCATCCTCTGTGCGAAAAAATTGCCCCTCTGGACACTTTTGTATCTCTCCCCTCTCACCTTAAACCTATGCCCTCTAGTTTTAGATTCCCCTGTCTTTGGGAAAAGGTATTGGCTATTGGAGCAGAGGAAGCTCGAAAAGTTAGGTGTTTGGAAAAAAGTTACTTGGCTTTCCTCCTGGTTCCCAAGGGTGAAATCCTGCCCGGGCCTCCTGACATTTCCACTACGTCATTCACTAGCACCACTGCCCACTATCCCCCACCTCTGCTTTGACTCATCTATCTCCCAACATGAAGCCTTCCTGAACATCTTTTCAGTGACTTGCCAGAGTGCAGAGGTCCACTGCCTCAGTCACTGACCCCCCATCCTCCTCTCCCCCCAGCAAGTTGGATTCAGGACTTGAGTGTCATACTGCTGAATTATGAGAAAATGTTGGAAAAACCTGGACTTCTAAATTGTAACAATTATGATCAACTGAAGGATGTATCAAGGGCCGGATCTCCATCCATCCGGCATTCCTGAGTTCTGGAAGTACTTCCTTCAACCTCTCAGATCTTTCCTCTTTTAAGATCCTCCTTAAAACCATTAGTCTCTGGCTTCATTTTAATTTTTGGGTCATTACACTTCTTTGTAACACCTTGGGACATTGTACAAGTGATAAATGCAATTTGTTGCTGTTGTTCTGCCTTGAAAGGTATTCTATCAAATGAAACAGCTTACCGGTCAATAAAAAAAGAATTCATTGATTGAGCTCTAACTCACCCTTCCCGTTTTATCCCTACAAAACCCCTGATCAAGGAACAATATTAGATTAGAATCATCTGACCTCAGTCGCAAGTATGCATCAATTATTTAGCTCCTGGTGATGTTGTATCAGATTGAATACAGTTAACCACGATCAGTCTGTCCAAGAGACACCTTATCAAACTCACATCATTGTCCTGCACTCTCTGGTTTTGTTCCAGGTTCTCAGTCCCTTTTAATTAAATGGCTACACTTCACTGATAGTAGAGGAAGCTCAACCAATGAGTGCCAGAGCCAAAGAAACCGGGAATAGAGCCAGGTTCAAATCTTGTTCTGTGTTGAGTGACTGGTTTTTGAAATTGTTACACATATGAAGTGGAGAGAGTCATTCTCAGCTACACTAGCTGGGCACTGAACGGATGGAGTCAATTACCCATCCACTATAGAGTCCATTCCACTTTATCTCCATGCAAATCAGGCAGACTTATAAATCAGATGGTGAAATAACTCCGCAGAGGCCAGTTCTCTTCACTAGGTTCCTTTCATTCACAAACGTCTCCACTCCTAAGAGTGCTTCAGGTATAAAGTCAGAATCAGGAGTGTCAGTAGACCTCACACTCTTTAATGTATATACCGGTGAGACTCTGATTGGGAGGCAATCATTACCAAAATCATATTCCAAGGGGTCATTCTCATGGGCTTCATTGAGGCCATTACAGATGGGCAACTGATTATAATGTTACGTCCCTTCACTATTCAATCAGTGAAGACGAAAGTTACACGCACTCAGGGAGTTTACATTTGTTAACAGAAATCCACAAGATCAAATAGGTTATTTAATTGTCCCACAAATCTGTAACTTTACCGTTCTGCCAAAGTTTGATGCAAAGAACCATAAAAGAAGGAAAGATAGTGCCTCTCGCACTCTTAGGATGTCCCAAAGCTCTTAACAGCCAATGAAAGCCTACTTACTGTTGTAATGCAGAAAATACAGCAGTCAATTTGTGCACAGCAAGCTCCTGAAAATATCAGTGTGGTAATGACCAGATAATAGGTTTGCTTTGATTTGCTTTATTAATGTCATATGTATTGGGATACAGTGGAAAGTATTGTTTCTATATAGACAATGCATTCCGTTCATAAAGTGAATAGGGGAGAAGGAAAGGAGAGCGTGCAGAATATAATGAGAGTTAGATGTTGGCTAGGATACTGGGGTAACTTCTGGAGCTGGACTTGAAACAACAACCTACTGACGCAGTGGTGAACGTATTATCGACTGAGCTATGGCTGAGAATAGAAATTGTTTCTGAATACACACCAATGAGTTTGATGCCACAAGAGAAAGAACTTCCCATCTGCCACAGCAGCTACTCCTGCTATGTTACATATTGCTGCACCAATAAGAATGGATAAAATTTACAAGCTATTGAGAATAACTGCTATATACCTGTGTTTGTACATCACATAAGCCCATCTCCCATCTTACTTTAATCTCCTCAGCATCTCCTTTCAGTCCTTTCCTCTCACATTCTTACTGAGCTTCCCCTTACAGGTATCAATGCCAATTGTCTGACTATTTCATAGAAATTTTGAAACATAGAAGGTCGGAGCAGGAAGCCATTTGGCACGTTGAGCCTGCTCCGCATTCAATGTGATCATCCAACTCAATAGCCTAATCCTGCTTTCTGCCCATAACCTTTGATCCCATTCGCCCCACGTGCTATACCCAGCCATCTCTTTAAAAACTTCAATGTTTTGGCATCAACCACTTCCTGTGGTAATGAATTCCACAGGCTCACTACTCTTTGGGCGTAGAAATGTCTCCTCACCCAAATGGTCTCAATGGTCTACCCTGAATCTTTAGACTATGATCCCTGGTTCTAGAATATCCCCCATGCCTCCATCCTGTTTAATCCTATTAGGATTTTCTAAGTCTATGAGCTCCAACCACCCACCCACCCCCCCTCATTCCATTGAACTTCAGCGAAAATAATCCTAACCTAATCAATCTCTCATACATCAGACCCGTTATTCCCCTCAATCAGCCTGGTAAACCTTCACAGCCATTCTTGTTACTCTCTGGGTGAACAGCCTTCTCTCTTACATTTATACTTGCTGGTTTTGTGTCCGACATATAGCAGCACCCAAATAGGTACTTCCCTGAGAAATCAAACTATTACCACTCATCAGCTGCTTGAAGACAATTTGTTGCACAATACTTGAAATTATTTTTCGACTGAATAAAATGAAACTCAGCTATGTAAGTCCGCACATTCTGAATGAATGATGTTTTCAAATAATGGCTTTCACCTTGATGCTAAGAATTATAAAGTCATAGAATCCTGCAGTGCAGAAGAAGGTCATTTGGCCCATCATGTCTGCACCAACTACAATCCGATCCAGCCCTATTCTCACAACCCGATGTATTTACTTTAACTAGTCCTCTTAAGGCTCAAGGGACAATTTTGAATGACCAATCCTCCTAAACTGTGGACTGCGAGAGGAAACCAGAGCTGCCGGATGAAGACCACGCAGACACGGAGAGAATGTGCAGACTCCACACAGGCAGTGACGCAAGCTAGGAACTGAAACCCAGATCCTTGGTGCTGTGAGGCAGCAGTGCTCACCACAATGACACCATGCTGCCCCATAGTCTGGAACCATAATTCTTTCAAGAAAAGATAATACTCTGGAATCCATTTTTATAATCGCTAGCAGAAATCAAAGGCCAAGAAATTAATATAGATCTGTCCGATTCTTTGCAAACCATAAATTGTAATCTGAATGTATGCCACAGCTAGCTCACAGCTCATCTCCCTTTGCTTAGTTTTTTTACCCATTCTCAAGCGGGCTAATGGACGTTGAGAAGTAAGTGGCCTCATCAGTATCTAGTTTTAACAATGAATTATTATTCTCTATCTTTTTTTCTGAAATATTTCTTGGTTTGATCAATAATTATTGATCACATAATTAAGGGAACAATCTCGGAGACTTACTGAGGCTGGCAGCAGTCCAGAATGAACACATAAGTTTACAAAAGCCTTAGAGCTTAGTTGCACTTCAGGAAGTCCGCCTCTTTGTCTGGTTATGCCAGGTCTAAATCCCTTGTTGGAATGTAACCAGTGACAATTTCATATTGGACATAATGTTATCAATGGTAACAAGCTGTAAGGGTCAGCTAACCTAATAAACCATGGAACCAATTACAGAATGATATGATGGTCAGCTGACCAGCTGACTCACTATAAATAAGAACCTGTTGGGAATGATCATAGAATCTTACAGTGCAGAAATGTGGGGGAATGTGGACTGACCCAGGGCAAGGCCCCAAATAATGAAGTTTCTTTATTAAATCCTTTCTTTGATTGGAGTAATATTTTTATTGTCTGCATTTGAAGAGTTCCTTCCAAGAAAATTGTAAGACCATAAGACAAAGGAGCAGAATTAGACCACTCGGCCCAGTGAGTCTGTTCTGCCACTCAATCATGGCTGATATTTTTCTCATTCCCATTCTCGTGCCTTTTCCCCATAACCCAACAATCTATCTATCTCTGTCTTAAAGACACTCAATGACCTGGCCTCCTCCTGTGGCAAAGAGTTCCACAGATTCACCACTCCCTGGCTGAAGAAATTTCTCCTCATCTCTGTTTTAAAGAATCATCCCCTTAGCCTGAGATTGTGCCCTCTAGTTCTAGATTTTCCTACTAGTGGAAACATCCTCTCCACATCCATCCTATCCGCACCTCACACTTTCCAGCACATTTCAATAAGATCCTCCCTCATCCTTCTAAACTCCAACGAATGCAGACCCAGAGTCCTCAACGGTTCTTCATACGACAAGCTCTTCATTGCAGGGATCATTCTTGTGAACCTCCTCTGGTCCCTTTCCAAGGCCAGCACATCCTTCCTTAGATATGGGGTCCAAAACTGCTCACAAATACTCCAAATGGAGTCTGACCAGAGCTTTATACAGCCTCAAAAGTATCTCCTCCCTCATGTAATCTAGCCCTTTTGACATGAATGCTAACATTCCACTTGCCTTCCTAACTGTTGACTGAACCTACACATTAACTTAAGAGAATCTTGAACAAGGACTCCCAAGTCCCTTTGTGTTTCTGATTTCCTAAGCATTGTCTCATTTTAGAATATAGTCATTGCCTCCATTCCTCCTTCCAAAGTGCATAACCTCACACTTTCCACATTGTATTGCACCTGCCACTTCTTTGCCCACTCTCCCAACATTTCCAAGTCCTTCTGCAGCCCCCTCCACCACTTCCTCAATATTACTTGTCCCTTTACATATTTTTGTATCATCTGCAAATTTAGCAACAATAACTTCAGTTCCTTCTTCAAAATCGTTAACATATATTGTGAAAAGTTGTGGTCACAGCTCCCTGAGGCACATCACTTCTATCCCGAAAAAGACCCCTTTATCCCCACTCTCTGCCTTCTGCTAGTCAGCAATATTCTATCTATGCTAGAATCTTATCCTTAACGCCATAAGTTTTGACTTATTTAACAATCTCTTATGTGGCACCTTTTCAAAGGCCCTTTGGAAATCTAAATAAACCACATCCACTGGTTCTCCTTTATCTAACTTCCTTGTTACCTCCTCAAAGAACTCTAACAGATTTGTCAGACATGACCTTTCCTTGACAAGGCCATGCTGACTCAGTCTTATTTTATCATGCAGTTCCAAGTACTCCACAATCTCATTTTTAATAATGGACGCTAAAATCTTGCCAGTGGCTGAAATCAGTCTTACTGGCCTATAATTTCCCATCTGCTGCCTCCCTCTCTTATATTAGCTACTTCCCAGTCCTCTGGGATACTTCATGCCTCCACAATTGCTGAAAGATTACCACCATTGCTTCCACAATATCCTCAGCTATCTCTTTTAGAACCCTGGAGTGGATTCCATCCATTCCAGATCACTTATTATCTTCAGATTTTTCAGTTTCCCCAGAATCTTCACCTTAGTGATGGCTACTACACTCACCTAAGCCCCCTCATTCTCCTGGAGCCATGGCATCCCACATTGGTGTCCTCCACCGTGAAGACTGATGCAAAGTAACTATTTAGTTTCTCTGCCATTTCTTTGTTTACTACTATTATTTCTCCAGCCTCATTTTCCAGTGGTCCAATGTCTATATTTGCCTCTCTCATACATTAAAAATCTTCATACACTAAAGAATCTTCATACATTTAAAAAAAAAACTCTTCCTATTTTCGTTTATGTTACTGGCTAGCTTTCACTCATATTTCATCTTCTCCCCCATCACTTGCACAGAGCAGATTATTTAGAAAGAAAACTGAATTAACCATCATTTTTCTTCAGTGGTCTTTCTTTTAAAGGCTGGCCACAAATGCATCCAATCATGTAGATGTAAGTAAATACTCCATTTGGAGTATTGTGAGCAGTTTTGGGCCCCATATCTAAGGAAAGATGTGCCAGCCTTGGAAAAGGTCCAGAGGAGGTTCACAAGAATGATCGCTGGAAAGAAGAGCTTGTTATACAAGGAACGTATGAGGACTCTGGGTCTGTACTCGTTAGAGTTTGGAAAGATGAGGGGGGATCTCATTGAAGCTGATAGGATATTGCAAGGCCTGGATAGAGTAGACATGGAGAGGATGTTTCCAGTAGTAGTAACAAGTGGAACCAGAGGGTACAACCTCAGACTAATGGGATGATCCTTTAAAATAAAGGTGAGAAGAATTTCTTCAGCCAGAAAGTGGTGAATCTATGGAACTCTTTGTCACAAAGGCTGTGGAGACCAGGTCATTGAGTATCTTTAAAACAAAGATAGATAGGTTCTTGATTAATAAGGGGGTCAGGGATTATGGGGAAAAGGCAGGAGAATAGAGATGAGAAAAGTATCAGCCATGACTGAATGGTGGAGCAGACTCGATGGGCTGAGTGGCCTAATTCTGCTCCTATGTCTCATGGTTTTTTAAAATCTTTTCCCAGCGAGCCTCTGGAATGTGTTACTGACTGGTGCAGTGGTGGCTGACTCTCTACACGCTTTCCAAAGGGAGCTGGACCGGTTCTCGGTTGGCACGCGGTTTCACATTTCGTGTGCTCATGAATGGTGTGGTATCCTGGACTGATTTCCTATAATAACTCGGGGAAGCTAACTGGAAAGGAATGATGTTTTATTTTATAAAGCAAAAGTTAAACCACAAGCCTGTGGTACACGTACACAAGTCCCTTCTGGGATGATAGAACCCAAGATCTGTTCAGAGGCCCAACTTATAAAGGGCTTGGGATAGGAGTTTCACTTGTTTAGATAATTACCTGTTCATCTGGGGAACTAGTATTCTACAAATCCTACTGGGAGATGTGGAGGCATTGGAGAGGGTATCGAGGAGGTTTACCAGGATGTTGCCAGAAATGGAGGGCAGGTCTTATGAGGAGAGGCTGACGGATTTGAGGTTGTTTTCGTTAGAAAGAAGGCGGCTAAGAGAAGACCTTATTGAAACATATAAGATGATTAGAGGTTTAGATAGGGTGGACAGTGATAGCCTTTTTCCTAGGATGGAGAAAGCTAGCACGAGGGGACATAGCTTTAAATTAAGGGGTGGTAGTTATAGGACGGTATCACCCAGAGGGTGGTTAGGGTATGGAATGCCCTGTCTGCGGCAGTTGTAGATGCGCCAAGTTTGGTGGCGTTTAAGAGGTTAGTAGATAAGTTTATGGACGAAAAGGGAATGGTTTAGGTTAGAGGGTCATTGCTTTTTCCTAATTGGTCGGCGCAACATCGAAGGCCGAAGGGCCTGTTCTGCGCTGTAATGTTCTATGTTCTATGTCAGTCAGGGAATCCCCATATAGGTCTTGGGGTTATCACATTTCCAATACTTGACGGGATCAGACGGGAATCTTTCTGGTTCTTCCCCAACTTATTTAGCCTCTCCCAGGAATGTACATAGCCATGGGGGTAATATATTTACACAATGTATGTTTGGATTTAGAGTGCGTACTGCCCCTTTAAGAGTGTGGGTCAGGTGATCGCTAGGGGATTAGTCCCTTCCAGTGTGGCACCCGGTTGTGCAGTCTTCGCTCTGACTGTGGAGCAAAGCACACCTACAATACCTAGCACACAGCATTCAAGTTACCAAGCTTACCTCGTGGTTCTTTAGGCACCAAAAGTTGATAGGTGCACAGATAATAGTGGGAGAGGAGGGAGTGGAAAGTTCACGCAACCAACTGCAGAGATTCACTTTTCTGTTGATATCAAAGATGGAAAATTCTAGGCCTTTCAATACAGTAGCACAGCAATCAGCACTGCTACCTCACAGTGCCAGGGACCTGGGTTCAAGTCCAGCTTTGCGTGACTGTCTCTGTGGAGTTTGCACATTCTCCCCATGTATGCGTGGGTTTCTTCCAGGTGTGTTGGTTTCCTCCCATAGTCCAGAGATTAGGTGGATTGGCCATGCCAAATTACCCCATAGTGTCAGGGAGATCAGCAGGGTAAATATGTGAACTTACGGGGATAATAGGATTGTTGTTGGTGCAGGCCCGATGGGCCAAATGGCCTCCTCCTGCACAGCAGGGATTCTATGAGTTGAAATGACATTGGGGCGACATGGTAGCACAGTGGTTCCCACTGCTGCTTCACAACTCCAGGGTCCTGGATTCGATTCCCAGCTCAGGTAACTGCCTGTGTGGAGTTTGCACATTCTCCTCATGTCCGTGTGGGTTTCCTCCGGGTGCTCCGGTTTCCTCCCACAGTCCAAAGATGTGCGGATTAGATTGATTGACCATGCGAAGAAATTGCCCCTTCGTGTCCAGGGATGCATAGTTTAGAGGGTATAATATGTGGGGATAGTGGGGTAGGTCCTTGGTGGGATTGTGTTCAATGCAGAGTCGATAGGCCGAAGAGCCTCTTTCTGCACTGTAGGGTTCTTTGGTTTAAATATTGGCCAGAGTTCTACCGACACACCCTCCCCGGAATAAGGGCGGGTAAAGCAGCATTCTCCTTTGGCTTTGGGTGGGACCTTATGAGACCCAGGCAACGAGGTAGTAAAATTCTAGCAATTAACTGTGTCTCTCCCCACGGGTGCTGTCAACCCTGTTAAGTATTTCTAATATTTTCCATTTGTATTTCAGATTTGGAACATCTGCGCATATTGCTGAGAATGTTCTGTTAATAAATCGTTCCTGCATTCGCACAGGTTATCAGATGAGTTGAACTATTACGGTTCATTAGAATTGTCATCCGATCTTAATTGTTATAAAGAGAAACATCCATATATACATCAATGACTCAATTGCCCTTTGTAAATGGGTTTTAAAACAACCAGTTATCGGAGACAAGAGAGGATACATTTTATTTAGAAATCTTTGTGATGTGCCATTACAAGGAATCTTGCACAAATATCTTTTCCCTTGTGTTAGTTAAACAAATCCATAAATGGATTTTTTTTTGTAAGTAAGTTTATGGATTGGTTAAACCGAACACTCAGACAAAAGAAATATGAAAGCGCAAATAGAAACGGTCGGTGATTGTATCAATTTGCAATTCCATTGAAGCGAAACTTCATTACATCTCATCAGCAGGATCAGAGGAAACATCCTGTCTCAGAGATTGTGTTTCTCGTGCAGAATGTATTTGTTATGTTTATTTCTATCCCTTCATCACCCTCCTCGCTCCGAAGATGCTTACACCTCCTCAAGCACCCATTCTTCAGCCGACCATAATCAGGGTGTAGCACGGTGGCACAGTGGTTAGCACTGCTGCCTCACAGTGCCAGGGATCCAGGTTCAATTCCCAGCTTAGGTCACTGTCTGTGTGAGTTTGCATGTTCTCCCCGTGCCTGTGTTGTTTTCCTTTCAGTGCTCCGGTTTCCTCCCACAGTCCAAAAACGTGCAGGTTAGGTGGATTGGCCATGCTAAATCGACCCTTGCGGCTAGGGTAAATGCATGGAGTTTTTGGGATAGGGCCTGGTGAGATTCCAGTTGGTGCAGACTCAATGGGTTGAATGGTCTCTTTCTGCACTGGAAGATTCTATGATTCTATATGCCGACAAGGGGTGGTATAATGAGAGGGAACTCACCACAGTCCAACCGAATTCTGACCTCACCCAGTGCTCATGTATTTTTCAAAGGGTGGAAGAAGGGGCATAGGTTTAAGGGGATGAAGGACGAAAGTTTTTTACACAGAGGATAGTGGGTGCCTGAAACTCGTTACTGGAGGGAAGGTAGTGAAAGCAGATACAATAGTGACTTGTAGTGCCAAATACATAAATAGAATGGGAATAGAGAGATACGGTCCCCGGAAGGGCAGGGGGTTTTAGCTCAGTTGGGCAGCATGGTCAGTGCCGGCTTGGAAGGCCGAAGGGCCTGTTCCTGTGCTGTAATTTTTTTTGTTCTTTGTTCAGACATTCAGCAGAAATCACTGGATACGACGGGAAAAAAAGACATTCATTTTTCTCCCTGGCATCACCCAAGAGATTGAGTTTCATATTCACACCTCCACTATTTCCTGGTCTGAGGTGAATTGCCTTAGCGCTGATTCCAGGTCCAATCAGTGACTTCCCCAGATTTTATGGTCCAGTGGCACAATTGAAAAAAAGATTTGCATTTGTAAGGAATCTTTCACAACTGCCAGACACGACTGTATCTGCCTCCATCACATTCTCAGGCAGTGCATCCCCGGGGAGGCAATGGCCTGGTGGTATTATTATTAGATTATTATTAATCCAGAAACTCATGTAATGTTCTGGGGACCCAGGTTCAAATCCAACAGAGCAGATAGTGGAATTCGAATTCAATAAAAAAGAATCTGGAATTAAGAACCTACTGATGGCCATGGAACCATTGTCGATTGTGGGAGAAAGCTCTTCGGGTTCACTAATGTCCTTTAGGGAAGGAAATCTGCCATCCTTACCTGGTCTGGCCAACATTTGAGTCCAGAGCCACAGCAATGTGGTTGACTCTCAACTGCCCTCCGAGGGCAACTAGGGATGGGCAATAAATGCTGGCCAGACAGTGACTTGCATGTCCCACAAATAAAAAAGAAATGTGGAAAGATTGAATTGTGGCAGAATATCAGTCATGATCTTACTGAGTGGCAGAGAACTGGATCAAGGGGCCAAGTGGCTTACTCGAGCTTCTGTTGTATGTTTGTAGAGACTTCTCTTTGCATTAGAGCTTATTTTGGCAGCTTATTCAATAAATACTTCCATGTTTGAAATTATTCACATCTAGCAAAAATTGGAATGATTCCTATTTTGAAATAAATATGTTCATTGTCCTTCAAAGTATTTATAAATTTAATTAAGATGAATTCAAAAGCTACTGGGGTTTTATTGTACGACAGATGTGATGAATTTCCTTTGTGGTTCTACTGAAGTCCACATTACAAACTTTGCCCTGTCCAAAACCTCACATGAAAAGGATAAAGCAAGAATAAAACATGAAGACCTTGGCTTCTGACTGTTGATACAACTGAGCTACGCTGACCTGGGAACTTGCTTCGGAATCATAGCTGGTTTCAAATGAACAGCTATTTAACCTTGGCAATGTGAAATGTTGACAGTGTAACCATTCCACAAACGCATTCGACAAACAAAACCTGCGCACGTAACCTAAACTGTTGAGCTGAAATCTCTGGTCTGAGTACAATTTGTACTTGTATCTGATTAAATTTTAGCTCCATATTTGGAAAGTTGACACCGCAGTGTCCAAAGAGAAAAGAAAATTACAGCACAGGAACAGGCCCTTTGGTCCTCCAAGCCTGCACCAATCATGCTGCCTGACTTAACTAAAACCCCTTACCCTTCCAGGGACCATATCCCACCACCCCCACGCTATTCAGGTACTTGTCAAGACACCCCTTAAAAGTCAATACGGTATCCGCTTCCACTACCTCCTCCGCTAACAAGTTCCAGGCACCCCACCACCCTCTGCGCAATAGATCTGCCTCATACATCTCCTTTCAACCTTGCCTCTCGCATCTTAAATCTATGCCCCTAGTAATTGATAAATTTGTTGATCTGACATCTGCCAGGGTGCACCAGTGAAGTCCCTCAGCTGCGTCTACCAGTAATAACAAGAAGTGAATTCTCACTTCAGCAAATCATTATTTTTTTTAATCATCATCATAGGAAACAAAAATAGAAGCAGGATTCATCAGTAGCTTCCAGTTTGGTTCTAAGTTGTTAATTTACTGAAAACATGCCTTTGCTACCTACAAAGCAGATTAGTGATGAATATTAATTACTTATTTGTTTTGCACCAATGCTAACTGGTTAATGCAGTGTTAATAATCCTCGAACATGTCAGTCGTAAAGACTCTGTGGAAAAGGTGCATGTTTATTCCTTGAATCTTGTGAATTCATTGTGGTGAGTGACACCAGTGTTGCAAAGGAAGGCTTGTGACTTATACACGACCTTTTACCACCATGTGTTTTACAGCCAATAAAGTAAAAGTCTATTCATTGTTGGGGATAGAGGAAACACAGAAGGTTTAAAGCAAGCTCCCACTAACAGCACTGTAGCAATGTTTAGGGGAGGTAGTGATGCAATAGTATTGTTGCTGGACTAGAAGCTTAGGGAGCTAGGATAAAGCTCTGGGGAGGCGGTGAAACTTGAAATTCAAAGTTTGAAATCCAATAAAAACCAATTCTGATGAGTTGGTGCGACAACAATAATCTCTCAATGTCAACTAAACGAAAGAAATGGTCATCGACTTCAGGAAGCATCATGTAGAACATCCTGTTTACAATCAATGGGAACAAAGTAGAGATGATCGAGAGCCTCAAGTTTTTATGTGTCCAGATCACCAACAACCTGTCCTGGTACCCCCACCCTGTCATGTCGGCACCCAGGTTGATAAGGTTGTCAAGGCGGCGTACGGTATGTTAGCTTTTATTAGTAGAGGGATTGAATTTTGGAGCCGTGAGGTCATGTTGCAACTGTACAAAACTCTGGTGCACTTGGAGTATTGCGTACAGTTTGGTCACCGCATTATAAGAAAGATGTGGAGGCACTGGAAAGGATGCAGAGGAGGTTTACCAGGATGTTGCCTGGTACGGTGGGAATATCTGATGAGGAAAGGCTGAGGGACTTAAGGTTATTTTCATTAGAGGGAAGAAGGTTAAGAGGTGACCTAATTGAGGCATACAAGATGATCAGAGGGTTAGATAGGGTGGATAGTGAGAGCCTTTTTCCTCGGATGGTGATGACTAACACGAGGAGACATAGCTTTAAATTAAGGGGTGGTAATTATAGGACAGATGTCAGAGATAGGTTCTTTACTCAGAAGGTAGTAAGGGCGTGGAATGCCCTGCCTGCAGCAGTTGTGGATTCGCCAACTTTGAGGACATTCAAATGGTCAGTGGATAGGCATATGGATAACATTGGAATAGTTTAGGTTAGAGGGTCATTAGATTGGTGCAACATCGAGGGCCGAAGGGCCTGTACTGTGCTGTAATGTTCTAATGTTCTATGACTCTATAGTTAAGAAAACCCACCAATGCCTCTACTTTCTCAGAAGACAAAGGAAATTTGGTATATCAATGACAGGTGCACCATAAAAAGAATACTTTCTGGTTGTATCACAGTTTGGTTTGGCTCCTGCTTTGCCCAACACCGCAAGAAACTATAAAGTGTCATGAATGAAGCTCAGTCCATCATGCAAACCAGCTTCCTATCCATTGCCTCTGTCTACACTTCCTGCTGTTTCAGAAAAGTAGCTGGCATAATTACCTCATGCACACCAGACATTCTCTCTTTCTCCTTCTTTCATCAGAAAAAAGATACAAAAGTCTGAGGTCACGCACCAACCAACTCAAGAACAGTTTCTACCCTGATGCCATCAGATTTTTTAATGGACCTACCTCACACTAAGTTGATATTTTTCTACACCCTAGCTATGACTGAAACACTACATTCTGCACCTTCTCCTTTCCTTCTTTGTGAATGGCATGCTTTGTTTGTATAACACACTAGAAACAATACTTTTCACTGTATACTAATACATGTGACAATAATAAATCAAATCAAAATCAAATCCAATCAAATCAAAATGACTACAGTGCAGAAGATGGCTATTTGGCCCATCGAGTCTGCACCAGCTGGTCAACAGAGCATCTTACCCCGGTCCCAACCCTATAACCCCATACCCTTAGCCCACTAATCCCCCTAACCTGGAACCCTCAGGGGTAACTCAGCATGGTCAATCGACCTGAACTGCACATCTCAGGAGTATGGGAGGAAACCGGAGCACCCTGAAGAAACACATGCAGAACATGCAAACTCCACACCAACAGTCACCCAAGGCTGGAATTGAACCCGCGTTCCTGACACTTTAAGGCATAATCCCAGGTAGAAAATAACAGTTTGGCTGACGGTCAGGCAATTTGCTTAGGATTTGGAGACTGGGAGGCCTGAATGGTTGAGATGGACAGTTTAATGCCCTCTCTATTCATGGACGGGTCTCCCTTTCACTTGGTAACTCATGGAGATGGGAAAACCTATTAAGTGATTAATGGGAGCTGAGGCAGCTGGGCGAAAGAGAATTGGAGTCGATTTTGTAGTAGGAGTGACAATGGTGTTGTAGTAATACCACTTAACTGGTATTTTGGAGGCCCAGGCTAACGGGTTCAAATAACTGAACTGAATTCAGTTCAGTTTGTGACCATAACAATTAAAATCAGTTCTTTTAAAAATCTAATGCCAACTTGGAAGGAAAATCTGCCAACCCTTCCGGTCTGGCCTACATGTGACTCCAAACTGCCCCCCCCGACCAATGTGGTTTACTCTTAACTGTCCTCTGAAACAGTCCAGCAAGTCACTCAGTTCAAAGAGCAATTAGGGATGGGCAATAAATGGCTTTGTCAGTAATACCACACAGGAAAGAATTAGTAAAAGCATGACCTCAGAACGGTACTGAAGAGGAGATGATGTCAAGGGCATATCGCTTACTGGTTTTAATGAAGTTCTTTAAAATTATGGAACAATTTGTTGGGATAGAATCAGAAAAGGTGATTTTCACTTGTGGAGAACACCAGGACTAGGTGCCATAAATATAATAGAGTGTTTGTGAAATCCAGTGAGAATTCAGAAGATAATTCTTTACCTGGAGTATTAGAATGGGAAGGGAATAGCATGATTTGATTTGATTTAATTTGATTTATTATTGTCACATGTATTAACATACAATGAGAAATATCGTTCCTTGCACATTGTACAGACAAAGCATTCCGTTCATACAGAAGAAAAGGAGACAGTGCAGAATGTTGTGTTATAGCCACAGCTAGGGTGTAGAGAAAGATCAGCTTAATACAAGGTAGGTCCATTCATAGGTCTGATGGTAATAGGGAGGAAGCTGTTTTTGGGTCGGTTGGTAGATATCCTCACACTTTTGTATCTTTTTCCTGAAGGAAGGAAGTGGAAGAGAGAATGTCCAGGGTATGTGGGATCTTTAATTATGCCAGCTGCTTTTCCGAGGCAGTGGCTCTGTCATTGGACTAGTAATCCAGAGAAGCAGGGCAATGCTCTGTGGACCCTAATTCGAATCCCATCGTGGCTGATGGTAAAATTTGAATTCAACAAATATCTGGAAGTAAAAGCCTAATGATGACCACAAAATATTATTGAGAGTTGTAAAAAACCCACCTGGTTCACAAAATGTCCTTTAGGGAAGGAAATCTGCCATCCTTACTTGGTCTGGCATATATGTGACTCCAGACCTATAGCAATGTGGTTGACTCTTAATTGCTCTCAGAAATGGGCAATAAGTGCTGGCCCAGCCAGTGAGGCCCACATCCCATGAACAAATAAAAAAAATACTCACACACATATAAGGTGGATCTTGTTTGCCTCAAAAACCAGCTCCAAAAATTGGGTTGCATTACACAGCAAGCATAATAGTGAACTGTGAGTGTGGGCGGTTACTGTATATATTGTTTGCCATATAGGACCAGCTTTGTGTGGATACGTCTTATACACCTGCATATCTTCACAACACAGCCAATATTGCCTGCTTGATCTCTTACACCCCGTGATTCAAAATGTTCATGCGTGTCCCAGTAAGTAAAACATAAATTTGCAGGGTGAAAACTTGCGAGTGTTGGAGGAGTGGGAGACATCACTGGGAGGTGAGGGAGAGATCAATTCAGACAAAAAACATGATTTTTTGGACCAAAAAAATGGGGTCATCTTATATGCAGGTTGATTTATTTACTGTAACCAATGATAATAAAGGCGGTAAGGTGGCACACTGGTTAGCACTGCTGCCTCACACGGGTTCAATTCCAGCCTTGGGTGACTGTCTGTGTGGAGTTTGCATGTTCTCACCGTATCTACGTGGGTTTCCTGTGGGTTCTCCGGTTTCCTCCCACGCTCCAAAAATGTGCAGGCTAGGTGCATTGGCCATGCTTAATTGCTCCTTAGTGTCCCAAGATGTGTAGGTTCGGGAGATCAGCAGGGTAAATACGCGGAAATAGGGTGGGGGTGAGGCCTGAGTAAGATGCCCTGTTGGAGAATTGGTGCAGACTTGATGGGCTGAATGACCTCGTTGTGCACTGCAGGGATTCTATGAAATGAAATGTTTAGCACAGAAGTTTTTAAATGGAAGCTAAATAAGTACATGAGGGCAGAATTACTGGTATGGGCTAGGCAAAGGTTATGTGCCGCATATATGCTAGCATGAACCGATTGGGCTGAATGGCCTGTGCTGTTGGTTCCATGTAATTCTCTGTCTGAGTTGGTCACACAGTAAAGCAATTTCTATCTCAGAAAGATATCATAGAACCCCTACAGTGAAGAAGGAGGGCATTCACACCGACCACAATCCCACCCACGCTCTATTCCTGCAACCCCATATATTTACCCTGCTAATCCCCCTGGCACTAAGAGGCAATTTTGCATGGCCAATCCACCTAATCTATAGATCTTTGGAATGTGGGAGGAAACCAGACCAGCCGGAGGAAACCCATGCAGACACAGGGAGGATATGCAATCTCCACACAGACAGTGACCCGAGGCTAGAATTGAACTTGGGTACCTGGTGCTGTGACACAGTAGTGCTAATCACTGTGCCACCCAGATGTCTGGGTCTGCTTGTTCCTTCTAATCCCTGATAATTGATGAAATGTTACATCTTCCCCCAAATGGTGAAGCTCTGAACAACCTCAACACTTAAAGAGTGAGCAGATGAAAAATCCTGCTCTTGCCAAGACGGCAAAAACTACAAAAGGTTGTGAATGTAGCCCAATCCATCACACAAACCATCCATTGACTGTCTATACTTCACGCTGCCTCAGGCATAATTAAGGACCCCACGCACCCCAAACATTCTCTCTTCCACTTTCTTCCATCAGGAAAAAGATACAAAAGTCTGAGATCACATACCAACAGACTCAAGAACAGCTTCTTCCCTGCTGTTGTCAGACTCTTAAATGGACTTAGCTTGCATTAAGTTGATCTTTTTCTGCAACCTATCTATGATTGTAACACTACATTCTGCATTCTCTCATTTCCTTCTCTATGAATGGTATGCTTTGTTTGTATAGCACGCAGGAAACAATACTTTCACAATGTGCTAATACATGTGATAATAATAAATTATATCGAATCAAATCCCATTCCCCTCTCAGTTCTCAAATGCTACCCCCAAATTGGTCATCTGCCCTACCGTTCAGAGTGAGAGGCAATCCACTCTCTTGGTGTTCGCAGAGGCCTTCTGGCTGAACAGTGAGAAATCCTAAAGGCTGTTCAACTTGCTTCCTGTACACAACTGCAGACGAGAGTGATTGAAAGCAAGCCTCTTTGCCAGTGACCTACTAATAGCAGGCCTATCCAACTGAGGTCATGCCTCACCAATTGGCTTTGAAGAGGAGATACATTTCATTTGGACATATTTCTCCATAAGCTCTTTATCACGGCATTCAGCTTGTAATGAGAAGAGCAAGACATCCAGGCTTAGTGCTGAGACTTATTAAGCGTGCTTTAGAACCGATACTGCTATTGACAATAAGTATTACGTGATTTGCTGAAATTCTGATCTTTCATTTTATTAGCCATAGAAAATTGAATCTTTTTTTATGAGGCTTAATGTTCATGGATAACACTTTGTAATGAATTGTTTTTAAAATAACCTGTCATTTCAAAGTTAAATACCATTTGTGCTTTACATTAATACATAAATATACATAAATAATAAAAGCACATTCACTTGGGGAGGTGATGGTCAAATAGTATTATTGCTAGACTATTAATCCAAAAGCTAAGCTAATGTTCTGGGGACCTGGGTTCGAATCCTGCCATGACAGATGGTGAAATTGGAATTCAATAAAAAATGGCTGGAATTAAGAATCGACTGATGACCATGAAACAATTGTCAGAAGAAACCCATCTGGTTCACTAGCATCCTTTAGGGAAGAAAATCTGCCGTCCTTACCTAGTCTGGCCTACATATGACCCCAGAGCTACAGCAATGTGGTTCACTCTCAGCGGCTATCCAAGGGTAACTAGGGTTTGCAATAAATGCTGGCCCAGCCTGCGACACCCATGTCCCACGAACAGACAAATAAAAATAAACTTTAATGCCTCTATTGAAGAATAGTCATTGTTGGAATGGCAAATTTGATAATCTCGACACAACAAATTTTTACAATGATAATGATGTAAAGGACCAAATACTTTTTCCTTTTGGGTGATGTAGTTGAAGGAAATGATTGTAAAGAAAGATTGTGCAGTTTTGCGGGGTGAGAGCTGGCACGGGAATTAGAGTGAGAACAACAAGGGCTTAAGCTCACTGGGCTTGGGCGAGCGCAGGCTTGGACACGGTGAGTAACGTGCTTCCTACCTAATCACCTTTAAAGGGGTATACAAAATGCCACGATACTTGGCCAAACGCGTCCACTGTGTACGCTGCCATATGTGGACCTTCTTGGAGGCATCACGTCTGCCGAAGGCCTACATATGCGCAAAATGTTTAGAACTGCAACGTTTACGAGCAAAGTTGAGACAGCTGGAGCTGCGCTTGGAGGACGTTTGTCTAGTGAGGGAAAATGAGGATACAATGAATAGGGAGGGCAGACCTGCAGGGACGCCAGGATCTAGTAGTAGGGATGGGCTGGGTACAGTTACAAGGAACAAGAACAAAAATCAAGGCACAAAGGCCATCTCTAAGGAGGATTCCCAGAAAACCAAGGGGGGGGTAAAAGCTGTGATGGAGAGGGCAGGTGAGGGGGAACAGAATGCCACAGAGACCGGCGGGAAAGTAGGAGGTGAGATAGTGGTGGGGGATGGGATGGTTAAAGGGATCGATAGGAGATTCTGTGAGGAAAAGAGAGACTCCAGGATGGTAGTCTGCCTCCCTGGAGCAGGGGTCCAGGATGTATCAGAGAGGGTAGAGGGAATTTTGAAGAGAGAAGGGTCTAAGGCAAATGTAATAGTTCACATAGGACAAAAAGATGTAGGAAGAACGCGCAGGGGGGACTTACGTAGACAGTTTAGGGAGTTGGGGGCTCAACTGAAAGGTAGGGCCTCCAGGGTGGCGTTCTCTGGGCTGCTGCCTGTGCCCGGGACCGATTGGGTAATAAATGAGACACTACAACTAAATACATGGATGAGGGATTGGTGTAGAGCAGAAGGCTTCATATTTATTGATCATTGGGAAGTTTTCAGGCGGGAGGGTCACCTATTCACGAGGGATAGGGAGCAGTTGACTGGGAGGGGAACACATATTTTAGCTGGGAGGTTAGCTGGAGTGTTTCAGAAATATTTAAACTAATAGGGAGGGAGGGTGGGGAGACAGCGGGAACGGGGAGTGGGAGAGAGAGGGATGATAGGGTAACACCAGTAGGTAGAAAGGAATATCCGAGAGCTGAGGGTCTTCAGTGCATGTGTTTTAATGCGAGGAGTGTGACTGGAAAAACAGATGAACTGAAGGCAATAATGTTCACGAGGAGTTTAGATGTGGTGGCGGTGACCGAGACGTGGTTGAAGGAGGGGCAAGACTGGCAATTGAATATTCCAGGGTATAAGTGTTTTAGGTGTGACAGAGTTGGTGTGAAGAGAGGCGGAGGAGTGGCTTTATTAGTTAAGGACAACGTCATAGCAGTGCAGAGGGAGAGAGGTATGGATGATTTAGGAATTGAGTCTCTATGGGTGGAGTTGAGGAATAGGAAGGGAGTGGTTTCTCTGTTGGGTGTTTACTACAGACTGCCCAACAGCCCGCAGGCTGCGGAAGAAGGGATATGCAGGGACATTTTGGATAAGTGTAGGAAAAATAGGGTGGTAGTAGTGGGAGATTTCAATTTTCCTGGAGTAGATTGGAGTGTGCCCAGGGCTGTAGGAGTGGATGGGGAGGAATTTGTACAGTGTTTTTTGGAAGGGTCCTTGGAGCAGTATGAGATTGCCCGACTAGAGAGGGGGCTATACTGGATTTGGTTCTGGGGAATGAGCCAGGCCAGGTGGTTGACGTCGAGGTAGGAGAGCAGGTGTCAAATAGTGATCACAACTCTGTCTGCTTTAGGATATTAATGGAAAAGGACGAGACTGGCCAAAAAGGGAGGGTATTTAACTGGGGGAGGGCTAGATACGGCCAGATTAGGCAAGATCTTAAAGATACCGACTGGGATAAGCTTTTTGAGGGCAGGCCGACGAGGTACATGTGGGAGTCTTTCAAGGGAAAACTAAACTCTCTGCAGGAAAGATACGTGCCGGCAAGGAGGAAGGATGGGGAAGGTAGGATTAGAGAACCGTGCTTACCAGGGAGATTGAGGACTTGATCAGGAAGAAGCGAGAGGCTTACATTAGATCTAGGCAACTGGGACTGAGACAGCACTGGAAGCTTATAGAGAGTGTAGACAGGATCTTAAAAGGGGTGTTAGAAAGGCAAAAAGGGGCCACGAGGTGGCTCTGGCAGGTAGGATTAAGGAAAATCCTAAGGCATTTTACACCTACGTAAGGAGCAAAAGGATGGTTAGAGGCAAGATTGGACCTCTCAGGGACAGAGGAGGGGATCTATGCTTAGAGCCTGAGGGAATGGGGGAGATCCTGAATGAATACTTTGCGTCGGTATTCACGCAGGAGACTGGACAGATGTCTGTGCTGATGTTGACAAAGTTGAGGATCGGTTGAGGGAAATAAGGATTACGAGGAAAGAGGTGTTGGGGCTGTTAGGCAGCTTAAAGACATATAAAGCTCCGGGGCCTGATGGCATTTACCCAGGCTGCTAAGGGAGTTGAGGGAAGACTTGGCTGGGCCTCTGACGCAAATCTTTGTCTCTTCCCTGGACACAGGTGAG